>CM042237.1:11120553-11720553 GCA_023566465.1 Cottus gobio
CCTAGAGATGTAGGAGGAAACACAGAGTGCTAGATTGTTTCTGTAAGGGTTTGGAAAAACTAAATGTCAGGATACTCTCTGCGCACTTCTCATTGATTGTCACTTTAGGACTGACACATTCCCCTTTCTGGTAATCGGTCCCCAGCTGCTGAGCAGTTCCACACGTTCTGTGTTTACTTGCAGTTTGAAAGACACATTTTTGAGATGATATCTATTAAATTAAGTTGTTTGTGGAAACTGTGCGCTATTCAACACTGTTTTACTGGATTTTCTACAATCTTTACAATAGAGGTTTTTGACTCAAATGTTTTCATGCCCAATATTTATAATGGACCGAATCATGAGAATAACACTCAGGTTAGTATACCTTCTGATTCATAGTCTCCTTTCCTTCAATGTGCCTGCATTTTCTTGTTCATCATCTTGTACATTTCACCTCCTTTCACCTCTGCCTCTATCTACTGCCCTGCACTCTTTCTCTATTCTGTTTTCTCTTTCACCTCACTCCCTCCTTTTTGTGCTCTGTCATTTTCACCTCTTAACCCCCATCAATCTCTTTCAGGACTTAAATAATTGAGTCTCATGTCTCAAGGGAGATTAATATTTCCCTATGTCCATCTTTGTGTATCTTATCTTATCATTGCATCTATTCTATTGCAATTATTTTCTGCTGTTTCCTGTCATTTTGCTTTTTCAGCAGCAGCAGCAGCACACAGAAACTGCTGTTGTTATTAAAATGCATGACAAGCACTGCAAATCCGGTCCTTAAAGATGGTGTGTGTGTGACTGAGCACAAGCAGAGACATGGCAGCTTGGTCCTCTACATGCCTCTCTCCATCACTCTAACCCTCCGCTCTCTCTCGTCCAGGTGCGAGCTATGCGTCTGTCATTTGTCGGAGAGCTCGGCTGGGAGCTGCACATTCCCAAAGACTCTTGCCTTCCAGTCTACCATGCTGTCATGGCTGCTGGTGCAAAGCACGGCATCATCAACTCAGGTTACAGGGCCATCGACTCACTCAGCATAGAGAAAGGTAAGTTATAATAAGATGCCACACTAACAGACCGTAAAATACAAAGACAGCTCATGTTGAGCTTTCTTTTCATGCTTCTCCCAGCTGAGGTCTTTGCTCTACCTCTTCCCCTGTTCATTAGGCTACAGACATTGGCACGCTGACCTTCGCCCAGATGACACTCCCTTGGAGTCGGGGCTGGGCTTCACCTGCAAACTGAAGAGCTCGATCCCATTCCAGGGCCGAGAGCGGCTGGAGAAACAGAAGGAGGAGGGGCTGAGGAGACGCATCGTCTGCTTCACCATTGATGAGTCAGTAAAGCCTGAGATCAAATGCTCAGTCAGAAAGACACTAATGAAAAAGCAGAAAATGCAATTCATTTTTTAAATGAAGCTCCCTGTAGTGGAGCCACTTAGACATCTTAAACTAATTAATTAGATGGAACCATAACACAAAATAATTTAGACAAAATCCTTATTATTGATGCATTTACCAAATGTGCAGTGAGAAAATGTAATGCTGATTATGACGTTCAGCCACAGATATGCTGTGTAAACGGATCAAGAATCAGTTTAATGGAACATTATTTAACTTCCCTGTTTTATTTTTACATCCTAGATTTAAAGTTAATGCATTCTTTGTAAATGCAAGCCCGTACTGAAGCTTTAAAAACATGTCTGTCTTTTTTTTTTTTTATTTGATTTTTTCCAAACACATTTTAAATATTTCACTTAGTCTAGATTCTAAGATGCAGATACATTAACTCGTGGTGTGGTTATTATTAATGTTTAATTTTCAGATGGGGGATACCATCTTCGAGTGAGTTGAGTCAAGTCTATAGCAATCAAGAGAACATTGCTTTCTTCAAGTGATAGAGATGTTATCGGAGTGGGCCCATTCGGTTTAGTCCTGACAGTCATGATCAGTGTGAATGTGTGAAGTTGTGTACGCGTCTGTATATACAAGTGAATCTTATGTGTGCAGGAGGGAGTCAGTCTGCAGTGTTAAACAAACCTCTGTACATGTTACTGTGCACAAAAACATATTTCATTAAATGTGCTCTGGGTTCAAGTCCAACTTGAATTAGTTGATTTTGTGAATGTGTGTGAAAGATACATGTGTGTTTGATTGAACGAGGTGAAACACTCCCTTCTCTCTTTTTCTACCAGGAAAGTACCGATGTTCGGTCTGGAGGCCATTTTCCGTAACGGCACCCCTGTTGGTCACCTACGGCGCTCTGACTATGGCTTCTTTGTCGACAAAACTATTGGATATGGATACATCCGCAACCCTGATGGAGGAGTGGTAAAGGCCTTAAACACACATACTGTACCTACACCCTGCATTCCTTTCATTATCCTTTTTTATGATTATGTGTTTAATGCATTTTGTCTCTCTTCTGCCCAATTCTTCATAAATACCCCCCGGGTATTGAGTACATGTGCATTAAGATCAAGTTTTGCACAAGCATTAGGAATATATCTTGAATATATCTTTTATTAATGATTTGAGGAATCAATAATAGACCAGGTTCATATTTTATTATATTTACTCGGGTACACTCTCAATCGTCTTAATTATGAGAATGAATACTTACACTTAACTAGAAAAACAAAGTACTGTATTTGTGTTGTTTTTTTCATTAAGAATGTGAGTTGGTAGGTGCATCAGTCTCTCTTTTTTAAGTATTATCATAGCCTCAGGCTGTCATGTCCCACCACTCACTTTACCCAGAATACATTTTTTTAGTTTTATTGGCCAGCATACAGTTTCTTGTTATCTCTCTCGATAATAATACAGACACACACAGAATAACAGATGGGACATCAAACAGAAAGGTGGAAGCAGCAGGAGAGACACAAAATATTGGTTGAATTGGTGCTCCAAGGCACACCAACATGCTTTTATCCAGAAAAATCCTTCTGTGATTTAAATATTGAGATCTGTATCTATGAGTGTGTGCTCAGTAGACACGCACGCGCACACACACGCACGCACGCTCATATCATCCCCGAGTCGTGACCAGCAATGCAAAACAAAACGGATTGACCCTTGGCTTTGTCGAGCACTTCAGTCTGGAAATGCACTCACTAAAATGTGGACACATGTGCTTGCACACACACACAACTGCAGACAGACAGGTCTGAGGCATCTCGTCTCCTGTCACTCAGGATGACAGAGCACATCACCTCCAATCACATCACTGGCTGCAACAGAAGTGTGTGTGAGAAGTGTCTCTCCTAAAAAGCAATACTGTGTCTGCACTCCTCTGTATGCTTGATCGCTCTCCATCTCTTTCTTTGCCTCCCTTCTTTATGTTTCCTTTTTCAATTCACCATTTCACTGCTCTGTGGTCTAGTGGGTACAGTACACCATTAAAACGTATCCATTATCATTGGCTGTCAGACCCAGCGCTGTACATGCATCGGTGGTTTGACCAGTGAATGTGCTCACTGAGAAGTAAGTGGATGTTCTGTTCAGCTCGTGTTCAGCTCACCATCAAATACTGTTGGGCAAGCTGCTAAATTAAGTCAACTCATTCAAGTCACAGTGAAACAGCAGTTAGAGCATCTTTAACTTCAGTAATGTGGCGTATCTCCTAGTGACATGTGGCTCAGTGGTTAGCAAGTCGGTCTTTCAATCAGAAGGTCGGTGGTTCGATCCCCGGCTCCGGCAGTCTGTGTCGTTGTGTCCTTGAGCAAGACACTTAACCCTAATTGCTCACCGTTGCTGTGTCTACGGTCTACTGTATAGCATGTAAGTCGCTTTGGATAAAAGCGTCAGCTAAATGAAATGTAATGTAATGTAATATACTATTGGTGGGGTTTAATTACAAGAGGGATTTTAATTGTGTTCCTCGTATTTGATTGGATCACTTGAATGTGGGCGTGGCATGTGCTGGTCTCCACCCTCACCTCCCTCACATGTGTTGTCAGATCAGGGGGAGCTGAGCTTCAGGTAATAATGAAGTAAAACAAACTATTGACATAAAGTTGGTGAAGATGCCAGTGCTGAAGTGTGAATTACATTATCCTTAGAACTAACACAGATACTTCATTGTGTTGTATAAGTTGGGTTTAGATATACTGTGGAATCACTTTTAATTAATTTTGTATTTTAATATAATTCAGTTTGAGCGGTGGCTTGGTTGCTTTTAAGAATCTGAGATTAAGAGGATTTTGAGGAAGCACTGACTACAGCCAATTGCATGTATATTATGGATCCCTTCGTTGTTTGATATTGTAACTAGCCAGCATGTGTAATATTTGTCCATTCAAACTGAGACACTTCAAACTACTTCCTTTAACGTGGAAGTAGTAAAATCCAAAGAGGGATAAGAGGGAGCTCTGGGTATGTGTGAGAATAACAGAGTGACAGATCAGTGGCAGAGCTGCAGGGAGGGAAGAGGGAGTCAGTCAGTGAAAATGAGCTCTCTGGGTTACGAGGGAGCTGACATTGACTCATGAGTCGATGGATTGCTTTCAGCGTTTTATAACTCCTGCGCCATTCTTTTCTGTCAGATACGAACGCGGTGAAATTGTCCGTTCTGGAGTGCTCTGCCAGCTGGGAACACTTACTTTCACAAAGTGTGGATTAATTGGTCATCTCATTTTCGCTCTCTGTTTTAATCTCCATCGTTTCCTCATTTCCCAAAATGTAAAAAATACCCTTCCCTCCCCCCTTTTCATCCTCTGATCCACCTCTTCTTTTCCCTTCTGCTTTTCAGGTGAGTGCCGATTTCATAAAGAGCGGGGAGTTTACCCTGGAGAGGATGGGAGTGATGTACAAGGCCAAGGCCCACCTCAAATCTCCGTTTGACCCTGAGAATAAACGCATCAAGGGCATCTATGCTTGAGAAGGACCACGCACGTGAAAACAGAAGAAAACACACTCTGGTCACAGAATCAGGCTGAGCATGTTTTTGCAACTGTGATATATTTTGTTTACTTGCAGGTGTAGCTGTTTTACACATAACATGCTGGACTCTTTGTCACTGCTATGCATCTTAAATGTGATAATTTGTTTAAAGATTATCTGTATTTTAATATAACTGGAGGAGAAGAGATGGAACAGATGGTCTAAAATCTGAATCAAGATATAAAAGGTACTGATTTGAATCTGGGTTGAATGTTTCATTATTAACCCACATTTTTAAATCCTCTCTGGGTTTGAGAGTGACACTGTTCTCTTGTGAGTAGCAATACTATGAAGACAAATCCATTCTTATTATATCCAGTAATCAGCTTTTGTTTTTAGCAGTACACCTGGCTAATAGAAATACCTTAAATTCAGCATGCCTTTTATTAGGCTCTCTGATCGTACTAGGTGATTGTTAGTATGTTCTCATAGTACTCAATAATGTATTATGATGCAGTGCTTCAATATTTAATTTTCAATTTATCTTATGTTGCCATAGATAATCATGTTATTGAATACAGCTATGCTCAAACTTTACACTGGCCCTTGTAGCTGTTTGAGTCAAATTACAGTGACTGATGTTTGTCCAGATAATTATGCCCTAAAACAGGGTTTCACTGGCTTGTTTGGCTCTTAGGCAGACAGTGTTTATCAGAGTTGGAGGGAAAGGGAGGAAAGAAAGCACCCTGGGGCACGTCTACCAGCCGGGGACAAAACAAGAATGACGGGGAAAAGAGAGAGTTATCAGAAAGCAGCTGTTACAGATGGAGCCCCCTTGTTTTCTGATCCGTGCCCCATTGCTGTGCTCTGCGGCGTTAATCTGCTGTTGCTGCTGTTTGCAAACTCAATTCTCTTGTTTAGTTTTTTAACGGAAACATCTTTATTTGATAAGACGTATCTACAAATGCAGGCATTCTTAAGAGCTTTAATTGTGTGTTGTATTGCTGTTAAATCAAACTCAACAGTTTCAGCAACTGACATCAACCCAACTCATCAAATACTGACGCTTGGTCATGGTCAAGCAAACATCGGACTTTCATTCAGGAAACCAGTGTTCGTGTCCTGTGCAAAAGAAAAAGGAGTTTGGAGTGAGGATGTGTTGCCATCCCAGAAGGATCATCTTTAGGAGGTCTTGACCAACACATTAAAAAAATGCCTTTGCATCCTCATGCTTTCAATTAAAAGTATGAACGTAGGAAAGTGGATAAGTGAGTGTGGCACGACTGTATTTGAGTATTTATTTAATGAAAGATACATTAATAATATATGTACTTTGGGACTGGTCTTAATTTGATAATGTACTGAATTTATTCATAAATAATGTATGGTGCCTTTATACACTATGTGTGTGTATATATTCACATACAAACAAACTAAAGCTGCTTCCACGTTTGCTAGCTAGGTCCTGGTTTCTTTGTGTTAAACAGCAAAAGGAGAAATCATCAGTTCAGCACATTGATGGCTAATCCATGTCTTAAATGCAGTTATGAAGGTAATGCAAGCTAATTTTTTTATTTTGTATTCTTTTTACACCAACAAAGTTCTTCACACGCACTGTGTGAACCGCATCCAAAAGCAGTGTGTGTTGAAGTGAGGGAGGCGTTTGTATGTATGGATAGTACTTGCTGTGTTGCTCCATGTTCAGCACAAAATGTTTGCTAATGTGGAATGATTAATTGATTCTGCCCAGAAGGGCATTAATCATTGAAATGGTGAATAAGAAGATGTCTCTGGGAAATGTGAAGCAGACTAATAAAACACTTTCACTGCTGGTTCTTTTTCACAATATGTTCAAAGGTTCAAAGTCTCTTCCTTCCACGGTGTGATGTGAATATTTCAGAAGTCCTGGTTATGGAAAGCAGGTGAAGTTGAGTTTTAAATGTGAAACGTCCTCAGAGACCAGTTCAGATAACAGAAATGACCATTCAAATTGAAAACGTTATGTTAAACCACACTCATTTAATCTGTCCAAAGCAATTTAGCATATTAATAAATTCCTCTTTAACTGGCAACCTTTTTTGTGACATTTATTATTTAATGCACAATAATAATTCAAGGACACACAGGGGCATGTAGAGTAAAATAAAGAGAAATTACAAATGTTAAACTGTAAAAGTGATGAATGAAAATACAAGTCATTTTATTTCTTCATTTTAGTCACACTTTTATTTGTTATACATGCCAATCCCAATTCTCAAGTCCACGTCCCATGCTTTGAAACAAAACCTAAATAGGATTATCATTCGTTTGTGTGTTCTGATAATACCATAGACATTGGATATAAGCATATCATTACAGCGGGTGTTAGAAAACCCAAAAGAGGACGTTTTCTATCCCCAAACACTGAGATAAAGCAGCGGTAAATTCTATAAACTCACATGGAGCTTCTTTAACTTCCCCTCGTTAGGCTGAAGCATGCACCGATGCCCCCTCCGCTCAGACAGCAGGTGTAAGGGGTAGGCTGGTGGGATGTGCTCCTCCCTCACAAGGGTAGCGATGTTTTTCAAGGATAGAGGTAACCACCGGTATGGGTTGTTTATCCCACTCTCCCTGGAGAAAAATGTTTGATGGGTTGTTTGGCGGAAAAACGGTGGTATCCTTGATATTAGACTGCAGGTTTTATTAGATAACTGCACAGTTGTTATTGAACAATATATTGAATTTGTCGTCCAAAAATACACTCGAGGCAATTTCTTTTTGGTTTTGAGTGTTTGTTTTTGTATGGCTCATAGCTTTATGACTGTGAAAAGGCTGCTTCCCTCTCTTTTCACAAGGTCCAGTTAAGCCGTGTTTATTATTATCAATTTCAGTTCAGTGTTTTGTCACTATCTGTCAATTACTTTCTGCTTGAAATAGTATTGCTGATCATCTCATTCAGTGAAAGTGAAAACAGGTGGTCATTGTTATCATTGTGTACTCCAAGCAGTGGGTGATTGGACGCTGTCAAGTGATGGGAGGAAGGTAAAACTGTTAAAGTTGATGAGCTTGTGTGTTTGTGTTTACAGCTATAATTAAACACATGAAAGATAACTAAGAAATGTCAAATCTATTGCTTTGTATGTTATTGCGGGTTCTTTGGGTGCTTTGTAGCAGTCTAGCTCACCCTATGTTTTCCTAAGTGGACGGTTGAGGGGGTCACTTGTCTGCTGCAGGAGGTTGAGAGGCTGTGGCTCTCAGTTGTTGATTTCAGCTGCAAGTTGTCTTTGAACTTAACACATTCTTGCCTCTTACCATTTTTTATTTTCTTTCAATCCTCTTTTTTGCAAGAGCTCCTGTCCATAGTTGGGTCATCGCTGGTCATTGCCAATATATCTGCTGCCCTTTTATATGGACTGACCACGCTAAAACACTGAGAGCCTGACTATTCCCCTGGCTGCTGAATTGCTTTGAGATTATTTAACGCATGATGTCTTTACCCAAAATATCTTGAAAGCAGTTGTCAAAGTCTTTCAACTGCCTTCCCGTGGTGGTACCATTAATGGATTACATGCCACTTTTGTTGTTGAAGTTAATGAAATGAATACTCTTGACAGCATCTGTGTATGAAGAGATCAAGCAGTATGCGTCCTTTCATGAGTCTCATCTTGATGTTTTAAATTACCAGCTGGTTTCCAAACCTGCTTACTTTACATTGCGCTACACCTCAAATTAATGTTTTCATCCACTGGCGCCTGTTCCTCTGCATCTGCCCTGGCAAAAATATTTTTGATCAAGGCTGTGTGTGATTGATTTATTTGCTCTGATCCAAACAGAACAAACCGTGCGTGTGTGTGTGCGCGCGTGTGTTTTTATAATACAAGTTTACAAGCTGTCCATTCAGCTGACCAGACAAATCTGTCCAACTGATGCTAGTCTGGCTTTGAACTGGTTTAATTGGTGGCTTGGCAGTCGTTTCTTGTGTGTGTCTGTCTGTCTGTCTGTCTGTGTGTGTGTGTGTGTGTGTGTGTGTGTGTGTGTGTGTGTGTGTGTGTGTGTGTGTGTGTGTGTGTGTGTGTGTGTGTGTGTGTGTGTGTGTGTGTGTGTGTGTGTGTGTGTGTGTGTGTGTGTGTGTGTGTGTGTGTGTGTGTGTGTGTGTGTGTGTGTGTGTGTGGACTTACAGGAAAGAGGCGTGCACTCGACTGGTTGCAGTGCATGGAGATGGGGGCAGTGTTATAGAGGGAGTCGAGAACTTCTTCGGTGAACGTGTCCCACTGTAGCTGAGAATACTGTTCTGTCACACCAACCTCACCACACACACACTGGTCCTTTCCGTGGAACCTGGAGGGAAGAGCAAGAGAGAGGTTGAAAGAAAGTCGATAAAAGTAGGAGGCAGAGGGAGAATGAGTAAGGAGGAATAGGTTGGAGAATTGGCATTAGGAGAACACAGTTTCACTTTAAAGGACAAAGCATGTGGTTTTCGAGATAAAAAGAAGTAATTACATCTCTGGTTTCGGGAGTGAAAGGCAGAGGGGGAAGGGGTGAATGCTGAAACCCCCAAAATTGCTTAGTCACACAGGAGATGGAGAATGAGAACAGAATGAAGGATGAGGAGAAGCGAGCAGAGAGAGAGAGAGACAGGTGGTTTGTACGTGTGCTACCTGTTAATGAAGTTAAAGTATTTCTGCAGGTATTCTGGGTCAACGTGGCTCTTGCAGAGCTCCAGCTTAGTTCGAGGGTAGTAGTGAATGTAGTTAACACACATTTCCTCCATGATGCCAAAACCTCCCTGAGGGCACAATAGATGTGGATGGAGGTGGAGGAAGGTGTGGATATATAGTACAAACAGCATATGTAGGTATTAGGGAGGAGAGATGGAAGGATTATGAGAATGAAGGAGAAAGATGGAGAGAGGAGAAAGATTACAGAAGGCAGTACTCAAGAGTATTCTGTTGCTGTTGGCAGTGTTCAAGGTGCATTTACCACTGTAGGCTTGCTCCTATCTTCTGTGTTATAAGTACACTTTGTTATGAGAACATCACCCTGCAGGATCAAGCAGAGGCACACCAGCATTTCACCATGTGTTATGTTTAACAAAGACCCCTGAAGATTATTTAAGGTTACTGACAGAAAATTAGTAATTTGAGAGAGCCAGCGGCCAGTTTTCTTTTTCTTTTTTTGCTGTGTGGAGCTCAGCTGCTGCGGTTTTGTCTTCTGTCTCCTGAGAACTTCCTATCACAGCACCGATTTCACAGCCTGCCCCTATTTCCACTCCAGTTAAGCACCTTATACAGCGGCGAGGTATTCTAATTCAATACTTTAAATGCAGTGGGAGAAAAAAAAGTACATCTGGGGCACTACCATTCAGACATAGTTGGCTGAGCTTGCAGAATAGTAATTTCCCACTCTTGTCTGAATGTAACATCTGCACAGTGGAAAACTAAAACATATAACAGTCACTGGTTTTGTCAAATACAGGCCCAGGGATCAACTTCATACTTACAGGTAAAACATTCGCCATTTTCTTTAGAACTCGGATCGTCTGTAAGAAAGATGACCAAAATCAAACACAGGACATTAAAATGAAAATCCACCCAACGTTTAATTTGGTGATTCTTGTTGTTGAACAGTAAACCTAGAAGTTAGGCTGTGATCTGTGATGTGATTAGAATAATGGCAATGATGATTAGATTGAATAATAAGGCGCTTTGTTTTCGTTTTTCCAAAGACATAATACAATTCCTTGTTGCTTCTGGACACATTTTGACAATGAATGTCCCTCTCTAGCATCTTAAGTTTGGGCACAATTGGACACTTTGTGATTTATTTATATATTTACAGAGCATGTTGCTTTTGATGATTTCCTTAGAGGCAGCTTTCACAGTTATTAAGTGTGTGTGTGTGTGTGTGTGTGTGTGTGTGTGTGTGTGTGTGTGTGTGTGTGTGTGTGTGTCTCTCTGTGTGTCTCTCTCTCTCTCTCTATTAGCCTAGCTGCAAATGGTTTGATAAAGTCTTCACATGCATATAATGGGGCTGCATGATTTGAACAACACCACCACACAGGTACACTTAGATTAGTCTAACATCAACAGCAGCTGGAGATTTTATCAGGCGGTCTAGCAGATGTCCTTCTCTGCCCTGTGTGTGTGTGTGTGTGTGTGTGTGTGTGTGTGTGTGTGTGTGTGTGTGTGTGTGTGTGTGTACCTGCCCCAGGATATTGTGCATTAAAAAAAAACACAACAGATGTTGTCTGCTGTCTCTCAACAATGTTAATGTTGTTGTTTGTCAGTTCTGATGTTGAGTCGCTCTTTTCTTTTGTTCATTGTTTCATGCTGCTGTCCTCTGGATGAAGCATATAGTGTGCTGTGCCTTATGAGGCCTGCTATAATTGTGACTGATCGTAAAAGTGTTCTAACCTTCTGTAGAATACCAGTAAATTGCACAAGAACTCCAAGAAAAGCTCACGGTATTGTCTATTTACTCCTGTTTGAGTATTAATAAAAACTACTACTGTAATATTATAATTCCTTAAAACAGCAGGATTTTAACATATTGCCTACATAATGTCTTTTCAGCCTGTTCTAAAACCATATGGTGAAATTAACGACACATTTTAAGCCTTTATTGTAATGAGGTGGCTGCTTTATATTTTAAAAGGTGCAGTAGAAGCAGAGGATAATCTTCGTCCCAGTGGCACACGGCTCAGTGCGATATGAAGTAAAGCTCACTTTGATCCAATCTAATAAAGTATATGATATAACTCACAAAGGTAGATCTCTGCTCCGAGTTCCTCGAGGTAAACTCACCTGGTAGTGTGTACTGAAGTGCTGGTCCTCCTGTACAACCTCCAGCTCTTTTCCTCCCCTCACCAAAACTGTCCTCACCCCACGCCCCGCCAGGTGAGTGTGCAGCTGGGATGCAAATACATGGATTCCTCCTGGAGGAAAAGCCTGGATGGACAAACAGACGGACAAAGAAACAGACATTTTAAGGTCAAGCTCCAACCAAGGTTGTTGTGCTTTAGGGACCAAAACCTGAAGACATATGTGGCAGGCCAGCTGGAATATTTGCCCAGCATTCCTTGTTTTTTGTATACATACAGTCTGGGTACACCTGGAGGTGCAATATCCGTTAAGGTAGAAGGTGTGTTGTTTAGGTGGGATAGCCATGATGGGAGTATAAACAAGACCCAGCTCCATAATCCCTGCATCGTAGCGCCTCAGACTCTGGGTGTAATGTAACCGTATCCCTGATGAGTCCCGACGGCCTGCGTGAAGAATATCATGGAAGATTAAAATATGCAACAAACTAGTTTATCCGTTGAACATGCACACAATCGTAACAAAAGATGACTAAAGCAAGAAAGAAGTCAAGAGAATTATAAGATTGTTCCGTAGGATTCATGCATATTGAAAGGGCAGCTCAGGATAACAAAGGCAAGTTTGAACTTATACGTGGCGACTTATACAGATCAAAAGGTTTATCTGAACATTTTAAATGAATCGCTCTGTTCAAAATAAGCCCAGCTCTCACCGAGAGAGGTACAGAAAAATCCTGCTGCTGTGGGCATGTGTTACAGCATGTGGTGTGTGTAAGATACGTGTGTACAGTATGTACCAGATATAAGGAGAGGGTTGTGGTAATGGACCTCCAGGCGGAGGAACCTTGAGGAACCTGATCCACCCATAGGCATCCCTGCATCAGGAGGATAGTAAAAAGCCTACACACACACACACACACACACACACACACACACACATTCATTATTACTCTCATGTACACACAGCTGCTTTGAAATCTTAGACAGACTCTTTTTCACCTGCAGTACAGATGATTGAGAGTTGTTGAGTTGAAAGGCGTGTGTTCCTCATGCGCAAAAGGCAAAATACAGGTGCTTATCCTTTATTCCTGTATTTTACATCTTATTTTTTTACAATAACTTGTGGATTGTGTTATATTCTGTTAGGCATTATATTAGAGGAGATTGGAGGAAGACCAAAGGAACCAAACTATTTCACAGGCTGGGACTTAAATGCTTTTATCGGGGAACTTAATTGAATCTTTCTTCATCGTCAGTGTCTTCCCCTAT
The DNA here is from genome assembly GCA_023566465.1 of Cottus gobio. Classification (NCBI taxonomy): domain Eukaryota; kingdom Metazoa; phylum Chordata; class Actinopteri; order Perciformes; family Cottidae; genus Cottus; species Cottus gobio. The sequence continues at coordinate 11,133,487 of CM042237.1, forward strand.
TTCAGACCACCTTCAGCCACTTCTACTGATAGGCACCGTTTGTAATGGAGGGGAGAAATGTTTCATTTAATCTTGTTTAATGTCATAACAGTAAAATCCATAGAGACTCTCAGTCGCTACTACACACACACACACACCTCCTTTTCTCTCGTGCTGTCTTCTTTCTCCGCATTCTGACGCGGTTGTATATTATTGTTTCCCTCCTCTTTCAAACTTCCTCTTTGTCTCTCTTGTTTTGTGTTTTTGCAAGGCCACGTTTCCCTTCTGATGTGGTGCCGGGGAGAATGAACAACACTATTAAGAGGTGATGAAAGAGGCCTGAATATTTCCCACCTAATCTTGTCACAGCTCACAGCGCACAGAAGGCATCCTGCTTGTTTTTGTTTGGCTGGCAGATAATCCAATCAGAGAGGGACCGGGCCGGCCGTGATACTGTGGGGAGCGGAGCAGAGAAATATGGTGACATGCTCACCGCTCCCTGTCCTCTTTGCTTTATGTGACCAGCAGGCTGCTTGCTCGGTCAGCCGGCTGCTTGGTAGCCGTTGGAACGCAAGCGGGGTGATTTAATGCCTGATAGATGGCTGGCTGACCAGCTGGCTGAAGAAACAGGTGCGTTTCTCCGGCCCCTTTTTTGTCACCTTATTAGCTGGTAAATGAGCAAGCTGATTGTTTTTCGCCACTTGGGGGCAGCTGAATAAGCCGTAACTCAACATTGACATATTATAACAATGTTAGCAGTTGCCTACAGCACACACAGACTAACATTGGCATTCATTTGCAGTCATGTTGACTGCAAGTCCACTATTCACTTTCCTTTTGTCTTTGGTTTGGTCTCCACCAACTCGTGAGAGAAATCTCTGTCTCTTGAGCTGCTGAATGCAAGCTAGTTGTTTGTCTGCTGTAGTGTACAGTGGGTTAATTTGAGTTTTGTGAGTAATAATTATCATATGTTTTGACACTAAGAATAACCTGTTTAACATTACAAGTAGTTATCCATTGTTAATATAAAGTAGTTCAACTTTAAATACAGAAATCAGCCTGTAAAACACTCGCCATGTGTAGAAGCAGCATGGACATGACCTCATTGCCCTCAGTGGTAGTTAATGATAATGTCCCAGCCATGATGCAACCTCTTCTGCCTCGTGCCTCTCTAAACTACCAATGTACAGACATTTGTGGCTTTCATTTGTATTTGTGTCGAGTGTCAACCAGTTTGTGAATATTTGCATGTTAGTGTACTTCCCACATACAGACTGTCTCCGAGCTCTTAATAGACTTGTGCTGTGTGGGATCATCTTTATAAGGTTTTATGCTTGCTGTTCTAGGCTTGGATATTCCTTGCGTAGGAGTTTTTGTTTATCTCTTAAAATGGATACGAGGACAGGCCCAAATTCACGATTCATTCCAACTCTTTTTCAATTAGACACCTACTCTGTGTATTTAAAACTTTTGGATTTATGTGTTTATTCTGCTTTTTCTAACAGTGTTTGTGTGGGTTGGTTGTTGCATATTCAGGGTTAGGACTTTATTTGCATCATAAAAGTTATATTCAGGTAAGTGGAGAGAATATGTTTGTAGCACTTTCTTCCTTTGTTTTTGTTTTAGGGAACTGGGAACATAGTCAGCGGAAGGTGCCCTTAAAGACAGAAGTAAGGAGATGTGTGTGAGATGTGTGTGTGGGTGTCTGTTTCCCATCATACCTCAGCACCCATAGCCCATGCAGCGAGCACATGGCGGCAGAAGTTGAGCTTGCCTGGCTTCATCTTGTCATCACAGGAGCCGCTGTACTCTGGAACGTCGCGGATTTCCGGAGAACATTCGAACACTTCCATGTGATGCACGATGGCCTCGTTACCTGGAGTTATCACTGACTCATACTGACAGGAACAGAGAGAGGGAGAGAGATGGGGAAAAGTGAGGAACCTGGTCTTAAATACCGCTACTTCAGACAATATTTGTTTTAAACTTAAAATGTTTATTGCTTCCATATCTTATAATACTTTCTGTTTTTAAACCGGATCTCTTTATATTTCTGAGAGAAAACAATAATGTAATGTTTGTAGTGTTTATACAGTTTCTTTGATTTCTAAGGTTTCTAACTGCCCCTATTGTTTTCTTAGGCCCAGCTGGTAAACAAGAAGCAATAATAACAGTCTGCGCACAGTCTCCATCCAAAACACCCACTTTACTGTGTAAAACCATATGTTAAGTGTTTCCATTTGTAGAGCCATTCATCAGCTACCATAACAATGTGGTTCTTTGGCATGTTTTCAGGCAGCGCCTGTATGAAGCACCAGTAGGTGGTCTCTTGATTTGGGATGACGACGTTTGGCGCCACGACGTCCAGCGTCTGCACGCCTGGAGGCAGGGTGGGAGACGGCGTGTCGGGGCGCAGCATCAGCACTCTCTGAACTCCAGTGTGGATCCGGGACAGGTTCAGCTGATCCAGGGAGGCCATCGGTTCGTCCAGCAATCCATAGAAGATGTGCACGGTTCCCTCCTGAGCGATCACACAATAGTCAGAAAAGAAAGCACGTTCGATGGCTGCAAAACGGAGCACAAGCACCAGTTGTGTTTTCAAATGAATACTCTCGAATGGCAAACGGAAAACTTTTCATTATGTTGTCATGGTGATGACCGTTGGTTTTGTGTCTGCCACTTAGAGGTCTGATTAGATTAGATTAGATTAGATTCAACTTTATTGTCATTACACATGTACAAGTACAGAGCAACGAAATGCAGTTTAGCATCCAACCAGAAGTGCAATAGCAGTAAATACCAATATACAGATAATAATAAGTATTTTACAGATAATGTAAAAGATGATGCGGCACCATGGAAACCATGATCATTTTTAATGAATGTTTCAGTGGAAATTGTGCTGATCAGTACAACTATGAGGAATTTGTGTTCACACCAGAAACCATGAGCTCTCCATAATATTCGCTCTCATTGCCTTTTTTAACACTAAAGTCAGCAGCGGAAATATCACAAACCGCCGACACACACTCCCTCCCTCCCACACACACGCACGTACACATTAACAAACTAACACGTACACTCTGTCGTTATGTTACACACGTGTGCGCTCAAATGCTTTCCCTCCTCCCCGACATGTTATCTTCTCGTCTCGCCACCTGTTGACATGTCAAGTTCATTCGGTTCAGGATTGACAGACGTAATGCGACATAAGTAACAGTCAATATCTGCAAACGCAAAAAGAGAGACAGAGACATAACCCTATTTTCGCTAATAATTGCGTGTTCGGCACATCGTCCCTGGTGTGCAGAGACAAACTCACAGCGTGGAAAGAAAGACGTGACACACCTCTATGAGGTAGTCCCTGGGATCACAGGTACTGAACGGCCTCTTGAAAAGCAGGTAGAACCCGTCAGTTGTGTGTTTGGCTTCCATCAACTCGTAGTCTTGTTGGCTGTCCAAAGAAACGTGGCCCTCATTGTCGCTCCACGCATCCTAAAGGTGGAGACGCATATCGTTAAATTGACAAATCAAACCCGTAGATATCATAACCACCAGGGAGAAAAAAACGTATTTAAGAGCATGTTGAAATAGACCATACATAATCTTTTCTTATCTGAGGTTTTGAGGTCTTTACCATTTTAACAGAGGAGTAGAGGGTGTAATAGGGCCCATTTCACCCATTTCAGGGGAATGTTGTGTCCATGCAAACCAGATGGGAGAGTATACTACAGAAAAAGGGCAGCTGCAATTATATTGCAGAGAAATAACCACTGGTTGAACATTTATTAAAAAATAAAGTTATTTTACTTGCCAAAATAGTGGAAAAGTGCTATTGTTTGTTAATTTTAAGGTTAACTCCAGCCCAAACAAGTGTTTCAAAGAAATCAGTGAAACAGCGGCGGTTGGTTTTGTGAAACCTTCCCAACGTGGTGGACAGGATACACGTCTCTGCCAGGAGGCTTTGCAACAGCTCAGTCTCTCTGCTTCTGTTATGTTTCTCACATTCATATCTATCCAGAATAGCACCTAAGATCGCTGTATTTCTGTCTCCCTCTCGGCCCCCTCTTATGTAACTGTTCCACACAAACTGCACAAGATTTTAAAGCCAACGATTTAGAAAATAAATACATTATATATAAATCTGTAAGAAATGTGGCCAGTATACAGTGTGTGTTTTGTGTTTACAGAATACACTATAGCTACGACATGCAGATGACGGACAGACGGAGTCATATCTTGAAAGCCTTGAAATTGTTATGTTTAAAGTTGGTGTTTTGTTTATAGTTACGGTAAAGATTGGCGAGGGCAGTTAGGTCTGCTTTTGGTATAGTTTTTTTTTTCTGATGGACCTTCATGTCTCCCTAAATGTAAGTTGTATTCCTTAAGAATAAAAAGATAAAGATGAAGGAAATCTGTCTTAAACCACCACTCACATTCCCATGTGTACAGGTTTGGTCACTGATCATCCCTCTTGGTATACTGGCCTTGACAAGATATGTCCCTGGTATGATGTTGAGACTTACTATTAAAATTAAAATCTCCATTTGACATTGACTTACAAAGGGATTTTAGAAGCATATATAAAATGATTTAATTAATTAATTAATGCACAAGTCAAAGATATTGTTCATGTAAATTATGCAATGCATTGTTTCTAATCTACAATGCAGAGTTTTTGTTTGTTTATTTAAATTATTAACATTTATTTACATAACAATTATTATAAAGCACCAAAAAGCACAAAACTAAAACTAAACCATGTATCCGAATCAAAAAGAATCTCTTGATTATCATACTGTAGAGTGTCTACCTCAGTGGTAGTTCACTATCCTACCGGAGGTCTAATGCAACGCTATTCTAGTAATAGCAACATTTGGAAATAATGTGCTAGCATAAAAGGACGGACTGGATTTATAAGACACACCCCACCCCCTCCATCCTCCCTGAAACTCTGATGTCCTGCATGCTCCTTCTGGCTTCAGATCTAATTAGAGATTTACAGCAGATTTGTTGTTTTTAATCTTATAAGTCAATACAACTTTACATTTTAATCAAGTTTTCTGGCCATTCTTTGTTTTAAATAAAATAAAATGCTTATTTTTATCCCATCGATAGTGATTAGCATTAACAGATATAATAATACATTCTGCAGTGGAACATTATCCATTGCCATGATGACAGCCGGAGAAGAAGCAAACATGTCATTCTTCAAAACATGTAATATTAGCTTTGGAAGATTAATGTTAACCATTATAAAAAGTGTTAATAGATGGTCTGAAAAAAGTACAAAAGCAGGATAAATCTGCAGCCACCAACAGTGAGACTTGATGTCACCCCTTCATATATTTTTGATCCATTTGTTTTGTTTGGTTTACATTTATACACTTTTTTCAGTTCGTATTGCATTTAATGTATTTTGATTTATTTTGTTGATTAACGTTCTTTACTGTCATCAATGAAAGTATGTGATATGTAATATTATTGTAATATTTTAGTGGTTGTTAAACAAGTTGGACTTAAAAAGCTGTCAATGCATTTAGCTTATGACCTTTCTGCAATGACACACCTGTGTCATTCTGATGAAACCACAAACCCTCAAAGCTAAAAGGTCCATACCTTATTTGCGGCTCGCTTTTGCCATAATCATAATCAGAACTGTTTATTGTGCGTTAAACATACAAGGATTTTGCCTAGGTGAATGTTAACAGTACTGGTGCAATAAAACAGAAAATATTAAAATGTACAGTAAAAAACAAATATAAATATAAAACCAAAGTGTCACGTGTATATTATTGGAGAAAAGACATGCAAGAGTGTGTAACAGTAAAACGTTATAATTACATGAATTATAAATACATCAAGAGCTGGTATCTGAATGTACATCATGCATTCACCAACTAATTAGATGTTATAGTTTCAGTTCTTATGTCAATAATATGACACTTATTAAGTAGAGCAGATCAGATTTTTTGAAGGAAGATGAAACAGATACTGGATCATTTTTAGCTGCAATTAGTATTCCGCCTGGCTACTGCGTCTCATTATTGAAGGAAAAATAAGGTAAATTATTGAGAAAAATAAGGTAAATGGGGTTTTCATGGCAAAATTAATTGATTTTAGGAAATATTTATTTCAAGGGAAAGACATTTTATATTTGTTAAAGCCCTGTGTGTTGCTAAATGAAAATGAGAAATTCTACACATCTTAATTGTCACAGGATTCAATTTCGATATGCTAATAATCGCTAATGATTCCCCAAAGAACTTCTGCTATTAGTGCAGTTTGAGTGCTTTCCAATTAGCAGGGGCCGATAACATCCTTTGTGACTATGTGATCATGAAGCAAGCCGTCCGCCGGCTCCTCGTGCAAAACACCAATCTCACGCCTCGGGGACCACAGACAGATGAGGGAAACCTCCATTCCTTAAGGACTTTCATGTAATCCCCCTGCATTTGTGAAAGTGAGTGAGCAAGAATGCAAAATGATTTGATTTTACACCTTGAGTAGAAAACTGCCCATCCACACCTTTTAGAGGCAAGACGTTTTTTTTTAGATTTAACTCTCCAAATTCTTTTAAATTCAATAATCTGGATGACAGGTCATACAGATAACACACATTCTTCCTTACCCCAAAGTAGCTATTAGCTCCAGAGTCCCAGAGCACCACCAGGTCAGCGTTGGTCAGCTCCCCGCGGTCGGACATCCCCAGGACCACGCCGTGTTTGATGTCTGCCACCCTCAGCTCCATGTAGACCTCCTGGTCGGCGTAGCTGATGTTCCAGGCTAGCTGGAGATCCCCTTGTGGGTCGAGGGGCACACGGAAGGGCATGGGCAGAGGTGGGAGAGGGCTCGGGGGGTTTGATTTAAGGCCGGACACTTTGATAGCATTGGTGGGCGCCTGATACGAAGCCACTAAGATGACCATGAGAGCAGCCAGGGCTGTGAAGTACATGATGGTGATGTCCTGAAGGCGGAGGTTCTTGTTGCAGATTCTCATAGTCTAAATGATGGATCTCAATCAGTGTGGTCGCAAATCTTTTTCACTTCTGTTTTGTCTTTCAGTCTCTTCAGCCAGAGTTTTAAACAAAGAGGTATTCAGCACTGTAGTTGCCGTAGCTCTATAATAGTTTAAACTCTCAAATACTCACTGGTTTTGTTTTGTCTTTTCAGCTGTGCTCTCCTTTCAGGCCACAGTAGACTCAGTATCTGCCTCGCAGTGGTCAGGTGAGGTTGGCTTTTCTTTTCTTCTCACGTTTCCTATCATCCCGGGCCCTTGTTTTCAGAAAAGTTTGACTCGTTTGAGTTTCACTAATCTTTCCAGTCTTTAGGTTTCTCTGTTTTCAAGCACTTGTGGGTATTGTCTCTTTCTTCTGAGCAACTGCTGTCTCTCTCCGTCTCATCCCCCTTCCTGCTTTTTAAGAGACTCCTCCCTTGTGAGTTGTCTGTTTTATCCACTCTAATGGTATTACATTTGTTGAGGAAAATTGGATTGTATCCTTTAAGCCCTGGGGTCAACCATGATTCTGCACATCTGCCCGCCCCTAATTGATCCTAATTCAACCATGGACATTATCAACGACAATCTGCTTACACTAACTAAACTTTATTGCTCGCTCTATCTCTGTCTTTTTTTTGAGCATGTATCATATACTTTCTTGTACATTTCCTGACAAAAAGTATTCCAAACACTATAACCTTCACCTTGCTTGTTGGGTATTTTGATTCAAAGAGGATTCAGGGGCAGCAAGCACTTGTGGAGGTGAAAACAAGGCATTGATGCATGAGGCCCTTTCCTTAAGCCACCGCCTCAGGCTACAGAAGACCTAATCAAAGTGTCAATTATGGGTTTCAAACGCAAGAGGGACACATTCGGGCTTGGTTTAAAAGGTTAGTAAAGGCCCTGTAGAAAAGTGTGTGCTTGTGCTCTTTGGCCTGTCCCCGCCTTCTTCGCACATTTGAGAATCACGACAGCACAAAATGGAAGCTCGACATTGCAGAAAAGGAGGATGTAGAGCCAAACCACACACAGTCAACAAAGACAACAAGAACCGTAGCAGATATGAATAAAGTAAAGTTAAAAATGAGGAAAAGCATTTTTATAAAATCATGTAAAATAAACAATACATATAAAAACACATACATTCTTTTAAAAGATAATTAAAACCAACATTAAGAGGTAGGTTGTATTGATAGAAATCCAACACCCTGCATCTTTTAAACGGCCTGTTTCACACGCAGGATATTTTGACATGGCTCAGTAAAATTAAATCAATAATGGCTTTTTTCCATTTAGCTGGTTCAGTTTTAGGATCCATGGTGTTGTGCATGTTGCCTCAATGCCACACTCTGATGACTCATTGGGACCCTTGAATCAAACAGAGCTGTTAGTAATGTTATTAGTAACACCTGCTTTACTACTTTACTGCTATTACAAGTCAAATGTGTGCAGTGAAAAAGACCTATTCTAAGTGTTCACTGATACGTTGTTTCCCTCCCCTTAAAGGTTCTATAAACCGGATTCAGAGCATTAATGTAGTAGCCAACAACTATTTGCTATGTAAAGATATAGAGCGGAGTAATGTCTACCTAACCAGAGAATGAAGTCGCTCTCCCTCTCTGTGTGTTGTAATCTGAGCTTCTCTTTGTCTACATACCCGGGCAGCTTAACTGTGAGCCGCCGGCTCAGCCGTCGCCATGTTGAGAGCCGAGTGGAGCCTTACAATAAATATGCTCTGATTTCAATATTGAGTACCTTTTAAAGGATTGCTGTCAATTGGTGAAGTCTTTTTTTTGGAGAGAAAGTAACAAGACATCAAGCACAAACAAATAGCAATCAATGCAAACTATTTTTAATGAGAAGAGGTTTAAAGGAAGATAGTTATTGGAGACATGGAGCCTGTAAGCCTAGAACTTTATGCGTTAACAGCTTAAAAACGTGTTTAATGATTCTTTCAAGAATAACTGACCACAGTGGTTAAACTTCTCTACCTGCTGCAGGGATGTACAGGTGTACCCCAGTGACATCACTGATGGGTGTGTTTACAGAGGCTGCAAAGGACCATGCTGACCACACCCGAGTGAAACAGGCTTTCAGCCAGAGAGGGCAGTGAAGCTCTGCTTTTCAGCAATCACAGGGATCGGGACACATACGGGATGGATGGATGGACAGTTTGCAGGAGATGCAAACTCATTTGCACATCTATTTTCATGCCATGAAGGGTTGATTCAATACATTTCAAGTTCCCCGTGAATTCCAGGGAAAGCTCATTATCAAATGTGCTATAGGGTGAATGTGCGTTGGACTACATTTTGTACATGACGTCAAACCATTTAATCAATTTTCCGTAAAGGAAAAGGTTTGGATCTAAGCAGAAAGCGGAGAGAGCAGAACAGAGAGGCACAGTTTGGTTAATGTAATAAAGGCTGTTAGTCCCTCAGGCCAGATGTGTGTCTCTGGCCTTCACTTGAGGCTCAATAATCGTCTCTTTCGCTCTCTGTCTTTCTGTTTCGTTCCCTCTTTTACACCACAGCACTTCTACCTTTTTACCAGTCTGTCTCTCCTCTGTCGCACTGCTCTCTGCTACTGCTGGTCACCCTCTCTAACAGTCTTCCTGCCATGTCATTTCTCTTAGATGCACACTTATCTTTCCGCCGCCGCTACTGATGTGTCAGCAAACACAAATGTGTAAAGTAATCTGTGGTCTGTAGGGAACGACGTCGAAAGAGGGGGATAGAATAGGGGATGGGTGGGGAAGAACAGATTTAGGGAGAGAATGATGGTTCTTTGTGTAATTGTGTGTGTGTGTGTGTGTGTGTGTGTGTGTGTGTGTGTGTGTGTGTGTGTGTGTGTGTGTGTGTTTGTGTTTGTGTTTATGCAAAAAGCCTGGGGGTCTATTTGACATTATCCTGCCTAGAACAATCCACATATTGCTCCCCAAACTTTCCTATCATGCTTGGCTTTCAGTTGAGGAGAAGCTGATGCATGGACAAACACAAAAAGATGCCAAAATAATTATAATTCTATATGCAACAACTGATCCGTAGCTTATGAACATAGTTTTATGTATTATCCATGCATTGATTGCATTACATTTAGATTCGGATTGCATTACATTACAAGTGCAATACAAAGCAATACTAGTTAATAGTCCTGCAACATGTTCATCATCTCAGAAACTGCATCAGGGAGACATTGTGTTGATTTAGCAAGTTACACAACCATATCTTTCCAGAGTTAGCTATAATTAGCTAATGTTAGCTCTTATATTAAAGACCAAGTACAATACAACTTGAATGTATTGAACTGAGCAACAGTCTGTTTTTTTGCTAATGAATTCAACTTTTCTATGACACAAGAAATATAGTTGCATAGTTTCACTTTAAGTGGTGCAAATTATTTACAAAACACCAAAAACTGTGTATGTCAGTTTAGTTAACCTGGGACATTCGCGACCCCTAGAGGTCAGGTTCCCAAGGCAGATGCCCACTTTTCCTGTTTGGTAAACCAGTTTGTTGCAGTGGTTGATGTTATTGTGCATCGCTGTTCATTGATAATAGACCTACAAAACATTATTAATTCAAATTAGCTGTTGACTCTTATCTAATCCTATGAGCTGCCTCTTGGCCACTCTGACACAGCTCACAAAGCACACACACACACACACACACACACACAGAGAGAGAGAGAGAAAGAGAAAATGGAGAAAGAGGAATGGATAAAAGCAGAGTTCACATCAACATGACGAATCCAACCATCTCATTCTCTCTTGATATAAATATTTTATTGCAGCACACTCTCAAAGTGCACTAATCTCCACTTCTGTGAGTTTGAATAATGAATGCAATAAAAACTCACACTGCTACTCTTAACGTTGCCTCAAACTGCCCCCTCGTCTGATCTGAATGGGATAGGCAAGCCGTTGTAGGGGTGGATTGGGTAATAAGAAGAGATGATGAGTGAAGAGCCAGAGATGAAAAAGATGGATGAGAGAGAAAGAAGGATGAAGATAAACTTGTGAAAAAATATCCTTCCAGGGACCATTGTGTCCGTTGTGCTAATGGGATTTAATGAACGTTTTGTGCCAGACAGAGGGACAGTTTGTTTTTCCACCTTGGCCGAACCTTGGGCAGGGGACAGGTGCAATATTTTAATTATCTTTATAGAGTTGGCTGTCGCATATGCATATACCTTAGGTGATTCACTGCTGCAACTGGAAGTGGGAAGCTTAATGAATCTTCACGAAATGCTGCACCGGCTTCTGGTCTCCAGTGCAGCAAGGAGGACAGAGTGATCTCTCTGATTTTGGCTGCAGTGTGTGACGGCCCATGGTTGTACATTTACAGAGTTTGACTGAGGACAAGCTCTTCCTCTCCACTTCATCCCTAAGGCACTTTGTTCTGTTATTTCTCCAGACTTGCGATGATGACCTTTTGACACAGTATTCTATTCATTTTTTTCATGTGATGTTCCCGAACTAAAAATCCAGCCGCACTTAATGCCTTTAAAGTCCAACCAAACGCACACAGCCCACGGACCCACCCCCTGTCTCCTCTCTCTTCTAGCACCTACAGCCACTGAGCCTGTGACTAAAGCGCCATCTCTCCGGCTGCACACTCCAGGCTGCGTTCACTCACTGGTTCCGCAGGCACTAAGAGCCACCTCTGAATGCAAAGCGCATGAGACTCGTCCTCGCGCAGCGCCGGACGTCGCTCGGCGGAAATCAGCAAATATCCAACAACCGTGCGTGAAATATACTGTAGCCTTTTTATTCCCTACAACCAGCAAACTGAAGACACTTTGTAGCCCTGGAGCGACTGGCCGGCTTTGCTATTTGCCAAACATGGAGCGCAAAGAGAGAAACGCGCTGGCGGGAGGGAGGAGATAGAGAAATAGATTGATAGAAAGAATTGAAACGGAAGAAGAAGAAAAAAGTCGCGCGTCCATTGGTGGCGGAACCAGGAGCACCATTACAGCAACTATCTGACCTCGACCTCCTCGAACGGTGGGAAACTGGTTGTTGAAATGAAGATGTCGAGATTTTCTATCTTCCCGTCTCCTCCGCCAACACACACGCTGCTGAGGCTGATGATGATGTTTGCGTAGGAGTGTTTTATTTTGCGGGCAGCGTTGGTGAACCAGTCTCTGCTGTTCAAACAACTCCAGACAAGCGCTGGATGGAACTGCGTGTGGCCGGCACATCTTTCCAAAGATATTGTTGTCGGAGCGGTTTTCTCGTCTCTGGGGTGTTTTTCAGTTGTCTTTCTGCGAGTCTGGAATTGGACAGAGAATTTTTGGCATGCGAATAACAAGAATGTGTCAGGAAAAGTAGTCTGGCAACAAAGAATACGAATATTTTGACAAAGGACTTATATACTATTTCTTCTTTTTTATTTCTATTAACAACTAAAGAGGATCAGGCCCAGCGTGGCTTATTTGGACTCAAGTCAGCTCATCTCTACTTCGATAGCTGGCACTTCAGTGTTTTGCTGATTACTTTGCTGACACTGGGGCTTTTTTTTGCTATTGGTCTCTTTATTCAGTGACTGAGGTCGACACAAACTACAACCAGCAGAGGTCGGGACCTGAGCTCCAAGGAGCCACCACTACCCTAAATGTGACCCGGTGAATTCCACTTATCTCTGGAGGTAAGAGTCTTCCCCTTTTAAGAAATTACGTTTGTCTTCTGGTCCATTCATTCACCCTTCTGCTGTTTTTGTTTTTTACAACGGTGTTACGTGAGTGATGCATGCAATTGAGAAGTTGGCTGTTATACTTGTTGGAAATAAGATATGATTAATTGTTGAGACAGTGAAAGACATGATAGACCCACAGACTTAGGCTGAGAAGCAAAGTGCTATATGAGTTTCTTGTTTCAGCACCATGGACAGAACCACACTTGTCTTACAGCAGGCTTTTCTTAATACATTATTTCACCCAGCACATATATAATTCACATCCATATACCCACTATTGATATACAGAGTGTGTTATAGAAGCTGGAATTAAACCGTGATACAGTAGTGGATATGCTACAGCTATAGGTATACACATAGGCGCAGAGATAGATGAGAAGGAGAGGATAAAGGATAAAGGGAGAGGTTCAGAGCTTTGTATGACAGACTCGCTGGCTCGCCTGGCTTGCCACATGCTGACAAAACAGCATGGCTCGTGAGCCACAGCTACTGTCACCAACTGTTAGCCATGGTCACATCCAAACCGTTCACTCTAGATATTTTTAGGCAGGATGGAAATGCATCTCAAGCAGCATTAAGGCCATACAACACGAGAAAACATCTCACTGACTGTGGTTGAAAGGACAAAAATATTTCCGGATGCAACCCACCACCTACTGCGTGTTTTGGAAACACAAATAAACACTTGGTGGAGGAAGAAATCGCTGTTCAGCTCACATGTGAACCATCAAGAAGATGAAATTGTCGCTTCTTACGTATTTAGAGGGTAGAAGACAGGGGGAGCAGGAAGTTGGGCTAAAATAATAATTTGCTCAACCCACCTGATGATAGCTCCTGATCTCTGTAGTTCTTGTGTCGAAAGCGTAATTGTGAATCGTTATGAGGTGTTATTGTGAAAGGATGGACCTTAAGATTCTTGGGGATCATTTGCTGAGATGTGTTTTACTCAACGCACATACTGCCATGATTGGAAAGTAACTTCTTTGTAAAAGTCCTAACAATGTATTTAACATATTCTTGTTCTTAGGATATCTTAAGTTACTCCTTATTTGTCATTCGTTTTACTCCGAAAGTCAAGCAACATACCTTCCTGTGAGAGAAGCAAAACTCCTCTATGCTGTTTCAGTGCAAAGTTAAGCTCCAGCTCAGGCTCCATTGGTATAATATGCATTATTCTCTACTGAGCTGGTGTATCAGCAGACGTGATTTGGAGTAAATTATTCTCACATGTCATTTGTTGTGTCTGTTTCCCTTAGCTTATCTCCCTGAATGCAATGAATTCCCATAAAAGTTAAAAATCAAATCTTACCAGATCCCCAAACCATTCCCATTACATACAGCTGTGTGACAAATTCAAGAAGAAACCAGAATAAATGAGCGGAGAACAACGATGCAGATGCTTCCACACAGTGCACGAAGGGTCATAGATGGGACCCATTCGCTAAAGACGTCACAGTCACCATATCTCAGTGCTCTCCACCACCATCATCAGCACACCAAGTGGAGGATATATATTTTGGCAGAATGGTGTTCATCCCTCCAGTATAGTTAGAGAAGGGCTCCGGAGGCTCGTTGTGTCCCAACACCTTAGATGGTTAAAGTAGGTCTTTCCTTTAATTTCCCGCGGGCAAAGAGAGCTGAAGGTTGCACATTTACTCAGATTGATACCAGGGAGTCCTCTGCTGTGTGGCTGTTCACTGAGCTACGAAGAATTATGTGGCTATGTCAGTGCTGTTATTTTTCTAAGTCATGGCCAGTTTGTTGCCTTTGTTGTAGCATCACCGTTTTAAACACTCCATATCATCGCATATCATAACATATTATGTAGTTTAAGGCAGTATGGCTTAAAGCCGGTATAGGGACAACTGGTACATTTCACATGGTAACATCCATGTTGTGGACTTCTAGAACAGAAATTCACTTGCAAACACATATTGTGCTTTTAGAGGGCCGGCAACAATGAAAGACAGGACTTGTGTTCCCATGGCGACTTCCTCAGTGACCCTCGAAACAACCTTGGCCCCCTGGGAGATCAGTCATACTCCTGCGTGCACGCACACACACACACACACACACACACACTCTCTCTCAAGTGCCCCTCGGAGCGTGACTATGAGTGACTGTGTGTTTCTTTTCTGCTTGCTGCTGCTGCTACTGCTGCTGCTGCTGCTGCTGCTGCTGGTCTCCCTGCCTCTCAGTCATTACAGCAGGAGGGAGATGAGGAGGAGACAGACAGAGAGAGCGAGGGAGTTGAAGGACAAGCAGATGAGTAGGATGGAAGAAAGCATATTTCAAACACGGATGAGTGATGAAAAAAGATTAAGAAAGATGTAGGGAGAAGAAGGCATGTAAAATAGGGAGAGGGGGACGGGGAAGAGGAGGAGGAAGAGATGCAGGTTTCAACACTGCCACCTAAGAGTGAATGCAATTACAGCGGCAGCACATCCACTTCTGTTTTTTTTCTGGGCATTTAAAGTGTGCTCACATATCAGCCTAATTACCTTTAAAATGCACAACCGGGAAAGGGAGTCATGATAGCTCAGCTGTGGTCGAGATAAAGAGGAAATGGGAGAACCGGAGTGGATGGATTGAGACTGGGGGAAGGGAATATGGCTGCTCAATGATCATGTTAAACAGTCACCACCCGTTTCTCCCTTCCTCCACCCGTCTCTCCTCCCCTCCCTCTCGGCAACATGCTCCGCTCTCCCCCTCGCAGCTACACCCTGACATGCTCACACATCACGCTCACGCACAGATGGGTTCCCACGCACACAACAGAATCAAGGCACGCCTGCCTGGCGCGAGCACACGCGTGCACAGGCCGTTGGTCGGCTGCTCTGATCACAATGAGTGATTGTTAAAAAACCAAGCTCAGTGCAAAGAATAGAAGGGAGGTGAGGGAGTCCTTCCCTTCTTGTATACCTCATCCATGGCAGCTTCACTATCGCATGTTTCTGGCTTCTCATGCACATGTATTGTAAATAGTGCCATTCATTTAATTAGTTCATATGATACACTGTGTTTTTGGGCCTTATTTCCATAGTCATGTCCATCATGCCCTTACAGTGACAACATCTTACTCAGCAACTTAATTGCTGAGATTTTTAAAACAAATGACATTATTATACACACTTTAGAATTAGGCCAAGCAAATGAGCAGTCAGAACATCCGAAAGATTGTAAACAAATCCCAGTTCATTCCAGTTATTTCAAATGAATTAGTTTGAAAAGCAGTGAAAACAAATGAATTGTCCATGATAGAAAATCATTTAATTGGTCAGAAGGCGAGGACAAAGATTATCCTACAGGTAGCTCTGCGAAGAGAAATAGTTGTTTCAAACTAAATAATTTAAAGAGTGACTTCTGTTTGAACTTTTAAATATGTAAGACAATATGGGGAAACTGTACTCATCCATCTGTTGCTGTGTTTTCAGATATAATATTGGATTTACAAAAATGTTGTCAGCTACAAAAAAAGCAAAAAAAATCTGAATTATACCTGAAGCCAATTGCACAGCTGGCTCAGACAGAGTTTAGAATTTGCATTTTGTCTGTTTGTAGTGTAACCTACAATATGCAGTAGTTTTCAAATGTGCCTTGAGGCCTTCTCATTAAAAACGTTATAGCCCAAACCTACTCGTTCATTATGGGAACAGCCACGTTTAGCTGTATAATGTTAAATCTGAGACTAAAAAGCTGCAAACGTTGACATGGTCCCTTTGGAAAGTGATGAAGCAAAAATAATTCAAGAACGAGCAAGCTCAGCAAGGTCGTGGCGTACTCTGCCATAAGCGTTGATCGCAACAGAAATGCACATGAGAGGAGAGATTCTCATTCATAAATTCCTCTTTTTCCAATGTGCTGTATCTTATTATGCATCTCTGCATCTTGCATGACTGCTTTGTGCTTCATTTCGTATCAGCTTACAGATTAGCATACAGTGAGTGAGCCGGGGAAAGTTGCTTTGAGTAGAATACGGCTAGAACTTCTAAGTGTAAACCACCCACTCAAGACACAGAAAAGGCAATGGTTAAATGTCAGTCTGTAATAGCCCTGTCGCCATAGTAACTGTAGACCTGTTCGTACCTTAAAACACACTGCCTGTGGAGCACTGATTATTAGCACTAACACCCAAACAATCATCAGCTTTGAGCTTTTGTAATATTTCCGTCAACAATCTTTAAATTTCGTCAAGGACATCTATCGTCTCATCCTCACAAATGTGCCCTCAGCTGCCTTTTCTTTCTCTGTTCTCCACTTCTACCTTTTATCATCCTTTCTTTCTTCTCTACTGTCTTACCTACATCCTTCATGTTGACATGCATGTCTAGTGCTGCTCCTGCCTGGACCTTTAGACCTTTTAAAAGCACACACATGCTGTAGACACATGCAAAGAGTCACGTCTTCGTATCCCTTTGTCTAGCACAACACTGGAAATATCATGCATTTTATGTTTTACTGTTTGTTTCTCTCTCTCTGACTTTCTATGGCAGAGGTTTGGTAAAGGTTTTGGCACAAAATATACATAATTAAGTCTAGGGAAAGGTCAGAAGAAACCAACATTCACTACTGGTAGACAACAACAGGATGTGCCAAACAACATTACATTATGACCACCTTTGTTCCTAAAGACATTCGTTGTAATTTGCACTGCCACCAGAGGCCTTTGTCTGGTAAAAGTAAACATTTTAGTAATTTGAAGTCTTTCTACTGTCATGTAACTGATCATACCCGTATCTTTGGGTATCATTTCCCACATTGCATTATACAGTATGCTACAGCTGTGGGATTATTTCATCAGGGCCTCAGATACGTTGTAAAGTCTGACTCTCCTGAGACTCTTGTGATGTGTGTGACTTCTTGTAAATATCATGTTTGCCTGACACACTCAGCTTTGAATATGCAAAGTGAGGCACAGTGGGATCCATCCGTCTCTGAGTCAGAGGGGCTGTCTTGGCTTGTGAGTGGCACTGCCGTTCAAAGTGGTGTTTGAAACAGAGGGCTGCCTGTGCCCCCTAAGGCAATGTACATCAGCTGGACAGACGGAGAGTAAGAGTGGCGGAGAACAGAGCGGGAGACAAAGACGGCAATGCAAATGGGAGGAGATGCTAAAAAGACAGAGAAAGGGCACAGGGAAAGATAAAAGCGTGAGAGAAAGAGGAGATGGAGAGAGAGGCAGTAGAATGTCATAGCAAGGGAAAGATGTCAAGAAGTATGTCACTGGCAGGGGGCCAAGAAGGTTGTCCTTTCTGAGTGGATTGGCTACAAACTTTCAAAAAGGAAGAAGTACGACTCCGGTTTTTAATGTGAACTATACTGTAAAGAAAAACAGAGATGTGCCCAAAGTAAACCGACAGCTAAAAACACTGTCACATTCATATAGTGTCTTCGGAAATACAGAAAGATACAAAACCGTGCAACTGACGACATTTAGTGCAATTCTTTATAATGCAGCATTCAATCTTAGTTTGATTCACTTTGCTTCAAAGCCAAAAAGGAGCTGCTTCTTAGAACTACATTTTTTAAGCCTACTTTACTGTTTGTGAAGATTAAAAAGCACGTTATGTCTCCAAACAAGTATTTGTCTGTGTTAACATGGCTTTACGCCTCACACGCCTTTTTGTCATATATGTTGATTTGGCAACTTATCTGATTTCAAAACTCATTTTCACCAGTCGTCCCAAACTAACTAAGCCAACCAGTCCTTTACCAAGAGCTGAAATGGTGTGTGCCATGCTGTTGCTTGGGAGAGTAAGCAAAGTGAGGAAAAAAATCTAAAACTGGAATAATCTCATTGTCAAGTGTCAAGGAGCAAATGTAATTTAATGGTGTCTTATCTAATTCAGAAAGTCGAAAAGGAATTACATTTATTTCAGGGCAGTGTATTACCCTCAGCAGACCATGTAGCCTGAGGGAAGGTGTGTGTGTGTGTGTGTGTGTGTGTGTGTGTGACAGCGTGCATGCAGTGTATGGCTCTGCTTATGATTACTCTTTTGAGTGTTTTGCAATAACGTATTAAGCAGTCACAGGGGCAGACTCAGCACGGTATCATGGTTAGCGTATTTCATACCACAAGGTCCTAACGGAGCTCTGAGTGTCACAACAGACTGTCTGCTCTGTCACTGCGATCTCTCAGGCGCACACTTGACTGACACTGAACTTATAAACCAGGAGTGAACCAGTGGCAGGCAGCTGCTACTGTTATGATCCTGTTCAGTTACAATAAAATGCACACTAAGCACAAACCGACGTGCTGCCAAGGGTGAGCGGAACGTGCTGAGATATGGCGTGCATCGTTGTTATTATTTAATATGAAAGAACAAAACAGTGCAGAGAGTTTGCATAAATATCTCTCGACAGACTGATATTCTGTCGTAAACAGCAGTTTATTTCTGCGGGGCCCTGAAACGGGCTGTCGAGTTGTAGCTCTGCTCTTGTCGTTTATATTTATGTGCCGCTAAGCAGAAACAGCATTTACTATCCATACTATTAGAATGAAGTTGTTTGAAGTGTGTGTGTGTGTGTGTGTGTGTGTGTGTGTGTGTGTGTGTGTGTGTGTGTGTGTGTGTGGGTCTAATGTATATCATGTAAGTCGCTTTGGATAAAAGCGTCAGCGAAATGTAATGTCAAATATTACTTCTCTGCTCACCTGAAAATGACACTCACAAACACATATGCCTCAACTATGACTTGCATATTAAACATTGGTCTGCACACAGTCTATCTATACTCCACTGTGTCTGTTTTCATGCAGTGTGTTGGTTGCAATTGTTGCTTCAATGCGTATCTAATGGCCTTGATGCACCACACTGACACTTATCCATCCGGTGGCACTTGGCCATCATTGAGCCTCTGCAGCTGACCTGGCTGTAGTTTTTCTGGTGAGTCCAACACTTGTGACATGAATTGGCAGCAGTCAGAGTGATACTGTACTATACACAGACCTAAGTCTCTAGAATGTCTGTGTGCTCTGTAAAATATAATTATTATTTTAAGTGATTAAACTTGCACATTATATCTGTCCAAATGTAGATATTAAGGTATTTAATATAGTAACTGCCTTTTAAAACCCTTGAACATCCCCCCTTAAGTCCAGCTATTTCCATGACAAAAGCTAGTGTGCCGGGGACACCTTTTCACTGCTTGCATCACTCAGTTTCAAGGCTAAGAACTGCTGTTCAATCCATCAACTGTGAAGTTCAAAGAACGGTTATATCTCTGAGCCAACTTCGGCTCCTGCTGGTGCCAAGATTATAGCCTGTCACACACAGACTAGTGGTATTATTTGCACAGCAGAGGGTGGAACATGGCATGGCAGAGGGGAGGAACAGGAAGTGCAATGGCAGACTGACAAAATGTGATTATATGCAATTATTTTGAGATGATTTGAAAGTGAAAGCTCATTTTCTTCAACCATTCCGGGGAGAGGACAATTTTGTCAAAAAATAATGTACCCACAGACTGATGGATCGATAGAATACGTCCTTTTAAAATATTGTTTTGTTATATTTTTATCTACAGTTTAAAATTAGACAGTTCAAAGGGAAAGAGGCATTGTCTCTTTTTAAAAGTGCAGCGAATGGGGAAGTTTGTCTGCTGCTATATTGCGCCACACACACCCATGAACATCTCTTCTTTTACATGGCATCATGAGAGCCTTCATCTGAGCACCGAAGCTACTCAGAAAAGCTTCCTCATGATTTTCTCCAGGAGTCGATTACTGGGTAACAATCCATCTTCCATTCCATTTCTGTACAAAACAGAAGAGCTGACTACTTCCGCCATGGACTTGGGTAAATACAGGTGACAGTTATAGAAGATTCCATAATGATTATGCATGCTAAATGCCTTTTACATTAGTCAAAAGAGATGTATAGCTAAGAGGGAGAAGAGGGCAGAATAAAGGACACTGTGACTTTGAGAGAACTGACTTGCAGAGGTTATTTACTGGAATATTTTATTTGGAACACTTTTTGTTTTGCCGGCATTATTATTTCTTATAACTTCAGGGGTTTAATCCAGAAAACTGAGACAAAACCAAAAGTGGCATTTTTGGGAAATTCTGCACATTGGGAACTTTTTGGAAATGCTTAATTTTCTACAGTTTTACAATATCATATTTCCATGACATTGTCAAATATTCCTAAAAATGGATTGGGACTCCAGAGGGGGGGATGATAAAATACAGGATGTCGTGGACCAGGAAGGGCATGCTCCCTCGGCTCCAGTGCATGCATATCACGTTTAAAGTTACATTACATCAGCATGCAATTTGAACTGGAAGAACAACGAAGCAAGGTCATTCAGATGGATGAGGGACATTTAGTGAGCTGTGTAATTAAATGAAGAGACCCCCAGGTCACCATTTATTTCTTTTCAAATGTCCTCGTGGTGCTATATTCATACTAGCCGAGAGCCATTTTTATGATGTATCATCCACAGAGGGGCACTAATTACAGAAACGTTTCCCGGGTTATGAAAGGGATAAAACTACTCCTTGTTTCCAATCATGGCTACATGAGAAAACTAGTTCTTGTGTTTTTTTCTTCCACAACCCCAAACTCTCTCTCTCTATCTCCTACAGCCTTTGGGATTTTCCGGGTACCTGATTCAAGGTCGGAGTTGGGGTTGAGCTAAGCTTGTCAGTACTTTTCAGTGGAGGAATAAGGTAGGAGTTGAGTGCAGGGACACAAAGAAACAGCTGCAAAAGATTTTTTTTTGTACGCCTTGTGAAATGTTATGCTGGAACAGGGTGAGCCTGGAGCCTGAGAGGGAAAACCAAGAGCTGCTGCTGCCAGGGTCAGTGCAGCCAGACAGGATAATATTATGACAAGGCTTAAGGAGGAATTTGTAAGCTTTTTTGGGGGGTTATATTACTGCTTGCATTGAGGCTTAATGGAGATTAAAAACAAAATAAATAAATATGCATCCAGTCAAATCAATGTTGCACCATCACATCAGTGGTAAAGCTCATTTGTATGCATTTAACTTCTTCAGGCTTTGGTGTCATTTGTATTTGAAATTGTATTGTATGTATGTATTCAGAATATATATTTTTAGCAAATGAACTGGATTAGAACTTTAACATCAATTGCAATTAAAGATGTTATTGTACTAATGTGTAATCTAAATGTTTGCCAGTGAAAACCCTCTGATCATCTCCTATATGATCCAGTTGAAAAAATAAATCCTTTCCATTCCAAAAGTCCTCAAGGGACAGTCCAACATTTTGGCAAATATGCTTATTCATAGTCGAGCTTGAGTCCGGAGGCTATTTGCTTATCTTAGCATAAAGATAGCTGGTGCTATGCAGATTTTTTGTGAACATTAGAGAGAGCTGGGCTCGCTGATTCCCCTTGCTTCCAGCCTGTATGCTAAGCTAAGCTAACCGCACCGCACCCTGGCTTTACAGTAGTTCCACACTTGACTCACAGACACTAGAGTGAGTCAATGATATTATTTAACTCAAAGCAAGAAAGCGAACAAGCACAAAAGGTTGTTTAACTATTACTTTAAAGTTGCACATCTGTATCAGCATATCACAGCGGGACAGGTTGTGCTCCAATGGAACATTGATGAAGTGTACAAAGTGGATCACAGTGGCGCTCCACTGTCCTCATGACGGTACATCACCCTCATGATCACACATCAACATGTAAGTGATGGTAGATGTGATAAATGTTGCATAATGGGAATCTGAATTAATTTTAAAATGTCCTCTGATGAGATGATACAGACTGTAGGTGGATGCTGTTAATTATTTTTTGCGAACACTAGTTGAATACTCTTTGATTGCACAGTTTTTTAGAGGGTAGGCTAATTGAGGACAAAGAGCTGTAATTAAACAGATTTTGTCCCGAAGAAGGTTTCTACTATCAGATTGGAGCTCTGTTTTCAAAGACTGTTTATGAACTTGAAAACTAACAGAAACTAACAGAAACTTCTGCACTGAAGGATGCCATTCACTAAACTAGCCTTAGCGAGCCATGCATGTGTGCATGGACTGCGTCTATGGATATGGCTGCAAATATATGTGTGAAATCACTCTTTGACAGCGACAGCAGTAATAAGGCTTATCCTGTTGTTCTCGGGGCATGTTGTTGTCTCTTGTGTATGACTCGTATCCACCACCTACTCTGTGCTTCTCCCCCATTCTACTGAAAGCCTGTCAACAGCTATTATTCCTAGCAAGACCTCTGCTGTGATCCCTGCCATGTTTCATCAAAGCGTGGCAATTCATTCCAAAGCCCACTGTCTGAGCATGTTAGCTAGTACTAAAATTATTGCATGTGAGTGTTAGTGTGTGTTTTTTGTGTGTGTGCCCACTGCTATTCTTCTTCTTCTTCTTCTTCTTCTTCTTCTTCTTCCTAACCTCTTGTCATTCCTGTGGATGAACACCAGCTAAAGGAGCTGAGCAGACCTGTGTGCCTTTCTCCAGTTCTATTTCACAATGAAGTCTGACATGCATGTATGCAAGCGTGTGTGTGAGTGTGTGTGTGGGGTTAAATAATTAACACTGTTGGCTGCCTCGCTGCAACACATCCTTCACACACTGTTCTGCTTAAGGGAGCCCCAAGAGATAAACACTGTCTGCCTTCCCTGTAAAGTAACTAATGCTGCATGTACATGTGTCTGAGTGTGTGTGTGTGTGTGTGTATGTGTATACACACACTGGAGGATGGTTAAGAGAGTCTTTGAGACTTTTCTTGTGTCACTGGTTGTGTACATTGGCTGTGTCTATAAGCTTGTCAAGATTTTGAGTATTTGTAATGCAGAGACATCATATACCCGCTCTATATCCCTGCATTATGTATTGTGATGTGTTTTCGTTACACTATTTTTCTTAGAGAAGGGTCAGGCGTTATGGAGTAGCTCCAATTTTGTAGAGAAACAGTTCAATACCACCACAGGAAATATGGCTCATAACATGGACAGGTTTACAGGTGTATCAATAAAATATATATTTTACCAGCAGAATATATAAATATATATATATATTTTTTTTTATTCTATCAACAAATACATAAAAACATGTCCTTGAATGTTTTTCTTGAAGCCAGTTCAGGGAAACGTATCTCATTTGTTGTATTAATTGTGTGAAAATAACCAGGGTGTCTGTATGTAAAATGTTTCCACAGTGTAGCAATCTAAGCTACTAAGAGTATTTTTCATCCAAAATCTTAATGTAAAGCAGGAATAGTTGATTTTCAATCTGTAAACACAACCGTAACATAATTCCACGTTATATCATCAAGCGGAAACGGGGCAACACTCATTTGGAGTAATTTGTTCGCCACCTGGTCAACGTAAGTCCAATATTTGGAGGGAAATGTCTGGCTCTGTCGCCCCTAAATGCTCCACTTTATTCCTCAGCTAGTCACTAATTCAGTTTGGTGCTGAGCAGGTAGCAGACAGCTGCCCGTGGCGATTGGAAACAACAGTGATAAGAGCAGTAAGAGTGAACCAAAAGGTTGCAACGTTGCAACTAAACAAAGAGCTAAAAGATGCTGCACCCTTAATACAGTTGAGGGGAACCGCAGAGTTGGGTGATAATTCTCTAGGGTTTTATTGATTCATTGTTATTAATTAAAAAATAATGGATAAAGTATGTATTAGTGCAGCTTTAGGTTAATCATTATGAGTAGATGGATTATTGACAAAGCTCTAACTTAGCAATTAGAGAAGACTTGATTAGAGGTCTGCAGTATCTAGGCCCTTTTCCTAGCAGCCATTTTTACTTGTCATTGCAGGGTAAACACAGGTGTAGTTGATGCAAATATATTATGGTTCCATTAAGGTGGGCCGGGCCTTGTATTGCGCATGCTGGATCACTGGAATAGCTGTAACGCTAAATGGAACTGGATGATAATTAATGTTATCAATTGCACCTGTGTTTACGCTGCTATGACATGCCAAAATGGCTGCTGTGAAAAGGGCCATTACATTAATGACTCTTCACCAAAGTGTCAGACAAACATTCAAACTCCACGTCTCCATTCCCCCGTTCTCTTTTCCTGACACCAGAAATGTCCCCAAATCACCACATTTCCCAGTGATGCTCTGTCCTTGCTGTTCCTTCATATTGATTTGGTTGGACTGTGTGGCCAGCGGATTGGATTAGAGTCCAGCTGTGTTCCAGCCTGAGGGCAGAGGAGCTGTGTTGTGTTTGTAGACTGGGCAGATAGCTCCTGCAGAGACAGTCTGATCCATTCTAACTTCATAGAGCGTCTCTGGAGAAACATATCACAATGAACGCTAATATGGTTTAGACAAGTTAGCCACAGAGGAATTCAACATGGTTTAGAGGTGTTTCAGGGTGAGAAGGTCAAAGCTGTCAATCACTTGGTGAATAGTACACACTATATAGTAAGGTGTATGTGAGTAGGCTGAGGGGTGCTGATGGAGAGTGGAAACCAGAACAAAGACGATGTAAAGTGCGAGCTCGGTAAGTAGAACAAGTTTGTTTACCTCACATTGCTCCATGACTTTGGCAGCCCTGCTTCTTTTTTCCACTATTTCTATTTTAGGGTGTGTCCATGTCACAGTTGAGTTGCATCTTAACAGATCCGGTCCATACTACTGTGTGCTTGCTGTTGATAATGGCTTGCACTATTGAGTCATAGCTTAGCAACAAGCCTGCTGTCCTATTTTTGGTTTCGGGCAATTATCCACAATGCAGTGTGATGGTGTAGGCCTATGACACTTCCAGATTGTGCATGTAATTAAGAGAAAAAAGGTCTCTAACCACATCTGTCAAGTGGCCGCAGGGTTTTCCCAAAATAGAAAAGACTGTTATTAAACCTGGCAACAGAGTGACAACTTTTTTTTATATATGTATATATTTTTTGTATCATTCTCTGGTGAATTCGGTGAGCAAAGATACAGACACTTGCAAGACCAGGGCAAAAGGGCACGGCAACACAAACAATGTTAAGTTATGAGAGGACGAAACTAAACTGTATAAGATTAAGGGATTGAAGGAATGCACAATGGTGCTTTGGTGAAGTGATTTTATTGGTGATTTATTAACTTTTGCCTGATTTTCAATCAACAAGCAATAATGTTTACAGGTCAATCTCAACTCTTAACCTCAAAATGACCTTATTTACTTAAATATCACTATTATACTGTTCAGAATAACTGTTATTGATTTCTTAGTGTGCATTATTTAATATAAATTAATACTAGAATGGAGGTCATGAAGTCAAATAAGATGCATGAAAGGCAGTTGAAGCCTTGGAGATTCTGTTTTACTGGAAATATTCCAGTAATTATGAACTTGTCCACTTACAAATATGAATTATGCTTTATAACAATAATCATTTTTACAAACACATTATAAAGCATGCTATAATTACATAAGGTTATCATATAAGGTATCATAGTTACTCTAAGTGGTCATTGTCTTATACATTAAAAATGTACCACATTCTCTTCAGTTAGGTGACAGCCTCAAATACTTTACAGTGAAGGGGAAGGCCGAGAAAAGAATTACTTTTGACAAAAGAACGACATTACCATGTTTGTGACTATGTTTCTTTCAGGAGTAAAATTGCTATTTAAAGAATAGGCTCAAGGCTTCTTCCCGTAATCCAGCTGCTGTAGGGACTGAAAAGAGGTAATTAAAGGGAAGCATTGATCTAATAAACTGAGAATGAGGTCAGTTCAGTCTCAAGTCAATCACACTGCTGCAAATGTTCTTAGGACGTCTGTAGCATTCACCCCAGCTCATTTCTATCTGTGTGTAAAACCGAACTGTAACTCTGACCACCCGAATAACAATGAGTATGTTTTGTGAATCACACTAAAGGATTATATTATATTATGACTCATACTTATAGTATGACTCATAGTTATATATCTATATAGATCTATATATATATACTCTCCCACGTTTTTCTTCTTAACTGTACCTTAACATCACTCGCCAGTACATTTGGGCATTTCTCATCGCCCTCTATGATGCAGCTGGAACAAACTAAATTTTACATCATGAATAGTATATTAGGAAGCACAACCTGTTTTCCTCTATCGTCTTACCTTTTTCTCCTCTTTCTCTCATCTACTCCTCTTCCTTTCCATCTGCCCACTGTTTTTGTCTCACCTCTGCCCATCTATCTCTCACACCACCGTCTTCATCACCTCTATTATTTGGTCTCTCCATTTCATATCTATTCATCATATCCCTCTCTATCCCTTGACATGCGCTGAGTTCCCTCTTTGTCAATTTCCTTTTTCTACATTCCAGCCTGAGATCCTGTCAATGTTGAGCAGCATTTGTAGGATTATATTATTACATGTCTCCTAACTGCTGGATAATTCAATAAGCACCACTGAGATGACACACAGTTATATTCTACTTAATGAAGCCAATGTGCTGATGAATTGTGTGCTTTTTCCACTGTCATTCCTTTAACATTCACTCCTTACTCTCCTCTCCTCTTCCCCCCGCTTTCTCTCTCTGTTCCTCTCCTTCCCTCCTCTTGCTCTCTGCAGGGTGTTGATGGAGAGCCATTCGAATGACAGCCGGGACAGTGGTCATCACTGGTGGAATTCTAGCTACAGTTATATTACTCCTTATCATCGCAGTACTGTGCTACTGTAGGCTGCAGGTGAGGCCACAGACTGTTTTTCCTGTGAAAGTCTGCAGAGCTGCAAGTAAGGGATGTCATTGAGTGTAGCACTTTGCTGATAGTCATAAGTATAACTGCTTTAATCTGTGAAAGTGTGTTTGTTACCTTCAGTTACTAAGGATAATACAATCTTTTATTCACAAGTGTCTGATTCGTGCTGATTGGAGAATGGTGGAAATCATTTTTGTAAGACTCATAAAGCCTATTAGATAATCTCCTGACTCCTGACGCATTCAAACTCTAAAACAAATAGTGTATTCCGTGTCCCATAGTGGACATAACACCCGCCACAATTCACCGGGAGTCTGTTGAATTGTTTTAAAATTACAAACAAACCCACTAAAGTGGAATTCAATGAAAGCTCTGAGTCTACAGTCATGCTAGCAGCTCTATATCTAAATCTATATCCAAGCTATATTTCTAAATGTTTTGACTTCTTGATGGGGTTAGAAGAACAGCCAGGTTTTCACCAAAGCTAATACTGTTTATCCTGAGGAAAAATGAATGTCTGGCCCAAATATCTTGGTAATCCAGCTCATAGTTGCTGAGAGTCTGCGGCGCAGAGCTCTCAACCTCCTGTTGGAGCATTGACGGCAGGTTGAGGGCAGCAGTGAAGCCTGGTCTGGATCAGGGCCTGTCCACGGTGTGCTGGTCACTGCTGGAGACCTAGGGTCTGCGCTGCAGGGGTTGAACCCGCATAGTTTTCTGATTTTGCGTGGAATCCAACCCGGTAGCGACAATGACAAACCTTATGAATAGCCTGTCTTAAAAGGTTTAATTATTGAGTTGGTAGTTGGTTGAACTCTGAATTGATCCCAAAGGTTAGGCTAGGTCCTCATGGGCTAATAGCTCACTACCATCCATGTGTAAGTGTGAATGGACGAATGAGAGGCAAATTGTAAAGTACCTGGATAAAAGCACCATACAAACCAAGATCAAGTGAAAACTAAGCTAACATTCAGTGGACATCATAATATAATCCCTTCCACTTTGAACTGATTACAGTTCTTGGCAAAAAGAACAAATCAAAAGTGATACATAACATATGACTTCATATTAGTTGGCAGGATGCCAGGGATTTGTAAACTGCATTTCGTAGGCCAGAAATAGTAACTCCAAGTTCCCCACTGTTTGAACTGTAATTGTAGAGGATTTGGCATGATGAAAATAAATAATCAGGGACAAAACCTTTTTTACATCATACTGTACACATGTGGGATAGGGAAATAGGCTGAAGTGGGGATGGATTAAGAGACATCCTCACTCTAAAGACATCCACTCTAGTGACTGCCTGCTTAGTGTGTACCAGACACATCCTACGTTGTTGATAAATGTGTGGATACATACATTTAGAAGACTTTTATTTTTCATATAGTGCTTGTTGTTTGACATTTTCTCCTTCTCAATCTGCACAGTACCTCTGGCTTTGTGGTTGCAAGCATTCAAAAATAGTACTACATAACCATAGTTATTAGAATATAGAGGCTGTCATAGACTATATTGGGCGGATAGTGCATGTAAACTAATTGTGTTTGGCCATGCTGACATTGCAATGTAATATATGTCCCTTCCTTTCTCTTATCTTTCTCTTTATTGTTAACACTCTGTTATGTCTCCTTTTAACTCCCTTGTTCTCTCCCTGACCAATTACAATTTACATAATTTGGAACCTTTTTACTTACTATTTCCCCCGTCTCTCTCCCTTCCTTTTACCTCATCTCTGCTCTGCATCATCTCTCTCCTACCACTAGTATTATTGCTGCAAGAAGGAAGAGTCCGAGTCGGAGGAGGAGGAGCCAGACTTCGCTGTAACGTCCCGCCTCCCACCGGTCCACTCCAATCACAACATTGTGGCGGCGACGGCTGCCGCGTCCTCCATCCCGAATGGCCCCGCCCTTTTCTCCACCCCTCCACTGGCCAGGAAACTAACACGCTCACAGACCTTCTGTCCATCCTGTACGCACTATGAGATGCCTTTCTACCTCCAGCCTCCTGCTCAGCCGCAGATCCACCATCCACCAGATGGGTTGAGGAACGGAGGTGACCGGATCAGCTACCGCAGCGTCCAGCAGCAGGATCTGGACCTGCCAGTGCCTGTGAACATTTCAAACTACCGTAAACCAAACCTCGGCCGGTCGGTCACCATGAGGGACATGTTCACCCGCAGCTGTAGCATCAGCACTGATGTTTAGCTGGGTGAGTTTGGTGTAAATTCATGCATGAATGAACTGGGATGGCCCATTCCGAACTGGGCTTGAGTCAGACTTTTTGTCATCTTGACCAGTTTAGTCCAGTCTAGTATGGTCTGATCTAGTCTGGTCGCGTTCTACTGGTCACCTCGTGCGGAATGGAGGAATCAGACGGCTCTCAGGACAGGATTTTCAAAGATACTATGCTCAGGTCCTGGACCTTACACTTGGGCCACTATAGAGTTTAAAGTACTTTAAAAAGTTAATTTACCAATGACGTGAACTTCTTGATTAGTTTTTTTTTTTTTCAATAGCTCTTTTGTAACAATAAAAATGGAATTTGTTTTATGGTTTGATGAAGTTTGTGTAGCCCTACTTCCTGTGGACTCTTGTACCCATGGCCTGAAAGATACACAGATTCCTGCTATGTCAAAATGACATAATCGGCAGGGATTTTCTCTCTGCCATAGCTGCTAATATGATTAAAGTCCAGTGTTTCCCTCTCCTATGATGAGATGATCTGTCTGTTCCTCCATCTACAGATTATAGAGATTTTAACAAACATTTCAGATAGACTTAGCTTAGGCCATGATATTTTACGACATAAAGGGCTCACAGAAGATGGAAATCCCTGCTTGTTTTCCACATCCTTTCATTGAGGTCTCCAGTTTGACGGGAGGCTGGTTTCTCTGAGCGTCTGCTGACAACACAAAGTGTAAGTACAGTCTTCAGCGGAGGCAGACCTCTGTGTTCTTGCAAGCAGGGTGGACGAGGTGCCAAAGGGGGGTGGGTTCTTGCATTTGTGTGAATGTGCTTGCATGCATGTGTGCGTGTGTGTGTGTGTGTGTGTGTGTGTGTAACTCGATCCGTTGTTATACCATTACTCTTATTCCATACAATTAAACAGTCTCTCACCCCTATATGTATACTGAACCCAGTGGTGGGTTGCAATAAAGGGTGAAGGGATTGTATTAGTTTGCTACTTTACCTTTAAATCCATACTGATGCAAAGAATGACCCAACCAGATGATGTGACAAACCCTTTTTTTTTATTGTTTATTTGACTAATAAATGTTATAACACAGACTCAAATTGTAGGTGGCAGTCAGAGCAGTGACATGTATAACTTTACAGTGAGATATATTAATTTTTAAGTTCTTCACTGAAATTTAAATTTGTGGACACTTCACTGAATTCATTGTGCCGTCTCTGTGTTTGTTGATATATGGATACATGGGCTAAAGATTAATTCACCTTTTAGAGGCACATCTATAAATATTTAACATGCCATAGCATACACCACACCAGTCTCTCTCTTCTCCCGACTCGTTGGACTGAGGACTATTCCTTGTTAATGTTGTTTTTGTTTACTGTGCCTGGTTAACCTAGCCTGACTGGAGGAGCAGTGGCTATTTTTTTATGGACACAGGACACACGTTTAATGAATGAAGGTATTCAATGCAGGATTTCAAGAAGAAATGCTTGTGGTAGTGTGAGGGGCTTGAAACTGATTGGATTGACGCCTGCTCTCTCTCTCTATATATTTCTCTTTCAGTCTCTGTTCATTTTATCAGCAATCATCCTCATTTATATTCCCAAAGGGTGAAACAGTGAGTAATTTTGTTTTAAGTTATCCTCTTGTGACATGTGCTTTCCTGCAAATACACGGCGACGTATGGTCACACACACCTGCACACACACACACACGGTTCCACTTTACATCGACTAACATTCATTTTCTGGTGATTTCCCCTAACTATTACCAATACCAGCCTCATCCTAACCCCTATCCTAATTTTAAACTGAACCTAACTTTACCCAACTTCACCCTATAATGTAATAATGTACGTTATGGGGAGATTCATTTTTCCCCAAAGGGAAGGTGAGTCCCCACAATGTGACTGTATGAACAGATTTATGTACCCACAACATGAGTAATACACATACACACACACAGTTCTCAATGCTTTGCTTTTACCTTTAAACAGATGTGACAGTTGCACAGGAAATGTTGTGCCATAAAGACTTCTAGAAGAAATGTATTATTATAATGATTAATATTACTACAAGTGTATATTCAAATGCAGTGTTGCTTATTCCCTACAGTATTTTAATTACTTGCTTTATTTTATGATCCAGCTGGTTTTTCAGACTGTACAGTACAGCAGAAATGTTTCTGTCCTTGTTTCTAATATATAACTAACAGACACATTGTTGCTAATAAAATGGCGTGAAAATCCTTCTCATCCGTTTTGTTGTTGCCGTTAATTTCAGCGAAATTAAACGTTGAATACAATTTTCTTGTTGCTCATAATCCTACACAAAGGATTGTAATGGGAAGTCATTCGTTCAATTCAAGTAACTTACCCATTTAAAAGGATGTTTGCATCGTGTACTTTCATATGAAGTGCCTTTTGATTTAAAGGTTTGCCAATGGACGTTTACTGGAATGAGTCTGAGCTGGACTCCACCGGACCATATTTCTACAGGGTGCCAAATGTTGAACAGTGGACTCAACCAAAAGCACGTTGCATCATCCTGGATTATCTTATTTAGTGAACTGCTAAATGCAGGGTAAATATTAGCGAGCACCACTCACAGCAGAGCTATGCAGTGTCCTGCAGGAAGAAAATATATAACAAATCACAGGAATGAAAGTGGGATTTAGACCATTGGGTTTACTGATCCAAGCAGATATGTTTGGAAAAATCCTACTTGACAGAAACATAAGATAAGAAGACATTACAATAAAATAGGAATCAATTACAATACTGATTCAAAATAAGAGTTTGAGTCTGCAGAATAAACTGTTGTAGCAGACCTATTGTAAATCACAACCACAGTGGTGTATACTTATACTTTCCGCCTTGTCCCTCAATGTCATCTTTCCTTGATGACATCGTCCTCTCAAATGGGACGATGTCCGATACCGCCTTGTCCATCGATGTCATCGTCCTTCGCACGAGACAACGTCCAATAGTACATCTAAAACATATTGCCTCCTTGCATGAGATGACGTCCAATATTAAATATATTACATTACATATAAAACATATTACCTCCTTGTCTTTTGATGTCATCTTCTCTCAATGACATAGTCCTCTCAAATGGGACGATCTACGATACTGCCTTGTCCCTCGATGTCATCTTCCCTCGATGACATCGTCCACTCAAATGGGACGATGTCCGACACAGCCTTGTCCCTCGATGTCATCTTGTAACTATGACAACGCAGCATACATTAATATATAAATTACAACCATAGTGGTGTATACATTTAAAGAAACAAAAAAGAAAAAGACCTTAATTGTCCACAACAAAATTAATAAATCATACATGGCTAATAACCTGGTTGAGTTACCTTGTTGTGCATTGACGGTTGAGTCCTGTTAGCTTAAGTCCAGTTAGCTTGAGTCCAGTTAGCTGGAGTCCGGTTAGCTGGAGTCCGGTTAGCTGGAGTCCGGTTAGCTGGAGTCAGGTTAGCTGGAGTCCGGTTAGCTGGAGTGCGGTTAGCTGGAGTGCGGTTAGCTGGAGTACTCTGGGTGAAAACACACAATACAACTACAGTGGTGTATACATAAAAAAATAAAAATAAAAAAAAGACATTGTCCACAACAAAATTAATAAATCATAAATCTGACAAAAGTTGACCTGGAGAAACCATAATTTAGTACATCTTTCCTCCTTGTTAAAAAATGATACAGTAATCATACTTGTACTCTGGGTGAAAACACACAATGCTACATGGCTAATAACCGGGTTGAGTCCTTACCTTGTTGTGCAAAAAATTAATAAATCATAAATCTGACAAAAGTTGTCCTGGAGAATAACCTATGATCACTGAAAAAAGCCTGACCAAGACTTTAATTTACAATTCATTGGGATGCTGCTTCAGTAAAGCCACACAAATGCTCTGAACTCAGAATGAGAAGAATGATGCTTGTTCAGTGGTTCCTCAAAAATAATCTGAATATTGCTCCTATAAAAGATGCACGGTGGCAGACAAATACCTCATCATGCAAACACCTACGCACTCTGATGAAGGGCAGGCACTTCTACCCATCGCAAAAACATGAACTGATCAACATTGTGGAGCAGAAAGCTACCATTCTTTATATTTTGAAGTGTTGGCACACTGTCATGTTCAGTTTGTTTCCATCACATCTTACCTTGAGTGACAGGGATCCAGCCATATAGAAATTGTTTAGGTCTATGATTGATGCCAGAAGACCTTAAGGTGCTGTCCAAGGCAGCGCTCAGCCACAGGTGGTTTTGGATGACGGACAGCTGGAGGTAGTGGAGCACCTTCTCCCGAGGCCCACCCCTAATAACAGGGAGGAGGAGGTTGACGAGTCAAGCTTGGAGTAGAATCCTTGCATGTCAACAGATGGCTGTGGGAGCCAATCGCCACAGAAGGTCAACAACAGTTAGGTAGACTGGAGAAGGAAGGCAGGAAGGAGCGGTGTTACTGAGGAAAAATCAACAGTGGAAAGAAAAAGTGGGGTCTGGCTTTGGGCAAATGTGTAAACACAAAGCACTCATGTAACCTTACATTCGAAAAAAGAAAATGCTGTGAATATGTGTACCGCTGTACAATGTTCTGTGTGTATCTACTACAACACCTGCTGGTAAAACTTGAACTTCTACTCATTTTAAGAAATAAATACACCACCCATGAGGTTTTGACTGTGACTTTGCTGTTTGTCAAGAATAGAAAGGAATGAAAAATAAAATCAATAGTCTAAAGAAATAGGCAGTAGTAAAACAAAAACAAACATTACAGTGCACATACAGTGTCAACT
The DNA here is from genome assembly GCA_023566465.1 of Cottus gobio. Classification (NCBI taxonomy): domain Eukaryota; kingdom Metazoa; phylum Chordata; class Actinopteri; order Perciformes; family Cottidae; genus Cottus; species Cottus gobio. The sequence goes on from CM042237.1 coordinate 11,167,786, forward strand.
GTTAATCAGGAGACGCCACTAAAGACAATCTCACTGGTTTACTGATCAAATTAATCTGCAATTACGTTGATTTACAAGTTTAACTTGAGCTCAGCCTGACAAGTGTAACTCTGATACAGAAGGTTTATACATTTATGAATACATTGTTTATTTAACCTATAAAAAAAAAATGCATCTTACTGGTTGTGGAGGCACTGCAGGGTAACCGGTGGCTGCTTCATTCGAGACATGCTGTACAATAGGCTGGATCTGTGAAGAGGTGGAAGGTTAGCCAGCCATTAAACACTCATCTCAATGTATGGAAACATAACAGTACAACCAATCAAAATGGTATTCTGTTAAGACAATAGTTGTCATTCCTCAAGAACAAAAAGAACTTACAAATATTCTCGAATTTCCATGAATATTAAGCTATGATTCAGCATTAAACCATTATGCCAGAAACGGTAAGTAGCCATTAACAAGTGACTCGCCTGACCAGTTATCATCTAAGCTAATATTAACATTGATGTTAATGGAGAAATGCTAATTGCAATTAGCATATATTGCTACAACACAAGGTTATACCAAAACAGTAAACACACAGAATCCTTTGTAGTTAAGGAGCAGTGTGCTGCCGTGAGGCGCCCCGGGGAGCAACTGGGGGTTCAGTGCTCAACACACTTCAGCCTCCACCATTGAAGTAACCACTAGTTCTGCTTTGTACTTGTTGTGGAAGTCCCTCAAACGGCGGATCATCAAGCGCCCCCGTGTCGTGGTTCATATAAGGATATAAGGATAATGCATGTATTCTTCCTTTCTAGATCGTGGAAATGATAACTGTTTTTACAGAGACAAGTCACGGACATAAGCCACGCCCCCTTTCCGGCGCAAATTAAGTGAATGCCGCGATTTAACCACATATAGTTTAAATATATATTGAAGTAACCACTAGTTCTGCTTTATACTTGTTGTGGAAGTCCCTCAAACGTCGGACCATCAAACGCCCCCGTGTTTGGGTTCATAATATTATCCGTAGTTGCACAACTACGTCTGAATGACGGCCACTTCTAGAGCTGCTTCCGCAACGGCGGGAAGGCAGTGATGTGATTGGTTGAAAATGAGGGCGACATCTGATTGGCTACAGATAGGTCCATGTTGAAAAAACGCATTTGTGGATCTGGCGACGTCCGGGGAGTCTCATAAAACCCACACACGAATGTGTAGCGATTCACACACGAATGCAGTGCGATCCACAAATAAATACATACAAATCCACATTTGTGCATTGGAATGTATTTGTAATTCGTTCTGTGTGCATTTGTGAGTCAGATTTATTTGTCAAATGTATTTGTAAATCCTTCTGTGTGCATTTGTAAATCAAATATATTTGTGAATTGTTCTGTGTGCATTTGTGAATTATGAGACCGATCTGACCCCATAGGTTTCCTCCAGGCATGACGCTTGGCATTCAGACCAAAGAGTTCAATCTTTGTTTAATCAGACCAGATAATTTTGTTTCACATGGTCTGAGAGTCCTTCAGGTGCCTTTTGGCAAACTCCAGGCAGGCTGTCATGTGCTTTTTACAGAGGAGTGGCTTCCGTCTGGCCTCTCTACCGTACTGGCCTGATGTGTGGAGTGCTGCAGAGATGGTTGTCCTTCTGGAAGGTTCTCCTCTCTTCATAGAGCAATGCTGGAGCTCTGTCCGAGAGACCATCAGGTTCTTGGTCACTTCCCTGACTAAGGCCCTTGTCCCCCGATCGCTCAGTTTGGCTGGGCGGCAAACTCTAGGAAGAGTCCTGGTGATTCCAAACTTCTTCCATTTCCAGATGATGGAGGCCACTGTGCTCATTGGGACCTTCAATGCTGCAGAAATGTATCTGTACCCTTCGCCAGATCTGTGCCGCAAAATCTCAGAGGTCTACAGACAATTTCTTGAAGTTCATGGCTTGGTTTGTGCTCTGACATACACTGTCAACTGTGGGACCTGATATAGACAGGTGTGTGCCTTTCTAAATCATGTCCAATCAACTGAATGTAGCAGGGTGGACTCCAATCAAGTTGTAGAAACATCTCAAGGATGATCAGTGGAAACAGGATGAACCTGAGCTCAATTTTGAGTGTCATGGCAAAGGCTGTGAATACTTATGTACATGTTACTTTATTTTTAATAGATTTGCTAAAATGTCCCAAAATATTTTTCATTATGGGGGGTTGTGTGTAGAATTCTGAGGAAAAAATGAATTTAATCAATTTTGGAATAAGGCTGCAACATAACAAAATGTGGAAAAAGTCAAGCGCTGTGATTACTTTCCGGATGCACTGTATGTTCATGAGAGTAGGACCATAATGCACCATACCATATTTGTGTCTAAAAAAATGACCCATCCTATATTGAAAAAGCAATTTAACTCTGTTTAGCTTGACACATATGTTAGCTATTTGTTGTTGATGAAGCTAATAAGCCAACATCTGTTCGTCATCTCAACTCAGAGGGATAATTATTGTATTTGTCCAGTGGCAGCCAAATACAGCATACAGCATACAGGTAAAAATATGTCTCACAGAGAAATCTGTTTTATTTTATGTTAAAGGTCAAACATGCAACATATAGAAAAGTGACGCATGACAAACCTCTAACCGCAGCAACAGCAGAACTATGCCTGTTGGGCAGTGGATAAAAATAACATTTCTTTTTTTACAATCAACACTTGAAATGATGCAGGCACTTGCAAATGACACGGTAGTACACGGTAGTACACAGATCCAGTTCGCCCTGAGGGGACGAGGTGAGCAGCGTGACGGCAAACATATTTCAATGGGAGGGCTAAGAGACAAGAATGACGTGCCTAGTGCGATGATAAACCAACCTGACAGTCAGAGGCGAGGAGATGATAGGCACAATGCAAAGTCGTCCGGCTCAAAGATGAAAATGGGAAGCTTTATTTTGACAATAAACGGAATGAGTCAGAGAGGCGAGTAGACTAATCATACAATATAGGAAAACCACTGAGAACTCTTTCAGAGAAGAAATGGAGGTGGTGATTAGAAAGATGAGTCAGAGCTATTGAATGAGAAATAGCACATACCACCGAACACACAGACAGATGGAGGCGTATAGGAGCTGATATCAAACTGAGGCCTCCCTGGCAGAGACATGAATAGCCATTTTGGGATGGCATTAATACAACAGCACTGCACATGAAAAAAACCTTTCAGATTATGATGGATTCTGTTTAATGTGGCTACATTCAAACTCTCATTTATTTCTACATGAATTGCACTATACCAGGGAATTACTGTCACACTAGCGTTCCATGAGCAAAGGAAAAAATGGCTGAAAATGTGATGATATTACTTGTCCGATAACGTCCCATCTCAATGTGAGGTCTAGAACCATTTAATGTATACTGTAGCCTGGCTCAGACACAACTGCTTTATTTTATAGCTCTGTCAGAAGAAAAGGCATCTGTAACATTTAGTCACAAACACCTGATGTGGGAATCAATACTTTTTTTGATTGAGATGTTGTTGTGAAAGTGAGGTTGGAGGTTTGTGGCGACATCCTTCCATCACGGCTGACACTGTCCAGCTCAGCAAGAGTCGGCCTCATAACTAAAACACCCTAACAATCTATCAGCCGCTTTCCATCAAAGAGTCCTTCACCAAGGCTCTGGGTGTGCCTGAAAAGATATTATAAACGGCAATCTTTCCCTCCAAGTTTACTCCGGCCAACCTTCCAGAATGTGATTGATGATTCGTTCTGGTATGGTGCACAGAGGGAGTATTCATTTGTATGTGGAGGTGTGTGTGTGTGAGTTTTGTATCTATTTCTGTATTTGTTTGCATAAAAGTGTATACTATATTTGTGTGAATAACTGCTTGTGCAGGCTTTGTGAATTATTTAGAGGCATAATCGCTTCCAGTGTAAGCAGAGCTCGTATAGCTCGGCCTTTAGAGGTGTATCGATGTTTTATGACATGCTTTGAATCATCCCCCTCATCTACCACTCATCCTGCAGCAGTGTGCTCACTCCCTCTCACCCTGTCTGTCCCCTATGCACTCTGCTCTAACTCTTTAGTACTTCATGCTAAGTGTGTGTGTGTGTGTGTGTGTGTGTGTGTGTGTGTGTGTGTTTGTGTGTGTGTGTGTGTGTGTGTGGCTATTTTATGGTTCTGGTCATAATTTCCCAGCAGTGGAATTTAGATGCAGTACAGAGGAGTAGCTGGCCCTCCATGAATTATGAACCTGGTAGATATGAGGCTTTCCAACCAACCTTACAAACCAAAGCTTACTGCTCCTCCTTTCCTCGCCTCTTCTCGCTGCGATTCCCATTCCTTTCTCTTCTCTTGCACTAATTTTCCTTATACTTACTTCTCTCACTGCCTCCTCTATCACATCCTCCCTCTTATGCACTCCTTTTAAATGCAGATTCACTATGTGAGCCTCATATGCAACTTTCTTCAGATTGTGAAAGATTAATTGATTTCCTTGAAGTTTAGAGACATCTATGTATATCGAAAAATCATGGTTAACTGTTTTTTTGTGTGTGTAGATTTTGGGCAAAAAAACACAAACAAAAAAAAACACTCACTATCGAAAGGGAATTGAAATTGGATTATGCGTGTCACAAGACCAATAAAATACAAATGTGTTGAGCATGAAAGTTCATTCTTCACCTTGGAAACTTAAAGCCATAGGCCTGTGTCAACTTATTATTTTCCAGGCAAGCCAATCACATCCAACAGGCTTCTTCAATAGTTGGGGTTTGCTCAGAAAAAGCTAGAAAATGGACCTAAAGAAATAAATATGAATACAAGCGTGAAGAAATAAAGATTATGTCTGAATTCCCTTTAGGTACTTCACTCTCATGGTTCTGTTGCAATGCATGCTGTCTCACTGTCACACTGTCATGACTTACTGGGACACCTGAATAGAACAGAGCCATAATTAATGTTATTAGCAACACCTGTGCTTTCCCTTCCAAGTCAAACTGTCAAATAACAAATAATAACTCACCCATCCACTCTTGCACACTTGACAACTTCTAATTATGTTTGTATAAAGCACACAAGTGTTGTTGAGCATAGCGAGGCAATACAGAACATCCCTTGCCAGTACTTAAGTCCTTTATCTTGGCGTTCCCTCTCCACCAATATGGACATTACTGCCTAAAATAAACACAGGCAGTGAGTCCAAGCTTTGAGAGGTTGGTAGCACATTAGGAAGGAGCACTTTCCTCAGACTAAAGACAAAAGTACAACCAACATCGCAAACAGACACTTACTCACATTAGCAAAAACAGCAGATGTAAGTAACATTTGCTGCGACAAAAGAATGTCCCTGTCATCGCTGCACACTTAAATATAGCATATGGCTTTGTGTCCATAATAACGAAACATTAAGATGTAAAGCAGCCATTCAGAAAATGCAACACACACACACACACACACACACACACACACACACACACACACACACACACACACACACACACACACGTAGGGATGCATATTGCTGTGTCAGACTTGTGGAGAAATGGACATCCTCCACAAATCTCTCCCTCTCTCTGTTACACACACATGACTGCGTGCAGGAGCCATTACCGCCCAGTGTGTGTAATCTTGTGATTTCTAAAAGGAGAAAAGGCCATGCCTCCTGTCTGAATTTTTCATTCCAGACCCTCTGTCTCTGTATAACAACTAATAAATAAGCAATGAATCCTGAGGACACAACACAGAATGGACTCAATTTGATGTCCTCCTCACCCACAACACCAACTCCTCTGGATACACATTTTGGCTGCCTTTCGGTCTCTCTCTCTCTCTTATTGTTTCTATGAGCCCTGTATCTCTGTCTCTCTCTGTGTTTTAAGAGCTAATTCTGCTGTGTTCCCCTTCCTTTGGTACTTCCCAGTGAACTGTACCGGCCATGTATATGTGATGGAAAAATGTGTGTCTGTGTGTATCTGTGTTTGTGGATTGAACGTAACCTTTTGCTTTTTAAAATCCACCAACGATTTGGATTTAGACCGCTGGTTGCTTTGAATAAGTCTGAGTGGCAGCTTTGTCAGTGAGCAGTTCAGAGTAGCAGTTTAGACGTTCACATGAATATATGCCACCACGTATTTTTCAGATTATTAATTTTTTTTTCCTCAGTCAACAAGGGAGTGGGTTGACAGCCAGAGAGAGAGAGAGAGAGAGAGAGAGAGAGAGAGAGAGAGAGAGAGAGTGAGAGAGAGAGAGAGAGAGAGAGAATGGGAGAATATGTATGTTGTGGGGGAAATATGAGGTAACTTAAATTGTAACTTGTCGCCATCTGGTGGTCTAATAAGAATAGTGGCGTGGTTGATACATCACAGACAAACATAATTTGACTGGTTGTAAAATTAGACAACCCCTTTTAGGTTTAGCTTGAAGACGAATATATATTGTCACATCATGTATAATTAGCTTTAATTATGCACACCTGTATTAGCTACATGTCAAAACTACATAACTCTAATAGTCCGTTAAATTTAGCTTCAGTGCTGATTACTATGTAAACATTAGAATTACATTATAGGTCGTTTATGGACAGTGATGGTGTTTAATAGTGTAAAAAGTGTCTGAATGAGCGAACTAGTGTTAATATCGGTTTATTTTGCAAATAATTGTAAAGTCTCCCAAAACTCTCGCGAGAGGAGTGGATTTATGGAAGTCCCGCCTCTCTGTTCCAAGAACCAATCAAGAGTCTGTTTACCATCAGCCGCGAATTGCGAACTTCCTGCTTTTCTCTAGCTGTTTTACCACATTTACTTTTATATTTAAGGCAGAATGAACACAGAGCAGCCTGATGAAACTCACTATAGTCACAGCAAGTGTCCAGTTTCGACACCGGAGGGGCACGACAGGAAGAAAGGAGCACAGCAACGGTAACGTTACCTTTTAACTTTTACGGTAAAAACAGTAAACATCCCATGTAGCACTGTTTGTTTGACCATGACAGTTTAAATGCAAACCCTGAGACAATTCCTTGCAATGGTCTTCTGATACCATCTGACTAAGCCTTGGGTTGATAATTATCATTATTAAGCCATAGCTATTAAAATTATGAAGACTTGGCTTCAAATCACACATGTATGTTTACATTGGAGTTCAATTAACTTGTGAAGTGATATAATGTGTTTGTTAAACAAAGGGAATCCCTCAGTGTTGTGGAATGTTTGCACTCTTGCTTTAAACCTGTTGTTGTTAGTTGTATGTACGCACAGATAATACCGTTTTTGTTGCTATTATTGTGCATTAGAAATTACTTCTTGAAAACTGATTGAACGTGTAACCAGCCACTTCCAAGAAATGTTATTCTTTATACATTTTCTCATAAAGTTTAACATATCCTATTTTCACAATAGATCCCTGCACTCTCTCCCTAGAACTCCCTCCTCAAGGTTTATGAGAGTGCACTCCAACTTCAAATCACCTGTAAGTAAACCCCATGTCTGTCTGTAATACACATGCACACACATCCATGTGCATCCCAGCATCATGGTTGTCTGTTTTGCACCTGACAGCTTCAAGTAACAGAGAATGCGAACGTTAGCCCTGCAGAGGAAATAGCCGAGCTGGAGAGAAGAAGAGAGCAGCTGGACACAGAGATAGCACAGCTGGGGGCCGAGTGAGTACAGCTGTGTGTTTTTGTCTTCATGTATTTTAGTCTTTGAGGTCCAACTTCAACGGTATGCTAAAGGTTAAGCATGTAGTGTTGATGATTCTGTTTAGTGTTAGAGGGCAGGGAATCCATAGTGTTGATCCCCACTGTAATACTATGAATTACCTTCAATGCATGTGCATCCTGTGTGTTCTTCTTGCCTGCACATAGTTTTGTTAATCTGGTGTATTTTTGTAGTTCTTTGTATTTTGTGTTACTTTTTTTGTGAGACCAGTTGTGTGTGTGTGTGTGTGTGTGTGTGTGTGTGTGTGTGTTTCTCTAGGGGATGCAGAGTCGAGGAACTGGAGCGTCATATTGATATGCTGCATGAATACAATGACATCAAAGACATTGGACAATCACTCTTGGGCCGTATTGGTAAGAGAAACACTTGTCACGTTGTAGACATTTTATATCACTAGTTTTTAGTAACAAATAAAAGGGCATAATGGCCACATGGATGAATAGGTCTAAGGATTCTTCCAAGTGAACTGAGGTGTGGAAAATGCATGGTATGATGGCAACATGAACCACCTACAGTATACACACAACTGGTCTGCTGATTGTAGCAGTATAGAATGCATCCACTCCTCCCTCTGTTAGCAGAAGGCTTTTTTATATACAGTACATGACAGATTAAGTCCATTTGCAGTTATAATCGTGTGAAACATATTCAATTATTTCTTTGCAGACTCTCCACACCGAAAACAAATGAGTGTTGCGAGATGACAGCTAACCAAAACTGTCTGTTGAATGAGTTGACTCAAGTTTTAACCCTCTTGGCTCATTAATGATAAGGCAGTGTGAGCACTGAACAGACTAGATGAGACATACAACAATATGTCTTTTTTTTCTGCCGTGATTTGGACCAAAGAAAACAAACTGTACAAGGTCTCATCACATCCTTACAACTACTTAAGTTACTGAGATGAATGTAAATATTGAACGAAGACAACATCATGTTTACCACATGGTCGTATACAGTTGTTGTTGTTGTTCTTGTCACAGTCTAATACCTCATGGTATTTTGATACTGGGTACGCACCAATGAAATATTATAGCTTAGAATTATATCTGTGGAGAAAATAAATGTGATTTATACTCCTAAAACTGGATATTCGGCCATGCCCATCTTTATGTGAGATCAAATTGACATTCAAGTTATTTAAAAGTAGGTAATCAAAGGCACATTTGAAAAAACTATTATCTGATTAGGTATTGCAACTATAGCTTGTAGGGAAAGTGTAGTCAAGTTGTTGTACAGCCAGGCACCAGAGGGAAACAAAGACACGGCTCTGTTGCCCTCTGAGGCCTTAATTAAAACGGTGGACAGTATTTAATCTTGCACTGCTGATTATGTTGACATTAAGATTATGTTGGCCTGCCCATAAAGCCTTCATTTCATTAGATTAACACTTAACGGGAAAATGTAATTGGTTACCTCTCCCAAAGCCTTTCATGGTCTGTGTCCAGTAATATGTTGGCTAATATTGATAAGAATTGTTGTCATCCATGATATGATAAATATTAATATTGTTGAAATTGCAATACTTTTGGTGTTATTTTTAATCACTTTACTAAAATCACTGATTCCTTTGTCAGAGAGATCAGAAAGTTGTGTTGACACCTCATCTTCTCCCTAAAACCTTTGTCTTAATTCCTGTGTCTGCCTGGGCACACACTAGTGTAAGTAAATAGGCGCCAATGAGTGTAAGTCTGTGTCTTTTAAAAAATATATTTATGTGCGTGTGTTGCAACTGCATAAGGGGGAGGAAGTGTGGAGGTCACACATTACACTCTTGTTAAGGACGATTGTGGTGAGTCATAGCCAAGTCACATTATGATCATAACAAACCTTTTGCCTACTTTTAAATGCACATGCTTGTTTGTGTGGTGTCAAATACAATCTGGACACCCTCTGATTGAGTCCACTGGTCTTTGTGGATTATGTACACAGGAACAACACAAACGTCTCAGTCATACTGTCCTTTAAATGCTGTTATTTCCCACTTCTGCAGTTGTCCGTTAAGAAAAACTGGGCTATCTGGTTTTAAATCTACGCTGTGAGTTAAAAGCTTGCTATCTCTTTAAATTCTCAGTCAGTACAGTACAGAGGCGAGTCAGGATAATAATGACCTCTTAGTGAATGGAGGTGGCGTTTCCCCTCTGTCACAATGGCAGTCTTTCACATCACTCACACACACACACACACACACACACACACACACACACACACACGCCAAATACAAACACTTGCTATCATCCTCTATGTCCCTCCCATCCTGCTCTTTCTCTCAAACACACACTTTCACAAAGAGTCGATGCTAAAACACTTGCTGCTGTATGCGGTTATTCTGAGAGGGAGGAGAAGGCCGGTCTGAAGAGTGAGAGGAGGAAAGAGGAGATGCCCTGCAGTACTCTCCTAAGACAACTGTCCCTTTTGTCTCTTACCCTGTCTGTCTCTGAGCCATTAAAGCCATTGTCACATCTCCCAGCATATATTCAAAATCTACACATTTTTAGAGATATTTATTTAATCCAGGAGTTTCCCTAATAATACATGTGTTACATTTTCAGTTTGTATTTTAGAAATTAAAATGGAGATTGGTTATTTTTCAATGGCATTTTAAAGCTAATGTGTATATAATGTTCTCATCAAGTGCAAACCTTGTATTTAAACTGTTTAATACTGAGATCTTTGATTAGTGTTTTTGAGGATGCTTTGGAAATTACACTAGAGGGAGTTGACCCTGTAATCTGCTGAAGGGGACTGACCCTGGCTTTGCTATATCTTGCAGCTACTGTGAGGGGGGCCACCACGCGGGATCTCTACATCCACTTTGGTCTGGAACTGGATGACTGAAAAAAAAAAACTCAGTGGTGAGAAAGAAGAGAGGGCCTTAAAGAGAAAAAAAACTTTAGATGGGAGGATTGATTTGGAGGAACTGTGTTTACATCAACCTGCTCTCAGACACGGGTTCGCCCATTTTATTGGTGATTTAGTTTTCACCTCGTTACCGTGAGAGATTTAAAAGTGGGAATGAGCATAATACGAGGAGAATGAAGCTGGCCCTACATGCAGACATGATATTTAAGGTCATCTATTCAAACCATTAACTGGAGGATGGCTGCATGAGTGTTTATTAATTTTCTGACTTTGGTTGGTTATTTATCAGAAGAGGGAATGCTGGAGTGTCAACTTAAAGTGTAAAATACAATGCACTAGCTCTTGGTACCTTATGCTTTGTAAGCTGACAATAAATAATAATAATAAATAATGCTGTCAGACCACCACAGACACTATGTTCCCATTTGTATTGTCACCTCATTGTCCACTATGGAAATTTAGTAAGACACATCCTAGCTATAAGCATACATTTTGTGGAATGAAATAGTTGTGCTATAAACTCTCAGAAGGTATTACGACACACTGACAATATTTAACATTAATTCCTCCAACCATTAAGTAAATGCATTGAAGTGAAATATTGAAATGGATCCATTTAGCTTGTTTTGACTTTTATAACATGCCTGCCTGCTGAATTCCATCCAAAATATGACACATTAGTTTACCAACGTCCCTCTTACACTCATGTTAATCACTCCTTCATTCCACTGGATGGGAAAATGATATTGGGTAACTATCACACTGGTATTTTGTTTCCTGTCTGTCTCCACCGTACCATATGAAGTTTAACTTAAAATTATTGGGTATTTGCTTCCAATATTTAAAGCAGATTCCTCAATACTGCTCTGCTTGCATGGAGATGTCAGTATGCTGAACAGACCACACAGACTAGCAGCAAGCTATACTGGGTGTGCTCTTATCTGTCTGAGAACCACTGATAATGTGTCTTCTTGGACTGATAGCGGCCGGGCCCTAATGGTGCTCTTCTTGGCTCTGTGTTTGTGAGTCAATGGCCGTCTGTTCCTTCTCGTGGAGTTGTAAGTGAATGACGAAAAGGCATGTGTGTGTGCTCTTGTATCTTTCATTTGCAGGTCAAAGCTCACCCCATTTTATTTTTTTGTGATTTATGATTCGCCTCACACTCATTTACCATCTCACATACTGGGGTCAGTGTGGTAAATACAGTATGATTGTTTATCAGTTGAACCCAAATGATAAATGTAAAACTTTGGCTTTTATCTGATAAGTCTTTGGTATTGTTTAAATGTATCCACATTAACTTGGGCTCACTTGAATAGATCATTAGGGCAGTAACCTTGTTTAATCTGTAGCAGAGACCCACAGCACTGTTTATGCCTTTTGCAATGTTCCCTGATAATGCAATGTTTCACATTGCTATTATGAACACTGAAATGTCAGCCTCCTGCTGTGATTCAAAACTATTAATCACAATCATTTTTTGGCCATATCTTTGCACATACAAGGAATTTGACTCAGATTTTTGCATAATCAGCAAGGTGATGTGGTTGGTTTTACAGCCACTGACTGTTATGTGGCACAGTTATATTCATCTTACTGTACTTTTAAGTATATGAAGCTACACCCACAGTATTTTCACATTTATCAAATGCCAACATTGCGAGTGCAAAGCCAACTGAAGTTTTTGTTTTATTTACACAGCTATGCTAGAGCTTTTCAATTCAAGCAATTTGCTGGTGCAGGGAAAACCTGCAAGCTGATGCGTTTTAGGGTAGATCTTGGCCTCGGTGGCCCCAACAAGATAGGAACAGGCTATTGTGTGACACCCTGGTCTTCCTCATGCCTCGATCTTCAGCGGGGGTCCCTCCAGTGACAGATGCGCAATCACAGCACAACTCGTGGCCAGGCACTCCTTTTCAAGCCACACGGATCCGCATCAGGGTCTTGTCACCACCGGGTGGAAACCCATCACGCTTTCTGTTGGCGAGCAGGCAGCAGGGCCGCACCGCATTTCCTCTTCGCCAGAGCCGCAGACCCCGCCCCGGCCGGATGGGATGTATGAAGAATCGTCGTCGCCGATTGGCCCAGGCACCTGTCCGTCAGCGCTTATTCCTGATTCACTGATGGGTCACTGACGGCGGTGGGCGGGCGCAAAGCTAAGAAAAATTATAAGGTCATTTGAATTACGCTTGCTAGCGAGCTTATCGGCTATAATGATCCCAGATATGATATCAATAATTGCGACAATGGACGGATGATGATCGCGGGGTCAAAGTCGACGGGCACAGTCAGGCGAATTTGACTCGCGACCCACGGGAGAGGAGAGGAGCAGCAGCTCATTGTGGTATTAGAGCAAGAGGGGATCCCGGTGCGTGTGCCTGTCTCTTCGTGCGTTTCTGTCAAGCCAAGCGAGCGGCGGAGAGGAGCGGACAAGGCGACGAGGCGAGCCTGTAAGCCGATCAGGGCGAGATCGCACACAACGGGTTTCAAGTCTGGGATTTCTGCGCACCTACATGCTGTGACGGTGTGGACGAGGTGCAAGGTATGTAAGCAACCCAAAAAAATAAGATCCTAGCCACAGACTGTGCGCCCCCGCGATGCTCAACTTCACTGGTGGCTTATTGCATGCTAGGAGAAAGCCCGGCTTTGACTATTGTCCTCTGGCAACCTTGTGGGCGATGGACCCACTGACGGGACTCGAGAGGTGACGCTGTAATATAAGGCAGCTCTGGGTCCACGGAGATGTGATTTATGTGAACGTGGGCTGCATATTCAGCATGCATCGTCTCCCTCAAAGAGGCTGCTCTCACACTGTCCACCCGCTCCCGAGCTAAGCCGATGCGCGCAATATGGTGCGCATCCTGCTTCCCAGGCGCGCCTGTTCCCATGATAACCTACATCAGATTAGCACGATACATCTTGTCTAAAAACGGTGGACGGCCCTGGTTCTGAAGGCGCACATGGCATGGTTGGTGAGGCGTAGTCCAACGAGAGCCTCGCTTATCGTTTCCTCCATCCGCTACCGCAATATGATGCTACGCGCTTCTTGAATTTCCGGGTGTAGCGGCAGCGAATGATGAAGCTTTTTTCCCTATTATGTCGATCCGTGGGATATTCAGAGTGCTAGTCTTGTAACACAGAAAGGCACATCTATATTATAGCAGCAGACATATTGAATCGCTATCATATAGCCATCATCATCATCATCATCATCATTACAGCTTCATGCGGGGAGACAGAGCCATACATCAGTCAGCATTATGGCTCGAGAAAAAGAGCCCCAGGCCTTCTACCATTAAACGGACATCTTTTAAATATGCTCAGTTGTTGTGAAATTACAATCCTTTAGGTTTTTTTTCTTTTTCTGCATAGGTTAATTAATATCTAATAAGCAGCAGCGGCCTATGTAAACCTATCGTTTACTGCTTTAGGATCATCTTCCTAGCTATCAGGTGGCACTGAACACTAATGTCAACACGCACTGCTCTCAGCCGCCACTATAGACACTTTGCTTTGAGTTAGGGTGTCCCTCAAGGTCTCAGTAGCCTTGGGTGTTATTCAACTGGAAGAGAAAATACATATCAAGGATTTTCTCGGTTTTATTCTACCTACGATATGCATTTAGTTTTACATGTTTATGAACACTTGTATGACAATATACAGTATACAACCAGTTTCATATGGGTAACCTCTTCCTCATGTATTGCCAGCTTGCGGTGTACCAGAGCTGAGTCAGTTGATTCATTTGGGCACAGGATGTCTCACCAAAATCATAGTAGATTACATTCTTGAAGCGGTTTCCTAAATACCATAGTGGGACTATTCAACATCCGTTTTCTTTGCTTACCTTAACCACATGTAACCTTTCTCCTAGTGAACTGATGTTTGGTCTGAAATGTTTGTGATAGTTGCGGCAGTCTGCAGCCATTATCTGTGTGTTTATGTTTATTCGTACTTATGCGTTCTTTCAGGATGATGCGTTTAGCGTGCTCCACAGCCCTGCTGTTCGTGCTGAGGCTGCTGGTGGGCTTGCCTTGGTACCAGGTTCTCCCAGCCATCCTGATCTTCTACCTGGGAAGCGGAGGATGGAGCTTCCTGCAGATCTTTGCCAAAACAATTGGCAGAGACTTACAGTAAGCGTGGGGATTTTGTGTTGGCACGGTTTCTGTGTTAATGAAACCCAGAAAAGTTTTGTCATTTGAATGTTTTTCTTTTTAGCCAGATTTTGTCTGCTGTTAAAGGGAGCCACGACCCAAATGTAGTGCAGTGTCACTACACTACGTAACTGTAGGCCTATCATTGTTTCATTGTACGGTTTAAAACGTTTAACATTTGAGTGTGATTACGCTTTAGAAGGACATTGCAGTGATGCATCAGTTTGATTAGTGGACGTGTGTGCTTGTTACTGTGATCACGTTTTTCCATAGGAGGAACATTTGTTACATGTTCTCACATCTTTAACTTTTTTTTAAATGCAGCCGTACATGTTTTGAAACCAGCTTCGCAGAACTCAGCACAAGACCTGAGGCTGCTTTTGCAGCGACCAGCTGCATGCTCCTATTTCAGGTTTCAAAATGGCATGTCAGGTAGCCTGAACTAAAGGACAAAGGACAATAGAGAGGAATGGGAACCAGCAGATCTTTTAACTGTCTTACCTAAAGCCAATATTTACATTTGGGAGTTACCATGGTATTTGGTTTGTGATTAACTTCCTTTTTTTCGCTCTAGTCATGGTAAAACAGGAAATTGTAAAAGTGTTATGATGGCCGTACTGACCAAACCAGAAATCATCAGTGCATCTGTGACCCGTTGTGTCCAAAAAAGGGCCTCTGCTTCCCCATTAGTTAGAGTCACAAATCACAGTTTCCAAGGCTGTATGATAATAGCCTTTTGCTGAATTGTCACAATAAGAGCTTGTCATAACTGTTTCCTCTTCTTTAGACCTGCTACTAGCTTCAGCTACCTAGTTGTGAGCACATGCTCATATGCAAATACCCCTCACTCATGCTCTCTAAGTGCAGTTCTGATAGCGTTGTCATTATTTATCTATATGTTGATAATGGCTGAAGCCCCAAGGTTACAATTGTACCATATCTGACCCTGCTAAAGCATGCCCTTTCCCCAGTGACTCGTACATTCCTATTTTGTAATGTACCGTGACAAGGCTGAGGTATTTCCACTGTAAGAAGCAGAATTGTTCACACCTTAATGCCTTTGTGGGCTAAACCAACCTCCAGTATTCACATTTCTGTCCCTGCAAATAGCGGTGATTGTCACCCGGTGGTTTTGTTGGTGTAAAGCCCCTCTGTTTGCAGTAATTGTATGTAAATAGTTGGGAGGGGGGGTTCATAATGGTACAGTGCAGTTTATTTCCAATATGAAACTCATGAAGGTGAATAAAGAAATAATAATTTATTAGAATTGAATAATATCAGATTTATTAAAGATCTTACATAAGTAACTTTGCCAATAATAGAAAAAAGTATCTTGAGAGAAAGATGATATTGATAAAGTGACTTCATGCGGCTCTTCGGTTGCAACAGAATGAGCTAAGTGTACTAATGACAGAGACAACTGACAAATAAGAGACTATGATTATCTGGACCAACATGAAGCCAATATCCTGTGTAATGATACAAACATACCACCATTACAATATAGCTGTGAGGTATCTTGGCTCAGTAGATTTGTGTAATAATACAGTGCTCTGGAGTTTGCCCACTATCTGTGCACCATAAATGTAAATTATTGAGTGACATCTTTTGGTAGACTTTACCCTGGGACCCACCCAGTTATTGCTGTCATAATGTTATATGCCTTGTGTTTTTTGCACAGTAGAAGAAACAGATTACCTTTGTTGGTCAACTACAGATGTAAATGAGCTATTTAATAAGTATTAATAAATATTTGGCTTTGAATATCAAATTAGTCAAAATGGCATGACCAGTGCTTTGGCAAATTTGGGCCTCCTAAGCTACAAATGATGCAAGCCTTATATTACTGCTGACCATTATCCAAAGAATATCAGAATATAATAAGAAAGTTTGTTGTTCAATTTCTCGCCATTAATGCATTTTACTGTGCAGAGGATGTGACTGGTTTCCATACCTGTCACTAAAGTGCATAAACACCACAGACTCTAGCAAGAATTGTAGAAGTGTTAAGAGCTGGGAGGATTGAGGGGGAGAGGATAAGCGGTTCAGATAATGGATGGATGGATGGATTGAGGGGGTATAATTATACAAGAGTTATTGTAACTGAAGTGTTATTGTAACTGTCGGTTTTCTCCATTTTAACAATATTTTCTCTTGCTCCTTCAGTGCGGCAGGTGTGCTATTGCAGGTGAAGATGAATGTCAGACGCCACCTCAGAGACAAGAACACCATTCCCAAGATCTTTGCCGAAACAGTGGCCCGCCACGGGGACAAGACGGCACTGATCTTCGAGGGGACTGGGGAGAAGTGGACCTTCCGGCAGTTGGATGAGTACTCCAACAGAGTGGCCAACCTGCTGCTGGAAAGGGGTTTCAAGGTAGGTCCTAACAAAATAAAAATATTCCTGAAAGAATTGGGGGTAAAAAGGCTTCCTCCACCCAGGACATGGACACTTTAGACTCACGTTAAATAACAATAAACTTCACTCAATCGGTTGATGACAAGCCCCTCCTTGTGGTTTCTTTCTTCAGGACGGCGACGTGGTGGCTCTTTTCATGGAGAACAGATCCCAGTATGTGGGCCTCTGGCTTGGCATGGCTAAAATTGGAGTAGAGGCCGCACTTATCAACTTCAATTTGAGACTAGAGGCCTTGGTCCACTGTGTCACCATCTCCAATGCCAAGGCTGTGGTGTTTGGCTCAGAGCTGAATGAAGGTAAGAGCCGGGAGGATTGAGGGGGGTGCGGAGTTAGAGTTTAGAGAAGCATCTGAAGGATCTTTTTGGGGTTATAGTTGTAACAGACAAAAATCTGAAGATCCTCTCAGCACTGATTTCTGCTCGTGAGTGTGTTTTAAGTTTCCTTTGTGATGCGAGAGGTGGGTGGTGCAGAGAGAAAGCAACAGAGGTCATACAAGATAGATGGGTTTCAGAGGTGTCTCTTCAATATCTGTCAATATAGCTTCAAATGGCTGATGGAAGGGAAGAAGTAGTGAAATTGCAGCCGCTCAGTTGAATGGTCAAACATAAATTGAGGATATATTTCAATCTCCTCATCATCCTCTTTTGGGTCCCCAATCTGAAAAGCCCTGATCTCAACAGCGATAAAGAGTGAATATGTTTTGAGCTGTTCGTCCCGGGATTGATGGAACAGTGTTTGCGTTGGATCGGGAACGGGTCATGTGCTTTATACCTTTTTAAGTAATTGGAAATGCAGCCTCTTTGCGACAGAGCAGGCCAAAGTCAAGCAAGAATTAATACTGAGCCAGCATGACATAAGGCTTTTACATTAAGATACACTCTTTTTACAGGGGAAAGTACGAGAGCTCCTTCTAACATATTGATACTCTCATGCCCTTTTGTCACTCTGCACATTTATGTCAAGGTATTTCTCTCTCACTCCCTCACCTTCCACCTGACACCCCAAGTTAGTTGAACCTACTCGGCCCCTTGTTACTCTGCCGTGTACCTCCTTCTTCCCTTGTCTGCAGTGGTGCCACATGAAGTTATCTTGTAATTTGGGATAGTGGAATGTATTAAACCTACTTTAATGTGTTTCTTTTTCTCTCACAGCGGTGTCTGAGGTCCACAGTTTAATGGGGAGAGAAGTGCAGATGTTCTGTTCGGGAGACTGGGACCCCAAACGAGTCCCACAGGGAACCGAGTGCCTAGAGCCCCTGCTGGATAATGCCCCGTCTCACCTGCCAAGCCGGCCGCAACGCTGCTTCACAGGTAAGACCATGAACAAATCTCAACAATGTTAATAGTTACAAGACTTAAGTTGAAAGAAAACACATTTTTCAGATGCTTTTGGGAGTCATTTTAGAGGATATTTTCTGTGGTGTAATAACAATAATCCAGCATAAAACAGCAGATACCCTGGTCATGAGTAGTAAAATGTAGTTACAGTACTTACTCTAACCTAAGTAGTACAGCAATTTCAAAAATGGATTAGTTTGCATTCACTGATACAACAATGGAGTAGACAGGTGATGATTAATTACATTTGGAGCTCAAATAAATTAAACACTTACACTGAAGTGAAATGTCCTAGAAGAGTTTTCTTTTTTTCATACAGTAGATATATTTAATGTTTTTTTCTTCTAATTCATTATTTTAGATATTATGGTTTTTAATATGTTTCTGACAGTGGTCAATTCACCATAACTTAATGAAATAAAAACTAAATGTATCATACCATGCTGAGGATTGCTCCTAATAAGATAAAGTATTTTCAAGCACAATTTGCTACTGATTTACTGATGACTCATCACCAGAGATTATATTGGTTTCTTGTTTCTAAGGCAATTTGTATACAGTACATGGGTTAAAGGGAGTTCAAATTGAATCCACGGTTTTAATAAGGAAGTCATGTAAATCATATTTGTATCAAACATTTGCCTCTGAGGGCTTTATAATCATAAAGCATACACTACAATCTCTCCTGAAAGCCTCGGTTCACATAAGGAATTCTAGCTAGAGGAGACCTGCTCACTCACTTCTGCTCTTGAACACTATATCTAATCACGGACAGCCACACAGACTGCTGCAGCAATAAAACCTGTGACCTTTGTTCATGTTAACACTTGGCAATACTTGGCACCCACTCAGCTAATATAGAAATGCCTAACAACTCAGTGAAGGGGTTTGAAGTTTGTACATGGATTATAAAGTAGCACATAGCCATCATAATCCAGATCTCTCGCTATAAACTCTAAAGTATATTTCTTCTGTTTAGTGGTTGGATTTAATTACAGATATAATTGGTTGTGAGCAGGAAAGCAAAATCCAAACACAAGGATGCAGGAGTTTGGGTCTAAACTGGATCGTGCTGTCGAAGCATTGACCACTTTGCTTACACATCCCACTCCCCTAGAGAAGAAAGGGACCTGTTGGTGTAATTTTACAATCTAGCTAGTAGCTCATTCAAAATTAGCTTTCAATTATAGCTGTTCTCAGGCCTGCATTTAAGGATCAAAGCCAAGCATTTACACTCCTGCACAGCTAATCAGAAGTGAGCTTTCAGTAACATTTATTTCAAAAAGAGTATCACATTTGAACATAACAGAGCTTCATTGTTAAGTCCCTAAGTGCATACCAGTCATAGCACATTGAGTTGTTGACATTTAAGTGTTCTCACTCTCACCCTGCTGTCTTTTTGTCAGATCGCCTGTTCTACATCTACACGTCAGGAACCACTGGGATGCCTAAAGCTGCTATTGTTGTGCACAGCAGGTGGGAAGGAGCCATGCGGCTAACTAACAGACACACAGGAATTCTGCAGCTGCTCTCTTTGTTGATCCTTGCCGCTTTTATGTGTGGAATCAACTATTAGAAGAGAAATATATAAAACGTATTTCTGACTTTCTTCTCTTGCCGTGCCTCACCCTGGTTTTCAGGTACTACCGCATGGCAGCCTTAGTATATTATGGCTTCAGGATGACTCCAGATGACGTGTTGTATGATTGCCTTCCACTCTACCACTCTGCAGGTAAAACTATAAATGTGTGGGATCGAAGTTGATATTTTATAAGTTAAAATCTGCCACGTTCCTTCATGACAGGAAGTTTGTCAGTTAATGTTTTGTTGGATCAGCTAAGTTCCTAAAAATGTTCATCTTGGTGAACTGAACTTGAAACAGCATCCAGCCTAAGATAATGATTTTAGCCAATTGGCAATAAAAAAACATGTTGCATGCTTTTAATTATGTCTTTTTATGTTTCCCTGTTGAGGCTAGCATTCTATGACCCTGACAATATTTCATAATTATTTCACCACAGGTAACATTGTGGGAGTGGGCCAGTGCATAATACATGGCATGACTGTAGTCATCAGAAAGAAGTTCTCTGCCTCGCGTTTCTGGGACGACTGTGCCAAATACAACTGCACTGTAAGTACTAATGTAGATTACAAGTCACTGTCATTTGGTGAGCAGAGAACTCCACAATCTCAGTGTTACTCAAAAGATGAATTTCCTGTCACTTTCTTTCTAAATAGTCTTAAAATGTCATGATCTTCTCGAGTTAATCCCTCTGAATCCCTTTTTCATCATTGTAAGCTCTGTATTAAATCAATGCATTGTCTGTTCATATCTCTGTTCTGTCTCATCACTAAACACTTTCTTTTTCTCACTATTCTGCTCCAGATTGTGCAGTACATTGGTGAGATCTGCCGATACCTGCTGAACCAACCAGTTCGGGAGGTGGAGCAACAACATCGGGTGCGCATGGCACTGGGCAACGGCCTGCGCCAGTCCATATGGGAGGAGTTCATGAACCGCTTCAATATCCCACAGATCGCAGAGTTCTACGGAGCCACAGAGTGCAACTGCAGCCTGGGCAACTTTGATAACAAGGTGGGAATGTGCAACAAAGTCGTAATGATGCTCTGACCAAACAGACTTTCAGTTTAGTTTTTTTTTTTTTGCCTAGATTTTCTTTGTGTTGTGCGTTTTAGTTGAACGTGTTGTGAAATCCTCACGACTACCACTCACCTCAGGGTTTCACACTACCTTCAGTGGCTTTTCTTTCTGATCCGCTTCATGTTAAGCCATCAGTTATTTAAAAAAATGTTGTTTTCAGTTTTGGTAGCTTCTCCTCAAGACAACACAACACAAAGTGCTGCAGTTCGGCTCGTTGGAACTGGTCTGCCTTGTTCATGTTATTTTGTCTGTGCTCTAGATTGGAGCGTGTGGCTTCAACAGTCGGATCCTCCCCTTCGTCTACCCCATCCGACTGGTGAGGGTTGATGAGGAGACCATGGAGCTCATTAGGGGACCTGATGGCGTCTGTATTCCCTGTAAACCTGGTAGGTTTTATCTGTACACCTGTTACACGTCAACATTACGCCTGGTAAGCTTAAAAGTACATACAGAGTGGTGGTGTTGAGCAGAAAAACTCCTCAGGGAGCGCAGGCAGCTGGATTCCCATCCATCAATGAAATAAAGCTGGACACATTCTGTGCTATATGTCTGTACCGTATGTCCTTTATAGAATAAAGAATATTAAATGAAAGGAAATAGCCCCATATGTTAAGATTATTGAAAACTGAAGACTGATTTTGATTATACAGCTATCACAAATCACTACTCTGGGCACACTGCAGTTGTTTTTCTGGAAATGTTGAAAAGTTACTGGCTGAGGTAGTGGGTTGAACACTCGGCTCACAAGGATTCAACAAACTCCCTCCAAATGATTGCCTTGCATTGTGTTTATAGTGAAAGCGTTGTAGACGTACAGTCACACACTCTTAGTCCTTTCGGAAACCCCTGATGGAGCTCAAACAATCCACTTAATGTGTGGGGAATTATTTGACTAGCCATAATAATAGGCAGTTATACATTCATAAATTCTTCTGTTCTCTTTCTCTCTCTAGGTGAACCTGGGCAGCTGGTCGGCAGGATCATTCAGAATGACCCTCTTCGGAGGTTTGATGGCTATGTCAACCAATCAGCAACCAGCAAGAAGATAGCTAATAGTGTCTTCAAGAAGGGAGACAATGCCTATCTCTCTGGTTAGAGTCACACACACACACACACACACACACACACACACACACACACACACACACACATACATACATATTGAGTTATTCATTGTACTCCATGCTGGCTGACTAAATTAATATGATATATATATATATATATCGCCCCCCCACTCTCTCTCCAGGTGATGTGTTGATCATGGATGAGTGCGGTCACATGTTCTTCAAGGACCGTACAGGAGACACTTTCCGCTGGAAAGGAGAGAACGTCTCAACGACTGAGGTGGAGGGAACCCTCAGCAGGCTGCTAGACATGAAAGATGTAGTTGTCTATGGAGTGGAAGTACCAGGTAAAATCTGTCAATACACATGCTTGAATATTTGTTTTAGTTTGGGACGTGATGTCCTCAATACATATCCAAAGAAAGTTGGCATTTTGACTTGGAGCTGTGCAAGAGTGGGCACGAACAACATGTCTGCTTCCTGTGCGTGTCTTTAAGTGTGTGTGTGTGTGTAGAGAGGTGGATGGAAAACTGAACAGATAAATAACAATAACCATACTCTGTTGAATACCATCTATAGTAAGCACAGCTGCAGTAACTTGGCTTGCTCTTAAATTATTGTGGCATGAAGTGAATTGTACCATTTTGAAATGTCATTACATATTAAGCAGAGCCATAGCAGAGAAGAATCGCAGCTTCCACCTTACTGTAACTGTTATTAGATTAAATATTAGATATAATTAGATAACTTGAATAATCCCCAAAGCTAGTTTTGCATGACCGGTGTGTAATAACAAGAGATACACAAGTTAGACCGATCATAGCATGAAAGACGCACTGCCACAACAGAAATAACACACAGACCAACAGATATTTCAAGAGAACATTAGTGTTGCTCAGGACCCCGTCTGGACACTAAATTAAAAAACAATACACAAATACAATCAGTAATGTCTGAAGGTTTAGAGTGTCTCTTTCCATCCTAGCAGTATACAAGTGTACACAAGAGATACTGTAAAGTCATGAGGAATGTTCTGCACAGCATTCAAGGCACAAGCATTTGTCTGACCTTCATCCTCAGTGGTCCACAGAATCAGCCCTCTGACATGGCCATGTCTTTGTGCACAGGAGCAGAGGGAAAGGCTGGAATGGCCGCCATCGCTGATCCGTCTCAATCCACTGACCTGGTGAAGTTTGTGAAGGACATGGAGAAGGCTCTTCCTCCCTACGCCAGACCTGTATTCCTTCGATTCCTTCCGGAGGTCAACAAGACAGGTAGAATTTTATTTTCACTGCTCTTTCACACCCTTGATTTGAATTTAACTATAATTTTGATTGATTTGTTTACACTGTGTTATGCTGTGCAAATTGGGAAAGAAATACAAACGGTTTTGAAGGGCCTCTGAATTTGACCTCTGAGGTGAAAATGTTTTTTGCTTAAAAAATTACTTAACTGAACAAAATAGTTGCAATTAATTTTCTGACAGTCAGATAAATGATTAATTGACTATTGTTGCAGCTCTATAATATTGTTTGAACTACAATTCTTTTTAAGAGATTTAATTTAAATGCTACTCTGTGCTCTAAATATTGCTCATAAAGGAAATTGGATTGAATATTCATGTGTTTGATATTTTTCTAAAAGCAGTAAGAGAGTGAAGTAAAGTCATTCTAATTCTGTTGGAGACAATGGCCATAAAAGCATACACTCAGCAGCAACAATCTTTATCCGCCCGACCGATCTGCTCCTACAAATGGGCTTTTCGGTCTGTGTTATGTCTGTCACTGGATAGACAGCACAGCAAAAACAAGCTTCTCAATTTTGTTGAGATTTTCAACTTTAATACATGCGTATGCTCTCCTCATTTGGAACGATTGGAAAAAGACGCTGTTATTCAGAAAAAAAAACGTTACGTGGACACAGGTCAGACAGTTTAATGACCACTTAATTGACAAAATAAAATACCTTCATAATCTCTCTGTCTCTTTCTCAGGAACGTTTAAGTTTCAGAAGATGGACTTGCGTCGGGACAGCTTTGACCCGAACGCGGTGTCGGACAAACTTTACTTCCTGGATTCCAGAAGAGGGTCTTATGTGCAGCTGGACGACGAGCTTTACCGCTCCATACTGTCAGGAAAACACAAATTGTGATGCGCAGGCTGACCACCACATCTACACATAGACACACACACACATACAGAAAAGAAGACAATATTGCGTGACCAGGATAGCAGAATGCAGGGCCATGTCCCCATAATTAATTACATATAAAGTTATAGCCATACACACTCCCTTGCGCCCATACTCAAATGCCCATTTACGTCTACACACACATTGTATTCCCAAAACCACTTTGCTCTTTGAAATCCCTGAAAGCAGACTCATGCACGCCCCACACACACACACACACACACACACACACGCACAGCACCTCTCCATCCATCCATCCCCAGCAACTCCTCTCGCTACCTCAGCAAACAGAGAGAGGCACAACCCTAGTATTTGGTAACTGGAAACCACCGTTCAGAGCCACACCATCCCTGCCCACACAGGCCTCAAGCAGCCCCGCCAACCCATCCCGGTCCATCGAGCCATGTGTTGCTGGGGGACACAACTGGGAACGATGTGTGGAGTAGTAGTTGCCCGGCTTTCAGAATGCAAAAACTATTAACTACAGATATCCACAGACTTAAAGGATGTTGAGAAAGAAAACGGAATCAGTACAAAAAGTGTGTGTGGGACAACGGAGGGACCTATGAGGACCTCGACTGTCTCTCTGTTTGTCAGCGAGATTGTTTCATAAAACACTGGAGGCTCTGCCGCCGACTTCCCCTGCACAATCAGCAGCGACAAACCTGCATGTCAACTACAGCTTTTTGAGGTTAACTATAATAATATTCTGCCACCTCTCTGGTCTCCTTATCTTCATTTCCAACCCGCTCTACAGAGCTTGAGATGGGAATAAGCAAAGGACACCAAGATTGTGGGAACCGCATGTGGAAGTTAGGGATTTTGGAAAGCCTTTGACATGTAACCCGAGGTTGCAGACGTCAAATTAGACCAGTGATTGAAGCTGAAATATTTACTAAAGTGCAATAGGGCTCCAGCTTTTGCAGTGCAATAATCAGCAGCACCACATGAGAGCTGATATAAAACAAAGATTTGTATTAAATATGTCTGCATCACACCAAATATATTTAAGTTGTAGTGTTTGTTTACATATTTAAGGTGATATTAAAGTTGTATTATTTTATGTTGTTGTAAAAGCTTTCTCTTTTGTTGTAGTGGAAATATATCGGGTGTTTTTTGCTTCACGTGTATCCAAATCAGTAACTCTTGGAGTCCTCAAAAACCAAGCTGCATTTTATATCAGCTGCTGGAACACAAAGTCAAGTGATCTGATTGATTCAACCCTGGGCTAAATACATTGGGCTATTTCTTTAAACCTTTATACTGAGCTGACATGCAGTATGTTTGTGTGGCTGTATTGTGCAGGTTTTGTCCTCAAAGGTAGTCGTATCATACGGTGTGTGTGTGTGTGTGTGTGTGTGTATTTTCTTCTGAAACCTATGATAACGACTGAAGATGGAGGAGCACCAAATCGTCTGATCGGGGACTTTTCAACAACATTCTGGTGCTAAGGACGGATGTACTGCCAGATTCAAGAGAGCCGAAAGATCCAAAGATTCAAAGTTGGGAGTGGGCACATTTTTTGCGAAGGACATGGAATGGTAAAAGAAGAAGAAGAAGAAAGAAATTGCTTTGTCATCGATGTTTTGTCCATTGTTTGCAATAGCTGTCATTGGAGGTTGTAGTAGCATGAATGCGCATCATCAAACACGCAAGCAGAGCACTGTGCCTTACTGTGAGTTCAACTCCCAGATTCACAGGCCCTGGCCCACACCATAGTATCTCATGTGCTTCCCCATGTTAGACCTGTTGTTCAGCTTCCATCTACCATAATGTCCAAGTTTGTATCGCAAGGCTGGCCTAAATCATGGGCGCTTATACGTTCATTCTGAAGGGTCCATGGCAGTCCAGCGACTGGCGCCTTCATCCTGCCGGGTGCAGGAAGAGGTTGGGTCGATGTGTCATCGGGCTTATCCTCCTTGCTTGCTCTCCTTTGAGTTTTTACTTAGTCCAAACTGTAACCTTAATTTGTCTTCTAGATTTCTTTTTTCTTTCTTGGGTGTCTTATAGACATTGTTCACCCAAGTCTCTATTGGTCAGCGTCTTTACTTTTTCTTCATAGTTTACCCTCATCATCTATCTGCCAACCAGCCCAATCCTGTCGCTGCGTCTCAAACCTCTTGCCTCGTTCCTCTCCCTCTCTGTCCGTGGCGATCCGACCCTTCGAGCTGGCACCTCTGTTCGATCCTCGCTGTCTCTGTCGGGTACCGAGCCCCCATTCTCTGCCGTTTCTGCTTCATCTTGCTGGGCTCATGTTCAGATGATGGTGAAAACAGTAGTTGAATGCATTTCAGATATTTCCTATTTGGAGCTTATTTAGTGTTTGATGGAGGTTTCTTTTTTTTGAGAATCTTTGAGAAGTCTGGTGACAAAGCTCCAACTACGCACAACTGTTCTCGAGTATCTTTTGCTGACGTGTGTTGTGCGTAGTCTGCCATTACCCCGTGACTTTTTGTCATACTTTTGCAACTGACCACATCCAAATTCATCTACAATACAGCCAGGCTGACCATTGCCAGCAGTGGTTGTGTAACTGGCTGTAGTGTCAAGGACTTATTATTGTCCTTTTTGAGTTGTATTGCGCCACTGCTTTGGCTATTTTGTCTTCTGCAGACTGATTCTCGATATGTTTAAACGGCTTTTCTTAGTTCAAACTTTGCACAGACTGACGCAGGCGACCTTGACAGCTGCAGTCTGCTGCAGTGATCGTCAACGTTGCTCTCACCTATCAATTCCCTGTTTGGGGGGAAAAGACCAACAAAGCCGTTTGACAGACATCTAGATTTATCTCTGCTTCCTCTGTGGTTCAATGAGTCGCTCTTTCACTTTTATTTATTCTTTAATGATGAGTGTGAAATGTGCTCATGAATGTCTGAAAAAGCAAATGAGTGACCAATGATTATGACGATGTTGTGAAGTAAAGGTTACGTATCTAAAGGAACACAGTTTGGCTGTTATGATGCTTGTGGCCAGTCCCACAGCAGAGCACTCTGAATAAGATGTTTCCATTTTCCCCTTTTTTTTTTTTTTTTTTTTTTTAAAATGAGTTTAAATTATTATTTTTTGACTGAACTGTTAATTACACTTTGATTGTTTCACTGCTATGTGTATTTTGCTTTTGTTTTCTTTGCGTGAAATCAGAGCATTTGTGATTTTGGTATGTTTAAAAAATGGGATTCATGCATGAGTGTAAGACAATCGAAGGGCAGTTGTGTTTTTCTAACTTTTTTATAAATGGAACAAGGAAGCAGCCAGGGAGCAACCTTTACTGGATCCAATTGGTGTAATAATAGATATTGACCAAGATATGACAATTTGCCGTTTCACAGCCAATAGATACTGTTTTTAAAAAGTCTCTGGGTTTATTGAAGTTTTAGTGACCCCTGTTTGACCAGAGGGGGGCGCTGTGTCCTTTATCAGAAAAGGGAGAGACCAGTCTGTGGACGACGAATGAAAAGACCAAATGACTATTTAAACTATTACTATTTAAACTAGTGTAGATGGCAATGTATTGGTGAAAATTCAACCACTTATGATATGTTTATAAACCAAAATTTAAATCTATTTAAATGTTTTAATAAGTCTGTTGATATTATTATTATTATTGGTTAAAATCACTTTTTCATATAAAATCATCTTGGAGACAATTTATTTTGTATTGATCCTCTGCATACGAATTTGTTTGAAGTCAAACAATTTAAACCCAGTCCCTAAAATACACTTTGACTAAAAATGTTGCCGGGCGACGGTGATCCATGTGAATATAAGTTAATTCAGTGGACATCAAACTGTCACCAGTAGCTTGTACTGAAACCAGTCAAGATATCTCTGGTCTGTCACTGATCTGAGAACCAGTCACCTCTCTGGTCACAGTTAGGTTTGGCATGATGAGATCATTACACACCAGATCCCGAGTCCCTGAGCTGTGTCTCTGTTCCGCTGTCCCTCATGCCTCTGATCAACATTTTCTCACACTGCTTTTTGCACTTTTTGTTTGTCTGTTTCCCGGTCGTGGTCCTCAGGAACATCAAGCAATGCTAGAGAAGGAAACGAGTTTGTACGCGTCTGCCTATGTGTTTGAAAGTTCTCTTTTTTTTTTAATTACTTTATTTTGTTGTCAAATTGCACAAGCGACAGCTCTCGCCTTGTGCGGAGTATGTAGGGGAGGTGTGTGAGGTGTGCTGTGTGTGTGAGACACACATACACACACTGATGTCCTCTTATCCACTGAAGGCTAGCTGTATACATCATGCATTTCAAGAAAATGAGATAAAAGCAGTGCTGCAAATGGAAAATCATTATTAATAAAACCTATTTAAATTGTTCACTTGTGCTCTGATTGTTGCTATGATTGATCAGATTTGATCGACGCCCGCTGCGCTCAGTGAATCCAGAAAGATTCAAAACTTAGAACATCCGAGCAATAGTTCAACCCGAGTTTCAACAGTTTCAACACTAACAGCACGGCCAGTTGTTTAATGTACCAATCATTCACTTAAGCAGTTCACTTTGGGTCACTGAATGGCTTCCTGTGAGAAAGCTTCCAGGTAAAGGGAGATTTCCTTTTTTTTTTTTTTTATTCATAACAATCTAATTAAGGGTTTATATAACTGGAATTACAAAAGAAATAGGCAGGCCATAGTTTTTCTAATTTTCACAGTACAATACAAAATTTCACATTTAATTTAGTAAAGAAAAGGGTATCAGAGATAACCTCAATATCTTGTAAAAAAAACCACTGCTGTTTGATCTAAGACATTTAAGGAATCAATTTTAGTTTAATGTCAAGCTGCTCAAGCGGAGCTCAGAAATACAATGTATCTAGCATTTTATTGTTTAGCTTGACCTGGAACTGTGAGTGTGTTCTTTTGTTTAATTTATCTTTACACATGTAATTGTCAAACTTAATTTTAAGCCACAAGTTAAGACAGTAGTCTTCTTGAAAAGTACTGTAGCTGACATGGTACACATTTAAAGTATTTATATTTTAAAAGAAATATATATATATTTATTCTCTATTTCATTTATTTACCAGTGATAGTGACAAGAAATGAAATGCAACAGTGTAACTCTGACAGGATTGATACTTTTGTTGCTAATACTTCTGAATGCAGAACCATTACTTCTAGTAGTTTTTATAGTGTGTCATACTTTTACTTTGGTAAATGATTAGCAGACATGTTCCACCATGCCGGGGCTCTAGATTCAGGACTTACTGATCCCTCTAAGTCTCCTCGTTAACGTGGGACAGCGTCTCGTGAAACCAGTGTGGCTGTGAAGGCAGCTCATGAGCTTCAGCTGATTTTGAGAGACCACAAGCATGCGATATTGCTGCACGTCCGGGAAGGGAAGTCTAAGTCGGGGTTGTTTTGGAACCACACATCCTCAACACTTGGCCAGTGTTCTCTGATCTGCAGCCACGATTGGCTGACAACCAGGTGGGTGGATCAGGAGAAAAGCAAACATTGCCACAGGCTTTGCCACTCTGTACCTGTCTGTTCGACTGCCTCCAGTTCTCGCTCGACTCGGGTCAGATACCCTGTCTCAATCTTTTGGCCCATCCACCTCGTAGCTTACTTTCTCCTCGCAGCCATGAGGACCACTGTGGCCGCTGTTGTCATGGTGATGTTGTGCGTGATGATGGTGGACGCAGACGTGAAGCCGCAGAGAGATTTCAACCTGCGGCTGGTAAGTCAGGCATCCAACTTTTTGTAATTTTTTTTTTTTTTTTTTTTTTGCATTAATGTGTTTGAATCAGTTTCATTTATTAAGTTAAAACAGTTTCACTGTCACTGTTTGTTGCTCATCCACAGACTCAATTGGTAAGGGAACACTGTGTGTTTGTATGTGCGTGTGCGTGTGTGTGTCCGTGTCCGTTTGAGATCAGCTACCCGGTTACTCTTCCTCAGCTGAAATTGTTATGATTAAGACATTTGTGACTCATGTTCCTGGTTACCTCACACACAAAAGGTTGAGAGAGGTCAGCTTGACATTTCCCATGTAAACACATCAAGAAATGTCCTCTTCATTTGATACTGGATTTATCCCAGAAGCATTTTAAAGATCCCTTTAAAGATTTTAAAGATCCCTTTAAAGATCCCTGGTGGGATTCTTCCATATTTAAAGTGAAATTAACAGAACGATCTTTAATATGTACTGTGTGTGTGTGTGTGTGTGTTTAGTTTACAGGGAGGTGGTACCGGGTGGGCCTGGCCTATGACTCTTCCAGCTTTGCCCCCTTCAGAGACCAAGTGAAGGCCTCCATGGGCATCGTCACAGCACTGCCAAATGGCAACGTTAACCTCACGATGTGGGACGCTACGTGAGTCTGTGTGCGCGTGACATTTAGTACTTGTTTGTGTAAATGGATGGCCAAAAAGGTGTATGTGTTGGTCAAAGAAAAGAGGAAACTGAGGGATGTCTAGAAAATATAAAGACTGTGTTTCCCTGTGTGCTTCAGACCTTTTGGTTGTCTGAGGAAGGTGTACAACTATGAGAAGACCAGCGTACCTGGACAGTTCACCTACTTCAGCGAACGTAAGTCTGCTCTCTTCTCATCTCAATCATCGCCCTGACAAGAGAGAAGAGAAAGGATTCGTTAAGCTCTGTGACTTTGATCAATTACAATGTAAATATTTGCCTCGTACTCAGTGAGTGCCCGCAGCAGTAGGACAAATTGGATTCTGGATTTGCAACAGTATTGTGCAAACAACTACAAGCACACAGATAAAAGCCGCAGTGCCCAGGCATGACATGTGAAAGGATTTCAGTCAATACACATTTTACTTTAGTTGCATGTCTCTGTAATGTGATGCTCTTGGACAAATTATCAAACATGGCGCATAAATCACATGTGTGTGGAAGTATACAGGCAGCCGTGTAGCAGCGAGGATGCAGAGCTCCGAGTGGTTGTACGCAGACTGAATGAGGCGCACGTTTATATGGACCGCCTATTGCGAGAGAGAGGTGGTGGGCAAACCTGATTAAAGGATGTATGGAACACGTGACTGTAACATGACCGGAGCTGTACTGGTCCCCGAAAAAATGCTTGTATAATATAGAATGCAATAAATGAAATAATAGCAAAGCAGATATTTTACTTTTTATTTTATTTATTTTACACAAAGAAATTAACTAAATATATTTGTGTTCATGTCGTTTTTTTATATGATGCACATATGCACTTTGTATTCATGTTTTATCAATGTCTACCTTCAAGAATCTTTTTTTTTTTCTCATAACAAAGATTTTTACAGATAACATTTATTTAAATTGTTGACTGTTTTTCATTTTTGTTATATCTGAGGTTATATACATCTATTCACATAACAGTAAATCCTGCATTTGTGCTGTAAATTTGTAATATATTTCATATCCATGCTCATCTTGATTTTTGTATTCATGTATTCATAATTCTTTTATTATTATTTTTATTTTTATTGGTGTCATGCTGCAGGACATATACTGTACAAATGATATACTACATCCAGTTGTGTCTATTGCATATAGATATAACGCATTCTCTGTGGACATGTTCATCTCTAATCACATGTAAATCATCCGATTATAGGTTATTTAACTTTTCAGATTTTATTAAATATTCTACAAAGAGCGTTACAGTGTCACTCAAGTGGATTTCCATTAATTCTCACATTTATCTAGTTTAGTTACTATTTAATACTGATTGACAGGAAGTATTTGTCCCTCACTTCTGTGTTGTGTCTTCTGTCAGGCCACAACGTCGTGAAGGACATCACAGTGGTGGACACGAACTATACTGATTATGCCGTGGTTCTCAAAAACAAGGTTTTTAACAGAGAGTACACACAGGTTGCGCTTTACGGTGAGACACAGACTCTTTATTACATCACATCCAAGCATGTAAGCATGCAGAGGCCACACTCACCATATGTGTTTTTATTCTTGTTTGCAGGTCGCACTCAAACGGTCTCACACGTTATAATTTTGAAGTTTAAAGCCTTTGCCTTGTCCCGAGGTTTCCCCAGAGACTCTATTCTGACTCCACCTCCAGCAGGTAAAGTAGAGGGAGCACATATACAGTGCACACACAGATAATGGGGACAGTTAAATGACACTGATGTTTTCTATATGTTTTCTGGCCAACAGAGAATTGCCCACCATCAAGATCTGGGCGTTAGGTGAGTGTTTTTAAAATTGTATTTTAAAAATGTTGACAAATAGTTGAGTTACTTGTACATTCAGTTGTATGAGTGACTTCACATCTTCAGTGTACATGAGTTTGTGTGTCTCCTTGTAGGTTCTCTGATGTACCGGAGATGATGGCTGCATGCATTTCCTGACGTCCTGTCGTTTCCCTTTTTTCCAATTTTCCTATTTTTCCATTCGCATTTAACTCTCCCTCAGCAAACATCATCACTGAGGCTACAAAGATTATAAATATCAAATATTGCTGATGAAATGTATTTGTCATTCTCTGTTGTGTAGTGTTTTACAATATGTTCCATCATTCATAGTTAATTAAACAATATTTACCTCCAAACCATGTGTTTTTTAATTTAATGTTCACCACCTGAATGTAATCAGATGTGCTGTTTCACAGGGTTCACAAAGTAAAATAATCCATATTAACCTAACCGAGCTCTGTGTGTGTGTGTGTGTGTGTGTGTGTGTGTGTGTGTGTGTGTGTGTGTGTGTGTGTGTGTGTGTGTGTGTGTGTGTGTGTGTGTGTGTGTGTGTGTGTGTGTGTGTGTGTGTGTGTGTGTGTGTGCGCGCGCGCGCGCGCAATCTAGTGTGTGTCTCCATGTGAAGAGGTGTAGTTTACTTATGAACACCAGGGGGCAGATGTTACACATGATTGCACATCAGTATGTTTCTACTGTGAACCAGAGTTTTCTAAACAAGCTATTTTTAAAGCTGTCCATGTCATCTAAGATCATAATCAGGATATGACAATATGACAATCAGGATACTGGGCCACTTTGTGTAGAATTAGGAAATAATTGACTTTCATTAGAGACACTGTGACAGCAGTCCGGCCTTTTTCCTAGTAATCATCAGCTGTTACATTACGACATGTATTGATCGGTTGTTTGTTTAAGCTTCAAATTCTCCAAAGTCCAATAACTCATTGATGATTATATGGATTGCACACACTCTGGCAAAGACACGCAAAGACAAGAAAAAAAGACAACCCGAACTTTGCTCTCGTACTTTTGTGTTTCTTGTGGTGTTGTCGGAGGTGATTTACAAAACCCAAACATACAGAGGGTCCGTTTGATCCAGAGGGACTGACAGGATGCAGAGTGTGGTGAGTGTGGTGTCTTTGCTGGTTCTGGGCTCAGCCTGGATCGTGAACACGGCCCCTGTGCTCCTGGAACCTTTTAACCTCATACAGGAGAACTTTGATCTGGCCCAGGTGAGGAGGCGGAAATACAGATTTTATTGTTTTCATTCATAAATAAAACAAAAGTCTGTTGCTATATTTCCCCCTTGCAGATTGTTTGTCTTGTTCAATGCTTCGCTGTAGAGTAAATATGTCTGTGTCCCCTGCAGTTCATGGGGAAGTGGTATGAGGTTGCAGTGGTTTCTACTTGTCCTTACTACATGCAGCGCAAGAGGAGAAACCCTGTCATTGTTGCACTGGAGCTGCAACCTGTGGCCTCTGATGGCAACTTCACAATGACAGCCACGGGTTTCAGGTCAGATTTACATGCATTCTAGTAAGCTAGTAGTTTAAAGATGCTACTGTTCCGTGTAATCAGGGCCATGCATGTTTTCTTGAAGGAATGGCTCATGTAAGCAGATGTCCACAGATTATGGTTTGACCAGCACTCCGGGACGATTCTGCCATCATATTGCAAGTATGTTTTCTCTCCCCATCCTTAAAAAAAAAAAGATCTTACTATGTTTTGTCCATTCCTTTCACACCACATAAACAAGGTAATGCTAAACTAAATCTGTCCTGCAAAGCATATACACTCATACACTTCACATATACACTACACATACTTTGCATTTTTGCACTTTCTTTATTGTTTAAATTAAAGTTCCTAAATGAATACACTCTGCTGTTCTGTTGTATATATTGAGCTTCTTTCATTCCTGTTATTTTTGTGTTGTCAAATTTCCCCTTGGGGATGAATAAAGTATATATCTATCTATCTATTGTGAACATTTTCCATTCTGCAGGGTTTGATGCAGATGTTGATTCCTTCGTTGTTCATTCCAACTATGATGAGTACGCAATGATTCGTCTGCTGAGCGTAGAGAAACCATCAGGAAATAAAACCATCTCGTTCAAGCTTTATAGTGAGTGACAATTGCATCTATGGATGTGATTTTAATTCAATATGTGGTTCAGTGTGTATAATGGTAATTGTGTCTTTTTCAGGTCGAACTATGAGTGTGAGGGCGACTGTGCTGGAGGACTTCAAAACGCTGGTGAGACAACATGGTGGGAGTGTTGACGCGATCCTCATGAATCAGAACAAAGGTAACGCACTACTGATAATGCCGGATCTAACTAAAGCCCTCCTCCAAGTTGGAAACATTTACTACTGTGGGACTTTTTGACACACAAAGACACACATTGTCTCTATGAAAGGCAGAAACCTCTCTCCAACTCACTGTCCTCCCAGGTGTGTGTGTTCCAGGTGAGCGAGTGACACAGCCTGTCACTGCTCAGCCTCAGGTACGTGCTTTTAAACAGTGATGTCCTGAAATGACATTCGCATACTCAAACCACAGAAGTGTATGTGTATGAATCAGTCACTAGTTGTGGGTACCACATATGTGTATCATCCAGATTATTCTTCCCAAGAGGCGGAAAAGAAATCCGGTGCCACCTGTGGCTCCTGCACAAGAGGAGTACGCCAGTAATGTTTGACCAGGTGAGGACAAGCAACACACTGTTTAAAGGTGTATGATACGAGATTTGGGAGTGTTTCAATTGTCTCTCAACGACTCTCAACATGACGACACCTGAGCTGGCTGCTCAGCTTCTCACAGTGCTAACAGTACAAACTACGCTTTATTTATTTCGTATTGTTTATGCACCTTGAAAGCTAGCATTGCTTTAACACAGATGCATGTTTAATTACACTATTTTCACACATCCTGGTCCATGGGAAGAGAATTGTGAATTATCAAGAGAATTGTATTTTGTCCCCAGTCACTGTAAATTCATTATTTCTGTATTTGTATTCTTCATTTGTAAAAAATAGAGATGAGGGAAGAGAAATGTTGAAAAAAAAACTAACACAGCCATTTTCAACAATACTTTTAAATATCACATTCTCACACACTCATCAAAAACAATAATGACATATATTTTATTTTGTACAGTTTTAGCATAATTATAAATTATTGTTTACTGTTACAGGTTGACAGATCATGTGGATTAACGGAAGAGGAGGATCATCATGACACAAACCGTGGGATACAGCACATATTGTATAAACACCATATGCTACTATATCACCATTGTATTTAATTGGCAAATAAATAAAATGCTTGGTACGCAAATTTCATTTGTAATGTAGATGGTTTTGGAATAAAGTGAAAGCCATTCTGCATATCTTATACTGCAATGTTGTAAAATGCTGATAATGAATGTTTGTTTAAACCTCTCATTTTTCCCAACATGAAATAAACAAAAGAAAGAGTGCAAAAAAACAATGAATCATATTAGTGCTTGATTGCTTATGAGGAACCATAAGAATTTAAATGTAATTGTGATTAAACAAAACAGGGAATCGTATTAGTGCTTGATTGCTTATGAGGAACCATAAGAATTTAAATGTAATTGTGATTAAAAAAAAGAAAAAAAACTCTCTCAACATTGATTATCTATGTTTTAGGATTCATGGAGAGAACTAATGCAAAATAGACAAATGCTCTTTGGATATAAGCAATAGCTGAGGCCTAAGAGATAGCAAGATAATGCAATTCTTCTCGAAGGTGTAACTATATACCTGCATGTGAACATGATTATATATTCTACCAACTGCATTGTAAAATGTGATGTGCTTATAGTATTTGAGAGAATTATTCTTTCCTCTAAAAAACCAAGCATGTACATAAATAGAACACCTACATTATACGTGATACAATATATCATGTTACTCATTAGTGGCATGTATTGATTTGTTGATGTTGCCAAAACTCTTGTCCAATCCAAGGTCCGATGTGTACCTGGTCAGCTGCACAGGAAGGTCAGAGCACAAAGTGAGAGACAGAGAGCAAAACTTTGCTCTTTCGCTTGTTTGCTTTCTGCTTGCCTGTGGGAGTGAGTGCACTGCACACAAAACATAGGTCATTGCCCTTCCCCAGTTGAAGAGTTGAGGGAGGTGAGAGATACTTTGTCTAGGATTTAGTGCTTCAGTGATCGGTCCTCACAGACGAGTGGATAGACTGATAGGATGCAGAAAACAATGATTCTTGTTTCCCTGCTGGTCCTGGGGTGGTCCTGGACCCTCCAGGGGGTCCCTGTTCTCCCAGAGCCTCTCTACACCACGCAGGAGAACTTTGATCTGGCCCGGGTGAGTTATGCAAACTTGCATGTGTTGTTTTGAACTCATAAATTCAGTATAAAGAGGTAAAAAGGCCGACGCGCAGTATTCATGTGCTCTCTTTTCCACCTTTTTCTGTTAGATTATTATTTTAATTTTTTTATGTTAAATCCCTTATTAGTCCCACAAGAGGAAATGTATTCTCTGCACCCATCCTTAGTAATTAAGGAACACCCGGGGAGAAACTGGGGGTTCAATGTCTTGCTCAAGGACATTGTATTTAATATTTTGGGGATTAAGTCTTTCATCATCCGTCAGGCAAACCCTGTGTCCTACAATATTGCATTCCCATTAATACATGCATGTAATGTATCCTGGATTACAGTCCGTTTTTAAACAGCTTGAAATAGATGGTTAACGTGAAATTGAAACTTAACTAAACTAAAATGCAACACAAGTATGTGATTCAAAGAGAACACAAACAGCAGTCTCTTGGGCGATAACCCTGTTTTGTTTTTTACTCTACCCTACTACTTAAACTAATTTGTGATACGTGTAAAGCAAATGTAAACCACAACAACATGTGGTTGCCTAAAAACTTAAATCCCAAATGCTGTTTTTTTTAGCAGACACGAGCAGTGGAACTTTTCATATTAATGATCTAAAAATTAAGAATAGAAGATCAAATGTAATGTGATCTGTGTGAGTTTGGTCTAGAGACAACAGTTTCAGTTAGATCGATAAAATGTCAAGGACACGTTAATTAAGCACACATGAGTAAGTGTTACATCATCTGTGTAAAGTGAGATGTTGTGTACTGAAGTTAAATGTTATTGTGAGATTAATTCTAATGATTTATTCAATCTTTCACTTTCTTTTTTTTATTGAATTGAGATAAAAACAAATTACTGTTTTTGATTTGGTACAATGAATCAACAGTCCTCATTTCAAATAATTTGTATGTGTATTATTACACATTAACACATTACGGTACCTTTTTTCCACCAGTTTTTGGGAACATGGCATGATGTTGCTATGGCAAGTACATGTCCCCATATGCAAAGTAGAAAGGGAGATGCAGCCATTGGTAAACTAGTTCTGCAGACCGGCGCCACTGAAGGCCAACTCAAGGCGACTCGAAGTATGCTGAGGTTTGTAGGAAGGGCATCTCACATTTACCCAGGCTTACACACAAACACACACTGACACACCAACAGACTAATGCAAACAATGTTTTTAACACAGTTTGAACTTTGACTCGCTCTAAAATATGTTGTCCTAAAAAACGTTTTAAGAAATGTGTTTTTTCCCAGATGAGATATGATATAAAAATATGAGAAAAACATGACTAACAAAGACACATATTATGCAAATCATACTGAACACACATTGGCTAATCCTGGCAGTATTTTGGTCCGACATTATCTCAGTACCGTATCCAAAGTGCAAAATCCAATGGTGGAAATCAACTAGTACAGTTAAGTATAGTTTTGGGATACTTCTACTTTCCATTTTTTGCCACTATATGCTTCTACTCCATTATATTTCAAGGGGTAATATTGAACTTCACTGTTTTTATTTGTGAGTTTTAGTTATACT
The DNA here is from genome assembly GCA_023566465.1 of Cottus gobio. Taxonomy (NCBI): domain Eukaryota; kingdom Metazoa; phylum Chordata; class Actinopteri; order Perciformes; family Cottidae; genus Cottus; species Cottus gobio. Next base: position 11,206,258 of record CM042237.1, read on the forward strand.
TTGTAGATTTATACTGTACAAATAAATGATGATGAATTATTACAGATCTTGGATAGTATGCAACGTGGTTCAGATTAGCCCCACAACATTAGTGATACTTACACATTATTGCAGTATATCAGCAATATAGATATTATTCTGGAATGAACCATTCTGCATACTGAGTACTTTTACTTTTGGTACTTATGTAATTTTACTTTTACTTGTAACAAAGAATTTCAACATTGTGGTATTACTACTTTTACCGAACTCAAAGTTCTGACTATTCTTCCAACATTGGTAAAATATGAAGGTGACAGTGCCTACTGTGTATTATAGACATCCAATATATTCAACACATAGAATGTCTTATATTTGTGTCCAGACAAGGATCATGCAGAGAGATCAGTGTGAACTATCAGTTGACCACCACGCCAGGACGATTCAGCTACCATCTTGCAAGTATGCCCCATCTCTGTTTAATCCTGTGATACAGCCGTCTGTTCACGTTTTTACAGGTATAATTATCTCCTCTGTCCTTTCCACAGAGTGGAACGTAGACGTGGACTCCTACGTGGTTCACACAAACTACAATGAGTATGCGATAGTGATGTCGAGCAAAGAGAAAACATCGGGCGAGAAGAGCACCGCCATAAAGCTTTACAGTGAGTGGACACTCTCACTCTAACATCTCAAGTATCAGATAAAAAAAGTTTGATTCAAGTTTCACGATTTTTCCCACCTCATGTATGTTAAGATAGACCATCTTCTTTTACATACATACATTTTATTCAAACCATTTACATCACGTTCAAGTTTTAATTTTTGCTTCATCTGAATTACTCTTCCAATTCAGGTCGAACTATGACTGTGAGAGACACTGTGCTGGATGACTTCAAAACACTGGTCAGACTACAGGGAATGAGTGATGACACTGTTATCATTAGGCAGGATAAAGGTACACCACAGATTATCACACATATGCTGTACTGGCACAGATCTGAATATTATTAGATATTTGAGTGAGATTATTTTTTACAGCATACAAATATAAAACACAAGCGCAATAAAACTAGAATATGCATAAAAAACAGCATTGTTTGGCTGTAAAATGCATGGGTATCTATGATGTGTTTTCATTTATAATCTTCACAGGAGACTGTGTTCCTGGAGAGTTGGTAGCAGAGCTGCAAGCTCAGCCTGAGCCTCAGGTACTCAAACGATTGTAGAGAATTCAGATCAAACTATGATTGAGAGATTGCTTTCACACTGCTATCAACATGGCAATGGCTGAGCCAGCAGCTAGAGAGGCTAGCTGTGCAGCAATGGTAACAATGCTAACTTAGCAAACAGTGTTACCTGAGTGGGGGGGGGGACTTTAGGGTGGGTGCTACACTTTTGCGTCAATGCCGTGGGTTGGGAGTATCAAGTCAGAGTGCTTCAATGTGGACAGTGCATTTCATGTTGTTGTTTTTTCAAGACATCTCTAATGCTACAACTATAACGTAGTTTTGAGTTGTTTAGCTGTCTCAAAGGATTTTGAAACATTTTGGAGTTCAGGTGTCTTTGTATCTCTAACTGAGTCTGTCGGTTGTACAGCGAATGAAGAGAAACCTGCCTGCTTTGATGACTGAAGACAATGAGGGTTCTGGTGATGATGCAGTTCTTTTCAATGGAACCGGTAAGTGATCGGCTGACTATTGAATTACGCTGATCCACTTTCATAGCATAACACAGCCATGGAAGTGTATGTATGTTGAATGTAAAATGTAAGATCCTGATTCTGATGCTCCAACTAATCTATCCTTCCTCGTGCTATATCTCGCTCCCTCTCCCCTTCTAGACTCCTGTAATGCAGCACCAGATACAGGACCATGTTTTGGGATGCACCAGCGTTACTATTACAACTCCTCCTCAATGAGCTGTGAACTCTTCAAGTACGGAGGGTGTATGGGCAACCAGAACAACTTTGAAAATGAGAGAGAGTGCCTGCAGAGATGTCGTACTGAGGGTGAGGAATGAAAAACGAAAAACAACATCCACATATGAAGAATTATACCATGCATGCAGCATCAATGTGTTGCCCAATGCCAGTTTATTCTGTGTCAGTGCACAGTTATTTGAAGTGTGAAACAAAAAAAAGATAACTCTTTGAATACATGAAAATATGATTTGTCTCCACAGCTGTGTGCCGTCTGCCCATGGCGGCCCAACCCTGCACAGGCCAGCCACTCATCTGGGCCTTTGACTCCAGCGTCGGTCTGTGCGTGCCTTACAAACAAGGCTTCTGTCAGGGCAACGCCAACAAGTTCTACAGAAAAGCTGAGTGTGACGAGTACTGCGGGGTAATGAATGATGGTGAGTTCATGAAGGAAATGTAAAACTCCCACAAAAAAACACACCACATCTCCACCAGCATATGATAAAAACATGTGTTTCCAACTCATTTCCAGAGGGAGAACTCCTGAAGGCAAACTGAGTGAGATGACGGAACATTGCTGCCCATCTGAAGTTATCATACAGCGATGCAACTTGAGGCATCGCTGTATGAGAAACATGATTTTGTCTCAGCACTTACAAAATATGTGACGTCATATCACAACAGATCACAAATAAAACAAGTCATAATTCTGTTCGACTGGTGTTTCTTTTTTGTTACTGTAGCCCATTTGTTACTGCTGATGCAGTTACTTCCTGGCAACCCTAAATAGATTTTAAAAAATGACGCAGGACAAAAACCTGGACATGCTCCCTCTTTAGCTACAAGATATCCGTTGTATCATCACACATACAAGTAGACTATTGTACAGCCATGACCTCTCAGGTTTTAAACAATGACGAATGGAAGGTCATTTAAGTGCTCTGATCATGGATATAAATGTGAAAAAAGGAAAGAAAACAAGTGTGCTCCGTTTTTATCGTCCAGAAGTCGGCAGTAGTGCACTTCTCGGCTGCATGACAGCCTCCAATGAAAACCAAATAACAAAGGGATTAATTTTCCCTCCGTTTAGAATTACAGGGAGCTTTAGCTACATCGTGTTTACGGCTACTGATAAACTCCATCAAACAAATGTCTGACATTGTAAATATTGATGTTTGATGTTCAAGTATGAAATGTTTCAGGGGTCATTGTCTGTAAATCCTTGAGAATAAATCCTAGTTTGTGTTCAATGTGAGAGCGAGATCTTCCTGGCACCCTAAACGCAGGGCAAAAAGCTCACGATCGAATTGCCCCACTGTTCCCCACAAACTAGCTAAGGTAACGTAACTGTAGTCTACCTGACGATAGCTGGTAAACTGGGAGAAAGTAACACATGGTGAGTCCATTCGTATCGATAACGTTTCATTTGCGTAATTCAACATGAATTCGCTTGTCAACACAATGAAAAATAAAGTCAGCTGTGCGTTGGAAAGCTACTGAGGCTCGAGCTAGTCAGTCACGAGCTAACCAGAATAACGTCCCTGGCCAAACTTACCTAAAGCTAGCGCCATTGTTTTCGCGCTTACAATCAGAAACAGCATAGCAATTATGAGGTCAACACCCGCAACATGTGTCGGTACTCGGCTGGGGTGATTTATTGGTGTCAGACGAGCTCATGTTTGCTAACACGTAGCATGAAATCAAGCACTAGGGAAGTAATATGTGTCGTGTGGCCACTAGGTGGCGATATAAGATAATTTACACAACACACAATCTGGTTCTTCTCTTCCTCCATCCCCTGAAAGAAGGTGCTTCTACCCTTGTATTAGGTTACCCTTAATAGTGCTGCATCAAAGCAACATTCAGGCCGGTAAACAGCAACACTGTAAAGAGAAAGACATCATGGTTTTATCTTACTGAGCCAGCTCTCTCTATTGGACTCATTTCAACAATTTTTCAAGTTAGTATTTCAGCAACATTCTTAAAATATTTAGTCATAGATAAGCATATTTAGTTGGTGCCAGACAGGCTGGTTTGAGTATTTCAGAATGTTCTCATGTACTGTTGTGAAATTATTTGGCTTTTTAATGCGCTGTATCAAATAGTGTTATGGCATTACATTTGTTTTATATACATATTTCATCACTTAATCATCAATGTCCAAAAATCTATTGCAGTTGTGATATTTTTAAGTCTTCAGACCGGCTGTTGCAACTTGCAAAGTTTTCATGAAATCCTCCAAAGAATGAAGAAAAGGAGAACCTCATTATGTTTTTGATCAGAGGCTTTAAACAGACAGTTTAAAAAGGAGGGAAAAGTATACATCAGTCAAATCCATTCTTGGGTTTCATAGGGTTAAAGCCTGCAGGCAGTTAGATACAACCACACTTCAGGCCTAGAAAAACATCCTCAGCCTGAAATCAAGTATAGTAGCCAGCTGGTATCTTGCCCTTTCTCAGTCTGCTGTTCCCACAGGTTTGTGTGTGTGTGTGTGTGTGTGTGTGTGTGTGTGTGTGTGTGTGTGTGTGTGTGTGTGTGTGTGTGTGTGTGTGTGTGTGTGTGTGTGTGTGTGTGTGTGTGTGTGTGTGTGTGTGTGTGTAGGAATGATAATCAGCAAAATCAGTTCATAATCGTTTGATGCTGAACAGTTTTCCTTGATTTTGGGGTATTTCTTTTGTACAGTGACATAATTCTAGACTCTGCAAAGTTGTTGTTGACCAAATTAACTGAAATTAAATGAATGCATAAACTAACAACTTGTGTGTAGGGTATTGTATCCTGACCTCCGGTTTAGTGCGGTTGCTTTATCATAATACATGTATGGTACATAAATACATATTTTGCAAATATAATTATCTTTCCTTTCATGTTGTGACAGTAATATATTTGACCAAAAGTGGTGGTCTTATGCATATCAATGTTGTTTTGTGTGCCTTCCTCAACAGAGTGACAGCAGCACCCCATCCTGTTGACAGAAATGGACCATATGACTCCAGGGGCTGTGGGTATGTATCACAGTTTTAAATTGGGGTTAAAACGAGGGTTAGGGATTTGTGTACACACACCAAACATAATATTGCTTTTATACAATGGTTAAAAGGCCAGTGTGTTTACAAACATTTTATCCAAACTATTTTCGACTTCTGGAGAAAAACATTTCTGGAGTAAACAAAATAAGTACGTTTTTATGTCAGACAGGTTTGATAAAGTTTTGACCCGCCGGTTGTTGTGACTATGTTATCACTCTTAATTATTAATGTATGTCCCAAATTAAAATTTAAAGCTGACTTAACTATGAAACAAATCCCAAGTCTTTTGATAGATTATATTTAAAATTCCAACTAACGTTTTCTAAAGTATAAATGTGTTGCCACTGTGTAGTTACTAAATTTGACTCATCTCAGTAACTATATCTAAACGTTTATTAGCAACATTAGTTGGCTGAAACACAGGGGTCTCTCGGGGTGTCCAATGATATCAGCATCATCCCTCATTTTTTCACTGCAGAGTCTGTAGGCATGTGCCAGTCCACATTTGGAGAAGCTTTAGTCAATTCTGGAGAGGTAATTAACATGCAAACACTGCTTTAACAAGCATCACATTCTGTAAGTGCTTGTACTCTCTTCACTTTCAAGATTCTGTCATAGCACCTGTTGAAAGGTTTTTTCCAGCTCCTACTACAAAATACAAAAGGAGAAGTACTTATAGAAGAATGTTGTGGCATCCTTCCAGTGGAGTTGAGCCACATGCACAACCTCTGCCAAGTCACACTGAAGCTGTTCTGGTGGCTGTAGTGACACCAAATGCCTCATTTAGACACTTGATCTTTGTGTTTCCTTTATTTTGGCAGCTGCATGGCAACAGGCAGTTCGACCTGCCTGTGGATTTAATCTCTATCTAATTTTTACTGAAATTTAAGTGACATTTTTATTGTTTTGTAAGGATGGGAGTTTAAGATAGTGTCTTATTACCTTAAAATCCACTTAGTTTAAATACAATCCTTTCTCATATTTCAAATGATCTTGTGCCAAAAACAAACAAAAAACAATCACATTATCGGCTGAGTGCATGTACTGTATGTGTGTCTGTGTATTTGTATATGATGATGGAGGTTATTATTTTGCCATGAATGGGGAGTCTCCAACTCTGTCATTCATCCACCAGCCAAAACTCTAAAGAAGCTGCATGCTCCACATTCCCCTCCTCTCCACACCTCTCCTCACACAAACAGTGAGACTGAAGTGGGCTGTGCTGTTTGTGTGAGTCCCTGTGCACGTACGTGTGTTCGTCAGTGGGTTGAATGGACTGGAGTGGGGTGTATAATCGGAGAACCACAGAGAAAAGCAAAGGAAACTCTGTAGCTATTCAAATTCTTGAAATTAAAGGACCTTTCAGGGGACCATTGCAGTGTTTTTGCATGTCTTCGCCCATTTGCTACATATCCAGGCTTCTATGCTGTTGGCAGTTTTCCATAGCGTTCATGTTGCTGTCAAAGTTGTGTCCCCGTGGTGAGATACTGAAGAGTAGGTTGATTTAAAAAACCTGTGCTGCATTGCCATGCAACAGCTAAGCATATTTTACATAAAGAAAAGCAGATATTACAGCCATTGAGATGGGTTGAAGAGCAACTTCTCAAGCAACTTCTTTGACCTTGAAGATGGGAAATGCATTGACACAAATCAGAAACTAATATACATTTTTAAAAATGACTGGCACCGATGTAGAGAATGCATGATGTGTACTTAATGGACCATAGAACATGCAAAAAGCAAAGTTTATATAAAGTGCTTGGACCAAGTGACAGTGGAAATTATTCTGGTTTTGGCAAAGAAGAGACTATTTATCAAGTCACTGTGCGTTTTTACAATGAGACACAAAGACCAGCCAATCTAACAAGGGAGGAGGCCAAATTCCGAAACAAGTGATAAATAATGAGCGTGGGAGTGAAATAGAGTTGGCAAATCAAAGAGAAGCATAGTGACTGAAATGACAGGTTGAAGTAGAGAGGGTGTAGCCATAAGATAAATGTAGAGGAAATATTCTCAAGCAGGTAAAGTAATTGTTGAAGAGGCAACATGAAAGATGAAAGAGACCGAAAGTGTCAAACCAGAAGAGAGGCAGTAAAGAAAGAGGCCAACACAGAGAGAGGGAGAGGTCTTTTGGTCTGCTTTCCCAGGCTATGCATCAGGAAGGTTGTATTTTTTACACCATGACCACCACATAGCCCTTTCCTGGGGAAATCCGAGACAAAATCGAGAGAGGCTGCTACAGGGAGGGAGAGGAGAACAGGAAAACTAGCCCTGGGAGCGAGGGAGGGAGGGAGGGAGGGAGGGAGGGAGGGAGGGAGCGGGCAGGTATGGTAAAGCCCACACAGCATGAGCGACAGAGACAGAGCTGGAGCTTTTGGGAAGTCTAAGTGGAACACACGCACAGGCAGATAGACACAAAACGTGGATGCATGCTTACATCTCCTCTTGTTTCTGGGCTCTTTTACTCACCATGGCTTTCCAAAAAATTTGCCCTGAGAGTCTTCTCTAGAGTATTTCGGCTGCAGATTCAGCTGGAATGCAGAGCTGATGCCGGGTTCCTCTACTATCCAACCAGCCTTAGCTGTTAATCCGATGTTATGGCTGCTCTGCCATGCCTGTTAAAGAAATAATATTTGACATTATGACTACTCAGCTATGCCTGTTTTAAATATTTCCAGTGTATCACATTACCTGTAAGCTGCGATTTAGCTTGGACACAAAACTGCGTTCTTTCTGAAACCAAACCTTTATTTACAAGGTAATAGCCATTATAGCAAGGCAACATTGCATGAAAAGTTGAACAACGATTGTCCAGGCAGGTAATAGTGTTAACTGGAAAAAAATAATGTCTTGTCATTAGAGGCTTTACTATATAAATTAAATGGATTTTAATTGTTGGCAAAATGTACCACTTGCATACCCCAGTTGGATCGATAACATTTGGATCTTGCAAAAGTTTAATTTTCCCAAATAAAAACTCTTTACTTTAAGGCTCAAAATACCTGAATATAAAGCCATCAAGTGCCGCATATGGTGAAGAAAACAAACCCCAAAAATACTTTCAAGACTGATAGGTTTGATTCCTTGACAGGTTGATAGAGGTCAAAGGTCAGAGTGAAACCCCACCTCATCTATGCGTGTGTGTGTGTGTGATCCCCCCAGGTCTTGACCCTGTCGTGCTGAGAGACCAACTCTTCGAGCTATGGAACCGGAAAGATCTGCAGACGGTGAGGGTCACTTTCAGAGCGTGTGTCAATTCCACACATGCAATTTTGAGTGTGTGTGTGTTGACAAAGGTAGAGAGATGGATTACGTGTGTGTCTGCAAGAAACACTTAGACATTAAAGAACACACGAGAGAGAGATATGGCTTACCAGCATGTTTAAATTAAGTGTGTGTGTGTGTGTGTGTGTGTGTGTGTGTGTGTGTGTGTGTGTGTGTGTGTGTGTGTGTGTGTGTGTGTCTTTCCGTGCGTGTTAATGGGGAAACCAGAGTGTCTGTCAGTAGGAGGAAGGAATTTGCGTTGCACTGAATGAACTTGAGATCTGTGTGAGGAGGATATTGAGTGGATGACATCTGTTTTGCAAATTAAGACGGAGCGCAAGCCATTCTCACACAGATATTATTTTCTTGTGTCGGAAGTTTCTAATGCCAGAGTATGCATTCTTTACAAGCCTCTGCGTCTGTTGGGCGCAGCGAGGGAAGTTACCCATTTGTCTTCACCGGCTACTGTGTTTCAGCTATTCTAAAAATGAACTTGTCATTTACCTCAGTTTATCAACAACTTTGACTCATGTACTCTTTATTTATAGCACATTTACATTCCACAGTTGGATCTTCATAAATATGTCACTCTGAGACAGTTTTTCTAAATGGTATAGAGAGCCCCTCTGTAATCACTAAAATGTTATTTTAAAAATTCACAATTTTCACACAAATCTTTATATTTAAATGATGGCAAACAAGCACGTTTTTGTTCCAAACTACAACAATTTTGTTTTGCACACAAATGAGGGAGATTACCTCAGCGACATGCTGCAAAGGTTGTGTGTAATTGTCAATGAATACCGTGTGGCTGTAATATGAATGATGCACAGGGTTCAGATTTAAATACATCCACCTAAAGTCAAGATTAAAAAGACGATTAAGCTGTGATATTTTATACATTTACCTTTTTCCTCTCTTACATTTTGGTTTTAATTCACACTACCACCGGCCCTTTCTCCCCCCATAGCTACATTTGGCAGCCCTCCAGGGATTTTCAAAGCTGTCTGAGCCTCTGGAGGCTTTGCTAACAGTCCTGGAGGGCTGTCCAGGAAAACAGAAGGGTCGGAGCCACACCCTCAGCCTTCACATCCTAACTGAATTCCTGACATGGATGAAGGAACATCCTCAGGTAAACCAGATTCATCAATCCAACCTTTTTAAACTAAAGAAATGTACCGCAGACCTGCATTTCTAGACACATCAGCTCTTGTACAGTACAAGTCTAACCGGCTTCAGCAGTTGAGTACACATACCATGTGCTCCATATAGGCAAAAACATGTTTTCACACTTGTGCCACCTGCAGACAATGATTGTTAACGGTGTCTTTTTTAATGAGTAGTTTTTGTCGAAAAATGATATATATAAAATAGAATTTGTCTTTTTTAAACCATGATGGCAACATGTTAAGTAGCCAGTGCACTTATGGAGTGAAGCGATTGAAGACATCTTTATGAGATGCCTTGCATAAAAAAATAGAATCCTGGAGCACATGTATCATCTCAAGTGGTCCTGTATATTTTGCATTTCTAATCGTAGACATCCCGATGGCTACACGCATATAACCACTTCCTCCTACAACAGTGATATTAGCTCCAATAGCTCCTAAGTTATCTCATGACTCGTGACTTTGTTCCAAAATTCTGTAAACAATTATTGCTTTATGTTCCAGGCGCTTCCTTCTAGTCTCTATTTTCTTTCAGACATTATTTTCATATGTATATATTTATTTTCAGGTGACTCTGAGCTCACTCTTAGAACACCAAGCACTGGCACTTCAGCAGCGAGCTCTGAGCTTAATGACAGATACCCAGACCAACGTTGTAGACAATCTCATTTACATCTACCAACTCGAATCCCTGGATCCAGCCATTCTCCGATTGAGCATTATGAGGTTACATGCTCTCCACTGCTACAAGGAGGTGAGTCCCTCTTTTGATGTTAACATTATTAAACATGCCAGAAAGATTTCAGACGAAAACATTTGTCACTGCACCGATTTATACTTTCTGTTTTGCACAGGCAGCAGTGCTCGGCATAAAGCTGAAGTTACAGAAAGAACTGAATATGGAGGAGGTGAGACCAAATATTTTCTGCAGACATGTCTGTTCAACCTTAATTCACAACCAGTGAATACATAAGCATACTTAAGACATGTGAGGTCTGAACTCTTCAAAATGGAATCTCTAAAATCTCTAACCAGTTTTCATCTTCAATTTTCTTTTGCAGATGTGTGTACCACTAATCCTGCAAAATAAGTTGCCTATGGCAGAGTCCTTCGTCACAGGCCACAATGATCTAGAACAACAACTGGTCACACTGCTAGACTCGTGGTGCCACCCCTACTTCCGCGAGGAAGAGATATACAAGTACGGATCATGTGATGGAACCTGCAGTATGCATGTAAGCATCAGTGTACAGTGAACTTATATGGTTGTGTCTGCATGTGTGTATTCCACAGGCGGTTCCCTCACTTCTCTGTAACTAAACAGGGCATGAGCCAGATCCAGGCCAAAATGCTCACCAAACATGTCTTCAGACTCGTGGAGAAATTCAACATAGACCAAGGTGTGTGACTGGGCGCGAGTGGAGTGGTTCATTTGTGGGTGTACACCTCAGGCATAACTGATTGGGATCTTTTCTCTCTGACTCAGGTCTGTGTCCCAACGCTCTGCACAAGAGGAGATTGGACTCTTTACGTTTCCTCATGTACAAGAGGTTTGTGGAGGCAAGTGATGAAGCATGCTTTATATTTAATTTCAGCATCATAATATATATCAGGTAATCAAGCAGGCTTCTCATCAGGGGCATGCCTTATTAGCTAGTACGAACTAATGACGAGGACAGACATCCTTTATGGTTTTGTGACCTTTTAAACACTTTTTCACACTTTATTTATCACGGATGCAGTTCAGTATTGCTTCCTACAGTTGATAGAAAATTAGCAAATTAATGTTTTTTTTTTATACTACACCTATATCTCTTTCATTTTATTTCAAGATTGTACTCTGAACTTTAAAAGCAGTGTGTTATCTGTCAGACTAGTTCTTGGAAGGAATTTCTTTTAATACAAAATGTAGGTGAGATAAAAGTCCCCACGACTTATGCATAGAAGAAGAAGAAAGCTTTCTCAGAAATAAATCTCAGGGTTAATACAAGCCTAGCTGGTTCATATAGAGTGCTTCGAAAAATCCCATGAATATTTGCAGTTATACTTGAAGTTATTTAACCACAAAACCATTTAAAAATAAGATAAGCTGTATTTCAATATTGATACAGTGAGAAATGCAGAGTTACTTATTTTATTAAGTCTATGCAGTTTCATTAAATATTAAAAGGAAAGAAAAAAAGGTCTGGTTTTGTCTGAGAAGAATTTATTCACAATGTTGTGTTTTTCTACTCAGATCTCGTGTTTCTGTTTTATTACACATATGTCAACTTTAATCACTCGTCAAAAGTATTTTTTATGCTGTTTTAGCCAATAAAAGCTGGTAACAGATTTCAGTGGAAACTCAAGTGATTTTACGGTGTGAAGGAGAGAATCTGTTTCTAAAAACATGAGCAGATGGAGGCATTAGAGACATTTTCATACTTTTGTGGTTGACAGAGAATTTACTTAACTAACTTCATCTAGAATTACATTTTACAGGCATATACATTACTTAACAAGTGTTTGCTGTAATCATCAACTATTTGATGAATGAGGTCTCACTGTCAAACGTGTTGAGCAAGGACTTGTTTGTAAATGTTTGTTTATTTCAACAATGTCACAATATGGAAAAGACAATATTGGAGTCAAATATACCAGTTACATAATTAAGTAATGATTCCCATTGTGTACTCATTTATGTGGTTTGTCCTCCATTTTCATTTTAGAAAAGCATGACAGATGAGAACTGGAGTGACCATGTACAGGTATGTGTTGTACTGTAGGTGTGTACTGTATATAAGTGTACAGAAAATATTTAGGATGTGTTCAATGTGATTTCTTTAAGTGAATATCTGTTTTTTGTATGTGTATGGTGTATCTGTAGTACGTTGTGGCAGATGACTCTGAACTGCAGATCCAGTTGGTAGAGATGTTGTTGAAGTACTGTGGTTTCGATAAAGCCTCTCAGTGGTCACTGAGATACAACATCCCCAAAAATCGACTTCCTTTTGGCGTATGGGAAACGCAGCAGAGTCTACCGCCTGAGCTACAGTGAGATGATTAAGATCTGCTTTTACGCACACGCACAAGTTTTGTTTGCCACATCCTCTTTCACATTTCATGTCACTCTGTTGTCTTTCTCTGTATCTTTAATGGTATTGATCCACTTTAATTCTGCATTGACTGATGTTGCGTTTTCTTTCTTTGTTTCTTTTTAATGTGCATACTCGCAAAAACACACACACGTGTCGCCTCTGCTCAGACAGATAGGTCCGAGTGGTTCGGCAAAACCTGAGGAGTGGAGACCATCTCGGTCTCACTGTAAGAAATTCTACCAGGTACCGCTCACCAAAGACAAGGTTCATTTTGTGGACTCGCCGGAAGCTCTTCGGAGATGTCGAAACATTGTCCTGAAGGTACAGAGAACCAAATGTTTGATTTAAAAATAAGGTTTTGTTTTCATAACTTGTTTTCAACCATTAATGAACATCTATATATCTAGCGGATAGCAATATTTTATAATTTTCTTTTGCTGCTGTCATATCTATCCCTGTCTTTATCCTTTCTTAGGACGGTGGTATAGTAGGAGTTGACATGGAGTGGCAGCCCACGTTTGGCTGTATCTCAACTCAGCAGGTTGCCCTGATACAGCTTGCCGTTTTGGACCAGGTTTTCTTATTAGACCTTTGTGCACATGGATTCCGTCAACACCCAGATATTATTATTTTCATCAAGACCTTGTTCTCCGAAAGAAACATCCTTAAATTGGGTAAGAAGATAAATGCATCTCAGTATTTCTGTTTATACTTCTCTCTCTAACATTGCTCCTTTCTTCCCTCTCAGGTTATGGTATGTCAGGGGATCTCAAGAGTCTCATAGCCACCTGGCACCAGCTTTTAGTGGAGCCATTGAAGATGGAGGCGATGCTTGATCTTCTTAATGTGCATCAAAAGGTAACATTCACATACAAATTACTTCTAAATGTAATCCTACAGTTGGTCTTTTAGCGATAATAAAAAAGACGGTTTTCAAGCGCCATGCTTCTTTAATGTGTAGGAGTGTAATGTTTAACTTAATTCTGGTCTTGATTCGTAATATTGGTGTCACAATTAATTCGAGTGATGTAAAATTCTGGTCCACTGTACCCCATTCAACTAGGGTTGCAGGACCTGAGGATGGTAACATTTGGGTCTGTGTTTCATTGCATGGTCATAACTCAGGTGCATGCTGCAGCTGTGGCCCTGTGAGATATATGTAGCTATACGCTTGGAGTCTCTGTGGTGGACAGGAATGTGGAAATGGCATCATGGCTTTGTAACTGATGAAGTTGCTTCAGCATCTGCTGGAGTAGCCTGCATGTTGCAGGATGTGAGGAATCTAAGAAATGTTTTTGAACATCACAAGGAATGTGGTAGAAACAGGATGTTGCGATAGAACATAAAATGGGAGGGACTGTTCAAAAGTTCAAAAATGTATTGCATACATTGTAAAAACTTCTAGATCATTTTAAATAAATAGACTTGCTGTAATTGCAACCATGGAAACAGGACCTTTGGACGAGGACTATTCAACACTGAACTAAACGATTTAATTCTCTCTTTAATGTCTATAATGCCTTTTGCAGATCCAGCGGCGAAAGGTCAATAGGACTCAAAATGGACCTCAAGAGGTGGTGGTAGGAAAGAACTCTCCAGAGAAAGGCCTCAGTCTGCTGGTACAACAGGTTCTGGGAAGGCCCCTCGACAAGACAGAGCAGATGTCCAACTGGGAGAAACGGCCACTGCGCATCAGCCAAATTAGATATGCAGGTAAGATATTATGCATGCACACACAGACAATGACAGGGAGACAGATGGTCGCAGTTCTTTTCATTATAGAATACCACAGATTATTTTGTCATTCATGGACAAAATGAAAACCAATAAATTCACCCCGTTTCCTATCTATCTTGTTTCTTAACCTCCTCCTAGTGGCAGATGCCTGCTGTTTGCTGGATGTGTACTCTGCCCTCTCCAGCAACCCAGCTTACTTTGGGCTGCCAGCTGACCTGTGCAGCATCTCATCAAGCCAATCAGAGAACAGTGGGACCAAGAAGCAGAAGGAGAAACAGGCCCATGGCAAAGAGGTCAGGAGTCAATTCATATTTCTCCATGAATTGATGGTATTGATAGGAATTTTATTTTATAAGGTTTTAATTGATTACCAATGCATTTTAGGTCTAGGATGTTAAAATATATCAATCTTCAAGGAGGCCAATACTTGTCGTTTAAACATTCAGTCAGCAGAACATCGTCAGGGATTTCATTTCTGATGTGTTGAACCTTTACGGACTGCAATGATTTGGATCCAACACATTTTTTATTTTAATAACTAGTGTGCTATTACATTTAACAATTCTAAGAGCTTTGGGCTTTCATGTGACACAATAAAATATAAAAAGTACTTGGATTTGAGCATCCAACCTGCAGGGAGGGACAATACGTGTTTGACCGAGACACTTCAGCAGCTTCTATCAGCTCCAGGGGTGCAGTTGTATGGCTCCCCCTGTGCTTTGACCTCCCTGCACTGTGGTGCAAGTGAAAAGAAAATCCCCTTTGGGGATCAGTTAAGTATCACATTATTGTCTCTGTCCATTTAGGAATGTCAGGGGGCTCAAAGGGTCAGTCCCCCTAGCTCCAACACAGAGAAAGGCCTCCTGTGTGGCGAGAAGCCCTCAGAAGACACCCCCCCTTTGCCCCCCCAGCAGTTGCGGGTGGTGTGTGACAACATGCTGCAGGGACTTGGGAGGTACCTGCGCTGTTTAGGTGTTGATGTGAGCATGTTGGAGAACACTGATGATCACAGAGAAGCAGCAAGGGTTAGTCCAAGCTGAAGACACACAAACCTTTTTATACACAATAAACACGTAGAAGAAGAACTGGAACAACATAACCATATTTCAGATAATACAAATATTTATGTTTCTTTTTGTGTGTCAGTTAGCACAAGCTGAAGGCCGCTTCATTCTCACATGTGGACAACCATTCCAAAGTGTAAGTGCTAACTAATGAACGATCTCAAATCTACAAACGCTCCAAGTGCGCGTGTATGTGTATGGTCCTTGTTTGCTTGTATTCACGTAATACCTCGGTCTCCCCACATAGTTGCGCTCCCAGGTTGGCGAGGGTCGCTGTCTGTCCCTAGACTGTTCAGAAAAAGCCAGAGACCAGGCTGTGCGAGTCCTCAGGCACTTCAACGTCCAGCTCACTCCCAGTGATATATTCAGCCGCTGCCAGGTAAGAAAAAACGCTGCTTCTGAATGTATTTTTAAAATGAACTGTGTATCAACTTCGGTCGTTCTACTTATTAAAGTAATACCAGTGATTATCAAATTGTACAAATGGGGAAATAGTGAGTTCACCAGCCAAAGACAAATCAGCACATGCATACAATATTTTTACATAGCATGGGCTCCATTTCTGTTTTATGCCATCAGCTGATTAGACACAATAGATTTCAATAAAAAAAAGAGGAAAAGGTTTGTGTTCCTATATTGGTGAGAAGTACAAGCAATATGAATAGCAAGCAATATTTCTGTGGTTATAAAAGGCTGCCGAGCTTTTTCAGTTCCCGATTTCTGGGAAAATAGATTGTGGTGTTTTGTGTAATACTGAGCAAAAGGGGAAGAAATTAATATATGATACGGGGAAGAGGGGCTTTAAAAAAAAAAGCAACTTTTGTTTAACTTTAATTGCATGGGTTCACCTTTACTCACCTTTACTGCGAGGGTGAGGAAGGAGCTTGAAGTGGAACTGCCGCACCATCCTGTTGAAGGTGGCCAGTTGAGGCTATGAGGTATTCTTGGCATGGCCAGGCCCTCGGGGTTAGATCAGGAAACACTGAAAGGTATTTAATGACCCATATGGCCCTCAGGGACCCGAGGAGGAGTTGGAGGATGTCTGGGTTTACGTTGTTCAGCGTGCTGTCACCACAACCTGGACTTGTGCAAGTGGTGGAAAAATGAGGGATAAATGGCTGGGTGGACGAGTTAAACCTGGAGGGGAAATTAAACTAGATATGATCCTTTCACTGTAATATTTTTCTTTCGTCCATTACAGAATCATTGTTACTTGCATACGGATACACATAATTGTGCAATACACTGCATACTTCTAATTCCTATTTGATGATGTTTATGGGGCCTGGAGTTTGTTAGTCAGCAGGGTGCCACAAATCATCGTTGACTAAACGGTACCTGACCTGTAGATATCTCCATGGGTGGCTGTTTAGGGAAACCTGTGTGTGTTTTGACGGCGGTGTTTGTGTGTCTGGGGCGGCGCTTGTGATTGGGAGGGGGTATCTTTGCAGGACAGTTTCTAAACATGGGTGTTCTTGCTGCTCCTCGTGGGTGACTCTAAATGTGTCAAGATACACCACTGGGTGCATTTGGCTCAAGATGTAAAAAACCTGGACCACCTTGATGATGCAATAATGACGCAAACACATGCACAGTGGCCAAATGGTCTTCCGCCTTTCCCTATTTATTGGTCACTCCGGACGCCACTTTAAGGCAAAGTCACTTTGATATATTATGGCACAAGAAATGCCAAATGTGACGTTAGTGTTACACGCCAACAGTAACGGCTC
The DNA here is from genome assembly GCA_023566465.1 of Cottus gobio. Lineage (NCBI taxonomy): Eukaryota > Metazoa > Chordata > Actinopteri > Perciformes > Cottidae > Cottus > Cottus gobio. The sequence goes on from CM042237.1 coordinate 11,223,228, forward strand.
TGCATCGGCGCTTTCCCATCAGTTTAGAAAGCAAACCTGAAAAACCTTTTGTCGTAGCACAAAACCTCAACCTGGTCGTAACTTTCACTGCAAGAATAATTAATAAAAATAACATAACTTAAAAAGGACCTACCTTTTGCCTTTTCAACTAATCTGTGATCATTTTCTGGAATTGGATTTTTGAAGATTCTCGAAAAATATCTTGACGTCCATACACGAGTGCTTTCAAGCACCTTGAAGACACAGGCTATGAAAGTGCAGTTCATATTCAAATGTTAGATTGTGTGTATTTGTGAGTTCGAGAGAGGGTTTCAGCCCGGGGGCTGCTCTGTGGCCCACCCAGGCGAAGTTAACCCCTTTGTTGTCTGATTGTAAAGCTCTCTGATTAGCAATGGATGGGTTAGTTTCTCTCCCTTTGTCTCTGTTTCTCCCTCATGCACATACACCGCTGATCAATGTCATGAGGAAAGGAAAGTAAAAAAAAAAAAAAAAAAAGACAGGGAAGAGGAGATTAACCACAGACTTGTGTACGTGTGTAAAGGTTGTGCAGGGAAAGGGTTAATGTTTGTCTCTGTGTATCAATAGGCGCAACAGAGATTTTAGGCATAGGAATGTGTGTCCACTATGGAGACCCCAAGAGGGAAAGGGAGATGGAGAAAGGCCTCCTGTTTCAGTGTGTCCTTGTCTACATAATAATAAGGTGGTAAAAATAAAAGAAACACTGCAGTTTTTTATGATGCAATCAAATGATTCACTCTGTTTATGGTATTTTATGGATTCATGTGCACCTGGTTTACCATCAGTGTGGCTCTAAGAGTACCCGACTCCAGAAAAACATATTTATTTGTGTATTCAACTCTAAAAGAGGAAGAATCAGGCTAACTTTAAAGGCACGTCTGAGTGTAAAACTGGATTCCGTCAGGTATGTGAAAGCCCATTGTAAACTAGCTTCGGCTATAAGTGATGTGGTGTGTGGCATTGGTATGTGCCCCATACTGTTCATGTCAATATAAAAATAAACAAGTAAATAGACAGATAAATATGCATGACAGTGGCCTACCTCACATGATGAACGAGATGCTCCAGAGATAATCAATATTCTGTATGATGATCACACGGCCAAATACACCTGTTTCTGGTTTGTAGCCACATTAATAAGATTTTTTTTTTTATAGAAAATGACTCTTTGATTCTTCATAAAGTAAAAAATAAATAGTTTCACTTGACGAACAAATTATTTTCAGCTCAGAAGAATATAGCTTCATCACTCCTTCTTTGGCGCAAATGAAAACTACAGGATTTGAACACTATACGTACTATGAACTTGTTTTCAATATTTATATTATTAAAACAAATATAGTGGGTATAGATATATATCAATTTGTAAAAAATGCCTGAAAAATATATTAAGAAAGCTAAAGTTGACTCTGTCAAGATGTTGACTTATGTCACTATATTTAACAAAGTCTGTAGTCTTTTAATTTCATCCGTGTGGATTCCTGCAAGGGGTTGGGGAACAGGGTGGAGTTGGCTATTGGTCCATTACAGTTTCCTTATTCAGCTATATCCTATCCCTACTCTAAATCCTGCTGCATCTATACTTTCCATGAACACAAACACACACACACACACTTCCGTTGGGCTTTCGTTCCGTAGTTCCATCAGATGTCCCATACTGGCCTTTTATAGACATGTTGAGATAACAGAGATATCCTGAGAGATAGACATGAAGCCAGCCAAACACACATACACACACACACATGTAGTGATAGGCATACACTCTCAAAACGTATAAACACCATCATAAACACACACACACAGTCACCTCCGTACCTTTACACACACAACAGTCTCAGATGCACACACACTCAGAATCAGTCACACTATCACACTATTGCAGCAGAAACGCTTGTTCCCACGCAGCAGACTACTGAGGAAGTGAAAACAAGAGCAACAGGAACCGCCACACCATGAGAGGGAGGGGTGGGAGAGATGAGGGTGCTAGGGAGAGGAAAAGGGGAGGGATGGAGAGAAGTGAGACCAGAGGTGATGGCAGAGAGGTAAAAAGACTGACATGGAAACGGAACGGCAGTGAAAGGCATGGCTCAACGTTACAGTTTTTTCGGATGTGGCATGTGGGTCAGAAATGTACACTTTGTTTTACTTATTAGAAATGATCAATACACCAGAGTTAAATATCATGTTTAGTCTTTATGTAAGTAAATTAATCTGGAATTTTGCCCACATCCTCTTTATGCCACTCTCCACCATTTCCATGGTAGAATTGGGAAATTGGTATTGTGCAACTGAAGAGAGATAAGAAGGAAGCAAGATGACTCCTTGGCTACTTGCAGCATCAGCTGCCTACATTTTTTATTTTTTACTTAAAGTTAAAAGTGTTTAACTTTTTTATTTGTATTTTACCACTTTCACGTTTTGGCAAGCGAGATGCCAGATTTACTCGCCTGCCTTGGCGTTTTACTTGCCCCGGTTACACGGGCAATCCTTATTGTTGAGGAGAAGGCCAAAAATAACATGGAGCCATAGAGACTGAATTACTGAGAGATTGTGCGAGAAAGTCCAAAATAATCAGTGTGTGTGTGTGTGTGCAAGCGAGGCGAGTGTTTGTTGAGTGAGGAAGAGCGAGAGGAAGAGAGAGTGACTGAGAAAGGTGGCATTGAAGGAAGAGGAGGGGTGAAGGAGGCAAGGCGATAGAAAGACTTGTTGTCTGTCCTTTGATCTACAAAGAGTGCCGTGGGCTGAGAAACAGGAGGAATGTGAGAGGTTGAGACACGTTTAAAGTTACCCTCCACTGGCTGTGTGTGCATGTGTGTGCATATTTGTGCATGTGAGTGAAATCGGGTTAGGGTAAGGTGTTCTCACACCTTAATTCATTCATGACTGTTATTTTTGTTATTTTTGCACATTCTGCTTGTTATCATCTGCAGATAACCACACATATGCACTTTTGTTTCACACAAGCCATGAAACCCGGACGCGCAGATGTATAAACCTGTACAAAAGTTTGTCTATAAGTGCGTTTCAGCCCTTTGGCTTCATTTGCATTTGTGTGGCGTCTCTGAGCATGTACCGTTTTTCGTGGTGACAAAATAGGTTTTGTTTGTCCCGCCGTTTTCCCCCTCCCCTCTCCGGAGACGAGGGGGGAGCGACAGAGAGAGGGGAGGAGGGGGAGGGGGGGCATTCCATAGGCACGCCAAGACATTCCGAGGGAAACCATCCCAAATATTTCCCACTGTGTGTGGCGAGGGCTTCGTGTCTCCTGTTACACACATACGGTTCCAGAGAGTACTAAAAGTGAATACACACACACGTTGGGTGAAAGCGTTGCTCACACACAATCACTCCCTCCGGCACACACACATTCAGACAGTTAGTGGGTGCAGCTGAGAGACTGATGAGCAGCCTGAATGTCTTTTTGTCTGGAGGGCTGTCGTTGCGTCTGTCTGTCTGTCTGTCTGTCTGTCTGTCTGTCTGTCTGTCTGTCTGTCTGTCTGTCTGTCTGTCTGTCTGTCTGTCTGTCTGTCTGTCTGTATGTATGTATGTCTGTCTGCATGTCTGTAGGGGATCCAAATCAGGAGAGGCCATTGTGACTGTTGTGCCACTTCATTGTGTTGAGTTTATTACTAATCATAAGGTATGACACTGTCTTATGAAAGGGGAACAGTGGTTCAGACTAATGTCATAGATCATATCACAATATGACGAAGTTGCTAATTTATAGTAACACGATAAAAACAAGTACTGTGCATTTTGTGAAATGCACAAATACTTCTCCCACAAAAGGAGCATTTGTATACAAATCACTCGCCCTTGAATTCTTAAAGAAATCTTGGTTTCTCAAATGCCTCAAGAGTGAACGAAGAATCAAAAACAGAGAAAGATTTGAGGGAAAAGCCTTTAGTTAGAATGTGAAATGCTGAAATTACTCTGTTTTAATGATGAGGAATCCCCGTTCAGATAAAAGCATAGATACCAACTTAGTCTGCTGTTGTGATTAAATGTTGAAATTGTGAGAAGGACCCAGTTTTTCCCACAATCCCACAGAACAATTTGCATGAAACCTGTGAGATGTGTTTTTAGTGTCCCTGACTCATTTTGAAGTTGATTCTCATGGCTGATAGAGCAGACACAACAGTAGATACACATGCACACAGATAGATAAGGTGGAAGATGAGCCATCACTCACCAAGCATCTTTAAGAAATCATTCCTGCTCTTTTTTTCCCACAGTCTAGTTGGCCCCAGGACAGCATAGCAATGCAATGACACCTGTGTGTGTGTGGGTGCATGCATGATATGTATCTGCATGCTTGTGTGTAAATGTGTTACTTAAGCACCACTGAGGCTTCTCTTACCTCTCAGAGGGGCGGATGAATGTGTTTTAGGTTGCTTGTTTTTTTAGGATATTTAATTACACAATTACACACAAGGGATAATTTGTTCAGGGGCCGGCTTTCTGCTGCTCTCAACTGTATGCACGTACCACCTGATCGCACCATACAGGTGTTGTCAGTGACATGTTTTATGCTCCACTTAAATGTTGCATTTTGATGATAGGTAGCATATATGGCTGTCAATCATATGGTAATTCATTTTGCAGTTAGGTCAATAGGCCAATTTAAGCACCTGTGTTGTGCAATCTATATATTGAAACATGTTTAAACAACTTCTTTACTAGTTTGTGTTTCAACTGCCTAAAAGAGCAGGTTATACGGAAAACGTCATTCTTTTTTTTTTTACGTCACCATTTGAATATACTGTAAACTGCTGCTCTATAGATGTCGCCGTAGTATTTCTCTCTCTCTCTGCTTCCAATCTTAGTCTCTTATTCGCCTCCCCACATCTTTTCTCCCCTGTTTGGTTTCTTTACCCTTCTTTTGGTGTATACACAGCATTCATGCCAACACATTTGTGCCTGGTTGATGATAACATGAATATTATATAATAACAAAAGAATGGACTTTCCATATGCGGCCTCTTGGCGTGTCTCTATCTATCATATGCATATCACAATACGTATATACCTTCTTATAAGACACAAGGCCATAATTGTATGCAAACATAGATTTTACAGTAACACATTATTTCATTCAACATTTTGTTATTCACATATCCATTTTCAGTTGTGCTTCACCTTCTCTAATCCCCCCTATTCCAATTTCCCCTTTTTTGTACCCCAACATTGCTCTCTCTCTGTATCTGTTTCTCCTTCTCACCCTCTGCTTGGCCCTCTCTCTCGCTCTCTCTTGCTCTCTCTCCGCCGTTCTCACCCTGCCTCCCGCTCCACTCCCAGTCTCACTCTCCTCCGTTTCAGATTAGCCAAGGCGAGGAATCCGGTGCAGCCGGCAGCTGGAATGTCCTGTTTGTCTTGCTGTGTGTGTGTGTGTGTGTGTGTGTGTGTGTGTGTGTGTGTGTGTGTGTGTGTGTGTGTGTGTGTGTGTGTGTGTGTGTGTGTGTGTGTGTGTGTGTGTGTGTGTGTGTGTGTGTGTGTGTGTGTGTGTGTGTGAAGTTGGTGAGGCTGGTGCTGCTTTTTGATGTGTTCCATTGTCTGAGAGCCAAGCTGCTTCCTGCCCCTGCTTTCCCCATAAGCCTGAGAGAAACAGAGAGGAGGAAAAAGAAAAGGGAGAGAAATTGAGAGAATACATTGCAGGGACCGGTTGAGATGCAGAGAGAGAGAGAAGCAAGAAGGTGGAATAAGAGGGAGAATGTAGAAAGGGGAGATGGGTAATAAGACAAGGATGAGGGAGGAAGTGATGGAGGGATAGAAAAGGGAGGAAGAGAGGTGAGAAGGAAGGAGAGAGAGCTTCAATAGGGCTTTTCCTCCAAACACCAATACAATGAAGTAGTGCGTAATTTCCCATGTCCCCCACACCCACACACACACAAACACACACACAAAGTTTCTCAGTGGTGTTCTAGCTTTATTCCCTATATTCAGCCAATTGCACTAGAGTGTTTATCATTTTTCTTTCATGCCTAAGCTGTTTCTGTGGTCTGTGTGTGGTCTGTGGACAGCACAGGCAATTCAGATACAGAGAGGATGAGAAATGATGAGAAAGAATGAGCATAACGGGGTGATAAAGATGAGGCAAGAGAGGCAGAGGTGTGCAGCAAGACATGAAAAACAGTTGCGGAGAAAGAAAAGTCCAGAGCAGAATTGCTCAAAATGACATTTGCGTGCATATTGTGTATGTGGTTCATTTCCCTGTGAAAATGTGGACGTGCATAAATCATTCAACATGTGTTTTTGCAAATATGTATGTGTGTGGTGTGTGTGTGTGTGTTCGTGCGTGCGTGCATGTGTGCGAGCGAATTGCTGGCCGGTGGAGGGGTTTTGACGGGGCAGAGCAGAGCATTCCTGCTGGGTGGTGATGTCATGAGAACTAGCTCTCCGCTCGCAGACAGACAGCCCTGTTTATGTTCCCCTCCAGAGGAGAAACCACACTGTGTGTGTGTGTGTGTGTGTGTGTGTGTGCGCGCTTGCGTGTGCGTGTGTGAGAGCGAGCATGAATGTGTGTGTCTGTCTGACTGCGTTATTGGCTCATAGGGGAGGTGGGGAAGCCGAGAGGCACTCGAGAGGGTCTACTTTCCCCTGCCGCTCAGGGAGAGGGAACCACTTACTGATGCCTTCCTCTCAAACATACACAGAGAAAGGGGAAGTTTCTCATGTTTTTCAGAGTACGGTAGCTGTGCGGCCAGACCTCGCTGCTCGGAGTGATTGCCCTCTGCGTCTAAATAGTCTCCTTTGGGAGGCAGAATTATTTGCAGCGTAATAACAAAGCTTGGGTCAGCAAATGACAACAGTACCATACAGAAACAGATATGAAGCTATTAAAAATGCATTATTGTTCACTGTGTGGAATTCTTGGCAAATATGTGCATTTTTTAGGTCCATAAGTCAGGCTGAACACATAATTAGGGCACGCTGAGTGCTGGAATATATGATACCATTTGCAAAAGTAGGTCAAAATCTGTTGATTAGAAATTAGAAAACATTTGTGAGCAATTGGATTAAAGCTCCATAAAGCGTGTGTACCCATGCAACGATTGTGTCTAGACGCAAATAGTGATTACCCACAAAATGTGCTTCCACCAATGAGACGGAAATCAAGTAGGTAACCGTAGAAACATTTTGTGGGAACTAGCTTCAGCAATCGTGTTTTCCTCTCCCAGACACTGCTGGTATGATTCTCTTTGTGTCTGTGGTCATGGTATAATGGTTTCCCTTGCGATAGTGAAATGTGATCTTCGGTCTTTGCAGCTTAGTGAATCGTAGATCATTCTCCCACACTCGACACGCTGTGCAACATAGCAAACCATCCAAACTCATTCTGCCTGCGCTGCACACAGCGAGGATGATGAAGAACTCTTGTCAGCCATGCTAATACCTGCCAGTGAGAAATAGCGGAGAGGTTTAGGGTCGTTATTATCACAACCCTGTGGCACACGGGCCCACTTTAGTAGCTTGGGTAACTCCTCCACATGCAGTCATGCTTTGGCGGCAGCCAAGCTTGCTCACATGTGATATTACAAATGAGTCCTTTTGGCAGAAACCCAATTTTGTTTTACCTTCTATTTGCTGTGACTTCCAGGAGAGAGAATAACTTGATTGTAGGTTTGAGCCAAGAATATGAGGGTTACATCAGTTTGTCTGGAGGCAAACCACTTTACAGGCTAACATGGAGCCAGTCTTCTGTTTACTGATTGATTCAAGACTGCTTATTACCCTTTTTGTTGACATTCTTGCAAATTTGAAGTTAGGATTTTATTTCGGTTTCACTACGTGACCAAACTGCATTGTGGCAGGATGCGAAACTAAAAGTCTATGATTGATATGTGGTGGCATATTTTCCCATGATTAAGCTCTAGTGGACATTTTACTGTTAAAATAAGACGCCTCGTCCTCAGCTGGTTTGTGCTTACAATAACAGCTTTAAGGAGTTCTAGGAGGCAAGTCATGTTATCCTTCCCTGCTGTGTTTTGCTAATGTTAGGTTATTAACTGCATAATTTTAGCTACCTTTCAGTCAATGATTGCTGCCTCTGTTTGTGATGAATGTGTGTGGTCTGTTGTGCGTGTGCTTAGAGTCACACAAGAGTAGGGGTATTGAAATTTTGTGGTTGAATGTGTCTTCCTGTCTCCTTGTTTATAGAGTTTCGAGATGATATGATTGGCGCTGGGTGTGCCTGCTTCAACGTACACAGGCATCGTGTGTACGTTGAAGCAGGCACACCCAGCCATGACCATGCCGACCCAGCTGGATTCTAACATTGACTTATAGGTGTCCCTACTTGCTAAGGCTCCTCACATTCTTGTTAATGACTCATTTGATGAAGTGGTTCTCCAATATCGGCAGCGTTGTTCAGAACATAGATAAATTAACAGATCAATGCATCAGTTTTGGACAAATTTCCTTCGAGGTGTTCATGATACTGACCATTTGATTGATTCTATTCAGAAATTCAGCAAGCCTTCTTCTCTGTGTTTCCCTGTAAATTATGACTGGTTGTCAGTAGACCCTTCTGGTGATAGCAGAACAAACATGTGCGGGAAGGGTAGAGTAAGGGAAGATCCACTAGTTAAATATACTTAAACATAGGTGGCCTGTCCAAGTAAAGTCTGTGCGGGAAACACTGGTGTGTGCAAAACGTATCCTCTCTGAAAAGCAAGTGATTCTGGTCCACAGGAACCAGACGCCCTGTAGGTTTGTTTTCTAGCAACAATCAAGGACTGATTTACTCTTTTAGTGCCACGTGAATGTGTTTAGTGCAAATGATGGGATAGAAAACCAGCAAGGTGGGAACCTCTGACCTACGCAGCTTTACAACAATAACCCTGCACCCTTTGTGGGCTGAGTTTATTTTTTAGACACCCCTGTGTATGTGCACGCTGTGTGTTAGTGCAAGCTTGTGTGTGTGTGTGTGTGTGTGCGTGCGTGTGTGCGTGCAGTTTCCGAGAATGAGTTGTGTAAACAATTAAATTTAAACCTCATGGAGACAGAGATAATAGATGGTAACCCCCACATAGTCTGTGGTTTGTGAACTCACACACACACACACACACACACACACACACACACACACACTGTGTGCGCGTGTGTGTGTGTGTGGATGCTCCTGGGATATACTGCTGCTTTTTTCTCTGGTCTCTGATGTGTGGACCTGTGTACATCATCACTGCGACTCTGCTTTCACAGTTTGTTCTGTACATTCTGTGAACATTCTTTAAATGTCTGACCTGCGTTCGTGTCTAGTTGTACTGCTTGTACGTGCATGTGTAGGTCTTGGGAATGTGAGACCAGCTCAGCCTTAAAACATTTAAACTAAGTCTTGTCGTGGTTCTTCCCAAAGCCTGCAGTTTGCGTGATGTGATGCTATCAGGAGGTTAGAAGTCTGTTTGCTTTGGGAGCTGCAGGCTTGGCAGGCACACACGCACATACACATACACACACGTTCTGTGTTTTGTTCTCTTTTTCTCCTCTGTTACTCACAGTCAGATTAAAGGAAAAGTCCTTGCCGGGGGAGACTGGTCACAGGCTGGACCCCCCACCCCAGGGAGCAAAGAGGTAGACGGCTGGAGAGGTCAGGCTGCTTGACCTGGGAAAGGCCTGAAAGAGCAAAGGGGGCTGTGTGGATAGATAGATGGATTGATAGAAATCGGAGGAGAAAAGAGGCGCAAGAGAGTACAGAGAAGAGGTAAATATGGTGAACACAACAGAGGGAAAGTAGGAGAAAGAATAAATGGATAGATGCTGTAAGTTAAGGCCCACGGGCAAGGTGGCCTGACGACCATTTCTTATTACCAATGGGATTTATTTTTGTACTTTAATGTAAAAAAGATGCCACAGTGCTTAAACTAGCGTACAATTAGAAAAATAGAGCTTGTTGAAGTGCCAGGGGATACAGAGGTCTGGGCTGAGTCCAGAATGTCTTTAAATCCTAAAAATGTCATGCAGTTGCAGCTATTAAATACCAAATGTATCTGTAATTCTAGTCCTAGTATCAATCTTATGCCAATGGGCCTTTTATTGTTCATCCTGTTATTGATAAATATGATTTCTCACTCCCCCTAGCCTCCTTTCATTTTACAAAAATGTCTCCTGGGCAAAGCAAGCTATGAGAGACACGCAGGATATAAATGGGATGGAAAATTTTACCAAAGTAGGTAAAAGGGAAAAAAAAGAAAAAGAATGATGATGCGCAACTTGCGTCTTTCCCCATTTCCTCCTCCTCCTCCTCTTTTAGCCAAGGAACATCAGTGTCTAATGTTTCTCACAGGAACTGCAGTCCAGCATTTTAACTAATGTCAGGAAGTCTGAGAAGTATATTTGCATGTGTGCAGCTTTGCCAATGCATCAATACAAACATCCCAAACAAGTGTTTTGATACATTGTCATAGTCATTTTTTAATTTGTAATCCTCTTTTTTTAACTGTGATGTTATCATTGGTGGGAATCACATCTCTGATACCCTTCCTATGGCAGAGGGCCCAGTAAGGCAATGGTACATACACAACGAAATATATCATGGTAACAAGTACACATAATCAAATTAATTAACGGCTATAAATAAAGGCTGAACCAACTTTAAAGATAAATGCAATGAGATGATGAACATGAAGAGTGACCACGATGAAAAGAAAAGGCAAATAGTGAATGTTAAATTGTGACATTTCACAATTAAGATGTTTCATTGATTGAAGTGTACAAACCTCCCGTCCCCTGGTATTGGTTGAAAGTTACCGTTACTATTTGCTCATATTTGTATGTTCAAATACCAATCATTCCAGTCATGTGACTCTTCACTTTTAGACTGAATGCACTTGTTTGTGTGCTCTCAGAGGTACATGTTTGCGGGTGTTACTGGGTGTGTGATGGTGTAATATTAATGTGTTGTCAGGGTGTGAGTGTTTGTGGTGACGGGTGTAGCCTTTTTGCGTTAGACGCTTGTGTCTTAACTGTTGCACCGTTAAAAGTGTGTGTATGTGTGAGAAGGAAAGCTCTCGGCACGTCCCACCAACTCAAATCAAATTGCCGTATCCATTGATCAATTAATGTTGCAACTCAAGCCACCCGGCGTCCCCTTTGTTGCCGATGGAAACCAGAGGTGACTGGAGTGCCTGAGTACCTGTCTGTCTGGCTGATCCCATGGACCTCCGACACACACACACACACACACACACACACACACTGGCCTCCTTGGATGCAGCGAGCCCTTTCTTTCTTTCTTTCCCTCCATTTTCCTGCTGTCTATTTTGGTCAACTGGTGGCCCGTTCCCACAGTGCTGCTGTTCCCATGGTTATCGCCGCGGAGATAGCGAATGGGGGTTGGGGTGGTGGGCTTGACAGGGAGCGGGAGAGACAGCGTTGCTCTGTTCGAAGAGATAGGGGACTCTGTGGCTGTAGGGGAGGCGGGGGCGAGGTGGGGTGGATTGGGGTGGGGGGTGAATGAAGTGTATGGGGTTGAGAGTGTGTGTGATGTGTAGCTCCCATGAACATCACAGGTGGCCCGTGGGGATTAAGCCAATGGGATCTCATTAGATTCACAATTTAAATTTAATCTGCGAGTTGATATTCATATCTTCAATTAAAAACACATGTCATATGTATTTTAAGGCATCCGTCATATTAGATGTGGATGACGCAGACACTGTTTTTTACGTGGGATCAAAATCAGCCTCGGATGTGAACAGGATGTCTTGCTGACCTGATTCTTCTTTCTGAGGGTAGATGCTACTTGGCTTAGGTGGGGTGCAAAAAGAGAGGTGGCAAAGGAAGTGGAGGGGAAGGGTAGGAGCCAGGACCTGGGAAGGAGGGAGCAAGGGAGGGGTGCGGGTGGGAGTGCGGGGCTCAGAAAGAGGGACGGATTCAGTTCCCACACTTCTAATTACTGTGTCACTGGAGACTGAAAGGGGACTGCCCCTGGCCCTAGGGAATTTGCTGGGACCGGTCGCAGAGAGGGAGCAGCGGTGGAGGGAGGGAAGGGGGCAGAGGATCGGAGGGAGGGAGGGAGGGAGGGAGGGAAGGAAGGGTGGAATTAAAGTGGGTGCATGACACAGGAACTCTCTCCATCGTCCTTTCTTTTGGTTTTACCTCATTGCATTCACACTAGAGGTGAACCCCTTTACTGCGAGTCCCATCCCTTCCTCTGCCCTAATACCCCAACCTCTCACCTCCGACCCACTTCTCCTCAACCTTCCCTTACCCTCCTCCACCTCAGTCCTCTCTTTCCCCTCAGCCTTTGTTCACTATCATGTACTGCTTCCTTTTTACCCCCGCACCCCCTATTCTTTCCTTTTTTTTAACCTCCCCCTCTACCTCTCTGCGTTTCTAATGCTGCGTTCTTCTCCCGTGTCTGCTGTTGACATGAACAAGGCTCCCAGAGACTCTTTGATGTGACTTTGAACACACACACACACACACACACTCTGATGTCTTATTCTGCGTCATTATTGCCACTTAACCCCGAGCCCTTTTGCTCTTTTATTTGCCTTTATCTCACCCTCCCATACCATAGTGTGTGTGTGTGTGTGTGTGTGTGTGTGTGTGTGTGTGTGTGTGTGTGTGTGTGTGTGTTACGACTCCACTACTGTCTAGGGAGGAGGAAGTCGACAACATACAGGCAGAGACAGGTGGTGGATAACAGGACGGCGTTTTATTCAACGGAGGGTTGCTCCACACATGTTCAACACAACAACACAGGGGTAACGGAGGTGGTGGAGGGTGCTGTGAACCAAATATATACAAAACGGTAACCGAAAGAGAGTCCCCAAAAGGGGGACTAAACCAGCACGCAGGTAAAATAGGAAAAATACACTTCGTACAGCACCCGCTGGCCTATGGACTAACACAGGTAACTACGTGTAGCAAATCAGTAGTGGCGCTTGCCCTCACCTCGTCCCTCCCGTCTCACACAACAGTACAATAAGCCTCTTTTCCTCTCTCGGTCTCCCGGCTCCTCTCTCGGCCACCCGGCTCCTCTCTCGGCGCGCCCGGCTCCTCTCTCGGCGCGCCTCCTCTTCCGGGTCTGCCCCCGTTAAGAACCGGAAACCCCGGAAGTAGGATCGGAGGTGGCGCAATCTCATTGGTCCCGCAGGAACCAATCCCCTCTTCCCAGACTCCGGACGTAGGCGGTCGTCATTCTCCCTCCTTCCTCCGTTCTCCACACACCTGCAATCATACACATTCACACCCCATCCCCGGCGGCGGCCGTAACACCCCCCCCCATAAACGCAAACTCCTTCCCTGGAGGAGCTTTGCGAGGGTTGTTACATCACCCCAATGCACTTTTCTCCCCATGCATCCTTGACAAGGCGTCAGCCACCACATTTTCCGCGCCCTTCTTATGCCGGATTTCCAGTTGATATTCCTGCACAGTAAGAGCCCACCTCATCAGCCTTTGATTATGGTTATACATCTTCCCGAGGAATACCAGTGGATTGTGGTCGGTGTAGACAACTAGTGGCCGAGAAGTGGACCCTACGTAAACCTCAAAGTGTTGTAAGGCCAGCAACAGAGCAAGGGTTTCCTTTTCTATGGTCGAATAGTTTACCTGGTGGCGGTTGTACTTCTTAGAGAAGTAGCACACGGGATGGTCTATTCCCTCCCCATCCTCCTGAATCAGCACGGCCCCAGCCCCCATTGCACTAGCGTCGACCTCCAGTTTGAAGGGTCTGGAGAAGTCGGGAGCAGCCAGCACTGGAGCATGACAAAGGAGAGACTTTGCGCTATCAAAGGCCGCCTGACACTCGGGTGTCCACACAAACTCCACCTTGGGACTCAATAACCTGGTGAGAGGCTCAACCACTGCGGAGAAATTACGACAGAACGCTCGGTAGTATCCTGCCAAACCTAGAAAGGAACGCAACGCCTTTCTGGTTTCAGGAACGGGACTCGACATAACGGCTTCGACTTTCGCTTCCACTGGCTTCACCTGCCCCTGACCCACTTGTCGGCCGAGGTACGTCACCGTCGCCTGGCCAAACTGACATTTAGCGAGGTTGATGGTGAGGTTGGCGTCAGCCAGCCGGCGAAACACCTCAGAGAGCGTTATGAGGTGGTTCTCCCAACTCCCAGAATAGATGATAAGGTCATCCAAATACGCCTTGCAATCTTTAACCCCCGCTAGTACCGTATTTATCAATCGCTGGAATGTGGCAGGCGCATTGCACATCCCGAACGCCATGACGGTGTATTGGAGGAAATCGTCAGGTGTGACGAACGCTGAGATTTCTGAGGCCCGCTGTGTCAGCGGGACCTGCCAGTACCCTTTCAATAAGTCTAATTTACTTACGAATACAGCAGCCCCCACAGCGTCTACACAATCCTCTATGCGGGGCAACGGGTAGGAATCCCCAACAGTGACGGCGTTCACTTTCCGAAAGTCAGTTATGAACCTTGGAGAGCCATCTGCCTTGGTTTCGACTAGGCACGGCGAACTCCAAGGACTAGTACTGGGTACAGCAAGTCCATGCTCCCGGAGGTACGCTACCTCCGCTATCATCATTTCACGTTTTACGGCACTGGCCCGATACGGATGTTGTTTAATCGGCTTGGGATTAACTAACTGTACATCATGCGTAACTACCGTAGTTCGGCCTGGCGTGTCACGAAATAATGTCGGGAAGCGTTCAACGAGGTCTAAGATCTCGCGCTGTTGCTCAGCTCCCAAGTGTGCTACCCGGCTAGGCAATTCCCGAATGGCCTCCGTGTTGGTAAGTCGGGACCCTGGATAGGTGGGGCCGTGAATCCGCATCCCTTCACCCTCGTCCTCTTGTACAGACTCCGAAGCCGTGACCACTCCTACTTGGGATATCTCAGCGGCGGGGTGCAGGGCCTTCCCTGATGTAGTCACCTCGGGTTCTGACCTTTCCTCTCTGCTATGATAGAGCTTCAACATATTAATATGACACACTTGCGTTTTCTTACGCCGGTCGGGTGTATTCAACACGTAGTCCGTGTCGCCTAATTTCCTCTGGACCTCATAGGGCCCCGCGAATTTCGCGGCCCACGACGCACCCGGTGTAGGGAGTAACGCTAACACTTTATCTCCCACTTGAAGTTGGCGGTCCACCGCGGACCTATCATACTTCCGTTTCATACGACTCTGAGCGACTTCTAACATACGCCTAGCGAGTGCATTAGCCCTGTGGATGCGCTCGCGGAACTGGCTTACATAGTCCAACACCTTCTGTGCCGGACGACCTTGTAGGGACAAAAACTGCTCATGCAGCATCTGTAGCGGCCCGCGGGGGTGATGTCCAAATACTAGTTGCGCGGGGCTGAACCCTAGGGATTCTTGCACTGCGTCCCTAGCCGCGAACAACACGAAGGGAACACTTTCGTCCCAGTCCGTACTGTTATCTTGACCATGCTTCCGAAGCATGGACTTCAACGTTTGGTGCCAACGCTCTAACGCCCCCTGTGACTCCGGGTGGTACGCCGAGGAAACCACATGACGTATTCCCATAGTTCCTAAAATTTGCTTGAACACTTTCGACTGAAAATTTGTCCCTTGGTCAGACTGTACCTCCCGAGGTAACCCAAAGGTCGAGAAAAACTTAGTCAACGCCTTAACTAGGTTCTTCGCGGTAATATTCCGGAGGGGAACAGCCTCCGGATACCGCGTAGCTGCACACATGATGGTGAGCAGGTACTGGTTACCGCTCTTGGTCCGTGGCAATGGACCCACACAGTCTACAATCACTTTACCAAATGGAGCTTCTAATACAGGTATTGGATGAAGAGGGACCGGGGGAGCCTTTTGGTTGGGCTTCCCGGTTACTTGGCACACATGGCAACTACGGATGAACGTAGCTGTGTCTTTCTTCGCCCCTGGCCAGAAAAAATGGCGCAGCACACATTGGTATGTCTTCGTGACCCCCAAGTGAGCCGACCATTTGCTTTCATGGGCGACAGACAACACATGCTGCCGGTAGACAAATGGTACTACTATCTGCTCCACCGCTTGCCAATCGGTGTCAGAGTCTACCCCTGGTGACCATCCACGCATCAACACACCACGTTCTATCCAATACTCTACTTTTCCCCTCCTTGCTCCGTTGCGGTCACTTACCACTTTCCCGAAACAGGTCCGCAGAGTTGGATCCTCCCGCTGGGCAGCCGCCAGCCGTTCTGTCGTGCAAGGCAGTGATGGGCAGGAATCGGTCTCGTCCCCTGTCTTGACAGGAGCCGGGCTGGATTGTGTGGGGGAGGTCTGTAAGGGCTCACAAAAGATAGTGTCAGCTAAGGAGATCTCGGTCTCCTCCGCTAATGCGCGGGATCTCGCACGCGTTACCACACAGGCCGAGGTTACTGGACAACTCTCAGTACCTCCAGGCACCTCTAATACCTCTAAGGTTGGAGTCACCTTACCTCCCGCGATGTCATTTCCCAGCAGCAAGGCTACTCCCGAAATTGGGAGTTCGTCACAGACAGCCACTGGGAAGAATCCACTTACTAACTCGGATTGGAGATGGATTCGGTGCACCGGTCTTGGAACGTACCCCATCTCGATACCTCTCAGGATGGAAGAGAACCCACACGAGGACCCCACTGAAAAGGGTAGCACAGAAGCCAATACCATAGACTGGGAACACGCCGTGTCCCGCAACACTTGAACTACCCGCTGGTCAGCGGGCAACCCGGTAAATGAAATGAGAGCCTCGAGCATAAACGGTCGGAAACAGGGGTCAACCTCACTGTGGCTGTCCTTGTTTACCGGGGGGGTCAGCATCTCTCTGACCAACCCCACTCCCTTGGGTTGGGTCGGACGCCAGGATGGATCCTTGCGTTTCAGTACCCAACAGTCGGCCATAACGTGACCTGTTTTATGACAGTACAAACAGCGGCGCTCACCCTCCTTGCCGTTCCTCCGCAGCGGGGGAGAACGTCTCCGTGCCGGTGGGGAGGCGGAGCGTCGACGGAGGGGGGACGAAGGGGAACTACCCCGCCGGGAATCGTACCCGCCCGACGGGAAAACAGGCTTATGGATCAACATATATTCGTCGGCTAGTGTAGCCGCAGCCGTTACCGTTCCCACCTTCTGCTCATTCAAATACATGGCAACTCGCTCAGGTAGGCAGCGCTTAAGCTCCTCCACTAAACACAACTCTCTCAGTGAGGAAAAGTCACCTACGCCAGACGACGCCAACCACCGATCGAAGAGTGTACTCTTCTCTCGCGCGAACTCCGTGTAGCTCTGCCCAGCAGGCTTCCGATGAGTTCTAAACTTTTGCCGGTAAGCCTCGGGCACCAGCTCATAAATGCGCAAAATAGCGGGTTTCACTATTTCATAATCGGTGCTATCAGCTACCGACAGGGAAGCCATAGCCTCCTGGGCTTTACCCTGCAGCTTACACTGTAATAACAGCGCCCAGACCTCCGGCGGCCATTTTAGGGCCACCGCGATCCGCTCAAAAACCGGGAAATACGAGTCCACCTCAGTTTCCCGGAATACAGGCACAAGAGAAATATGCTTACTCACGTCGAACACCCGCCTTTCTAGGTCAGCGCTGTTCGACCCCGGCCGCGTAGTACTAGTCCCACTCCCCGGACCCAGGACCTCCCCATCTCTGGAGGGGGGGGTCCTCTCCAGCTCTAGCGTTCTCAACCGCACCGCCTGGTCAGCCTCTATCTCCATCCTCCGCACCTCGAGTTGGAGCCTCATTTGTCGTTCTCGGTCTTGAGCCTCATACTGCAACCTAGCCAGTCGGACCTTGAGCCGCGCCTCTCCAAGCGAGTGTGCGCTGCTCCCTGAGGACGGCTCAAACCGGGGCAAGGTGTAGGACGTAGCTAGCCTAGCCTCCGCTTTAGCCGGATCCTTTACCACGGGCTGGGCAGGCGTACTCTCAACAACAGCACCAGTAGCGACTACGGGCGGCGAGCGCTCCCTCGCAGCTTCCCCCGTGTCTTCCAGCACGCCCTGCTCCATTAAGGCGGACAACAGTAACGGTTTCAACGCCTGTTTGAGAATAGTTCTCGGCACCGCGAGTCCGAAGTGGGCAGCCAACCGGAGCAGGTCGTCTTTCCGACACCCCTCCAACCGCTCCACTGAGGGCTGACTCAGAAACGCCTCCATTTCCGTCCTCACTCACTTATTCTCCACAACCAACTCTACCGCTTTGGATTCTTTACTGAAAAACGGATCCCGGGCGAGCCCCCATCTATGTTACGACTCCACTACTGTCTAGGGAGGAGGAAGTCGACAACATACAGGCAGAGACAGGTGGTGGATAACAGGACGGCGTTTTATTCAACGGAGGGTTGCTCCACACATGTTCAACACAACAACACAGGGGTAACGGAGGTGGTGGAGGGTGCTGTGAACCAAATATATACAAAACGGTAACCGAAAGAGAGTCCCCAAAAGGGGGACTAAACCAGCACGCAGGTAAAATAGGAAAAATACACTTCGTACAGCACCCGCTGGCCTATGGACTAACACAGGTAACTACGTGTAGCAAATCAGTAGTGGCGCTTGCCCTCACCTCGTCCCTCCCGTCTCACACAACAGTACAATAAGCCTCTTTTCCTCTCTCGGTCTCCCGGCTCCTCTCTCGGCCACCCGGCTCCTCTCTCGGCGCGCCCGGCTCCTCTCTCGGCGCGCCTCCTCTTCCGGGTCTGCCCCCGTTAAGAACCGGAAACCCCGGAAGTAGGATCGGAGGTGGCGCAATCTCATTGGTCCCGCAGGAACCAATCCCCTCTTCCCAGACTCCGGACGTAGGCGGTCGTCATTCTCCCTCCTTCCTCCGTTCTCCACACACCTGCAATCATACACATTCACACCCCATCCCCGGCGGCGGCCGTAACAGTGTGTGTGTGTGTGTGTGTGTGTGTGTGTGTGTGTGTGTGTGTGTGTGTGTGTGTGTGTGTGTGTGTGTGTGTGTGTGTGTGTGTGTGTGTGTGTGTGTGTGTGTGTGTGTGTGTGCGCGCTGATGGTATAATCTTTTGCTCTATCTGCTGAGTGGCCACACTAGGCCGGGGTTTTAGAGCACCGAAAATGGACAATTTTAAAAATGCTCCCGCAGATGAATACGTTTGAAAACTCCGGGGTTACCTCCTAGTGTAGACACATACGTTTGGAAACGATGACGTTGCTGTCCCGACGTGTCCTGCCCTGATTCGTCACGCCTGCATCACGTGACCCTTTTCCGGAAGAACACAAATAACAACAGCCTTTATTATTGGATTGACTACCAGTGGTTAATTCAACATGGATAACTGATTACAGGCCCTGCTGACCTTGTTTTCTATACTAGCAGCTGTTGTGCAGTTACATTCTGCATTTCATAATTCTGCTACTGCCGACATGCAAAGAGGCAGCTGTTATTGGAGCGATTAGCGTGCGGCATGTCCAGCCCTACGAAGCGGAGGTTTGAAGTCCCGGTTTGCAACTTTGAGGAGGCCGATGTAACATAACAGAGGCCTTTTCCTTTTATTAGTAATGCTTATTTTGTGGCCTATTGTGAAGTACACACAGAAACTGTAAAGGAACAAAAGCATTAACAAACACCAGCTTTTTATGTGTGCACAGACGTTTTCTTCTTGAACCCATTTACTGGTCAGCTAAAATATTGATCCAAATTGAATGTTTATGGTGGGAGTTATTGGAAGGAACAAGTATCTGTTCTTAGTAACCTCCTCAGTCCGTGTCCTCAGCTAAATGTGCCTATTGGGAATTTCATGCTCATATAAAACTAATGGCCCATAATAAATTGGAGAAAAATATATTTGCACTGTCAAACAAATGGACATTGTTTAAGGTTGTAATCATCAAATGTGAGTATATAATAACTAAATAATATAAGTTAAAGGGTCTATTACAAGCTAATGCTCTCAACCACTTCTCATGGTCTTCATTCATCCAAAGAGCCTGAGGATGACTTTAGTCACGGAATAACAGGTGGTCATATATGGAGGGGACATCGTAACTCCTGGGTTTGGGCTTTGCATATGAATGGCCTCCTTGATCTTTCTCTGCTAAGTGTTATTGTAAATATGTCAAACACCCCCAGAACTGGTTTACCATTTACTAAGGTCGGTAGAGTTTATAATGGCTGGTGGATCTAGTCCTAAAACGGGGTATCTGTGTCCACATGTGTGAGAGGTGTACAGTCTATGCTCGAGGTCCAAGGACATTAGCAGATGGAAATGTATGTCACACAGACAAATGTAGAAACTATAAATTGCTGCATACTGCTTGGGGTGTTGTTGCTGTATCTGAAAGCATTATGCACCAGATGGTGCAACTATTTGCCCACAGAAAATTATAAAGTTGTCTCCCTTCTTCTGCCCAATTACTCCTCAGATGGCAACAAACGTAAAGGACATATTTGTTTCACAGGGATCCTGCCTGGGTGTTTTATAAATAAGTGACATGAAGAAAATAAACCAGCCCCCACCTGTGTGAATCTGGCCATCGGTGTATGCCTCAAGCTGCAGAATTAGCCAATTAGCAGGTCACCCAGTCTGTAAAATGATCTGTGGGTTCCCCAACCCAACGCTGACACCTTGTCTGTCAAAAAGCCTTGTGAGAGAGCCTTTTCCTCCGCTCCCTCATAGCTCTTCAGCCACCACTGTCAATATAATATGTATTGTGGATGAATCACTCTGCATTACAATAACATTCCCTGCATGCCTGTGTGAAGAGATGAGGGGAAAAGTTGAAGTACTGAAGTATGTGCCAGCAGCGATAAACGTTGAGCAAAGGAATCTGCCGATGGCTCTCCCATGACAGAGCTGTGTGTGTGTGCACAGATGAAGTTCAGGGTGATAGATTCAGGTTGGGTGGGTGAAATTTCAGTTTGGTGTGTGTGGGTGTAGTGACAGTTTGAGAACTGTTAGCGCATGTCGAGGATAGCTGTGGATGTCGTAATGGTACCGGGTTGAATGGGTGCATTGAAGGCACAGGGGGACATTTGGGAGCACCATGTCTGCCTCGAAAAGACAAATGCTAACAGTTGCGTGGATGCTTTATTTTTGAGAGAAGCAGTTATCTTTATTGCACATATGACAGCACCACAACACCCACCATCTGTCTCCTCAACAAGTGTGCCTCCTAACTGAAAACAGGCAGAAGGATCACAGGGTTTGTGGAGCGTTCTCTGTTCAATAGAATGCTGTTTTGTTTCATGTATAAAGTAAGGATTATTTATGACTTCTCAGACTAAAACTAAAGAGTGCTGAAGTGTTTCTGTAACTTTAGGCAATTTCTCATTTACAGTTTCTGTAAAGGTTACAGGTACTGTAACTCACAAGCACGACTCAGAGGCAGATGGACAGGCAAAAAGGATTTTACTGGAGTTTCAGGCAGGGTCAATCAAAACAGGTAAAAAATCCGATAAGGGGAAGGCCAAACAGGGTCAGATCAGGTGGATCAGGCAAGATAACGGTTCGCTGGAGAGTTTGGCACTAACGGACAAGACAATCTGGCATGTGAGGGGACCTAAGTAGTGAGGGACTAATGAGGGAAATGAGCTGCAGGTGAAGGGAATGAGGGATGATCAGGTGTGATTGGCAGGATCAGAAATGACATGAGAGTTATTAACCGGGCAGACAGAATGAAAACACTAATATGAAGGGGAATTTGTGACAGTTTCTTTCAGTTGACCTACTACCATAATCCAAGCTACCTGCTACCTACCTACATGTCTATCCACTACAGCATGGAGCATGGGGATTTGAATGCTTAGTGATGTTGACAATTAATTGGTTAGCATTTAAACTACAGCTTCCTAGAAAATGTTTCAATGTAATGCACATAATAGTTTGTCCCGTAGCTATATTCTATCAACACTTTCTTCTAATGCCATCTTTTCAACTTATTTTTAGCGGTAATCTCTATTTTCTAAAAAAGTCTTCCCTATTGGTTGTTGTTGTTTTTTGTTTTGTTTTTTAAAGCCGTCTATGGCTGTCTAGACAAATCAAGTAAACAATTGAGCAAAGTCATATTTTGAGGATGGATTTATAGTCATTTGTGTTGCTACAAATGTCAGTTGGATTTTGAATTAATTTACCACAGTTTGAGTCTTTAGCTTATGCATGAATGTAATTAATTTGAATTAAGATAATTGCACATCTAGAAAGAGATCAGGGATCCTTGGCAGGTTTCATGTGATTAGGGCTGCAACTAAAGATTATTGTCATAATCTATATAGCTGTGGTTTACTTTTTTGATTAATCAAATAATCATTATATCCACAACCATAAGAATTGTGTCGTCTAACACCCAAAGACATTCAGTTTATTTGATTAAAATACAAAGAAAAACAGGTAATCTGTGGTTGATATTGGACATGTAAGAAACATTTCTAATTTTTGCTGAATAAACAAAAAACGACGATAAATTAAGAAATAGTTATACAGATAATTTTTTTCTCAATTCCATTATTGGACTTATCGTTTCATCTTTAGTCGGTCGGCTGAAGCCCACAGCAATTTTAAGTTTTCAACCCGACACTGACATTGGAATTAACTTCTACAATTGGAAAGCACATTAGGGCAAGTGTTGAATGTCTTGTGCCACCCAACACATTGTCGCTCAAACTTAGACTGTTTAGTCTGGCTGTTTTAATTTCAACTCATAATCCAAAAAAGCAACACATCAATAGAGGCTGGCTGGTTGTTTAATCCATCTTTTTATGTTTCCGAGATGAGCTGTTTTTATCCCTCTTCAAACCCCACTGCCCAGTGGGCAGCATTGTCAACGGACCTTTTCACTACGTTGTTCTCCCCGGCTGTTTGGCTTAGACCGGCCCCAGCTATCCGGCGTCTGAAGAGAGAGAAAAAAAGGGTACTTGGAGATGGAGAGAAAGGAGGAGGTTAGAGGTGAGCGACAACTAGAGAGAAGGAGATTGAAGGGAACACTGGAAGGGGGTAGATGGAGCTTCAAGCAAGACATAGAGCAAGAGAGAAGACATAGGTGCAGTTGGGAGGGAGAGAGCGAGAGAGCGAGAAAGAGGTCGAGGTTGAAGGTTGAGTGGGTAAAACCCAGAATGAACTGACTGTGCCAAGCCAAGGGAAAGCATCAGTGCTATTTGTGTGACGGCTAGACTGTTATCTGCTAGACTCCAAACTATTATCTTCATTACCCCTTTTAGTGAGCTCCAATGAGGAGGGAACTAAGGGGCGAAAGAAAAGGCAAAAATGTTGAGGCCAAGTGAAGGGTGAGAAAATGGTCGAAAGTGGAAAACAACGTTGACGGGAGAGAGGAACAAAAAGGGATCGAGCAGGAGTTAAACAGACTGAGGGTGCGGGACGAACCGAGCAAGGCAAAGGTTCCTCTCCATATTCTGAAGGTCAGAGAAAGTAATGCATTGC
The DNA here is from genome assembly GCA_023566465.1 of Cottus gobio. Taxonomy (NCBI): domain Eukaryota; kingdom Metazoa; phylum Chordata; class Actinopteri; order Perciformes; family Cottidae; genus Cottus; species Cottus gobio. Next base: position 11,246,565 of record CM042237.1, read on the forward strand.
TGTGCCTCGCCCTGTGTTGCTACTGATGACCTGTCACACTCCCAGTGTATCATTTCAATGGTATGGTAAGAATTAAACAACCAATATAATACATCTCACATGTTATTTGACCTAAGTAAGTAAGTCAAGTTTATTTAAATTGCACTTACCACAGACAAAGGTCACAAAGTGCTGTATAGGAGAAAACATAAAACAAAAACAAATTGACCATAACAGGGACCAAATTATTACAACAGTTAAGAAAGCATAATAAAATACACATTAAAAGACGGTGTATTAAAATACACAATAAAAACAAAATAAATAAAAAATCCTAGTATAACCTAGTGTTGTAACTAATATATCCTATTACAATAAAATAAATGCAGTTAAATAGAGACAAACTAAAAATATTTTTCTTATAAAATTAAGTCAACCACTGTAAAAATATAAGTACAAATATACTTTGATGAACATTAAGTAAATACGTCATATCTGTATATGCAAGTAGAGGGTGCATTTTATAAATTTAGGACATGTATGATTGTACTGAGAAGAGATGAAAGCATAATATAAAGGGAAAGAAATGGATTTAAACTCTCAACCTGGTAGTTCAAAAAGCAAAGTTATTATTGCCAATAATAAATGGATGTTGGCGCACAGGGTTGCGCCCCTTCAACCCCCAGAGAAAAATAAAGTGTAGAGCACAAGGGTCAATTAGGTAGTGTTGAAATAATAAAGCAACTTGACATAGAGGCCATAACACATCTGTCTCGGGTGACTTGAAGTTCACTGGATTTGTAATATTTGTAATGAATGCAGTCAATGCAAACATTGAGTTTACATTCTAAGCATGTATGCACACCATTGTAATGAACAACAGGCTTTCACAGTCATATTGTATGCAACACAACTGGATGCTACCCTGGGAAACTCAGGGAAGACATAATGGGACTTGCAGGTGAAATGAGTGGGAGCCACATGAGTCAGGGGAAGAGTGTGCACGTGTGAGAGAGTTGCATGTGAGTTTCTACATCTTCTGCATGCCTGCGAAGTAAGTGTGAGTGTATATGTTTGTTCATGTGTGCGAATGAAGTGAGTCAGAGGAAGGTGTGTGTGATGTCAAGCCCAGACAGGCTCTGCTGTGGTCCAAGTTCAGGTTGCTGTCAGGTGGTAATGGTTAGTTAACAGAGCTGGTAATTACCTCAGACTGTCAGGCTGAGACACTGGCCAGATACCCTCAGGATACTGTGGGAAAGTACATGTATTTAGAAGGTCACTGCCGTACTTCCCTCATGCTCCTGCTGCAGCAGAAAAGTGGCTCTGCACCAGGTGTTTGGATACAGTATATACAGGAAGGATTTTCTTTCTAAAAACTGCCTAAACTTGGTCATTTCTTGTGTTAAATCATTATATTTCCCAGTGTTTCAGTGAAATCCCATCTCTCTCTGTCCATTGCGTTATACACTTTATTTACTTCATTTTTTTAGTAAACCGCTTTTCGAGTAAATTCAGATGAACAATAGCTCTGAATTTAGTAAATCATTTACCTGTGCACCCTCATGAGATGGGCTGTTGCAGTTCTCTTATTTCACCTCAGTTTGGCTGCATTTCAAAATCCGAAATTTCAAAAATGTCCGTGGTTTAAAGAAAAACATTCGGCCAAACGTTGTTAGACCTAGTTCAAGCCCATCGTAAGATGTTACAGCTACTCAATTAATTACAAATGAATGCATTTATAACTTCCAGTAGTTTTATCAGTAGAGAATGTCATGACTCCCTCTCACCTCTCTGGTCACCAGCATTACATGGCAGATCGCTAACTGGTATTCAGACTGTATTGGCCACTCAAACATCACTTGATTTAAGGAGATTGTCAATTGTTGTTGAATGGTTAACAAGTCACCTAGCATGACCTTGGGACTGTGTGGGAAAGCAGAGGGGAAAAAAGCCAATGCTTTCAGCCAGCTTCTCCTTACTCATCATTTTTATAGTAGTATGAGGCTGCTTTTTCCAGTTCAGCGTGCCATCTACATCGTTTCACAGTGGCAGCAAAACGTTATGACAGAATGATAGGGAATAAAATATGGCAGAATGTCCAGGACATGCAATGATGGGAGCAAACAATGAATCTCTGAGAGTTTCTTGGCAGGGATACTGAAGTTTTGCACTTTTCTCATGTATTGTGTATATTCTTTAGACCACAGCAACCTTGAACAGTGGAATTAAGTATTTTTAACTTCAGTTTCGATTATACAATTTACATTGAGACTGAAAAGACAACACTTTCAAAGGTAAATGATGGTGCAGTTCTTCCTCCCCTCTCGCTCTCCTTCTCTCCATTTCCCACGCTGCCCCTTACCTGACTTACCACAATTTGAATCAAATCACTTGTGCCCAATTGGCTGCTCTGACCATGTGACCTACATCGGCCCTAAAAGCACCGCCTTTTGAGATTGGTCGAGGATTTTCCCATGGGAGCTGCCTACAGAGCCCGTGTGTGTGTGTGTGTGTGTGTTTGAGAACGTTAGGGAAAAATATCCCACCCCTCTGCCTCCTTCCCCCTCCCTCTCTTTCCTACCTCCTCTCCACTATCCCCCTTTCTCCTCTTTTTCCACCACCTCCCATCCTTTGAAACACAGTATCACACTTTAGATAGCCTTTGTTGTCACGGCAAGGAGCATTCTTTCTCTGGCGCGGCCACACGGAGTGTGAGAATGCAGGAGGTTCCCTGAAAAACAGAAAGAACAAAAGACTAACAGAGCAAGAAAATGCAGCAATGTAGCAACTGCCCAAAACTATATAGAGTATGATACAAAATAAGAAAAATGATTCTATTTATATTTGATGCTTTCATTTTTGGTGTCCTTTTTGATCTTAAGACCAGAACATTAAAAAAAGCCTGGTGAGAACACTGACTTATCGGGAAATAGAATTTGTTTGCAAATGCAGTCGAACTTCGAGAAAAAAAACAATATCCGTGCAGCTTGGTCGGTACATTCAGAGCCGTGGGGAGAAGACATGCATCCAAAAGATGCATGTGTTCAAAACACAATCAATAACATGACAGTTTGGAACAGTTCCATGCATCACTTCTACAAAAACTTTAAAGAAAAGTCCAGACTGTGGTGATTGACATGTTGTGCTACTTGATGATCATAAAACATGATAATTGTCCTGTGCAAACACGCCAAACTATGATGGGTTTGACATCCCTGTCAGTGTAATAATGCTTTCTGTGTCGCTAGACATGCAGGAGCTCCAGAGGACGCACCTTCATCTTCTTCAGCTCTCTGGCAGCTAGTAGTTAAGTAGTACTGTGGAAAAGTCATATCCTCACAAGCCAAAAACAGAATAATATCACAGAAGGTAGCTGGGTCAACCGGGCACAGAGGCCATCTGTGTTTATTAAAATATAAAGCACCATTAAACCTCCCACTGTGACCAGGCTCGTTTTGTCACGTCCATTTCCATGAGAACCGTGAATGCATATCTGTTAATATTACTAGAATGTGTGTTAACGTCACTGCAGCATTTGTCATTATGCATTTTCTACCGTTGCATGATTTCACTTTCTTCAAAAACGTCTTTGTTTTATACATGTGTCTTATTGATCTCTGCAGGATATTTTGCATTCCTAACGAGCCGTGTTTTGATTAATTATAGATGGAACTACTTCCATCCAGGTTTGCGTGTGTGTGCGATGCTGTGCGTGTGTGGCTTCCCTGTCTGTGGCTTAGCCTTGAGAGTTCAGAGCAGGTTCTGGCTTGCTCTACTCTGGGAAACTTTGAGCTGAGCAAATAGCTGGGTCTGTTTTCCTGGCTGTCGCCACACTTCTATGTGTGAGCCATGTGTATGTGCTGCTTACAAGTATATGCATGCGGTGTGTGTGTGTGTGTGTGTCTGTGTAAGAGGGAAATACAGAGTGCACTGACGGAGAGATGCGCTTCATTCCCACAGACGACAGGAGATGACACCTCTGCTGTTCCCACACCTCCAGTGTCTAGCCGCTCTCTCCTGTCCCGAGCTCACTTACCACAGAGGCAAACACCCCTCTGCATGTGCACATAGAGGAGGGGGACACGGGGTTGCGTTTCTGATTTGCAGTCTTCATTTAGGTTTTCCTGGATAAAGAGAGAGCGAACTGGCTTTAAGTGAGCCAGTGGAGGATCTTGCTGTGTGAGGTTTGATTTACAGCCCACCTCTAAGTGGAATGCTGTTTGCTGGGTGGAGCTCAGGTGTGTTGACAAGGCTTTTAGCACTGACATGCTGTCAGGATGGCTTACAGACGAGTGTGTGTGTGCACGTTAGGGGCCGGCAGACACGAGGTCACTAATGTCCCACCAGGGAGACCTTTACCATGGAGAGCCAGGACAGCATGGACATGTGAACGTTACTGAGGCGTAAACGCTGTCCACACGCACACTCACACACACTGATCTGATCTTTCTGTAACACTTAGCCCCTTTCACACCAAAGCAACCACGAAGGAAAATGTCTGTGTGAATGGGTCAACGACACACATTTTTGTGCTCTTAAGATCCTGAGCTACACCTGGTTTTAACAAAGGTGTGACACTTTTCGACAGGTGAACCCGTTATTGCTCCTAAAGTTAACCTACAGTTTCTCACCCATTGTTGCTTAATCTCCATGAACAGATTCTGCACAATGTACAGAATCTGTAGGCAACAGGATAATGTTTTAGTATTGGAAGCGTTCTGGGTCGTTATAAACCAATCACGTTCGACCTGGCTTTGGTTGAATGCAGGTAAACGGTATGTGTGGGGAGCAACAGATGCAGAAAACGTTGGCCGAACTGCAATCTTTTACTGCACTGTCCATTGTCTGACAATGATTTATATTTTTGTTTTAAAGTTAGTGTTAACTGGCTACTTGTGAAACAATCTGGTCGTACACATCGTCTCTGAACTCCAACCCCAGAGTCTCATCTCGAGTTGCTCACGACCCTTTGAACAATGAGCAGCCCGTGGAAAATCCTTAGTGTTTTGTCATTTTTAAAAGCTTCTTTTTTTCCACACAAATTAATTCTGTCATGTGCACAACACTGTAAACTCCTTCATGGAAAGATTGCCTAAAAAAGTGTGCTGTTTTTTCCTATTTGAACGGTGTCTCCCATCTCTCTATGACTCTAGGTTTATCACCTTCAGACGTCGCCCAACTAGTTTCTTTCAAGCATAACCCGTCTTTTGCAGTATCTATAGATTCAGATGCAGGCTTTGCATAAACACGGACAAGTTTATATGCCCGTGACCATTAGTTTGTGTTCAACATCCACTCGTCATCCAATGTGAAGAGATCGTTTTAGTCTTTATCTCATGAGGCTGCAGTATGTCTAACATATTTCCTATTTTTCATCTTCCTCATGTTTTACTCTTGAAAACACTGCTAATGACTGTTTTTATCTGTTTGTCCAGGCGTGCAACAGTGATCAGTACGCAGCGGTGCCCAGAAAGGACATGGTCAGGATGATGAAACAGAAAGGTCAGTCAAACATTGGTGGACTCCTTGTTGTGATGTAATGTCTAAGGATGTATCTACCATCACTTCTTGCGTCTTCGGTTTAATGTAGTTTTGAAATCGGTATGGCTCACCTCACTATTTATTAATCGTCTGTATTTTGTCTGTAGGATTTCTGCAGGGCCAGGACAACATTGACTACACACAACAACTGGAAGAGGAGAAGCTCAGTCACATTCTGACCCCAAATGTGACCCCTGAAATCCCCAGGTATGTTCAGTGTCAATGGGCCCCCCTTTCAGGGCTGGACCCCGACACCCTGACCTTTCCTGGAGGGGCACCCGTCCAGCTCCACGCCGTGCCCCCTGCCCTCCTGCCGAGGATATCGCTCTTCTATGTCTGCACCAGATGTGGCAAGGTGTTCTGGGAAGGCTCTCACTTTGGCCGTGTCCTCTCCATGTTTCAGGATGTCTTACACATTACAGACGAGGACACTCTAGCAGCTGCGGCTGCACAGCAGAACTGACATTTGTCGAGCTACTGCACTTTACCCGACCTCAAATATTTCCATAATAATAATTTACACTTTTAGAACTGAGTTTTCATCAAATCCAATTACATAATGTATTTCCCTTTTCTAATTGACTTGATAAAAGTGTAGTAAAAAGAGGCGAAAAGACTGACTTCATCTGACATCACAAGAGAGACACCAACTTCAAAACCTTTTGACATAATTGTATTTCCTGTCGTCCATCTGGTTTTAAAATGTGCCATCCCAAAAATCAGACTCCCCTACTCTGAACAGTTTTAAACCTTTGGTGTTTTAAGGTTAAAGGTTTGAAGTTTAAAGCTCAGCGAACCAAAGACAGGTCCAGCTGTGATCGAGTTGTGACTTGGTCATTTTTGTTGTTGATTGTATTCACAGTTCTACCACATTCATGAGGGATTTATTGTTTTGGATCGTATTGAGATTGTTTAATTTCTTACTCAAGGACTTTCCCCTCACCAAAAATGTCATCTTATCATCAAACTATAAAGTTTGTTGCTATTTTATTTTTTCCATTATTTTATTGATTTGATTTTAAAGTTCTGTGGCATTTTTTAGCAGTCTTTGATACTGTATATTTCCATTCTCTGTGATTTCATCTGGATCCTTTTTTATTATTATTTAGCTAAAAGCTGAATATGTGGAAATAAAATGCTTTTAATTTCATGTATCAATCTGTGAGGAGTCCCATTTGTTTCTGTCAGTGTACAGGAATTTTATAAATTCACAGGACAGGTGGTAGAGGATTAAGAGTGGACAGCATGATCATCAGCACTGCTGTCTGTCAGGTGTAACACTGACAGTGTGGGGGTTTGTGCCCCGAGGCTGAAGAGCAGACGGGTCACAGAGTAACCCAACACACACACACACACACACACACCGCCTGAATCCCTTCACGTTTTCTCATACCTTAATTTACAACTCTCCTCTGCACTCCACATTGGATTTGTGTTGTTGCAGAAAATAAGATTGCCTAAAAGAGTTTAAAGAGATTTAATATGGAAAAGTATGCAATTAAATATGTTCTGGTGTTTTGTTCATAGCAGGCATTTTATTGAGACTATTGGAAGGCTGTTTACACTCATAAAATCTTAAGAAACCACAACCACATACATATTTTAACTTGAATTAATTGATCACTTAACTTGCATCAAAAAGCCACAGTGACTTCCAAATACAGGTCAGACTGTGAACCACTGAGGTAAATGTGTTTTCAGTGTGTTTGAGTCACAGCGGCTGCAGAAGGAAGTCAGATTTGAACCTCTGGATGATTCAGTGACCCTGGACAATGATTAACGTTTAAAGTGAACACATCTCCAGAACACGCACGCAATAACCTGATTACCACTATATGAAGTTTTCAGATGTAAAGTCTTTAATGTGTTAAAGCTGAAATTCTTGCTTCACTATACTTCCCAAGCTGTCAGTTTACAGCGAACTCATCTGCTGCCAAATCTTAATCAAAGCAAGTTGTGGGAAGAGAAGTCACTTTGGAAAGAGGTGTTATCTAACCAAATGATTATGGAAGAGGCGAACAATTTTCAACATCACACGTGTGAAGAGCAGGTCACGACCTCAACATGTGAGTAATGGAACACCCTGTACCACATTGTATAACCGTGGGTGCAGTACAAAATGAAGGCTTTGGTCTTTTTGTTGCAGTAAGTAAGTGTTAATAATGCCGTTATCTCTGAGGACTTCATGAGTATTGTCACTTCTGAAGAATAGTGTTACACAAGTGGGTGTCCATGGCTTAATATGTGAAGTTCACTGTCCATTGTTGTGAGTGTTGGGGATCCGGATCTGAACCTGCTTCTCATATATCGTAGTGACAACAAGAAACTGTTGGACAGAGGGGATCATGTGGCTTATGGTCCGTCTCAGACATGACTTACAGGTTCTCAATCCGCATCCTGAAATATGCTTACGGGTTATTCTTGAGCTGTACATCTTTTAGTTTAGGATTTTTTAGGATAAGCCTGTGATATTTGGTATTTCCCCAAGGTATCGCCTGTATGGTATGTTAATGAGCCAATTAGAAAGAAATACCAGAGAAAAACCTCACATCGGTTATAGAAAATATGGATTTACATTTCATTCAGCTCTTTTATTCTTCACGTCATTCATGCATTTAGACCAAATGCCAACTGTATGTTAATTTATCTCAATTTAAGACTTGTTGTGGGAAAGAGTTGATAAACTGGGCGCGTGATGGAGTTTGCCAGCAGAAGAAGGCTGTGTGGGGGAGAATGGTCTGATTCCTATCGGCCGGACACTATTGAAATAAAAATATCTATCAAATCTATCAAAATAAGTGTTGAAATACATGGATAATAATATTGTTTTAGAACTATATATAGATATATGATAGCACTGATCAAATCCAGGAGTAAACCTCTTGGCATAATGCCTTTTTTTCTCTTTATTTTTGAAGCAGACTGTATAATAAACATGAATATACCCTGAAGTGTCGTTATTGCTGTGGGTGAAGTCGACACCCTGACTCCCAAATAAGCCGCTCTCTGTGTGTCTTCTCCTGTCCTTGTCCGGGTGGTCGCAGCCCCTGCCTCTACGCAGAGCGCGAGCTTTCTGCTGCAGCACCGTGTTATTTGATCCTTGCTCTTTCTTTGCTGGGAAGAAAAGCTCGCCTCTTTCCCACGCTCTGAGGACACGTGGTGCCCGGAATGAATTGGATTCAGAAGACCCTCCCTCCCGGTGAAACTCTCTCTCTCTCTCTCTCCCCCTCTCTCTCTCTCATTTTCATCTCTCTCCATCTCCGTCTCTCTTTCTGAGAATGTAAAATAACAATATTGCCTGAGCTTAATGATGAAAAAACATCGGCACTTTTATATGACTCGGTTTGTTTCGTGTTTCCCAGCGTGTACGTTCCCCGGTCGGGACTCGGTACTCTGCGAGCTGCGTGCGCAGCACCTCCCCGGACGGGACGCGAGGCTCCTCCCGTCTCGTCTGGCCCCGGCTGTCCCCGATCTGTCCGTTTACAAGACCGCCACACAACACTGCACGGCTCTGGGTTCTCTCGATGTCGCGGAAATAAAAAAAAAAAACACGACTTGTTTATCGACACACAGGAACAGAGATATGGCTGCATAAATAGAGGCAGAGTCACGTTATTACTTGTTTTATCTTTGTGAGCAGTTTGTGGAGAATTGGCCCCAGCACAGCCCCTCACAACCGGACTGTCCTCACTGAAGGTTGTCCAAAAATACTTTTCCGATCGATTATTGCAACTTCGCACTTAGCTACTGTGATTGGCTTGCGCTTTGTCGCACATGTGCCGTTGCTCATTTTAACCGAATTGTAGCTTAATTGGGGATGTCAAAGAGATTGTAAAATGTTTTTTTTTTTAAGTATTTCTTGAAGTACCTGCACACCAGCTGCATGATTGCATCTGGTTTTGGCTGCTTCCCAGACGGAGTGGTGGTGAGGGCAGAGAGGAGAGAAAATGCCACAGAGTTTGGGGGAGAAACTCATCCAATCGGAGAAACTTTTGGCTCCTGCGGTCTGTGCAAATGTTTTCCAAGTGTCCAGACGCACTGCAGCCAAAAGCTTTGATAGCGGACAGATGTTCCTGATTTTCCACAAGATGTTCTGCACCATTCACTAACCCTCAGAAAACACTCGCCTGTGCGTGCGTGCGTGCGTGCGTGCATGTGTGTGTGCGTGTGTGTGTGCGTGTGTGTGTGTGTGTGTGTGTGTGTGTGTGTGCGTGTGTGTGTGTGTGTAAAGAATGAATCGTTGTGTATTTCCTAACTGTGAGGGTGTTGGACTCTGTATGGCCATGCAGGTCAATGCTGTGTCATATCAGGGCTGTCTAGAGGAACACACATCTGTTACTGTTCCATATCCTAAAAGGTCTGACTGAGGTATTCAACATATTTCTAGGAATGAGTCAGAGCCTGCTCTTTGTTTTGGTGCAGCTGTGGGCGAACAAACAGCAGACTGACGCGCAAACACTTGCAGATGCACCTAAAAGTGTCGAAAACAGCTGAATCACATCTACCGCACAAACTTGCTATTGTTCATCATTTGAGTCCCAATGTCAAAATGATGTATTTCAAACAGGCCAGCAGAAATACCTGTATCTTATTGGCTGGCAGGTGTTTGTTTAAATTCCATAATGGGCATAAACATAATTTAGGCCAACAGCAACATACTGTATCAGTTCAGCATGATAACATGGTAAAACCAAGGACGGTCAACTATTTGTGTAGCCCAAAATCACAGACCTGCCTAAAGGATTCAGCCTGTACATTATACAACACCCTCCATCTTGACCAAACTTTAAAAAAGTGTATCATACTCAGGTTTTGTGGCCATAGTTTGCACCTAATGCACCCAAAGCGTCCTGTTTAGAATAGTAGACCAAAGCAATACAGTTAGATTGAAATGATCGCTTAGTCATACTAAAAACAATTGATTGAATTGTCAAGTTAAATTGCTGCAAATATGTTATTTTCTATACTGGATGTGCTGCATCAAGCTCATATGACCACCAAACGATAGGGGGAAATTAACATATTTTTGAAGTTAATTTGAACTTAATAATATCATGGGGTTGGTTACCTGTGGTTTTGTGAACCCGCTTGCATTGCTAGAAGTGTGGTTGACTGTTTCCTTGACCTAGTTTTGTATGACTGTAATGAACACCTGTCAGTCAAAGTCTCAGGCAAACATTCATAACCATGATAATGCACTGATGTCAGCCAGTCAGTAGATGCAAGCTTGTTTGTTTTTTATTGTTTTCAGATTAAACAAAGCAGATTGCGACCTTTATATGTGGGGTTTCTCCCACGCGGACGCACAGATGCACTCTGACACTCTTGCAGACAGATGCGGCCACAGACGCGCGCCACATGTACAGTTCAGAGTGTGGGAACACGAGGACAGTGTGAAAGCCACCCAACCATCAGCGGGTTATAAAGTGTTACACAGATGAGATGCTGCGTGGGGCCGCCAAACGTAGCAAACGGACCGAGGGAGGCTGAGATGGAGGCTGTACCTAGTGTGGTTTCCACATCTTCACGTCTCTCTCCAGCGCTGCCACTTTCACATGCATTCTTTCTGTCAAACCCCGCGTCTATCTATCAATATCTATCACCACCTTTACCCTGTTTTTCACACACACACCCAGTTCCCACGGTAAAGGGGGGGGGGGGGGGAGAGGAAGGCTGAGTGGCGTGTCAATCCGCACACAGCGTCACTTCTTTTCACTTGCAAAAAGGAAGTAGCGCAGGGCTTTTGTTGTTCGGAGTCCCACACAACTGGAATATATCCGCAGTTTATGATTCAAGCAGCCACCTCTAATCTCCTCCTCGGGGGTGTTTTTAGATGGATGTGCGGCTGAGAGGCTCGTTTGGGTTTTGTACTTTACGGTCGTTGCCATTTGGTTCGGAGGTAATCACTGTCTTGAGGTTTTAGATAAGTTCACACTTCAGACACTAGACCCACATGTATATGTCTCCCTCGAGCCGCAACCAGTTGGAGAGCAGAGCCTTGAAGAACGAACAAGAGCGCATACTGGACACAGCACTGCGCTTCTTCATAATTCAGTTATTGCACAAATTCACTGTGATGTTCACTGACAGTTGGGCCACAAACAGGAGCAGTTGTAAACCACACCCTCTCCTGTGTCACATCAGCACCTTTTCTCCACCCATATGGAATAATAATAATAACTTTATTTTTATAGCACCTTTTAAAAACAAAGTTTTAAAAAGTGCTCTACAGAGAAGCAAGGCAGAGTCATAACTTAAATACCATAAAGGCGATGAACCCAACAAACAAAAGGAATGGAATGAGTCCAGGTACAACATATTATTTAACCATTCGACTAATATTATGTTTAGCCTATAATCCACTACCCCCCCCCCCTTTTTTTTATTGAATTTTCATCTGAGAGTCAAGCTTAAAGTGTGCATCAAATCTCTCAACAATGTGGACAAGTAAAAGTGTCCATTTAACTTTCAGACTTTTTTTTCTTTTTTTTTGCATGAATGAAATTCCTGTCCGACGCCCTCTAGTCACCATGTACATCGCTGTCACTGAGAAGAGGCTTATTGGCGTTATGTTTGGAGTTCCTGTTGATGTTAAGTGCAGTGGCTGATCCTTTACAACGTGCCCGCGCTCTCAGCAGTTTACAGCCGTGGCAGCTCCGCGCCTCTGGCTTCCAGTGCGCTTCCTGGGGTCGGCTACAGGAGATCGGATATGGAGCTCACCATTGCTACGGGCGGCTTGTTTAATATTTCTGCAGCCAACATTTGGAAGACCACGCCTCCTCCCTGCGGATTCACAGGGCACTGACCCCGCCCTCTAACCGAGCCGGCAGCCTATAACCTCCCCGGGTTTCCGCCCATTCCTCCACAGTTGATTCTTCGGGATGGCATTGTCATGCAAATAAAGGACGCGTAAAATATTCTCCCAGAGCGCAGCGCAGGGCAGAGACTCACACGGACCGCGAGGAGGACACAGACCGGGCCACACGGTGGATTTGTATCGCTTTCGTCGCTACGGACCCGTCCATCTGTCACAGGTAAGTCACAAATGTGCCGCGGATTACACTTCCAGACATGTTTAGTGGCAAAGCAGTGTAACTGTGCGTAAACCTGTGCGCACGGAGGGCTCTATCGGTCTTTGGATGTGGCGGAATGTGGGGGTATCTCTCGCAGCCCGTTGCTGAGGACTCGGGATTCATACTCTTGTCTTTTTTTTTTTTTGTCTTTCCCAGACACCCTGGCCACATGAGCAGCGACACATAGCCGGGACGTGTTGCCAGGATCCAGGTCGGGCCGTTCAAGGGAAACCTGCGGACACTTTCCAGTGGAGATAGTGGCCATTCTTCATATTTCCACAAGTGAAGTCGGAGGTGGCTCTTCTCCATCTCCAGCTACAGGCGACCTGCTGCTGCCACGGAGGGGAACTACGTCCAGAGACCCCTGGATCGCTTGAAAGCATCCTTCTTATGTTTTAGGGATTTTAGGATCTCTCACATATTAACATTTTTGCACACCAAGTGTGTTATTGCCTCTCTTGTCCTTTTTGGGATATATACAGTGATCTTTTTTTATATTTTAGTGCTTAAAAGTGCCTTAATAACTGGTTATAATCCAGTGTAACTGTGGCATTGTCACCAGACCAGAGACGCTCAACAGGGAGAAGACGAGTATTATCAGCTTTAGAGCCCGGGCAGGATTACTGGTTCCCCAAACCTCCAGCGAGCTGCAACCATGAGCCAGGCGGATGTGTCGACGTGCTCCGCGCCGCAGAGGGTTTTCCAGGAGGCGGTGAAGAAGGGCAACACCAAGGAGCTGCACTCTTTGCTGCAGAACATGACAAACTGCGAGTTCAACGTCAACTCCTTCGGGCCGGAGGGACAGACGGCCCTCCACCAGTCAGTCATTGACGGCAACCTGGAGCTGGTAAAACTGCTGGTGAAGTTTGGCGCAGACATCCGGCTGGCCAACAGGGAAGGGTGGAGCGCGTTACACATCGCCGCCTTCGGGGGCCACCAAGACATTGTGCTATACCTCATCACCAAGGCCAAGTACTCCTCTGGCGCCCGGTGATCTGTCTCTGCTGTCAGGTAAAATAAGAAAAATAAAAAATAACAACAAGTGGAAAATAAAGCTGCAACACACGGGAAAGCCAGGCTCTTGAAAAAAAAAGAAGCAACAACAACAAAACACTGCCATCATCTACATAGTTTTGCCAAATTATATATATATGTATAAATATATATAGAGAGAAAAGAAATAAAAATAGACCTGCAGAATAATCTTCCCTCATTGTAAACCAAACGGGGTCCTCTCTGCACTCCTGGGTGAAGTATCGCATGGTTCATACACAGCGCTTCAACACGACTCTTTAACAAAAGAAACGCCATTTCGGTGAGTTTGTTGGTACTAAAGCTTTCCTCTTGAATGTGTATATTAGATCTTGTCGTCCAATATAAAAGAAGCCGGTGTCTGTGTATCACATGTGTGTGTGTTTGGACTCCAGAGTGCAGATGGCCCAGTTTATTTCTATCCATGACCTCCCATCTCCAGTATACAGTTGAATAGTTTCCTCGTGGGGGGAGGGAGGTTGTTGCTCCTCATTGTTCACCCGTTTTAAGTTATTTTATATGAAAACACGGCACTTGATGCTAAATGGCTGCATGCTGGAATATCTGAAAGGGAAGACGCATGAACAAGAGAAGAAGGGTTGCCCTCTGTTGGCTACCAGAGGGTTAGTTATGTTTTACTCAAAGAGCGGCATTATGGCTATCCAACACGCTTTCACATGTGTAATCATTATGTAACAACAAGTGGCTCCATCATTGTTGTGAAGTACTGTACACAATAGCTTTACTTTGTTTTTTTTTGTTTTTTTAAGAGAGAGAAAAAAGAGACAGTAGCTGAATGCGCTCGTGCAGATCTCGCCATGCTGGCGTCCAACTTTTCAGGCCGGTTGCGACCACTTTGCCTATGGTCAATGTGTATAAACAAAAAAAAAACGACAAAAAAAAACAACAAAACGCTGCTTTCGCTTTGTATCAAAAAAAAGTCGCATTTGGAATTCACTTTATAATCTCCTTTCAGTATTTTATTAACATCCTAGTCATCACTGTGAAAGCAGGCTGGGTTTTTTTTTTATTTTACTTTTATTTTTTTATTTATGAAGGTACATTTTTTGAACATGTTGTGGTTCTTCTTAAAAACATATATACATATTCTAGGGTGACTCAAGCTGCTTCAGACTCGAGGTATAAACTGTCCCGTGTGGAGGTAGACCTGCCACCCCCCCCCCCCCCCCCCCACCACACACACACACACACACCCAGAAACCCCCTCTGTTAAAGCCTGTTGACCCAAGAGGACTTTCTCCCCTTCCTCCCATTAAACGGACTGTGTTTGGTTGCCTTTTGCCAGCTACCTCGACTATAAAGTATTCTCAAGTTGTTCAGCTCTCTCACCACTCTGCCACGTTGTTTGGAGTCTGAGGAGATTCACAATTTGTCTGTGATCATCCGCATGCCAGTATGTTTTTTTTTTGTCGCCTGCCAGACCGATGGACTTCAGTACAGAAGATGCAATGAACCCATTCCTGCATCCTCAGTCGGGGCAGTTTATTTTACACTACAACCAAACCAATTCTGTCGAGCAATGCATTGTTTTGCCTTTCTGCATGGGAGTCTGTGGCTCTCTCTCTCTCTGTCTCTCTAACACACACACACTGCCATTGTTTTCCCTATAAGCCTCCTCTTCCCTCTCTATCTTTGTCTTCACCAGCCTGTATTTTTTTTCAGTCATACAAAAAAATGGAATTGTATCGCGTGACTTATAAATGCAGGGAGTTTTATTGCACAAAAATGCGGAGCCTTGTGCGCCCCCAGTGTTTTTACGGGGTAACTGCAGGAGCCAAGGCTTTGGAATAGTTACTACTACTGAGCAGGACCCTAATACTGTTGGACGATGAAGACTTCAAATAGCAACAACACATGACTATTGCAGGATGTCACAGAATATATAGGAAAAATAAAATGGTTTCATAAACTTGCCTGCTGCATTTTGAAAGTCATGGCACCCTAACATTTGTATCAATGCTGCTTGTATGTTGTTGTTTTTTTTTTGGTAATGTTGATTATTTTTTTTTTTTAAAGCCTACTGCTCAAACAGGTGTATAGAAGCTTCACAGCAGCACTGGTTCGCCGCATGAGAAGCTGTTGAAAGAGTGTGTTTTTTAAATTGAAGTGTGTTTGTGTGATTCTGAGCTTCTCATGGGGGCCCTGTTGTTAAAACCTCCCCGGAACAACGATCTGAAGCGATAGATCCACCACATCAAGATATAGATTGGTATCAGGCAACAAATTCAATATGCATCACTTGTCTTAAACTTGATGTTTTTTCTTTTCTTTTTTTTGAATATTGCACTGATGACTGTTGTTGAAAAGTTGACTTTTATGTGTCGACATTTTATTTTTTTTCTGAATAGAAAAAAACAAACACAACAAAATACTATTGTATAAATATATGCTCCAGGTGATAAAGTCCTAATGTGTGTGTTAATTTGTGGAAAAAACATTATGTTTTTTTTCCACAAAGATGCGTGTATCTCTGTGATTGGGTGTATGTATATATACATATGGATATATATATATATATATATATATATATCAACGCTGATGATATCTGGGGGCACTTTCTTTTTTGAAGTGCTGTCTTCCTGTTTTTTTGAAAGGGGAATAATACATTTGATGGTAAGATCATTGTAACATGGTTGAAAATTGCACGGTTGTGTGGTTGTTTGGCTTACCAGGGTCATAACATTTATGACGTAAGGAGCCAGCTGCCAGATTGGTGTACATGAGTGAGATGATTATTTTTTTTTCTAAAGTGCTGACTTCTTTGGACCAAGTTGTGTTTCTGGTCTTGCTTCATTTCAAGCAAGTGGAAACGGCTGATTTTTCATGAGTGATGCAGATGTTCCATCATGTTTCATTTTGTCTGTATTCTTTTATTTTTGAACGTTTGTAACACTGTGATGATGACGTGATGTCATGTGGAGATGAGTGCTGTATTATTTTTGTACGTTTGTGTACAAGCCAGTAAAGAAATCATTAAACTCAAAAATCTGTGTATGCATACATTTCTTATTCAGCGCTCAAGCAAAAAGCTACATTTCCTTTAACTCAGCCCTCCTCCTCCTCTTCCTCCCTCCTACATTTTTCATAGAAAAGGTTGGTTTGGGAAACACACCCCATGCCCTCCTCTCTCTCTTTCCCCTCCCTGTCTTCCAAGCCGGGCCCAGCCCAGATCCCCATTCTCTCCTTTTGTCATTCATCTGGCCTCATCCTTTCACAGCCGGGATAAAAGAGCCCAGTGCATTGTGGGTAGGCTCAGTTTAAAGAAGGGTCCCCTCCCCTGTGTGTGTTGCGGGAGAGCTAGTTTTATGTTACATCCACACACTCAAAACATTTCCAACACACACTCCTCTCTTGTGCGCCCTTTCTGACGATTAAGGCCCAAGCTCTGCTCCCAAACCGGTTCTTGCACACACTTGAGTCTGTCTCTCACTCATCATCTGTCTTTTCCTCAAATTATCTTTGTTCCTTTTACTTCACTAACCTCTTCCCATAAGCTGTACAACTCAGCTTCTAAGAAAAGACTCGCTAATTTTCAATCAGCTGATTTTGTTGAAGGGGAAGAAAATGTACTCTGTACTTTTTGTGATTTCTTTTTGGGGAAATATGTACTTTGAAGCTTTCTGTGATGGTGAATGAAATGTTTATAAACTCTCACCTCATAAAGGTCAGCCTTGAGACCAAAAAATATAATTTGTAGCCAAAAAGGTGAAGAAACACTGTGCTAGTATTTTTAAGTGAACCCTTTAAATGAACATGTTCCTGTCCTCCTTCACTATGTTTGTAAAAGTATGGCGGTTACATTTTGCTAATGAGTAACCTTTCATTGAGTCACCTTGTCCCTGTTTTCACGGAAGTGCTGCTTTGCAACTGATATTACGCTGCTGTGGGAGGGTCGTGGGAAAAGCAACAGTACAATACATCTTCCTGCATGTCGGACCTGTTTGTGTTGTAACATTTGCTGGGTGGCGACCTGCAGTTTGTTGCAACTGTTTGAGTAAGGAGGGTTACCATGTCATATGAATGAAATAACGGTTGTGATTTGAGAGTTTCCCTTTCAGTGTGATCCTGAAGTTAAACTCAAAGTGAAGAAAAAGGCTGTATAGTTAGAGCAGCTGTTAAACATGCATTCTGAGCTGCAGCTGAACCAGCTTTGACGTCAAATGTTCCGCACTGACCACACCGCGTCCGACCCGATGCATTTAGCTCCTCTGAACGCCAGCCCCCTCTGTGTGTTGATGCCGCAGCGGGCCGAATGGGCTATCTGGCTTGCTGCTCGCCCGTCCTTTCCTCTCTCCCCCCTGAGTCTCTCACTTCTGCAGGATGTTTTTGTTGAGCTGGCTTGCCTATTGTTCACACACTGAGCTGGCTGGCCTCCCAGGGTTGCTGCTGGCTGCTAGGCCCCCTAATAGGTTCTTCATGTGCCTTGGCTTTCCTCACTTGTCTTGGTCTGGCCTGTGCATGCAGCAGAAGACAGAGAAAATCTGATGAAGAATTGATTGGGGAATTGGTTCAAGTCCAGAAATCTGAGGAAAGCAGCATGAAAATTGCCTTATTAAAAAAAGCGAACAGGCCACATTGGCATATTTAACCGATCACAGTCTTGTGTGTATGCATTGTCTGTTCTAGTTCACACATAAATCGAGTCAGATATTGTTGCTGCGTCGATGGTACAGCAGCTGCAATCAAGTGCGTCTGTGTGATAATCTTCCATCTCTATTCAAAAGGGCATTGTTCTTCATCTCATAAAATATTCATATCCATGCTTACACCCCTCATTTGAAGGGTTACACTTGATCTGTAAGACACAAGATTAACTGAACATCTTGTGATATGTGTAAAACACAGTTTAATTGGTTTTGCAACAATGAATTCCTCATTTTCAAACGGCTCTGTTACAATGACAGGAGTGCCTCTGTGTGACTTCCTCAAAGTGCCTCAGGATTGACATGATAGCAGTCTGGTAATAATGTTGGGTAATAATGTAATTCAAACGGCTTGTTTGAATGGTTTGAATAAGTTTTACATTTACGATGAGAACACATATGAGGAACCGTTAAACTTGCTGCAGGAACCCGCGACCACGTAAAGAGGAACGTAGAGAAACAGTTAACAGTCTTTCCAGTATCTTAGTTTTGTTGCACCTGTTAAGTTCCAAATTTAACTCTTATTTTTCTTATTGGTGCTCCGAGTTGGATGTGGTGAGTAATTTCCCATCATGGCTCCACCCAGCTGCCGCCTGACTAGAGGTCTAATCAGCCGCAGTAATTCAAAAATATCAGTGTGGGTTTGTGGCCCCTTTAAATGTGTTTAAGATAATGAATTATCTATGGCACGGAGGTATAGCAGGCCTGGCATTCGTGATCACAGCTGTTCAGGGAAGAGCACATCTGTCCGCCCGAAGCCTCGGTCATACATTGTTATCTCTCAGATTATGCATGTGGTTGACTCCTTTACTTGATGATATCAAATTATAAGATATTTATCTTTTGAGGTTTATTCATTTGTAATTGTACCTGCCATTCAGTCCTAAAGCCGGCATGACTGCAAGTTTGACAACAGTGAAGGTATTTTACACACCTGTAATTTTTTTTGTTTTTAACAACAGATTTCTGAAATTTGCAAAATCACTGCTTGTTCTTCAGCGGCCAAATGCTCCGCTGTGTTCACCAGCTAGTTGCTTACTGTATCTCTTAGTTTGGTGCTAGACAAGTTGGATGACAAGCACTGAAAACCAAAACAATGGTCAGCCTGTTAGCCGCAAGCTGCGTTGCTATCCAGCTTAAGTTAGCAAACGCTAACGGTAGCCACTCGGTAGTCTATACCCTAACAAGTAAAACAGACAACAATGTATTCAATGTTCCATTTCTTTATTTAGATGTTACATAGGCTTGCTTTATTTTAATAACAGGGAGTTTTTCCTCTGACCATTTATCAGAACAAGGATGTCAAACAAGTGCTATTGATAGGACAGGAGATTGTTTATTTTGATCCTGCAAAAACTATGGTGTCTACAATCAAACCTTGATAATTTTACTAATCAGTACATGTTCTGCAGGTTCCTCCTTTTTGCTCTGTGAGCATCTCACAGATTGTAGCACAACACTCATTTAAACCACAGCACCGGCCCAGTCAGTGTCATGCTGGTGGATGACAGTGAGCTTGAAATCCTGCTGATGCAACACTTTCTCTCCAAAAACATGTCTGCTGCGAAACACGACCAGTGAACACCCCCTCCCCAAAGTCTGTGAGTAAGAAGGGGAGTAAAAGAAATAAAGTGAGAGAGAGAGACAGGTGGTCGGGCCGGTCTCTTCCTTGCCCTCCTCTCCTTTTTGAACTTTTCTTTCATTCTTCCAGTTCATTCTGTGCTTCTTTCCATAGCGCCAGTGACAAGGCGCTCCATTCACTGCCTCATTCTTCCACCCCTCCCTCCTCCCTCCATCTCCCTCACACACCCCGACCCCATCCCCTCCCTCCTGGCTCCTTTGTCTAGCTTGCGGGGCCTGCTTTAGCTGCTATTCACCAGCCAGACGGACCGCCATTGACTGGACTCCCCCCCACCCCACCCCTCATCCTCCCCCCTAACATCCCTCCCTCCGACAAACACCCTCACACACACATATGCACACAGCAACCTGGCCATTCCCCACCCTA
Organism: Cottus gobio; assembly: GCA_023566465.1. Classification (NCBI taxonomy): domain Eukaryota; kingdom Metazoa; phylum Chordata; class Actinopteri; order Perciformes; family Cottidae; genus Cottus; species Cottus gobio. The sequence goes on from CM042237.1 coordinate 11,266,862, forward strand.
CGCCCTGTATCAGGCAGCTGCTATGCTAATAGGGAGGAAGGGATGGATGGAGGGAGGGAGGGAGGGAGGGAGGGATGATGAGGAGGAGGAGAGACAGAGCAGCCAGCCTATAGCACAGGGACAGAGGGAGGGAGAGCAGGGAGAGTGACCCTGCTCCTCCATCTCCATGGCCTTGCCAGAGCAGCAGCTCGCCTCCTGTTACACAAAGGGAATCCCCGGTCCTCCTCCTCCTTCTCACCCCTTTCCCCCCTCCTTCCACCCCTCTGTTCCCCTCTTTCTCATTCAAATCCATTTTATACCCCAGTGGTAAAGGGAGCTGTAAGTGCAGTATGTAAAGTAACCTTACTCCTGCCCCGCGGGCGTAACCATTCAGGGCTGAAGACACAGAGAACAGCCTGTGTGTGTGTGTGTGTGTGTGTGTGTGTGTGTGTGTGTGTGTGTGTGTGCATGTCCATTCCCGTGCTTTGTTTAGGACTGCAGCCCATACCTCCACACACACACACACACACACACACACACACACACACAAACTGACACCTGTCCTTGAGTCAAGTTGCAACTCCCTTTATACTCAAATAGTCGACACATTAGGGACACACATTCTACAGACACATTTAAACATCCAGTTTTTATTAAGCAATCTATGTTTCAGTACACTCAGTTAGCACTTTATTTGATACATCATCTAGAAGTTTTATACAACAGCCCTCCATCAAAGGCTAACTTAATGAAGGTTACAGTCTTCAATGAAAGCTTTTTAGAGAAGAGTCGATTAAACTTCACTGTCATTTTGGAGGATGTTAGTTTATTTGAGGCATTATATAGAGAGGTGTTGCTCATATGTTGTCCACCCCACTTATATAATTTGCAGTGGGCTTCAATATTAGAAGACTCATGCTACATTTTATTGCATTCATGATTTAAACTAGATTGGCCCTCCATACTTTTCCTGTAAAACAAAAAGTAAAAAGAAGGTTGACAGTGCAATATAAATACATATAATAATGCTATATCTGAAGAGCATGGATGTTGCATAAACAGTTATTTTTTACATTATGAGGCTCAGGTTTAATTTTTTTTCTTCTGCATGAAAACCAATTTGAAATTTGACTCAGTTTGAACTATAAATTCAGGTTTACTAATTTACTTCATACATTAGTGGTTTGTTCGACTGATCAATGCCCATGGCTGTGTGTTGGCATGTTTGTGTCAGCAGCTTTCCTTTGGTAGCATGTGTACACATCTCTTTTGCTGTGTTTTGGGGGGTGGATGGGGGGTAGTTGGCAGGAAGGCATTTCTCTGTCCCTCCTGTTCTGTTATTTGCCCCTGTGCAGTGTGACCCTGTGCCCCACCAGGGAGGCACGTCCCATTTGACATCTGCCTGTTTGCAGGGGGAGGGAGGGAGGGGGGATACAAGGGGTGGGATGCCCATATGGAGCTTCCACCTCCCCGCATCCCCCCACTCGACCCAGCCTGCCCCCATCCCTAACGCACACAGAACTCAAACACCACATCTCCTGCTGCCTGCACCCTTTGTTTCTCCGTGTGTGTGTGTGTGTGTGTGTGTGTGTGTGTGTGCGTGCATGTGTGTTTGTGTGTGTGTGAGAGAGAAAGAGAGAGATGTCATGCCATTCCACCACACAGACCTGCTGCAAGCCAGGTGTGAGGCGAAGGACTGAGGGTTGTGTTTGAAGAGATGGATGACTGGATAGATGGGTAGATGGATAGATAGATGAATAGATGGATAGATGGATGATAGATAGATGGATAGATGGAGATGTATAGATAGATAGATAGATAGATAGATATATAGATAGATAGATAGATAGATAGATAGATAGATAGATAGATAGATAGATAGATAGATAGATAGATAGATAGATAGATAGATAGATAGATAGATAGATAGATAGATAGATAGATAGATAGATAGATAGATAGATAGATAGATAATGGATGGATGGATGGATGGATGGATGGATGGGTCGTTGGATTCATGTTCTACATGTTTAACGTACTCCCTAACTATGGACGATATATGGATGGACCACCCTCATCCAAATCCTGCTGTCCTTATGTGTTGCATGATAGTGAGTACCAACTACCCTGTATGGATTATCCTCCCACACAATGATTCAGTGTGCTGGATGTACAATGAGCAGGCTGGCCGCAGGGCTGGATCTAGGCTAACGAGCTCGGTGGAGTTTAAATGGCCCAGTGCAAGACTGACAAAAAACTGTTGGTGATACTGCGCTCTGTGACAGCATGTTCTCTGTCAGGGCCTGCTGCCTTTGTCTGACAGGCTGTTTGCGATAATACCTCTTGTTAAAGGGCTTACAGTGAATTAGGTTGTTAATACATATTGTGACACATCTGTTGCAGCTATTTGTTTTCTATAACAGTGAAGAAAATGAGGCTTAGATGGCTTTGGAAATGAATCTATATGCACTGGCTGAATTGTTTCTTTCTAGCTGGGTGACTGAGAGCATGCACACCCCGTCCTATATTTAGGTCAGGTGCAGGTGTACAGCAAATTAAGGGAAAATACAAGTTACTGACTGCAATAGCATCCAAACATGTTCACCCTGCCAGATCTTTTTTTTTTTTTATGGTGGTCTTCCTGTTGGCCACGATCAATGTGTATTTACCAGCATTCCTACATGTGTGATGAAGGACAAACTCCTTGTGCTTGCCTACAATGATGATTTATGCAGTATGATCTCTTGACTTACACCTTAACACTTGCCTTTTCATTTTGAGTCATATAACATCTGTGTGGACATCAATGTCATTTGTTAAAATATCAAAACATTCTGAATATTATAAATGTAAGGTTCAGTTGTTGTGATGAAATATTGAGCTGTATACACCGAATGACTAAACTGACACATGACATTTCAGACTGTCAAGAGTCAGCCTGGCTGTATTATTTTATATTTGTCTACATTCATTCATATGTGTAATTATATATGCATGTGTATGTATATGTGTGTGCGGGCATGTGCATATACATGTGTGTCAGGGAGTAATTATGGAGAATAAAGGCCTGGTTGTACAGAGTGAAACTGTGGGTTTTGAAGTGAGATGGAAGATGCTTTTCTGTTTGGCTGAGCAGACTCAATGGTCCCATTCAGCCAGCCCCCTTTCTGCCCATTGTCCTCCCACCACCAGCCCTCCACACACACACACACACACACACACACACACACACACACACACACACACACACACACACACACGGCTGTATGGACACAGTGGGCTTGGAGTGGAGGCCTGGAGGAGCAAGAAGGATGGAGTGAGCTTCTACTGAATCTGCGAGCTGTTATGGGGAAAAGGGTAATTTTCAGGGATTGAAATTAAATTGTGATGTCTGGGTATCTCTTTAATTGAATGTTTAAGTCTTTGTTGGTTTAACGAGAATGCAGAAACATCATATTTTTTAAGGAGTGGTGTTATTGCAAATACCCATAATGTTTGGGTATTAAAATAGTTGGTGGTGTGAGAAGTATTTAGATTTTCCATTCAGGAACAAGTAGCAACACCACAGTATAAAACCTTAAATCTAAGTAACAGCCTTGTATTTCAAATGTTATTTAAGTCAAAGCACATAAGCGACAAAATCACACAGTAAAAGCATGCAAAAAATAGTTTATATTTATCATACATATTACTGGGCTATCATATATTGCTGGATCATCATTACAGATGCATGCATTAATATTTTACACAGCGAAACCAGAGAAGTAACTGTTGAATAAATGTGAGGTAAATACTATAATATTTTCCTCTGAAATGCAGTACAAGTCTAAAGTAACATGAAATGGAAAAACTAAAGTCAAGTACAATTATCAAATTGTACTTGAGTACTTTGGTGACTCTCCTGTCTTACTTTCCTCCACTGTCTGTCTATCATATCACTTCTTTGTGGGACACCTTCTCCGGCCCATGTTAATGTCCAGCTTTACTCCGTTTCTTCAGGTCAAGAGAACACATGTTGTCACCATCTAATGCCCTAACTTAGACCCCTCATCCAGCAGTTAACCAGCTCCACACGGCAGAAAAAACCCTCACACAATAGTCTGTATACAACACACAGAGGCAACACAATAGTCTGGCTCGGGGTATGAGGAACCCACACTCGTCGGGGGTTAATGATCGGCGGCCATTGGTTTGAAGCCCATTAGGCCATTGATCTGGTCGTGTCTTTTATGCCACCTGGGGAAAGGAATGTGCCGGGTCTCCTATTGTGTCTGTCTGCGAGTGTGTGTGTCAAAGAGAGGTCAATTAAAGCAGAATGGACCAGAGTGTCACACACTGTGCAGAGACAGTGGACGATTGAATATTTTGGAGGTCAGTTGGTCAAGGGTCATTTGCTTGGGATTGATTTGCAAGCCGAAATGAAGACACATTAAAAAAAAACATTTATGAACTCACACTGACTGCACACGAACACAAACACACTTTAATATTCTTACTCAACATGAGCAGCAGTGCGCAGTGCCTGAACACCAGGGAGGTAGATGATGATAATGCAGAGCTCAGCACCTTTGGCGACTACGTGAGGCGCATACATACACGCCTCACACACAAAGGGAAGAAAGGAGCTTCATTCATAGCTGCTTCTATTAGTTGGCTGAATTTATTGCCTCTTCTTATAAAGCATCCCTCTTTATAACAATAAAACTTCTCCATGGGTGGAAAACAACTAATTACAAGCACTCTTGTTCGTTTAATTAGGCAGCTTTTTCATGCACTTCTATTTTTTTTTTTAAACGGTCTTAAATCAGAAACCCTGCCTTTGCTAAAGTAGAGTTTGGATGAGTACGAGTAAGACATTAGTTACAAGGGGTGTATAAGTTGTAAATTACAGCTTTATTAGTAGACAATGAATCACTGATTAATGTTGTATAGATAAACAATATGCCATATGATAAAACAAATGACTTTTTGTGAATGATTTTCTATCTAGACATCATGAAAGTAGTTATGTAAGAGAGCTTTGTTTTATGTTTTTGTACCTCTTAATATTTAGAAGAATTGCAGTTTTGTGTCATTTCCCCAACCTTCCATTTGTATTTTCATATGTTTTCCATGGATGTTCATGGAAATCTGTCCTCCCTATTATTTACATCATCAGACCCCTACACTACATTATTTTACACAGCAGGGTCATTTTAGGTTTTATATATGTGTGAACAATATTTGTTGTTTATGAATGATAAGACAGCAGTTTTACGTAAGACTTGCTCTTAGATTTCACTCGTTGATTCACCTAATTTACAACTATGTGAAAAGACTATCTGCTGCTAGCGAACGTTCACTTGCACTGTAGATGGATACAGCGTTTACATTAGCTATGTAGCTTTGCTAGCTTAGTAGTTGCTGGTATGGAATTAAATCGTGATTTTTTTGCATAAGCATTTATTATGTTTAACAAAACCTATTTGGCCTATAGACTATAAGGCTAATTTATGGCCCACTTAAGAAAGGCCGAGGGTTGATAAAGCAATAAGTTGCAACTTAAAACCCCCTTTTTAAGTATCCTTTATTATTTGTGCTATGCTGTTGTTACAAAATCAAGATCATATGCCATTTAAATTAGATATGAATATTGTGTCCCTCATAAAGTTATTAAGAGAGAGTTGTTGGTTAATAGAGCAGCCAGCACTGGCAAGCGAAGAGATGGTAAAATATATTCACTTAGAAAAAGCCACAATCGTTTAAACCAGTATTTTCACTTGACTAGTTTTCAACTCGAGCAATCTTACTTCTGGTTGAGTGATACAAGTATTTATTCTTTTCTTGCTTTCTTTCCACGTCTGAACTTCTTTGCACATTTTTCTGGATTCCATATTTTGGGAGCAAACATCTGTTGGATCTCAGATTTACTGAAAAACACTCAGATGACACAGCTGGGGTTTCGGGGAGGGGGTTAGTGGGATCTTTAAATGCCAGTTGGCCGGCCATGTAATCAGAGTTGAACTTGAAGAAGGAAAGAAAGTGATGTCCAACACAAGATGAGAGACAGAGAGAGAGAGAGTTAAATGTGTGTGTGTGTGTGTGTGTGTGTGTGTGTGTGTTGAGGGGGGTCCTCCGTCGGCAGGACAATAGACGGTGGCAGCAGCAGCTGACCAGAGAATCCCTTCTTCTTTTGTTTTCCTGTATAATGACGTCTCCACCACACACACTCTGTCTCTCCCTTTCCCTCCCTCCCTCCCTCGCTCCCTCCCTTGCTCCCTCCCTCTTCAGCCCATCACTACTCATCCCTCCTCCCGCACCGCCAGATTTGGCTTCTGCATGTTCTTTCTTTCTCTCTTTCTTTCCTGGCATCTATGTACCCCCCTCTTCTTTTGACCACGCCTGCCCTGAAGACTTCCATGTCTTCTTCTGTCCACCCTGCTCTCTCTGTATAGTATTTGCTGTGTGCATGTGTCTGTCTCTGTATGTCTGTGTTTGTGTAAGTACGTGGGTTTGTGTTTATGTGTTTTCCAGCCTTTGCTCCTGAAGAATGTAACCTCTGAGACACTCTCTAGACTCAGTAAATATATCCATTCCAGTCCATGTTATGTTACGCCAAGCTCCCATCTGTGTGCAACCTGTGTGTTTCACTTTGTTCAGCATGGTTCCCCCCTCTGTGAGTAGGGTTGGACAGCCTACACCGTAAATGATCCTGTAAACTTTAAAGCATCACAAGATTGTGGGATGATTAAAGGATTAGACAAGAAGAACAAAGTTCTGCTAAACTGTTTATTCATGGTCTGTATGGGCTTTTATTGTGAAATGAGGGATGACTTATGTTTAGAATAATAAAAAGGTTTAGGGGGAAAATCACTTTTGTTGTGAAATGTGACAAACTGTGCCTTCAAATTGTATCTAAGCACCTGAGTAAATTAAATTTGTCGAAAATATTCATGCAGAAAGAAAAATGCTCACTCACTCATTCATTGTATAGGTTATCTGTGCAGACCATGAGCAGATGTAACAGTAAAAGGGCTTGGTTGAAGTCATTTCTTTGTGTATCTTATTAAAACACCTTGAGTGAGCAGGTGTGCACAGCACCGTCCACCGGCAAAGTTCTCTGCACTTGAAGTTATCACTTCTCTCTCTTCATGGAATATTTCCTCTCTCACTCTTTCTCTTCTCCTGTAGAGCAAACTGAAGTGTGTCAATATGGTTTCTCATTGAATGTGTGTGTGCTGATAAAGTAGAGAAGTATGTGTTTCTGGCTATTTTTGTGTGTGGTTGTGTGTGTGTGTGTGTGTGTGTGTGTGTGTGTGTGTGTGTGTGTGTGTGTGTAGTTCTCCTCCAGCCTGCGCCAGGTGATATGGCCTGGTACGGAAGGTCACCGCTGTGATGTCACTTCCCCATCCTCTCCGGATATTCCCAGCATTCTGCTGCCAGCAGCCGGGAACTCTGAGAACTCAGAGCAGGAAGACAGGCTCCTTCCAGAGAGAGAGAGAGAGAGAGAAAAGAGAGAACGAGAGAGAGCATATCTGTTTTTGATCGTTGTTTTTTGCTGCATTGAATGACTAATTTCCTTTACAAACAAAACACACACAAGCAGCAAGAAGAGAGTTAAATTGGAAGTAGAAGAGTTAATGGCACAAGAATGGGGATGGTGCTATTGTGTAGACTGCTGATTGTTTCTCTTACTGTATACGTGTGTGTGTTGCAGGCCTATTTGATTGAGATTATGCGAAATACACGCATCATCTGTAAATGGAGCAATATCGCCTCCTCCTGGTGAATTATACTAAATGCAAACCAGTAAGCATGACAAGAGTAGAAATTGCAAAATTGCAGAGGTCAAGGTGGGAAAAGACAAAAAGTTGTCACAATGTATGTATAGCAATACTACTGTAAAATACTCTGTCACTAATAGTTCTTCGAAAAAGTACTCAAGTAAAAGTATACAAGTATTCAAATCAACATGTACTTAAAGTACCAAAAGGAAAAGTACGTATTATGTAGAATAATAAACATTACTGGATTCTAATTATTCATGCATTAATGTGTTCATCACTTTAATGTTGCAGCTGGGGAATGTGGAGCTCATTTTAATTACTTTGCATAATGCTGGCTAATTTAATCTATAATAATGCATCATAATTAATTAGTGTATTTAAAGTTTCTATATTTTTAATCTGAATCTGCAAAGCGACTAAAGTGCGAAGTCCCTCTGGGATGTAGTGCAGTAGGAGTAGTAGCTACCAGTACAAGTACTTAAGTAAAGTGAAGTACCACCATTGTTAGCTTTAATACATTGAATTATTTTTTTTCTGTACAATAAAATGATAAACTATTCTCTTTTCTCTCAATACTACTACGACTACTGACATTTTTAACAACACTGTTAATAAAGCTTCAGTTTAGGCGTCCGCTGCCCCGCGCCTGCCCTCCGGTCCAACAGGTGGAGGTGTGCACACGACACTTCCAGTGCTCGCCCCACAGCGGAAGCAGCGGAGGTATTTTATTTTGGGTCAGCGTGTTGAGGTCTTACGACATCTGTGCACGTCGCCCGGCCGGCTGCGTCAAACCCAAACCCTTGGGCAAGCCGCACAAGGTCAGTGGCACGCGCATGAACTGCTGCCGTCAACTGGCGCGGGCAGAGCGGAGCAGACCGTGAAGAAAGCACGTTGTACACGCAACCACACAGCGACCCCGGACTTTATTCAGTCAATAAATCCGACTTTGAGTTGCTTCAGACATGTCCAGAGGAAGCCGCAGCCGCCCCTCAGCTCCAGCCAGGTAGATACACTTACGATAAGGGCAAAACGGACTTATTCCGTGGTGTTGGGATGTTGCAAATGCTGATATTCTGTTTCTGTTCGCCCATTTAGACTTAAAGCAGATACCATATTGACCTTATAGAGTACATACAGTTTGAAGTCAGGCTAATAACCAAATCATACACCGGGATCAGAAAGTTGAATTGTTGCGTCACAGCTCACTGAGACAATGTCAACTCCGTTAGATAACTTAAACAAAAGAATAGTGAAGTTAGCAGTGAGGTTACTCATGTTATATAGCAACACTGATGTAAGTAAATACAAATAATTATAAAAAAAAATACATGTAAATGAGTTGACAATTAGACAAATTGAACTAGCTTGATTTACACTCTGCCCTCCACTACATGGATAGCTGATGAGAGAATGAATCATAAGTCAAGTGAATTCAATGCATTGTGGCTTTATTGGCATGATATTTTATAAAACAATAAAGCTGAAACTGAAAAGGCGATACATATTATCATTGTAGTGGTATATGAAGGTATAATTCATAGTTTATTAGCTCTGATACAGCTGAATGGACAGAAATGGAATGCCCCCTAATGTCCTGTTAAACCTCTGTAAAGCAAAATAAATGGACTGTTTTTTGCTATGTTTGTAGTCCAGCTATGTCCCATGCTCCGGCCCCCGCTCATCCACCTCCAGCTGCGCTGGCCCCGGCTCCAGCTCCGTCCCAGGGTCCGGGCCTCATGGCCCAGATGGCTACCACAGCTGCTGGGGTGGCAGTAGGCTCGGCGATGGGCCACGTCCTTGTCAGCGCCCTTTCAGGATCAAGTGGTGGAAGCAGCAATGCAGAGCCAGCCAAGTCTACAAACCAGGTGAGCGCTGAAGTACTGTACATTCAGACTCATTTGTCAATTGCTCAAGCATTATCATTATTTTTGTTATTATTCTGTTGACTGCTTTGTGCCAATTTGTCTTTAGGACTAGTCAGTAAAGACACTGGTAGGTTTTGTTTGCTGCACAGCTGGCCATACAGAGCCCCACTGACTAATGCATACCAACCTGCACAACTGGGCTTACTCTCTAGTTTTCATATGTTGTTTGATTCTCTAAAACATTTGAACTCAAATAAAAAAATAAAACTGCACTGCCACCACAGAATGAGTAAGCTACTTCATAAAGTAAAATTGATGAGAAGTGTTGCTGCTTATGGCCCTACTTGTGTGTTATTTCTTATAAATAAAATTATTAATATTACAATATTAAGTGAAAAAACTAATCAGGATAATTATGTAAGGATTTTATTATATGGAGAGACAATACATTGGGAAATATCTAAAACAGGTACCAAACAGTATCAATGTTCACAATCTTCTTTACATATTCTTATAGTTACCAATTTAAATCCCAATTTTGCCAATTCTAGGCCGTTGTAATGCTGCTTGTGTTTTGGACAGAATTGGAGAACTTAAGCTTTTTTTATTAATACATTTTTTTTTATCGAGAAATGGAAACCTGTCTTTATACATATTTTAAAAAGCCTGGTCGATGTTGCAGTGTCAGAGTGCAATTGCATCCAGTTTGCAGGGTTGAGCTGTTTATTTGGGACAAACACGTGATTTACCAAGTAACTACTATTTGAAGACATTTTGAATATCCTTCTTGATTGAAAGTAACACCCAGACTGTTGCTTGTTGAGTTGTGGATTTCCCATTTCCAGCAGTTCTAACACAATGTGTGATGTGTTTCTTTCCTTGCTTGTACAACTCCAGGAGCCCCCCCGGCCGGCTCCAGGCCAGCCCGGCCCATGTCACTTTGAGGTCAAACAGTTCCTTGACTGTGCCACCAACCAGACCGACCTGAGTTTTTGTGAGGGCTTCAATGAGGCGCTCAAACAGTGCAAGTTCTCCCGCGGTGAGTCTGTTGTGAATGATGGCTAGAGCCACATGCTACAGCACTGCTCCAAGCCAGCCTCGCACACCTTTCAAGAATGACATAATGCGTACACATGTATGTAATTCTTCATGTACTCTTTGTGTAACTACATTCGGTTATCCTGGCATATCACATGATTAGGAACCTTCGCAGTTTTTACACTTTTCAGTTCAGATTATTTTATTTAGAGACGTCTCATTAGATAAGAGCTACAGCAACCCTCTACACATAAGTCTAAAACAACAATGATTTTGACCTATCATGTTGACCTCTTTCTTTTTTACTCTAGGTGTGACATCGCTAGTGTGAATGATGGGTCATCAGCTGTCACCACGAACATACTTCAATAATGAAACATACTGTAGACATGACCACATAACACAAACATGTGAACGTGTACCACAGGCAGTGAGCATGTTGGTTTTGTTGATTGACGACGGTGTAATGTATGAAATGTTTTTGGCATGTACAGTAATAAACCTTTAATAAATAGCTGCTATCTACTTTCACATTTGGTCAGAGTGGGTTGTCTTTATTTCATGTCATGTCCCGTTTTTAGCCACAAGTTGTCCTTTACTGTATGTTTTTTTTATAATTATCAATTTATTTATTTCCCATTAGTTTCTTTTGGTATCAAGCCTCATTCAGCTCCGCTGTAATGGTGAATATAAAATAACTGTCCTGCGTGCCCTCAACCATCACAGCCTGCCATTATGCATCACTTTTAATGTATCCAGGGTCATATATCCTCACCTTGCTTTGGAGCTTTTATGGGCTTTTATTGTCTCATCATTGCTTCGTTTCAAAGACTGTTTCATTCAATCATCTAACCATTGGCAGTACCTCCGCGCCCCTCTAGATGGCGGTCTGAGGCGCACCAGTGGGCCTGGCCCAGAGATAAGCTCATCTACAGTATATGGTGGTCATGATTTGTTTTTAGGACTTTGTATAGACAGATGATGACCAAAGAAAAAGGACAGAACAATTTGAATGTGTTAACCTTCAAAGTGATGTTAACGCTTTTAACATTGCAATAAGATCAATCCAAATATACTTATTGGGGATTTGGGAAAAGGTAGTGCTGTGTAAAAACATATAGAGCATGTGAAATGTTTCCCGAGACCTCAAACAGAAGCAATGCAACGTTTCCTTTAGGGGATAACAGGTGTCATGAATTCATGGTTTTAAGTCGACGTAATTAAGAGTCGAGGTAAATAACAACAACAGCAAAACAGAGTAATGCGCAGTTTTAATGCTGAGATCCGCAAGCTCTTGTCACGTGGTCAAAGTTGTTTACCACGAGCTCTGCGTGCCCCCCACAGACGCCACTTAACGACGCAGCTGGACAACTTGGAGCAGCTAGACCGCTGCGTGTAGCTCGCGATGTTATTAACGGGAACTAAACTCAGTGCGCCATATCCCCCCGTCGGCTCGGCTCGGCTCTGCTGACTTTTGTTTCTGTCTGGTATTTAAATCCTACATAACTTCGGCCGACAGCTGACCTCGAAGAGCAACACTGAGCTTCCCCCGGCGCAGCAGCTAGCAGCAGCAGCTAGCTGGACCGATGGAGTGGCTGAGTAACGGAGCTCCGGTCCGCCGCGACGGGGACTCGAACTGCGGACCGGAGGGGTCCAGTGGCGTTCGTCCTCACCGGCAGGTAATTAGCGTTCATGCTAGCGGCCGGGTTGTTGGCAGACGATGTGTCTTAACCCCACTTGGCATTGCAGAGGTAGCTTAATGGTATTTAAAGCGTGCTAACTAGCTAGCTAAACCTGTTTGGGGGATCAGTGAAGTGACTTCAAGCCGACCTCGATTGCTTGACTGTCTGTTGTTTAACAGGGTGAAGATGTGGCTCTGTTTCTACCTTTGTCTTACCAGCTAGGTAGCTAGCTAGCTAGCTAGCTAAATGATCACATTCAGCCAATGACTCTCATGCTGCACAACCCCAGTGGTCCAGGCTGCATGTTGAAGTGACTACTGGCCTCATGCACACCCAGACTTGTGCAATCAAGCTGTCTATGTCCCCCCTTAACGCGGTTAAAGTGGTTATACAGAGCACAGATCACTTGCTGTGTCGTCATCCTGTCAGGACATGGCTGAAAGAGAGACCCTCCATGTGTCGGGAGGGGAGGGGGTTCGAGGCCACTGCAAGACATCCAGCATCAGCAGCTCACTTTCCCTATCCCCCCCAGGTCCTTGATATTCTCAGACACCAAGTGACAGCTGTGTGTGTGGTTGCTGTTGTTGACTAGATAAGGGATTCGGCTGTTTCGGTAGCCATGAGTAAAATGGATACAAGCCTTGTTTTATTTTTAGCCCTCTCGCGCCACCCTGTACTAAATACAGCATGGTTGTGGTTAAAAGCCAAATGGCTTACATGTTGTGTGTGTGATTTGGAGTGTGAATGCAGTTTGTTCACTCTAAGCGGAGCCAGTCTTTCTATGGGGGAAGGATGTATTGAAACCTTGTGGAGGAAGAAAACAAGGATGGAGATAAAACTTCAAGTTTAAGCCTTTGCAGGATGTTGTTAAAGTGGCCTCCCCTTAGGTGCATTTGAGGTGTACCAAACACTGTGGTAGGTAGACAGGAAATAATAGTTATAGCATGCTCTCATTTGTCCAAGGCACAATGTATGACATGAACTGAAAAATTGACGAGTCCCTGACAGTATATTACCTTTCTCTCCATTCTTCTTCCATTTACCTCACAACAGTCACCGTCATCGCACATTTGCGATTGTGCGATGGCGTCACTTTGCCAGAGCCAGCACCGCTGTGTGAAGGCCTCCATCGTCTCCAGCTGGAGACTGGCAGAGGCCCAGGATCAGCTCTGCTCTCTCGGCGTCCACAGCTCCGAGTCCCTGGAGCAGGAACGTGCTCGGACTCAGGCTTGCCCCACCGAACTCTCACACACTGAGGAGGAGTGGCGTCGCAAGGAGAGCATGCTGGGATGTCATGAACCCAGCCACAGTCCTGTGCTTGGCGCTGACAGAAGTTGGGACGTTTTTGATAAGGTCAGCAAATGGATTTCTAAAGAACCAATAGATCGTGGTGTTGTCTAATCATATTTTCTAATTACTTGACTGTGCGTACCTACTGTTTATTAACTATTTTATAACTGTATCAACAGTTAATCAATGTGGTCTCTCTCTTCCAGAGTATCATCAATGTCCCAAGTCAACTTGTAGAAATGGATCAGGACAAGTGCAAGAACTTTCTCCAAAAGTATGACCAAGAGCTCAGGCATTTTGGTAAGTGTAATCTCAAGTTTCTTATAAGAATGGTGCTGCTCTCAGACTAATGGTAACACAAAAACGTTGGGTCTAGTATTTTTGTAAGTACAAATATCATCATTTAGCTGTTTATTGTTGCAGGTTTAGGCAGGATTTATGTTCCAGCTTTACTGAAATATTTACTTTTCATGTGTGTACTACATTTTATGATGAATGATTCAGTTTTATGCAGAGATTTCATCTCAACACATTATACCCAATTGTGGTAGAAGTTATTATGTTTAATGTTTGTGCCTCCAGCAAGGCAGTTTGACTGCATGCGAGTTGTGCCGAAGAGTCCATGTTGCAGTGCGTACGTTTCAACACAAACAATCTAACTTTAAAAAAATATATAAACTTCAAAAAAGATTCCATAAAAGCCTGAAGTGTCTGTACTAGAGGGAAGTCAGTCGTGAAACATACAGGATGCTTTGGTAAATGATCTGGATGAAAGTAGAACACAGCATACACATTTCTTAGTGTTGAAACAGAAATACTGGACAGTTTAAAATGTCAAGCAGGCACTGATCACAAACTTATTATAAGGAGTTCCAATTATAGACGAAAGGTAAAAACATGAACTCCATGTGCGTTTTAAGTGCCCAATGATACAAAACTCTCTCACTTTTAATTGCTGTAAATATTTCTGATGTCAATTTATTAAACGCAATAACATTACAAAAAATTGGAAGCACCTGAGTTATCTTTGACAGTAGTTAAACATGCAAAATCAGGGTTTGGTTTATATCTTCAGAAAACATGAACCGATATGCTTTTTAAAATTTGTATCCATTTCAGGTATGTTGCGGAGATGGGACGACAGTCAGCGGTTCCTCGCAGACATGCCTCAGCTCATATGTGATGAAACGGCCAACTACTTGATTCTGTGGTGCATGAGACTACAGCAAGAAGGGGTGAGTTACTGGTGTTTTTATTCTCACAACGGAACCTATCATTTGTGTAATCACAGTTGGATGTAGTTGATGCCTCTGTGGCAGAGAAATCTCTTTTGACGGTTTCTGTCAAACTATAAAAACACATAAGAGCCATCTAGTTGCAGCTGGTGGCATATTGCATCTTCAAAAATAAAGACATATCTTTCCTTGCTTTTGAAAATCTCTTATGTGGGTCCTGATTTCATACTAAATTAAGTATCGCACAATATGAAGGTGTTGAAAATGCATAATTCACCATTGTGCTTCATGTAGCAATCTTCTGAGTAGGATCATAAAACACTGAAAGTAGCTATAAACTCACCATGTACAACAACACATCCTACATAGAAGCTAGGTATCAGAATTAATTTATCCCGCAGCACAAGTGACCTGCAACTGTAAATCATGTATTGTCCTGTAGAAACAAGCACTGATGGAGCAGGTGGCGCACCAAGCTGTAGTCATGCAGTTCATCCTGGAGATGGCCTCGAACTCTCAGCAGGATCCTCGAGGCTGCTTCAGACGGTTCTTCCACAAAGCCAAAGTAAGACAAAAAAAGCATCTAATTAATTAATACTGTGAATGTACTTCTCCTCCCTGTGTATCTATCTGTGGCTCATTCTGATGCTTGCAGGCGCACGCATAGGGCAGCTTTCCTAACATTGATACCCTGGTTGCTTTGTAGGAAGGACAAGACGTCTACTTAGAAGTCTTCCATGCAGAGCTTGAGGCCTTCAAACGCAGAGTGAAAGAATACACAGTCAAGTCGAGAGATGATGCAACCAACAATGTCGAACAACAGAAAACTGGCTCAAACTGCAAGCTCGACCCCAAAGAAGCCTTGGACTCTTTACCTCCAGTAAGTGCTCCTTCTCTCTTTTTTTTTTTCTTTTTTTATAGGCTGTTGCAGTTACTCCACACAGCTGTAGGGTGGCACCATTGAGCTGTTTGTTAGTCCTGTGATTATGTAACAAGTAAGGGTCATTTTAGTTAGATGCTAGATGTTAAATCGTCAACACAAAAAATGAACAGAAATATCTACACAAATAAAAATACAGCAGCTGCTAAACATTGATGCCTCTGTACCAGGACCTTGAGTTCATGCTGCTGATAACAGTGAGACCAAACAGCCTTTTCTGTTGTCTTGCTTAATTTGAAACCTCTGTCATAGAGTAGAGACTTGATGGAATATCCTGGCTTTTAGTTCTAACCGACTCAGTCAAATGTGCTGGAAGTGTGGCGTCCTGAATTAAAACCTAACAACCTGCCAGTAGTGCCAAGGGAAATAAAAGATCAATCCAATCACAAATTCCACTGCAGGGTAATCTTGACACTGTTTAACAGCATCACAGTGGATGTAGTTTTCCAAATCCAAACAATAGATAATGTCCTCACCTCTCCCATCAGTGTTTGTCTACTCCCACTAATCTTATTGTAGCAGCTCAGGTATCACAGAAAATCCCCACGCATTACATGTCATTTAGCTGACGCTTTTTTCCAAAGCGACTTACAATACGCATCATGATTAGATCATTATTCTGCATCAATCAGAGGAGCTTTACCTGCTCCACCATTTTAAAGGGAAAGGGGAGTTATATGTGGGTAAATGTTAACTCTCTGGACTTTCTTTTTTAATTGTCTCCAATACCAGACGTGAAAGATTCAACATGCTTTTCTACTAAACTTGATCCTTGTAGTTTGAAAGCCTTTTGTAGTCTAGAGAGAGAATGAGGCCTCCTCCCCTCAGTTGGCCCCAAAGCTTGACTCGCTGCCAAAAAGAAAAAAACATCCTCCCCTTCTCCCACAGAGGAAAGATGGCTACCCAGGAATGTGACCAGGCCTGTTAAAAGCAAAGCTTGGCTCTCCAAATCCTGCTTTTGTAGTTTTGCTGTTTTCTTCACGTACCATCTCAGTGGGAACTCAGTCTCTGAGTGGTGATTTGGAGGAGAAATTACACATGAAAAGCTGTTCTTTGCAAAGAAAAGCAGATGTTTTAGTTCATCGTAAAAATGAACTGCAAACTATGCACCGGAAAACATGTGAATTCATGATCAAAATTCTAGTTTCAGCTCCGATTAGGGCATTACATCTGAGTGCAGTTGCATAACCATCATAATCCTCTGACTAGCCAACAGCTTAATCCCCCAGAGACTCTCTGCAGCTTCATTTTAAACCTATATATTTAAATTTGCATGCCATTCCACATCTAT
Organism: Cottus gobio; assembly: GCA_023566465.1. Lineage (NCBI taxonomy): Eukaryota > Metazoa > Chordata > Actinopteri > Perciformes > Cottidae > Cottus > Cottus gobio. Next base: position 11,283,948 of record CM042237.1, read on the forward strand.
GAATGTTTTTTGCTTTTCATTGGACCCTCCTGTCTTCCTCTCCCTCCACTAGGTGGCAGAGTATCCCATTAAGCTTTGTTTAGAGGCTGGACTGTGGACAAGCACAGGGAGGTGGACAAAGGATGACGCTACAGAAACGGACGATATACTCATGATGGAGACCACCTAGGGATTGTAGGATCGGCCCCCGCTTTCCCTCCATCTCCACCGCCTTCCCATTTAGGAACAACCTGCGTTTTAAGCCCTCTTTACACAGCAGACCAGGCTGAATAACCGCAGTGCAAAGCAGGGGAAAAAAAACGATGGGATCGGTCTTTTAAACTGCAGGAAATAATGTTTGCTGATAAACATTTCTAAGTGTTGTCGCTGTTGTGCCACTGTGGTTGTTTCACTGCAGTGTCTCTTGCCAGCTGAACGGACGTGCAGTGCCACTACCCTGCTTTTTTTTTTTTTAGATGGAGTTATTATATCCTTCAAGCTGGTTCATCATTATTTCTCCTGAAACAGAAGCATCCTTACTTGGATGCCAAACAAACTGACAAATAATACTTCACCAATAAAGTCTCTGAGCAGTTAGGCACCAAATCTAATGGCTGACAAGGTCAGAGGAGGTATTATTTTTATTTTTATTTTTTTAGTGGCTTAAAATGAATCATGAGAAGCACAACTGACGGATCAGTGGCTTTGTATCTTGTGTGCTGAGTTTTGGTTAATGTTGAATGTTTCATACACTAGGTCTGCTATACTGTTGACATTTATTAAGGCAACGTGTCTTAAAGTAACATGTTCAAGTATACAGTAACTATTGTGTACGAGAGCCAAGATGGCTGTTCAGCAGCTGTGATCTGTTGAATAATTAGACTTCAAGCTTGAGGGGAAAAAAGAAGGCGACGTTGTGGTGGTATGTCTGGAATGAAAGAGAAATCTCTTTCCCGGAGAGTTTCCGACTTGTGAGTCTCTCGTCCGCTGTCATACCTTTTTTTTAAATATTTTGGCATACATGACCTCACATATTTTGTATTATTTTACTAAAAGCTTTCCTGCTAGCTGTGTGCTAATGAGCAAAGAGCAGTTTGTCTGCGTTTCATGGCGTAATGCCTGAATTTGTGCAAATACAGTTCCAGTTGTGGTTCCTTTTTTAGATTTGTGTTTTTCTTCAGCATTTTCCTCGTCAGGCTAAAAATGAATTGCAATCTTGGAGGAAAAATGGTTGAGTTTGGGGTCAGAGTCACCCGGCAGGCCTGGGCTCTTACAGCTCTCAGACTCACAGCTGATATGCATGTATTGAGTGGCACACAACCCACAGGTATCTCAGGCTTATGAGGATACAGAATGCAAAATGTGTGGGTGGCTTGTCTGTTAGCTGGCTCAGAGCTGTCTGCAGACAGCGGGGATGCTTCTAAATTACAGCTTTTGGCGCAAATGCTGCTCAAAGAGTTGATTGTTTATCTTTGAACACGAGGCAGAATTAAGGTCGTAGCACGTTACAGACTTCAGGAGTGGGACAATGCATTTTCCTTAAAGACTGCCCAAGAGTGGTTTCAGTGGTTAAGCTTTTCTGAAATAAAGTATTCCTCGTGTTGTCTGGAGAGGCTTAAGGAGCCATTAAAGTGCTGAGTAATCAAACTACCTCCTCTACATCTTCCATTAACATCTTTGACGTTCAGAATGTTTCTAGTCTTCGCTGTCAGACAATTCACCCAATATACGCGATGCTTATGAAATCAATGTAAAATAAATAGTATTTCCAGTCCACATACAACAGAAGATGACACCAGTTGTTGGCTGCCCCTCTGCTCATATTGTCCTCTGTGACAGAAATACGTCGGTTGCTTATTTACTGAAGTGGCTCACTGTAATGCACAGACAAATATTGAGCTACAGACATGAGTGCATGCTTTTCCATGTGAGACCATATAACTCTGTTTTTATTACATGGTAAAGCAAAGATGCATTTTAGAGGGACAAAGTCAACGCTGATAAACTTGGTGTTGAGTGTAACTGAATGATCCATATCTCTGTACCTGGGTGCAAGAGGCATGGTAATGTACGGTGTAAAGAGGGCACTACGTTTGGCTAATATTCATCGAATGAATTAGGCTCCTCCTATGAGTTATTTATCAGACATTCACATGATCAAAGAGCTCCATAATTTCAACTGGCACACAGGTGATGGAAATAAAAGGGTTTACTAGGCCTGCATGGGCTTTATGTTTTTATTTTCTCTGCTAAGCGACAGGCCAGATTAAAGCCATCTACAGTGCCCTGCATCTGAAACCGAATCACAACCGCCAGTTGAAGTTCATAATTCTGTGATTTACACCGAAGGAGCTGAAAAGCACCGCTATGGAGGCGAGGGAGAAAAAGGGCTGAGCCCCCCCACAAAGACATCTTTGTATGTTTGTATGCAGAAAGGAATCCTCTGCATCTGAATGTGTCCTGCACTTTATATTTCTCTGCCGAGGTCGAGATGGAGTATTTGGAGCACGTGACTTTATAATGCTTCCTCCTACCGTATTTTGATTTTTCCACCTTTTTTGTTGTGTCCCGTCGTCCAGAATTTAAAGCAGGCTTTAGATTAGCTTGCGTTTTGAATTATAGACATTTTGTTTGACTTTTTGTATGTCGTTTGCTGACTTTATTTTTATCAATTGTTCAAGGGAGCTTTTGCCAGGTTTATCAGGCTTCCAATTAACTGTCCCTTTAAGTCTTTTTAACAAGCCAAAATCAGTATGAAAATCTGCTTGTGCAGTAAGATCTTTACTGCAGACTAGGGAATCAAATATACCACGTGATGCATTCATGTACAATGCATGTGGAGGACTGAACGCTACTGTGCTGCATTGTTCTGCAGCGCACATGTCGTTTCACTATTCATTATTTCCCAGCTTTGCGTCTGCTCTGCACAATGCTGGTGTCGGCCAGTATCATACAAACTGTAAACATGAACAGAGGTATTGTAAACAGTGATGCTGAAGCAATGTGCTGTCGTGGTTTGAAATGTACTTTTTTATTTGTTTTGGTCCAACGCGACTAATCCACTATGCAAACTACTTGTATGGCTTAAGGCTGTTGTACTAAACCTGTGGTTTATGTTCATGGTGTCTCAACGTCCTAACATATTTAAAGATTATCACACAAGCTGTGAGTGACGATTGAGAGACTTGATGTAGGAATTTCAGTCTGTAATCTTTGAGTTATAGGAAAAGTGTACACTTCTCATTCACAGTAGACTACCGTAAGATTTGTCTTCTCTTGACACTGTTATTGATTCAAATATAAAACAAGTGCTACATGTTTGTGTCTTGATATCAACTGATACAGTTCTTTGTAGACCTGCAGTAATTACTGTACACAACAGGTTCCTCTGACATTTAACACTGAGGAGCCTTATCTGTTGTCTATAAATCCTTATCGAACCCATTTAACGTCTGTTTAGAGGCCCTGGGTAATGAACACGTGGCAAAAAGGGTCTATTTGTCTGAATGTAATTTGTTGGAACGACATGTGGGAAACACATGAGTTTGACTTTAGAGATTCAATTGTTATCTCGGAATTATTCTGACTTAACTCACGTGTGGCCCTTATCCTCTTTCATAGCTAGAGATTACAAATTTGAAAATGTCTGGGGGTTAGAAAAAGTTTACCAGACCTCATCGCTGCTTGGGACTAACGGCTCAAGCCTTCATAAACTAGCAATAACATCCAAATCTTCAAACCATCAAAATCATCAATTTTGATGATTTATTTCTTTAAACTGTCTGACAGTAAAAGTCTACTCCACTGATGTCTGTTTAGAGCCAGATGTGTCAAAATCAATCAATGAGTATAAGTTACTCAGTTGTGTCATGGTGTACAATACATAGTGACTAGTATCAGAAGTTTATGACTTATAATAAATACACATGACACTGTCTGAAGAGATGTGCTTTTGAATATTGTATTCAAGTGTTTTAAGAAATTCACGCAGTAGAATTCAGGAAACATTCTTCAGTACATTTGAAAGGCACCTTTTCTGTAGCTTTTAACACGGTGAAACATTCGGAAGACATGAGTGCAGATCAACTTTGAATACTGCGATATCTTCGAACAATAAGATAGCCCTGTACAAACTGTGCTTAAATGGTTTAGGTTAACAGTCTTTCAATCAAGTTTTCATTTGTCAAGTCACATTAAATGGCAAATATCAATATACACTTATAGACTTTGCCATAACAAGGAGCGCCTGGTTGAAATGGAAACATTGTATTTCAGAGGCAAAGTAATTAAGACTTACGGTGGCTAAAAGAAGCGGTTACACGATGGTGGTTTGATTAAGAAATAAAAAATATTCTATATAAGTGTGGTTTGTACATTATTCAATCTGTGGTCCATAATCAGTAAAAGTATCTTCAAAACTACATTCACTGAGCTACTTGTTATCTCTAACTTGTTACCCTCGAGTGCAAAGTGAACTTACAGTAATTTGTATAACATGCAACAATTCCCTTTAATAATAACCCACAAGAAACAGTCCCAAGTTCTGCATACATTTGGGAATCTTGGGCAAACAGCCCATGTAATATTGCTTTCAACGGATTTATTTGTGCAAAAGCAGGACACTATTATTTAGCTCAAAATGTCATATTGCTTGGGCCCATTCTTGTCATCAACTAAGAAAAGAAATCATGATTACGATTTACAAAACCTAAAAATTAAATTATATTCCATAGTTTAAGAACTTTATATTTAAATTCAGTGAAGTCTTCTGGTTTTAAGGCACATTGTTTCATAAAGAAACCATCTTTAAATTCTAACGATTAATATTTGAACGATTGCATGCACGCCTCAGAGTTTTCCAAACTAATTTCATCAACGTTGTGGAAACAGTGCAACTTACATTCACCTCCTGACTAACTGCATGAGCTTGGTCCTCCTTATGAACATTCAGAATATATTATTACACAGATGGCGCTGCTCTTGTTTCACAGGAAGCGGCAGCTGATTGGACAGAGTGGTTTCTGGCAGTAAACGTTAACCCTCCTCGCCCGCGTCTGTTCAGTCTTTCTATGCAGCTTTCTGCTTGGCTGGGCAGAGTTTTCTGTGGAGGAAAGCCTCGACATGCGGCCAGATCTTGTTGGTTTCTGTCCCAGAGAAGATCTCTAGTATGCCTTTGCTCCTGGAAGGGCAAAGAAAATCAAGTTTTGAACTCCAATATTACACAGCAACTCAAAAAATATGTACACAATCTATTCGCAGTTTTTAATGGGCAGAAAACTGTGAACACTACCGTAAGATATGTTGTACGGCAAATTAACAAGTAGTTTTTCATCCTTTCAAGTGAACGCTTGTCCCTTGCTATTCCCAGTCTGTGCCTGTACGTCTTCAAATGATGAACAGCCTCATGCTGTGGTAAAAATAAGTGGGACACTAGCTAAGCACATCCCTATGGTTTGAGGGAACACAGAGTAATATGTTTTCCTGCCTAATTAGTCCAGAAATAGAAATTATGAATGTACAAACTGGGTCGGAGGCCTTGCAAGTCTCGTATTTGTACTTTGTTTTATTTTTCCTTTGCTTGGGTTATTGATTCTGGTAAACTTTCAAGATAGAAAAATATTAAAATAAATGTTTGTATATTAATTTAACTAGAAGAAAATGTGTGTTTGCACTAATTAGCTTGTCTTCTCAGTACTTTAGCAATTTGTCAATCATGCAAGTATGTATGAGGACTGTGTACGGGGGACAAGGCCAGGGGTCAAGGTTCAGTGGCTTATTATCTTTTACTTAAGACATTAATGAGGACTTCTCATCAGTGACATATTAAACTAACTCCTGCTCATTTTTCCTCTTTAGGTTATGTGTCTAGGGCTGTAAAATAGGTTACCGTAACAAGCAATGTCTGAATGTAATTGAAACAGACGATATATTTCGAGTTATGTGTACTACCTGTAGAACTCCAAGACAGGCTCCGTCTGCGTTTGATAGGCCTTCAGTCTCCGCGTGACCGTCTCTGGTGTGTCATCGTCCCTCTGGACCAGAGGCTCCCCCGTCACATCATCGAAACCCTGAAGGACACACAAACTCCTGTTAATTAGTTAAATACTACAACTATACAGCTTGCTGCAACACGCTGTACGTTTTGAATGCATATTCTTTTGCAAGCTGCAAATGGATGGACGCTGTATAATAAGAGGAATTATGAGAAACCAGCTGAGCCAGAGTTGCTTAAGAAAGGCTTGAGGCACTGTAACGTCCAGCTATGGTACGAGTCCTCAACCGAAGGATTTATGCAGCACAGACACAGACACAGCCCAGGGACTGGAATGTCCGCTCAAGACACGTAGATGTTGTCTTTGTTTTTAAACCAGTCGTCCAAAAAGGAGACGCAAGGTCGATAGTAGCGACGCTACATTTCAACCCCATGTGAGATGTCATCTCTTTGTTGCCATTGAATACACATTTACAACCATAACCCAGAATAGCAGTTGGTCATTAGATAATGATCTCAAACAAACAGTAGCACAGTATGAGCACAACTTATCTTTTATAGCCACATGCTGGCCAAAGCAGACATTTTTCCTTGAAGGGAAAAGCACAGGTGTTACTAATAACATTAACGATGGCTCTGCTCTATTCAAGTGTCCCAGTGAGTCACGCCAGTACCAGGATCCTGAAAGTGAAGCAGCTGAATGAAATTAACTCATCAATTTCATAATGTACACCTGTGACATGTAACAATGTTGTGGGAAAGGTCAAAATCACCTTAGCTTATATAGCAAAGTGGATTTCTGTCTTCTCTATCATTTATATTAAACATTTGTGAATAAAAACCAAACACAAAGTACAGCTGAGGCTAAAGTATCGGACAAATACACGTTTTGACTTGCTGGTTGTGTGAGAGTCGGTAGATTTCACCATCTGGAAGACATGTTCGGCACAAAATTTCCCGGAAATCCATTCAGTAGTTGTTGGACCGACCAACAGACCGGCATTGCCATCTCTAGAGCCGCTAGCATGACTGAAATTCAGGTGTATTGAACTGAATTAATTAGAAAGACGAGAAGGAAAGTGTGCAACTATCTCAAGCCAGTCTAAATAGAAACTAGTGCCACACAGAATAGGGGTCATAGTAATAGTTTGAGGAACATCACGACCTCCTGCATCCCTTCATAGTATCAGTCTACCCATGTGTGTATTTCAGCAGATGTTATATGATACATTATGTTATGAAGCATGCAGAGACTTGCTTCTTCTGTATACTCAGCATGCACAGGCCTTGAGGAGCACTATGAGGTGCAGTCATGCCTCAAACTATTCAAGTTAAAAACATACCTGATGAAATGACCTCTGAGTGTGTTCACTATTTTAAGGGCTGTTTTAAGGGCATGTGACTGCTGCTTCAAGAACTAGAATAAAGAATAAACACTGCCATTTTTTCAACCACTTGACCTTCACTCCACTTATTACAGCCATTTCTGTCACCATGGTCCCTCTCAAACAGAACTGGGAGGAGTAGACTGAAGCCAATGGTTAACTCCTCCAGACTGTGCAGGAATTCAAGCAGGAACGTGCTGCAAATCACTGCCACAGTGAGAACATGTGACCACAAGCATGTCAGCTATGAATCATTCAGCAGTTATGAGCGGAGTACTTTATAAACCTTAACTCTGCATATATGGTATATATAGTTAAAGAAGTAATAGGTGACAGGGGATGTCCTTACAGAGACTTTAGGAGGGTTGAAATCTACGTTGTAGACTCTGCCGCTGGGAAGGTGAGTCCAGCGTGAGGTGAGCCTCTCTTTGATGGTCTGGAAAGGTACATTGAGGTTGATGACTGTGTCCACACTGTAGGCATCATCCAGAGCTTCTGACTGGGATACGGTACGAGGGAACCCTGGTAGAGATGGGGGGAGTAAAACAAGGCAAACGTTACAAGGAAGAAAGAAGGTGATAAATAACTATACCAAAATCCCATCATGCAGTTGGGTTCATCAATGAAGCCCAGTGGATATGATCAATCCTACCGTCAATCAGCCAGCTGCTCTGATCCATCGCTCTCAGGTCCCTCAGGATGAGACGAGACATTACGTCATCGGGTACCAGCTGACCCTGCTCAATAGACGACTTCATCAACAGGCCGAGCTCTGACACACACACACACACACACACACACACACACACACGAAAACAGAGAAAGAAGGATGAGATGCTGTCCGTTACAAAACTCTTTGTCTTTTTTCTATGAAGCAATTCTTCTTACACCACAGTATTTAATATTAACTGTCCCTCTCGCTGAAAGCATTTACTGAAATTTAATGAATTTAGCCGCTTCAACCCTGGCAGTGTTTGCAGTGAGTCCCTCATTGTGAATACATTCTTTATTATCAAGCGTTTAACCTCACAGAACTGTAGTTTACATCGGGAAAAAAAGAACCACATATTTACAGACATATAATATGTAATGCTGGATGACATAAATATGTATAAAATAGTGCACTAAACAGTTTGGGCTTCTTGGGTTCAACTATAATCATCATACAATCAAGCTGCACAAGCAAAACAATGTCTGCTGTACTAAATGGAACATTTTGCAGGATAATGGATAATAGTGGTTCAGGCATGAGACCAGCTGAAGACATTAATTTCCTGCAGCCTTGCAGAAATGACCTGAATGTGCTAATATACCGCTGTGGTGTAACCATAATAAAGAGCAATGGGTAGAACACAAATCACATGCAGCAAATAACTAGTTTGAGTTGCTGTTTCCTTTGTTTGTTTAGCAAATATGATAAATGCAGATGGCACACCAATACGCTCTGGGCCGGCACACTGAACCCAGGTGTTTAGAAAGCAAAGGCATTGTTGCACGGCTACTAGTTCATCAAGGCAAGTATTGGCAAAGTAAGGAGGACTCCTGATAATGTGTCAGTCTGTTTAAAACATTGTGATAGTGTTTATTTGCAGTGCACACACCCAAAACAGGAATTTCTGATGTTCAGTTTGAGTTGGGATAAGGTTAGTCAGGCGCCCTCGGGAAGCGGAAGGTCACCGCTTCAGTTGCAAGGACTGTTTCGAAAGATTTGATCTGGGGAAGTTAATCAGACGAACTGCTTTGACTGTCAACTGCTGCAGTGGAGCCGCTCGGCTGAACAACACAAACTGAGGAGCTGGAAAATGTCTGCATGTGTACAACAGTTTAACAGGAAGTGATGCAGGGGAGAGCAGAGACTCCTAACCCCACTGTAACCTTGCCTCTCTGCTTCAATCCTCAGCTGTTAAAACACACCTCTTCCTCTGTAGTCCCTCCTCTCAAGGAACAAAGGTGCAACCTGCCTTATCTTTACACCTCTCTTTATCTTCCTCCAAGGTGATATTGAGGAGCAGTGGGCCTCCTTCCTGAGCTTGGTAAAGGTTTTCCAGTATATAGAGAAAAACAACATCCTGTATAATCCTGTAAGTCAGTTTGACCTTGGATCATCAGAACACAGATACTCAGATTCACAGTCACAGCAAGACAAGAAATCAAACAGAAATACGAGCAGTGCTCTTCTCACAACAGTCTAGGAGAAAACAAAAACGTTAGAGTTTATCTTGCACACTATATGCTATATCTTGTTTGAGTGTAATAATCTGCTTATATTTTGTTTTGAGCATGATAATAAATTGTGTATACTGTGTAAATAAACAGTGCATCCAAAAAACCATGATGTTGAATAACATTTCTGAAGGGTATTTTTGTTAAACATCTGAAGTTGCAGCATTGTGTTTAAAACCTCATCGACACTGGTAAAGACAGGACAGGACATCTCTTACCAGTTTGGGCATTGATGTTGGCTCTCAAAATGTCCCCACTAGAAATGTGTTTCAGTCCAAAAGTTTTGGTTATGCGCGCAGACACTGTTCCTTTGCCCGACCCCGGAGGTCCCATAATGACTGCACGGAAGATCCGCTGAAGAACCATCTCTGCACGAGTATTAGTTCAAAGTGAGTATTTAGCAACAGGATAGCCGTGTCTGTATCCTTCCCATGAAACCTCTCTGGATGCTCTGCATGGACCGGGACCGGAGACGACTAAGTGCGCAACCAAAAGTGGGCGCGTCTTTCGCAGTCTTGACTTTATTTCCTTACGACACCACAAGGAAGAGGAGGAGGAAGCAAACGAGAGCTGTGGTGGCGGTGGGGCCAGATAGGGATCCACTGACGCACACCGTGAAGAGCTTCTTTATCAGGCGTGTTGACAACTTCGTCACCAATGTCACTGTCTACAGTGTACTGAAGACCTGTTCGTCGTAGGTCTGAGCTATTGCACGGTTATGCAATGTATCTACCTTAGGGGGAAAGCGTGTTGGCAAGGTGGCGGTGATTAATCCCTGCAGAGCATTGATCCCCTCAGTGGACAGACCTGGAGGTTGGCAAGCAGATAAGCTGGGTTGAATAACAACCAGTCTGCTCGCTCCTTTCAGCCTCGAAAACAAAAGCTTTTGGGGCGAGCGTTAATAACCGTGTGTTTGCTTATTCAAAGCAATCTCCGGTTTACTTTGATTTGTTTAAAGTCTGCATTTAAAAAAATATATATGATAGCGATAACCCTTGCAATTTACGGCGGTAACCCATTTGTTTACATTTGTATTCACGTTATGTGCCTTTAAGACCCAAAGCTTTCGTCAAGCCACGCCCACCGTGTTTAATGAATGGATGACTGGCGCCATGTAGTGGCCGAAAGCAGCGAAAGCGCCTTAAAAAGCTCATTTTGACCCTCCTGCTTTTCCGTATCTTCGCCGCCCACCAACTTCTTCCTGGACAAACACACGTGGATTTCCACTGATGCCAGGCAGAAACAATAACATGGCAAGCCATGGACTCGCCTACGACGGCTGCAATTTCTTCAGACAGAGGCTAGTTTTATCCACACTCAGCGGGAAGCGTGTTAAAATCTCAAACATACGGTCCAAAGACGACAACCCGGGGCTCCGCGGTGAGTTGCATCTTCACTCTGCATGTGGCGTCGCAGTTAGCTCCTCGGCTAACGTGCTAGCTGGTACGCAGTTGGCAGTGTGTTTGATCACTGGGCGTCGGATGTGGGGAAGCCATGAGACAGTAGTATAGATGTGAGATACGTTATATCTTACCTCAATGTACAAAGTTATGTCGTTGTTTTACTTGTCAAGAGCATTGAACCAGTGTGTGCAGAGGTGTGCCTCATTTTAAAAGTGACTCGTAGCACATGTGAGAGTCATCAGAAGTCCCCACAGGACTTAATCCCTTTGTTTACACCCATATGTTTTAAATACTGGATGCAAGATATATAATATAACGCATTAGTTTGTTCTAACCAACTTGTTGGTATTTCAAAGTTTTGGTAGACTTGGCTTTAATGGAAGAAAACATCCTCAGATTGAGCTGTTGGAAGATGTTTGGTTTGACTAATTCAATACCTTATTGCTGTGTCTTTTCCAGATTTTGAGGCCAGTTTCATAAGACTGTTAGAAAAAGTGACCAATGGCTGCAAAATAGAGATTAACCAAACAGGTGAGTGTTATCATTAGGACAATACAGTTTACTGCCAGAGGATTGTTGAGCTTTCAGGATTGATCAACACCAGCAGACGGACATCTTTGATATGAATAACTGGATTTTAGTTATTTTGTGTTTTCAGTATTTCTGTTCTTTCACAAGTAATATACATCTAACTTTTACTCTTTGCATGTGGAATTAGGTGTAGTAATGTTCAGCTTCATTAGACTGTAAAGTACTACGTTATGGACTCACTCTCTGTCCCCGTGTCTGTCTTCACAAGGTACTGTGTTGTTCTACCAGCCTGGCTTGTTGCATGGCGGCTCTGTTGAACATGACTGTAACACGCAGCGCTCGGTTGGCTACTATCTTGAGGCCCTGCTCATGCTGGCTCCATTCATGAAGACCTCCCTAAAGGCCACACTGAGGGGAGTCACCAACGACCCCATCGACCCGACGGTGAGGACACGCATGCATGCACCCGATTACCTTCCAACTTTTTACTTGGTCATTTTGTCCCTTCTGATTTGATTTAGACTCTAATAGCTTGTGAACGCTGGGCGGCGCTGAAGCATTCTTCTGAAAATAAACCTGTCAACTTCTTTAAACATTGAATTTATGGGTACCTACCAAATGATCACTGCTATTCCCTGCACACATCCTTTCATGTAATTATGTCTTCACAAGCTGTAGTTCTAAGGTGGAGTTTTTGAGCGTAACATTTTAGATAATAGGTCGGAGGCGCAGTCAGTTTTTGAATAAATCAGACGTTTGTATACCGAGTCATTGGGGTTGAGCCGCTACTTCTTCGTGTCGAAAGGAGTCAGCTGGGGTGGTTCGGGTATCTAATTAGGATGCCTCCAGGACGCCTCCCTTTAGAGGTTTTCCAGGCACGTCCAACTGGTAGGAGGCCCCGGGGAAGACCCAGGACACGCTGGAGGGATTATATCTCCCAGCTGGCCTGGGAACGCCTCGGGATCCCCCAGAATGAGCTGGTAGATGTTGCGGGTGAGAGAGGGGCCTGGGTCAGCCTGCTTGACCTGCTGCCTCCGCGACCCGACCCCGGATAAGCGGGTGAAGATGGATGGATGGAGACATTTGTATACTGACTTCAGAAACTCTTAAAATGTTCAGTTTCTGATTTACATTCTATTTACAAATGCAGTTTGTTCTCTTCGTTGAGTGACACACATTTTTGCTCTTGAGTTTGTTTGCATGTTTGAACATGTTATAGCGGGCTATTCTCAACCACTGCATCATTATTTCTGTGTGTATAACAAGTGTATAATGTCAACATAGCACTGACAAGAAAGCAGATAGAAGAGGTATGGGGGATTCTGGAGACAGGGGATGTCACTGGGAAAAAATTGCTCCAGGGATGGGAAATTGTACATCTCTACGATGTACTAGTGAAGATGTAGAAGCATGTTTTAAGGCTGTTAACACTCTGTCTCCTGCAGGTCGACATGCTTAAGTCCACAGCCCTTCCTCTGATGAAGCAGTTTGGCATTGATGGAGAGGGCTTTGATATCAAGGTGAGGACATAATGGTGGTCTGTTGATAAGCACGGTGTCATGTAATACATTCAAATATAGTGCTGCAACTTTAGACAATCCTTCTCATCTCACTCTCGCTTTCTCTGTTGCTGCTCCCTCAGGTGGTGAAGAGGGGTATGGCGCCTGGTGGGGGAGGAGAAGTATTTTTCTCATGTCCTGTCCGCAGGACCATCAGGCCAGTGCAGCTGACTGACCCAGGAAAGATTAAGAGGATCAGAGGAGTGGCGTATCCTTCTCAGACTCACAGTCATGGCCTTTTTTTCACCTGTACTCATGACTGGTGTGACACAAACTGTCAATTACATTGTATTTTGTTGTCTAATCTACCGATTATTCATGTTTATGAACAAGGATATTGTGGGAAATAACAATTTTCCCCCTCGTAATATCCTTAAGCCCAATGAGATGGCTTCATATGTTTTGTCAAAAAGCCAAAGACCTTCTCAAAGCAAATCCTCACATTTCAGTTGCTGTTGACTAATTGACATATCGCTTTCTAGTATCTATCCCATCATGAATGTCAGAAACTAAACCTTGTGGTTTCTCAAGTTTGTGCTCCTTTCAGCTTTAAGTTGAACTGACTATGTCGTCCTTGACCGTCTGAACCCAGATATTCAGTTCGAGTTTCTCCTCAGATGGCCAACAGGATTGTGGATTCAACCAGGAGCGTCCTCAACCAGTTCATTCCAGACATCTACATCTACACCGACCACATGAAAGGAGCCAACTCTGGCAAGTGAGTATCTCAATATCATTTTTCAAAAGAGCCTTCACTTGTTACTATAAAAAAAATATAATTTCCGTTTATAAGTTGTACTCCCTTTATTCTTGACTTTTCAGTCCTCAATGAATACTGACAAACCACACCAGTACCATAGCATACTGGTTATATGTAAACATAGCCTGGGAACAACACTCTTGCTGCATTTATTAGCAATGTGCCAATTATCCCAGCATTGTCAAAGATAGACATAAAGTAATTAATGTTGGGTGACTGCAGATCTCCGGGTTTCGGTCTCACCCTGGTAGCCGAGACGCTGAACGGCTCCTTCCTCAGCGCTGAGATGTCGTCCACGCCGCAGGGGCAGGGTGACCCCATGCTACCTGAGGACCTCGGCCGGAGCTGTGCCAAACTGCTTTTGGAGGAGGTGCATCGGGTAAGTACTGAAAAAACCCATACGGTACTTTCCACACACACATATCATGTTAGTGCTTTTGGGGGGTTGTCCATTCAAGCAAAGCTTCAGATTTCAGTCGTTTTAGCCTGTGAGCTGATTTATTGTGCTCTGGAAGTCATGTAAGTGGAGAGGGTTAGTGGCTCACTACCTTTTTAACCGACAGCATGTTTGGATAGTCAACCCTCACTTTGTGTAGGGTTACAACATTGGTTCATTTTAGTCTGTAAGATCATCTCAGGCAAAGTTCCTCCTTACTTAAAGGGATAGTTTGGCTTTTTTGAAGTGAGGTTGTATGAAGTTATCATCCTACCTGCAGTAGATGGTGGTCAGCATGCCCCTAGTTGGGAGAAACCGCCATCTACTGCAAGTGCTATGGATAAGTAACTCATACACGCCTACTTCAAAACAGGCCAACGTAAAGACCTTTTTTTGCAGCGCAATCATAGTCTTAATTTAATGACTTCAGTTCAAAATGCCATCTATTAGTAGAGGCTGGCATTTACTTCAAATGCTGAGCAGTCACTACCATGTGGCACACAGATTTCACAGTGAAATGTTATGTTGCCTCTCGTTTCCAGCTTGTCCCCGGTCAAATCTAAATTCTTGAGGGAATACCTGACATAGACAGTCGGGAAACATTAGAGTCCGAGCATGCAATACTGACACTTGCTGCCCTTGTTTGCCCGCATTCTCCGATAATGACCCCAGTCTGGAATTCAACTGAGAAATAGTTTATGGGCACAACCTCAATGTATAAAAACTACAACAGCTAAATAGCATTTCCATTCAAATCAAATGTTTTGGTCATGCATTTTCTCACTTCCATCTGTTTAAAAAAATTTGGAAAAGTTAGTCGTACGGTTCCTTTTCCTGTCAGGACTTGCAACTTCTGATTTATTGTTCCCAGTGTCACTTTGGTTTCATGCCACATTTTCACAATGTGTGCTAAGCCAGAAGAGGCCAGCTCGCAGTCGACGACAACGCACACATGACCAATTTAATAATAAAATTAAAAGAATGAACGTGTCTGTTTTTGAGGAAAATGCCATTATGAATTAAAAACAGACACATGAAACATCAATTTAAGTCATAGATATGTCTGTGCAAAGGTCAAAGGTCAGTGATCTTTTCAGCAGTTACGGGGCGCGTCAGCTGAAGAGTGATTGTCCGAACAAGCTTGATGAATGAGGATTCCTTGAGAGGTGATTTACGGTTCAGTTTGAGGCCTCATAAAAAGTCACATTTTATGTTTCCATATCTTTCTGCGGACTTGGAAAGCCATGGCTATAAGACTAACTAACTTGGCTGCAAGTAAAAACATCTAGAGGCAAAAAATAATTTCACATTGTCGGGGGGGGAAGCCCACCTCATCAGAATTTGTACAATTGGATCCAGTGATTGTGTGACTTCAGTTTGCCTCCACATGGCTCTTCCTCTCAGCCCCCTCTCACAGGAGGCATGTGAGTCCAGTTAGCTGGTCAGGGTAGTGCTGATTAACTCTGAAACAGGAATATTGTTGGACGCATCCTCTTAACTCCACTTAACAGAGTGAGTCGCTAACGTTTCTCTCGAGCAGCTGCAGAGGTTGGTGGACTGAAAAGGTTTTGTTCAGGTTTTTTTTTTTTTTTTATATACTGCTGCTGATATAAAAGGTAGATTCACCAGTTCAGTGACCGCACAGCGTTTGAATAATTTTAATTTAAAAAAATATTTGAATACCCTAACTACAGCAGGAGGACAGCGTGATTACTAGAGCTGAGAAGAGTAAAAATGGCAGTGTGAGTCTTGTGCTGGAATAGTTCACCGAGAAGGTAAAGGAGATTAGCTGGATTCACATTGAAGGGCATGTGCCCTGTGTATCGTGCGTCTTGTTTGTTTAATGGTTAATCAGTACCGTCTTCTTGTAGTAAACCAAAGCTACATGATGGACATTTTGTTTTTGGAAGCAACATCAACACAGGACAGGAGCTGATGTAAGTGGTTCCAATTTTTAAGAGTTTCTCATATGGAGTGGTTTTTAAGAGTTTACTGACTTGGGTGTGTGTATGCTTGTGTTGAGTTTTGTCATTTAATCCAAGTATTTCTGTTTATAGTTCTCAATATACTCAGAACATCTCAGATGTGGTTATTCTACTAATGTAAAAGCTGTTCAATGTTAAACTAATGAATATAAAACATGGATATCTCCTCAATTAGTTTATTTCTCCCTGTTGACATCCACTCAGTTTGATTTCATTGGGTTTTACAGGTTATAATTATAATAATGCTTAAGTTTGCACCCTCGTTTTTTTCTCTCGTTTGATTGTTTGAATGGGGGTTTTGCCAGTTGCTCGAAGGATTCACGGGACTTTTCCATGAGGGCCAGTTGGTGGCTGCTGGCCTCTTGGGAGACTGTCTGGTGATTTGTCTCGAAAGGCAGGGCCTGAATCTGTCAGACATGGTGTTGATGCGTTCTATTTCTCATGTTTTACTGAAATGAAGCTGCGTATTTAAAAGGATATGCTGAACAAAGAGTGGGAAACCAGAACCTTCAGGGAAAATGTAGGTAACTTCTGTAGCCCAGAACAACAGCACCAAAAGGTAAAGATGCTCAGACTACATGACACTTCTTTCATATTTTGCACACTTTAAAATTGTTAATGTTTCTTGTGCATAATGCATCACATACACGTTGACTTTTTACTGGTAGCGAATTATGATTATTAAAATGTCTTGAATGTAGAAATATGAATCCAGATGGATGTGCTTGACAGAATATGGAAAACCTATCAATCCGTCATACTTTAAATGCTTGTTTATGGAGTAAAGAAATAATTTGTGACTGATGTGTAGGTCTTTGTAAGGTTGTCTAGTTAAAGTCATGAAGTATTTGTTTGAAATTATTTTTTACAGCATACTAAGTTTGATAAAACTCATTCACTGAGAGATGGAATGCAATGGGCAAAATCTATTAGCACAGAGCTGCTGTCAAGTAATCACGACATGTGATCACTTGGGTACAGAGAGTGGATCCTCTGTCCTCTAAATGTCTCGGATGTCGAAGAAAGGGGGGTCTATGGCAACTCTAGAAGATATAACATACTACAAGGTCAGAGGAGGTGGGACAATGCAGCATTATTAAAGAAAAAGAAGCAAAAACCATGTTGTAGAGAGAACAATAAATATATTCGCTGTCATTAAGGATTTTTTTTTCAAACTATTTCAGGAGATTAAAATGCATGTCATTTTGGAAAATTATCACATTCTAAAAACGCAACACTGTAAATGCATATGCTACATTTTTTCAGACATGTGGAATTTTTGTCACAAAGCTGAAAAACCGAACCCTAGCTATGTTATGCAAGTGTAGATAGCTATCAGTGTTGGACCTGAGATAATCAATTCCCTGTCATGGGGTCGCCGAGTCCTTTTCAAACATCTCCGCCTCCATGACGTATATTTCTGTTTATGTTATTGAAACAAATTGCCGCCCCTCTTTCTCTCTGTTTTAGGGTGGCTGCGTGGATTCATCCAATCAAAGCCTGACGCTGCTCTTGATGACCCTTGGTCAACAGGACGTCTCTAAGGTTCTGCTCGGACCCCTCTCCCCATACACGTAAGTCATCCTCTCTCAATAACAGACACGCACAGCCTTGGCTTATTTATAAGTTACTACACCGATGCACTTTGTTATTCTTCTACTTGTCCAATCTTGGCAAGTAACGGTAATCCAAAGTTCTCGTCCCGCTGTAGAGCATGAAATGCTAGACAAATTAACAGAGGCATAAATACACTCTTCATTGACTCATTGTTTGTGTGGTTTTATGGAAAAATACCCCGATTTGCTAAAAGTTATAACTAAGTTGATCTTAAATTGAATGTCCCATGCTCCCAAAAGTTGTTTGTGGCTGCAAACACACACAGTTCACATACACAATATGCTCTTTCAACAAGTACAGCTCAAAGTCTTCTGCTAGTATGAAGGTAAGAGAACAGAGGGAGCAAATGCAAGTTCATGCACCAGAATTTGTTCTTGTTCGTTTTTTTTTTGTGTGTGTGTAACAGGCAGAAGAATAACAAGACTATTACATTCAATGGACTTTGGATCGCAAATTGTTGATGTGCTTTTGCATGCCTGTATTATCATGGGACTTGGCCAGATGTGCATTCCCATGGCTAGTGTCCTCATGGAGTGTGTGCTTTTTGAATGTATGATGAATTAATATATTTATAACATTTTTACTAGAATGTTTTTGTAAACAAATAGAAAAAGCAACTGAATAAACTGATTTCAGACATCTTTATCATCACGAATGTGGAGAGAACTATGAACTGTCCATTTTCAGTTATCATGGTACCGGTGCTGTGTCCGTCTCAAGTACAGTACTATGATAACTGAAGATTGGCAGTGCCATCACAATGCGCTCCTCATAATGCTGATTTTTCTGAAGACCAATGAAATCAAGTTTCCATTGTTTTTGCGTTATTTTACATTTTAGACTTGAAGGTAAGGTTCATGAGATAACAGACTGATGCCCTTTGGCGGTAACCTACGCCATTTGAAGCACACAGTGTTGTGAAACGCCCAGTGTGTTACGTGTTGTGTTGACAGTTTGACTATTTCATCCAACTTGGGGTGAATGCCTCTCCTTCATGAAACTGAAATCCTATCTCCCATTTGTCTCTCTCCCCCACCGTCTCTACAGAATCGAGTTTCTCAGACACATTAAAGATTTCTTCCAGATCATGTTCAAGATCGAGGTTCAGAAGCCTTCAGAAGACGAAAGGAAAGGAGGGGACAAGGTCCTGATGACCTGTGTAGGAGTCGGTTATAGCAACATAAACAAAACCCTTAAATAAAATAAGTATTTTTTATAAACATGTCTTATGTTGGTTCACTAACAACAAATGGTAGAATACAGTATTTATTTTTTAAATGTGAAAGTTATGACATTATATATGACGTTACATTATTTGTGTTACAATATGCTAGAGGATAAATGTGGAGTTGATGGGTAACAGTCCCAAGGAATACAAACAATTTTAAAAATGCAAAAAGACATTCAACTTCATCGTCACTTCTTAAATCTGAGTGTGTTGATAATCAGTCTGCACAACACGGCCTGGTTGAACATTACTGGAATTTCACATTCAAAAGCATTTCTAGAAGGTTAGTTCCAGCTAAAGTTAGGTCAAATATATCGGAAAGTGACTGGTTGTCCTCCTTCGCTGCAGTTCTTCACACCACATGTTGTCATCACTGGAGCTGGAAGCCGTTAGTCATCTTGGCCACATAGACGCTTGAGGGTGTCGCCGTAATTGCCAGACACTTCAGACTACACAAGCATAAGAGAGGGATGGGGACAGGATATTGTTTTAAGAAGGCGTATCTTCTGATAACCCAACAAAAAGATTGTCCAACTATCTCAAAACAAGATACCATGACATTTAAAGATTTGTCACGGTGCATATGTAATTTCATGTCTCTGGGCGTGTGCACTGACCTCTAACTGGGAGTAGAGGGAATATCCAAACTGCTTCTTATACTCCGCTTTGATGTCCAGCAGGTCTATCTCTGAGCGACTGACTAGTATCCTGGTCAGAGTGGACTCTGTGGTCCCCGCACCCTGGACAAAGGAACATTTGGAAAAGAAGCAAAAGGCACAAATTGGACCATGTGTGTACATGCATTATCCTGCAGTAACTGCTGCTGTCACATGTTTTTTTGGTCATCTGCTTTCAGGCCTGTTAACACAGATCAACCAGTGGTGCATGTTTAGTCAAAGGCCACAATAAAACAGTGGCTTAGCATTCCTTTCCCCACCACTGGAGAGGAATACAAATGTCTGCTGTGGCTAAAAAGGACGGGATGCAAGCAAACAATATGTGACCTTTGTTTTGGGAGCCATTGGCTTTGGGGTATAAAGGGCCCTCTTGGTACAGATGGACTGTTTACCTTCATGCTCTTGAAAAGTATCTCAGCCAGGTATGCAGGAACGGTCTTCACACACTTAACTAGACAAAAAATAATGGATAACTATTCAACGTGAGGGTCAGAAATAGGCACAGTATGATGCATTATAAATTATGTATTATAAATAGGCAGACAGTATGATGCATTATAAATTATAAATAGGCAGCCAGTATGATGCATTATTCTCACCAACAGCCACCAGTAGACTCTCAATGCTTCCAGACATCTCACTCTCAATGCTCTCCTGTAGAGTCTTCTTACTAATATTCTTGTACTCAACCAGAGCTGCAGAAACACAACAATACAACTGTTGAAGATCAGATGTAGACAAACGTAGATTTCTTTTATGAATTTGGATTTTCAGCTTTGCTAGCGGCAGTGCTATCAGGATGGTAATGTCGGTCAACCATCTTTTTTCATGTTGTGAAAATGTGTGTGTTCCCCCAGAGGATGAATCCTATCAGCTCTGGTGATCCACTGTCTCCATGAGGTAGACATCTTTTAGTGAAATATCTAAGAAACTAAAGAGTAAGATGGTGAGCACGGTCAACATTGTACCTGCTAAACATTGGTATGTCAGAATTGTCCTTGTGACCATGTTAGCATGCTGACGTTAGCATTTAGCGCAAACCAACATTGTACCACCTCAGAGCCGCTAACATGGCTGGACACGTGTCCGTTTTATTTCATTAGCATCCACAGAACAAACATGTAAGGGGTGAACCCACTCTGTCGAAGCTGGGGAATACTCCTGTGGCACAAGACGTCAATAAACTTCCCCTCGTCAGTTCCCCACTTCTTCTCCCCTGCTTCATACAGGACCTGGTGGGGATAAGTGTGAAAATACATCACTTTAGACTACACATGTCAATGGTTAAGACAAAGAGCATAGTATCGGATAAAGTGTTCATTTCATGTTGAGGATACAAAAAACAGAAAGAGGGCTGTGTTAGGGTGTGCGGTGCCTTCAGGGCCCATGCATTTGCAAAGTCAAGCTAAGAATGTTAAAATAACAGAAGTATGTCAACACCTCACTTACAGATCTGTCAGAAAGTAACTAAACTGCTCTAGTGTTTTTCCAAGTAGTGAAAATACCTTAGCATCTGCTATAGCTTTGGCAGTATCCACATTGGTGCTCTCATCTCTCTTCCCCTGTGAGGAAAACAAGAAAAACATGATGTAATCCATTATTATTACCATTTATTTTTCTCTACAATTCAGATTTTGGGTGCAGGTTGACTTTTTTGGAAGATGGGAAAGAAACGTTTACACCGGTCTAGCTACAATAAAGCAAATGCTTTAGTTCTGATTGTCATGGGTTGGGAATGCGGTCACTATTTTAAGGTAACGTATGCTACCTCAGCCAAGATGAGCAGTGCTTTTCCGTAGTCTCCCGATACCTCTGACTTCAGATCCTTAATCATCGCCTTTCCAGTTGCTTAAATGAAACGGCACAAAACAGCTGATTTCACAACAATCTTGACACATCGTGAACATTTGCCAACTGTTTCACAATAATCAGAGTTCCTCTTTACAAACACTTACCTGCGAGGTACGCTTCAGACAAGGCCTTGATCTGCTTGTTGGATCTCGAGGCAAAGATTTCTGTCAGCGTACTCTCAGTGGTCCCTGCTCCCTGTATGCAAATCACACAAAATGTTATATGGACAAGTGAAGGATAACTTTTCAGCGGTTCTGGGGTATATGTGAGTGGAGGGAAGATGTATGAATCCAAGCAATTCAATCTGAAGCAAATCGAGTCTGTTTAAACAAATGAAACTTGAAGTACTGGTGTCTCTTCTCCCATTGAAACCTTTTTGTTTGGTTTCTTTGAACACTGACGACCCAGCAGGCCATACACACTCCGTTTTGAAGCAGGTTCATGTCATCTTAAAGTCAATCCAACGCCATCTCACCTTGATGGCTTTGATGACTTCCTGACAGTCGTAGACGGCGGGAGGGGTTACCAAGGCGACCAACACATCCTCAAACTCTCCGTGGGTGTCGCCCTCCAGGTCAGCTACTAATTTCTGATGGAGGAAAGTTGATGCCCCACATTTTTCTCTGCCTTTGTCACAACACTCAGAATTGTTATTTAAAGGTCAATGTATATACCCTCTTTGTGGCTTTCTCGTAGGCCGTGGCAATAAGCTGACGCTGAGCACTACTTCTCTGGGTCAACACCTCAATTAGTGTCTTTTCAGTTGTACCTGTAGAGAAGAGACAAGCTTACCATTGACACTGCACTATGCAAACATTTACATAAAATGGCAGAGGACTGATAGTGGTGACTCATTAACTTACCAACGCCCTCTATGGCTTTCCTTAGTGCAGACACATCTTCTTCCACTTTGAAGTTTGCCATGTCCTTCACAGTTCCTCTTGTTGTGGACTGAAGAACACACACACAACATCTATCTGCAGGTGTATGTATTGTTTGCGGTTTACTATTTAATATTCTAAGCTTGCCTAAAGGATTTGTCACTATCCATCCAAGCTATAACATCTCATGTAATCATCATCATCTTAGGAACTAAAAGGTAAGAGTGTGTTTGACTTACGGTCACAGTAAATGAGGAGGGGGAGTCTAAAAGTAGGTCCAAGTCGCCCTACAACACAACAAATATGCTTTCATTATCAAATGTATGTTCTGTTAAATGCCCACAGTCTCAATTAAATACAACTACTCACCCAGTCAGCCATTGTTGTGGTTGAAGTCTCAAACTAGAGAGATGTAAAAGCTCACAGTATCAGTATCATGCATTTCCTCAGCACTACAGTTCTGCTTCTGGTGCACTCTCATCCCCTGACTTTCACTGCCTGCGCGTTTGGCATCCACGTCGTGTAAAATAAACACATCCACTAAACTATTCTCCTAAATATAGTCGTATGTATCCGTGTTAACTACGTGCACTTGACAGTTTATGGTCGACCAAGCCTTCATACTCGTGTGGAAACGTGTACGTGACTAGAACTGCAGCAAGTCAAAGTCTGAAATGCCATTTTCTCGATAAGCAAAGCATAAAAAAAAGCACACACCAATAATAAATACGTGTATAACACACAGACTGATCACAAGTCAGAAAACTGTTTTCTTACCTTAGTAAGGGGACAAGATGGATGTCAGAAGAGGAATTTCACGGTGTCGTGAAATCACCACACCTTTCAGAGACGTTGAAGTTTGGCAACGCCCTTTATTATCTGGAGGAAGTTGAATCACGGACCACGGACTCTATTTCCATAAACTCCTCACTGATACACAATAGCTATTCTGACCAGTCACGTGTTTACAGTACTCAGTTGAAGGTTGGGGAAACTGTGCCTGCTCTCTGTAACGCAACAATCTACCCTCTTCATCTCCAGAAGCCATTAGATTTCAGGACGTTTGTATTGTTTGTTTTACAGTTCAGTTGAAAAAACAAAAATACAGAAATAGCATGTTTTTTTTTCGTTTTCATCTGAATCTAAAAACGAAAATGCGAAAGAACTGGGTTTTGCAAATCCTTCTTTTGTTATTTTCTTACTTAAAAGCCAAGGCAATAGAAGGAATGTAGGCAATACATGTACAGTCTATGAGGCAAACACATACCACGGTAACATTAGAAGAAAATTAATGAATCAATATAAATAAATAAACGTGGCCGATGGGAGCAAGTTAGCAACAGTAGTTTACTCCAGGCGGTTTAATATGTATGTACACAGCATTCAATTAAACGTTGCATTGTTTAATGCAACACAGTTCTTAATATAGTTTAATCAATGTCATTTTTGTGTGCAGAGTTGTTGCTGTTAGCACTCATATTTATTTTTCCATATTATTGTTCTGTTTCTCATGGAGGGCCAGTTCTGACAGAGAAAAGAAAAAAATAAGATGAAAATTAAATGGGCTTATATTTACACAAATATACACAAACTATCCCCATTTGACCCCACCCACTTTGAACGCGTGTCTCAGTCGGGTGGAAGAGAGTATATGCCCTAAGCGGGGCCTGCCAGGGGATCTTCCTTTTGTCTGGACATTAAACCCAGACAAACATTATTTGTCCAACTTCAACCTTAATCATAAACCAAATCTAAACATTATATAGTCAACCACCAGAAGAGTGTCACTTGGTGAAGAGGAGAGTTCACGTTAGCCTACGTGAGAATATAACTTTCCTTAACTGTTAAGCTCAGGGCAAAGAAACCCCAAGCAGCTGATCAGCCGGGTAGCAAAAACGCCTGTCCGTTCTTTGACAGCTCGGTACTCGACGTCAGGGTACTGTATGGCACAGTGATACTTGACGACATGTCATTGACCATTTAACTGTATGACAGTCAGTTGAAAGTTCAAGTCAACCATTTATTTTTAACCAAAACTATTTTTGCTTTATTCCTGTATTTAGCCGTTAAGCTAATGCTAGTTAGCTAAGAGGGCGAATTAGCAACTTCTTAACGTTAGCTAGCAACATGGACCCTCCCAACACTGTTGTGGCTACCAATCGTTAGCTACACTGTCTTTCAATTGTGCAGCTACCTCAATATTTGTCGTAATATTTCTTTACTTTTATAAATGTATGAAGACGCGTGCAGTTAAATCTAGTCACTGTTTCGTTGTCAGTCTTGTTTATCTCAACAGGATATAACAGTTATTGTTTATCGAGGTTCAGCGGTAGCCAGCTGCCTCTATTGTTGACACGTATACGGTCAGCTGAAGTGCACTATAGGCATGTGGTGGTCTTAACAGTACTGGATCAGCTACACAACTACAGTGGACATATAGAAATGGGGGTGGGAGGAAGCTAACAAGAACTCTGCAGCCGACTCATACCTGAATGAGGATGATCGGGACTTTGAAGGGGGACAGCTGTGCCTGCTGGACTGTTTGACTCAGTGTTGGCGTTGGACTAAGGACAGGAGTTTGTTTGGCCATATTACAGCTTAAATTAAAACAAGACTACATGAAGAGAAAGGAGAATAAACTGTGTTGGGATCTGGTCCACACTTCTGGCACTGGGATGTTGCTGAAGACCTTACTGATCACCAGTTTTCTTGGCTGGGGGAAATGTCAAGATACCCAGAGCATGACACCAGATGAGAAGACTGTTATCAGGTAAAAAATACTAATCTAGAGACAGCAATAGGCAATGCTGTTTAGATGTGTTTGTGACAACTTTCAAAGCTTATTTGCTATTTTCACTTTTGATTCATTTATATTTTTCCTTTTTTTGCAGGGACCAGATTATTGAAATGTTTGACCATGCTTACGGCAGTTACATGGTAAGGTGTTCACTTTGATGCACATATATTAAAAAAAATGAAATGCTGAAGAGGTCAAAACTTTAGGTATATTAAACCACTTTATTGTGAGACTAACACGTGTTGGCATTTTTCGGGGTCATCTGGTTAAGAAAAGCTTGAATCAGTGGCTGGACAGAGTCCTCAGGGGTCGATTGGGTCGTGGGTAGCTAGACTCATTCAGTGGCTCATTTTTAAATTTAAGCTGCATCTGAATTTGGGTAATATTGTTTTTAACATGAACACACATTTTTTTTTAAATAATTAAGACAAAGATATTTACAATAAAACCAATAAGTGCTCCCTGGTTTACAAACTATGCAATGCAAATGTCATTTTCTCTTTCACTACCCCCAAAAAATCTTTGGCATTTTTTAACTGTAATTTTTTGTATTCAACTGGCTATTTTCTTGGTTGGGCTGTAGTCTTCAGACCTTAGCTCCATAATTAATTCAGGGCATCTAATTGGGATCTGATTTAAGAACCTTTTGTGTGAAAAAACAACAGTTCCACAACTGATCCAGCAGTTGTGTCGTGTGAGGTATTCAGCTTCAGGCAGCTAGTTTCCTTTCCCTCATATAGAATTTTCAAGCCTCCACCTTACCTTAATGACACCTTTTCTGTCGACTGCTAAATGAAGCTTGAAGACAGTAACTGTTGTTTGTGTTGCAGAAATATGCCTATCCAGCAGATGAGCTCATGCCTCTAAGCTGCAGGGGGAGAGTCCGAGGCCAGGAGCCCAATAGAGGGGACATAGATGACTCCTTGGGGAAGTAAGTTCAGTTAAAGTTCCTCAAACAAACAAGTCATGCATTTTTTATTTACCAGTTGGAACCAAAGTTTTACGCACACTTTTGAAAGTCTAATATTTACAGTAACTGGCTTGGTGTGCTTTGTGTCTTAAGAGCATTGCTTCATAGAGCAATAGCTTTTTAATTTGCTGGGTGTAAAAATTAAACTATGTTTTTATAAACATTTTCTTGATTCTTTCCAGTTATTTAATACTGTATATTTTTTTGCCTGCTTTCAATATTCCCTCTTCACTGAGAATGTTAAAAGATAGCAATATAATCAAAGAAGAAAAATGCACCAATGCATTAGCTGCAATGTTGTATCCAACTTTTTATGTTAATTATAGTTATGCATTTTCAGAGAAGACGAAGATTACATTTTTTAATAATACTGTGCTGCTCCAAACATACTGACTTCAACATGGAGTAGATGCTCCAGTTTTATATGAATACATGAGTATGATACATGAATGCAAATGTGGGTCAATTTAATTTACAAGAAGGCAATAAGTCACAGACGTGCAGTGCAATACATCAGTTATGCACCATGCATGTTGCATAATGTAATTTTACTGCAAATGCAACATATTTAACATTTAATAGTCTGTGGGTCATTAATATGAAACTGGATCAGTGATGAAGTGGGACATCAAACTCCATCCTGCTGTGCAAGAGGCTCTCTTCATAACGTGTCCATCTTTTCTGTAGGTTTTCCCTCACACTGATTGACACCCTTGATACCCTGGTGGTGAGTTCTTCCTCACTTTACAAGAATAACAGTAGTTTGATCAGCTTTAGTTTCTGAGTCAGTTTTTCTGTTTTTTTCCACCCTTTTTTAAAAGTAGTCTAGGAAACAGGAACATGTCTCAAAGAAAAACAAACAGTACACACACTGTGTGTGTGTGTGTGTGTGTGTGTGTGTGTGTGTGTGTGTGTGTGTGTGTGTGTGTGTGTGTGTGTGTGTGTGTGTGTGTGTGTGTGTGTGTGTGTGTGTGTGTGTGTGTGTGTGTGTGTGTGTGTGTGTGTGTGTGTGTGTGTGTGTGTGTGTGTGTGTGTGTGTGTGTGTGTGTGTGTGTGTGTAGGTGTTAAACAAGCTTGATGAGTTTGAGGACGCAGTGAGGAAGGCCATGACCGATGTACGCCTTGACAACGATGTGGTGGTGTCTGTGTTTGAGACCAACATCAGAGTTTTAGGGTATGAAACATGTCTCTGATTTTATTTTAGTTTTAATAGATTCATCTTGAATCATTTAAATATTTTTTTTTTCTGAATGTAGAATTATTCCATATCACAGCATAGTGCTACTACAATTTCAACCTCAACCGTTTTTTAATTTTGTATGTTTAAAAGAACATCTTTCTTTTCTTCCTCCATTTAATTCTCCCCAGAGGGCTTTTGGGAGGCCACGTGATGGCCGACCTGCTACGGCAGCGCGGGGAGAGGATGCTGTGGTATCGGGATGAGCTCTTACACATGGCCAAAGAGCTGGGCCATCGATTACTGCCTGCCTTCAACACCACAAGTGGCCTTCCCTACCCTAAGGTATTTTTTATTTTATTGTTAAATACCACATGGCCTATTTTATATATATATATATATATATATATATATATATATAATATGCAGAAGGTACAGACAGCCAACTGACAAATCTTATCAAGGATAGCCCTGGAATTGAACTCAATGCATTGATAGAGAATAGTTCCTCCACAGTGAGCGCACCACAGAGGAACTAATGAACAACATATTATTTATTTTAGTAAATAAATAGAAATTATTTCAAGAACCTAAAGTAGACAAAATAAATGTCTTTTCTTTTTCTGTTTTCCAGGTGAATCTGCGGTATGGAGTTCTAAACCCACTTTCGCGCACAGGCACTGAATCGGACACCTGCACCGCATGTGCTGGAACAATGATCCTGGAGTTTGCTGCTCTCAGCAGACTGTCAGGAGATTCTGTTTTTGAGGTATTATCTCCATTACGGCACTCTAGACATAAGGCTCTTAACATTTATCAATTTTAAATCCAGCTTTATTGTGGAATTACTGAGCTATAAGAGTAGAGGACAGTCAATTTGGCAGAAATTATAGCTGGCTATAACTGATGCTTGTTGTTGAAAGAAGAAATCATGTAAGGATGATGTAACTGTTTTCCTGAAGCATCTTAAGGAAATAATACTTGTTACTGTTTGATAGGAACATGCAAGGAAGGCTCTGGATGTCCTCTGGCAGAGGAGACAGAGGGGAAGTGACTTGGTGGGGACCGTCATCAATATCCATAATGAAGAATGGGTCCGGAGAGGTGAGGCAAAACTTTGGTATAGACAAGAGATTCAAACTGAACCCACACATAGCACACTGATAATTCATAATTACATGTACAGTTCAAACATTTTCCACAGCTTTTTACATGAACCATATTATACTAATCTTCTCACTTCTGTGTTTGCAGAGAGTGGAGTTGGTGCTGGTATCGACTCATACTATGAATATCTGATGAAGGCCTACATTCTTCTCGGAGACAATGTTTTTCTGGACAGGTTCAACATTGTAAGTCTTCCATCACCGTATGCCTGCATAGAAATCTATATGCTGTATTGTCCCCACTGTTGCAACATAATTGGCCATTTCTTTCATATAGGAATTGGGGGTTGATGCTATTTTGAAGTGATAGCTAATTTACGTTTCATGTTTTTCTTTAACAGCACTATAGTGCCATTATGAAGTACATCAGTCAGCCTCCCCTGCTGCTTAATGTTCACATGCACAACCCCACTGTGAGCGTGCGCAGCTGGATGGACTCTCTCCTAGCATTCTTCCCTGGCTTACAGGTCAGGGATCCCCGATTAATCACATTTACTACCGTTAAACATTATAGAAGGCGTAGACATTGTTGTACACGTGTCTCTGGAGTCAAGTGATATTTATTGTTCATCCAGGTTTTGAGAGGAGACCTGAAACCAGCTATTGAGACTCATGAAATGCTTTATCAAGTCACCAAACAGCACAAGTTCCTTCCAGAGGTAAATAATATTTGCTTTTTTTAATAGTTTAACTAATAGTTTATTTCACTAAATTTATATCGTTATATCATCTTGTATGAAAGGTTACCGAACCACATATTCCTACTAAAGGTAATGGGAAAAGTATCAATGAATAGGTGTGCTGCAACTGTAGCAAATTATAACGGTTTAAGATGTATGATACTATGCTATGCCATATACTATTAGTTATTACATTACACCAAGTAAAGTAATAATGAATTGAAATGTATTTTGGCTAAGCCTTTTTGTCCATTGTTAATGAAATCCGTTCGTTAATATAAAAAAAACGAATGCATTTAGCTCTCTGTGCTTATTCTCCCTGCAGGCTTTCACTACAGAGTTTAGAGTTCATTGGGGCCAACACCTACTGAGACCAGAGTTTGCGGAAAGCACCTACTACCTCTATAAGGTGACAGGCCAGTGCCATATATTAAATACATACACTATAACTATAATATACTATTCAAA
This sequence comes from Cottus gobio, assembly GCA_023566465.1. Classification (NCBI taxonomy): domain Eukaryota; kingdom Metazoa; phylum Chordata; class Actinopteri; order Perciformes; family Cottidae; genus Cottus; species Cottus gobio. Next base: position 11,313,713 of record CM042237.1, read on the forward strand.
CATACTATTACTATTAATTTGAAAGGTTAAGTATGTTATAAGCAGGCTAATTAACAAAACTGCTCCACTCTTGTACTATATACACAAAGCGTTTTTATTAGGCGTGTGGTCGAGATAATATTTTGCTTTCTGCAGGCCACTGGCGACCCTTACTACCTCAGAGTGGGACAGTCCATCGTGGAAAAGCTCAATGCCTATGCCAGGGTGCCTTGCGGGTTTGCTGCTGTGCAAGATGTCCGCACTGGGACGCATGAAGACAGGTATACAAATGCTATGACACACATGTTTACAATGTTACGTTTCAGAAGGTGTGGTCAGGTGATGAAATAACTGTTATGAATGTGTGAGAACATCTTTTGTCTCTGTGCATGTGGATGTTTCTGTGTGTGTAGGATGGACTCATTCTTTCTGGCTGAGATGTTTAAATACCTGTACCTGCTGTTTACGGATAAGAGTCAGCTGCCCATCGATATTGACGACTACATCTTCACAACGGAAGCTCACCTCCTCCCTGTTTCTCTCTCCACCACGCAGCCGCCCTGTCAAGGCAACAATACGGTGAGAGCTCTCACTTTATCACAAACACAGGTACAAACATTATATATTCATATCATTATATTGCCATTGTTAATTGTTATATTTTAACTCTGTATAACATTATTTGTAGACAGTGTAGTTAATGACAGTAGTTAGTTAGTATGAATAGGTATTTTATTCAGTTTAGTTATTGCCATTTATACTGTTTATTGTATGTGAATTGACATTTTACAGTATGAGCTAAAGGTTCAATTGTTGTTTCTGTGCTTCAGGATACTGTTCCTGTTTCTAAAGAAGAAGATCTGTTCACACACTCCTGTCCCAGCATGGAGACGTTGTTTCCCAACAACCCCTCATATGCCAAAACCATACGGGACAGCTACAAGTACCTCACTGGAGTGGGGCGAGCCTTCCACCCCTTACCTGTCAGGTGTGTTGATTACCAGACGCAACAGCTATAGAGTACTGCATGAAAGAGTTTTAAAACCCTGAAATTAGTTAGCATTGTTGCACTTCCCTTGTCTCGAAGTCAATTCGTTTTTTGAATGGGTTTTAGTTTAAAAGCCTGAACTAAGGTCTGTGGTTAACACAAGCTATAGAAGTTTCAAATATTTTTTCTACAATATAAAAACAATGTAAATATCCCTCGTGAATTTTGAAGCTCTTTCATGTCTTGTAAAAGGCAGTCGCTAACAAGTGGCTAAATGAGACTACACCACTATTTCTTTCACCTTGTGAGTCATCATGGTAAAATGTGGCAGGAACGACCACAGAGGTGGTTTAGAGTACTTTGCGAGGTGATTATATTTCTGTCTGTCTGTATGTGGACAGATTTTGTCACTGCAATTACATCACAACCGAGTAAGATGAAGTCACAACACTTTACAGGTGTTTAGTTGAGATTAAAGTGAAGGTCAAGTTTGAAGATGGGCACGGCCTCTAGGGGATCTCCAGTTTTATAGTGAATACACTGGTGAAACGAGTTTGAGTTTTAACATGACTGTGTTTGTACTTTACAGGGAAATTGAACTACCGTTCCATGATAATGGGATGGAGCCAGTAGAGTTCTTGAAAAGCATGGGTATTTCTCTCACCCCACTGAATGAGGTCTTTGCAGGACAAATCGGAAGTCGGAAGGTATTTTAGTTACTTTGTACTCGCCTCATGACATTACGATCTGCCTGTCTAGGTCTCCAAAACTTTAGGCAAGTCAATGGTTTGCACTAGGCACCAACATTGTCCCAATGACCTCCTAAACAGAAAATGTTGTCCCTTTTTGATTTCCTTTAAAACAGTAATTTTTATAAGCACACAAAATATGTTTTCAGTTCCCGATTTAAGACTTGATTTTGTCCATTTGGTTCCAATGATGCACTCAAACAGATGGATTTTCATGCTGTGAGCATGCTTCAATGGAGCTGTCAAAACAAGTTAATTATATGACCTGCTTTTGAACCAAATAACAGGGCATTGGGCAGCGTGAATGTACAAAGGTTTTAAGCTGTGCTTTGCATATTACTTCATCACCTTATCAGCAATGCTATGCTCAGTAAATATCATCTGGTACCATGAGGTGTCCCAACAGTGAGCTGGAAAAGGAATTCAATCCCAGTAAATGGGTTAACCATGGGACTAGAGCAACCTTTATGGAGTGAACATTGGGTCACAGTAATAAATACATGCATGGCTGTAAATAATGCCTGAAATGTTGGTCACTAATCTTTACAGTATCCCAATGTCCACAGATTCCTTGATAAACCGGGATTGTAGCATAACATTGTCACAGAACATCCTTTTCTTACCTAAAATATGTCACTTGACATCATGGGATAACATTTAATTGAAATGACAGAGTTTTTATATATGAATCCCTTTAGGAGCATGCAGCAGTGTACCGGGTAAAACTTGTGGCAGAAGTGAGCCAGACCATGGAGGAAGAGGAAGTGTTGCCCCATGTTGTTCAGCTCATATCCCCCCCATTTCTGGGTAGGACAGTCCTCACAGCGGGACCTGCCAAGTTTGGGATGGACCTCACCATGCAGGAGCACGGGGTGAGCTTCCAATCTGACCATAATACAGTATACAGTGTCAACAAGTCCTTTAGAGTAGCCTTTAAAAGAAACGGGTGTTTGATTATGATAAAATGACCAAATAATAGAAATGTTATAAAATCAATAACTTTTCAGCGAAATGATGGACCTTAACAAGACCAAAGCATTGAATCTAACAATTACATTCCAGATCTGATCCATCCAAATGTTACCTGTTTTGTTTTACCTGCACTTCTCTGTCTCAACACAATAACTTGCAATAACACACTCAAACTCTTGTGCTGCAGGTGAAGGGCAGCCTAGTGAGAGCCTCTCCATACACTGCATGTGAGCCAATAGATAGTGCAGTGGCACTTAAAGGGCATATCGCTCTGGCACTGCGTGGTGACTGCATGTTTGCTGTAAAGGCCCGTTGGCTGCAGGAAGCAGGGGCCATAGGAGTCATCTTTATAGGTGAGGATGATTTGTTTTCTTAAAGTCCACCTCAAAGCTTCATAGGTTAGAATGACTCTCAAATACTGAAGACTGGACCTCATGGAAATGTAATCATTCAAATTACTCCCTTATTCTTTTTCTCAGACCACCGCGAGGGAAGTAGTAGCGAGGATACTCCCCTCTTCCAGATGGTTGGAGATGGCGACTCCACTGAAGACATCACCCTGCCTTTGGTTTTCCTGTTCAGCCACGAGGGTGCTGTGCTCACAGCGGCTCTGGAGGAACATCACAATGTGGATGTGCTGCTGCTGCCCAAGGAGAGGCAGCTGGGACATGGTGAGGAGCAGGAGGAGGAAGGTTAAAGGATAAGGCTGGTGATAAAATCCCATGAAAAGGCCTCCTTGATCAAATTGTAATTCCTCTCTCTGTTCTTGTTCTAATTTTGCATATCATTGGCCGTCCTCATTGTCCAGATAAGACAGAAAAACCTCTCGGCATGAATATCAAACTCCGTCTGGCAGAGGAGGGGAAGCTGGAGGACGGATCAGCCAGAGGGCCCACCTTGGAGTTTGTCTTGGAGAAACAGGAGGTGTTTCTCAAGGAAGAGGAAGATGAAGAGCTGAGAGGAGGACAACAACAACAACCACAGCAGCGGCAGTTCTGCTCAACGGCAGCAGAGAAGGACAGAACTGAACCTTGTTCAGCAGATTCCTCTCAAACCACAAACGTTAACAGTAGACCCGACGCAAACCCTTGACCACCTCTGATCCTGGAGCAGTCAAGTTTCCTAACACTGATTTCTCATCAGTTTCTGAATGGCACGTGCCTCAGAGCCCCTCACTGCCTACATGGAGCCCAAACTGACCCAGTCTGCATGTTTACAGCCGATGGAGGAGAGGAAAGCAGTGTGATGGCCACATTCACATCCTGTTTTGACTTCTAAACCTAAAGATGGTACTACATTTATTAGACAAAGAATCAAAGTGGGGCTTTTACTGAAACTACTGAAATGAAGGATGGCATGAGACTAAACTAGGTAGTTAGAGGCCAAAAGCTGTAGGTTAAGATGGCTGGGCTGGTGCTGCCCACACCCAGCCTGTAGTGTTGCTAGGCACATACAAGTGTTCGTGATGACATAGACCACTGACTAGAATTTAAAATGACCTCACCTTAGAGGCAACATAGATAAGGCAAACATGTACTCAGCTAGGTTTTTATGCAATGCTGTTTGTTTTTACTGTGGAGTGCACCTTTCACTTCAACAGCCACTGTTACGTATTTAGTGATGGGGAATGGAATATCACCTGGCCAGTAGGGGGAGCTGCCGTAGCCTCTCAATGGTTTCATGTTTGAAGATGAAGGAGATGACCTGGGGCCAATTTGGAAAGTTTATTTTCTTTTGTACTAGTAAATATCTTCAGGGAATTTCAAGAGTGAATGCAGTTTGCTAGGTTGACGTGTGTGTGTGTGTGTGTGTGTGTGTGTGTGTGTGTGTGCGCGCGCGCACACACCTAAGAAAGAGTCTCAGCAAAAACATTACTGTTTGATGATTTTTTTTTTTTTTTACAAAGTCATGCAAGTAATAAAAAGTCTGTAGGATCAACCACCATTCATTTTAAGAAATTAAGTTTGGATTTTTCAGGCTGTATGCTTCTTGTTTTTAAGCCTATACATAACGTTGTAGTCATTATTGAATTGTAATTGAGCATGCCATCTTAAAACATTGCAAAAAAAAATGACCAAAGCTGGTTTTCTTGCAACGGAAGTCTTCATGTAAGTCTGGTTTAGTTCCAGATGCAGCACCTCAGGCTGGTCTGCGGCCCCAGACTGCTATGCACTTTGAAACACGGGTACGATGATCGTCTATGGCATTTGTTTGTGTGTGTGGCAATAAGTAACTTATCGTCCAATTTACATTGTGCACTGACGCAATGTTTTAAGCCACCTATATGGACAACTCACAAGGAAGGTTTGAAAACACCCCAAAAAACATTCTAATATTTAGTTAATTGTCTATTTAGATTGCTGGAGTACAGCAATGTGTTTGCATCATCTACAATGCTAACAGTCAAACTGGAAAGGCTTATTGAATGCTGTATATTGTTTCAAAAAGGATGATGGGTACAATTCTCTCACTCTACACAAACTGGACTATATATTATGAGGAATCACTTCATGTAACAATTCAATATATGCAGAACTCTTATCAGCTCATTGTCACTTCATTCTCACCCATAATTAGTTGCATGATTAGTATTATTTTGTGGTACATTAAATGTTTGTGTGGGGGGAAAACACTTTTCATGCCAGAATACATGGACATGTTTTTGATGCTGCTGAGTTAATTTTTCGTCTTAATCCAACATTACTTTTTGGTTTTGTTTAGCCTGTATGAGGTTTTGCCAACCCGTTTACCTCAGTACTGTGTTTTACAGTTCACACAGAGAAAAGCACCATGGACAAGAAGTATGGAAATCATTTTTTTAAAATCCTTTTTCAGGGTATTTCATTTTCAGCTGATTTAAGATTTCTGTTGTTTAGTGGCTGAAAGTCAGGTGCCAAAAAAGATGCATGACGTGGCGCCAGTTTCCATTTTGCATCTTCTCTGTATTTATTTTCCAACTGTGAGCCGAGGCAGTACTGTCAATAAATTTGAAATCACAATTATCAAAGCTTTTATCTATGTTTTCCTGCATTGTAGGTTTAAATTACTCTGCATTTTCAGCAGCTGTGGATTATATCATTTTGCGAATGTTTTTTTTAAAGTAATCAAATCTGGAATATCTGGAAAAAGTCTTAATTTGTCTGTAAAATGTTCTACTCAATCACTGTATCTTACTTTGGGAGGAAAGCACTTCTTTATTGTTTGAGCTTTACTCATTACAATAAGCTATTTAAGCATTACAATGTCTTTCCTGTGAGGCATTCAGAGAGGAAACATGAGGATTTATCGTGTGTCTAAACAGAACCAAATGCCCCTGTGCTTGAGCGAGCAGGTTCTGTATTGGTAAGTACACTGAATGTGTGTGTTTTGTTCTCTTTTGTTTTGTCTGGAGAAGATGAGACAGACCTTAAAACATGTTGTGCCAGATAGGAACAGCTACTTCAGAACAGCACAATCATAAGAAACAATAACGTTCAAGATGACGTCATTGATACTGACAGTGGTGAGCTTACATAAGCAAATAAGTCACACACTTTGTATCATGAAATTACATGCATGACGTTGCCGGTATGTTTTACGAACATTTATCCTGTTACTATTCATTGTAGATATAATGATATATTCTACCGGTGGTAGTTTATATTTGTTAACTGACAGAAACAGCTGCTGTCAAGTGATGGTGGCCACCTCAAGGTTTTTGTTTTTGCCCTAGTCAATGCATTTTGTCCTTTGCTTGGTTTGGTTTTTCAGCTAAGCAGATTGTGTTATTATTTTAGTGTACCTGCTACATCCTGTTAAATTGGCAAACAAACACTATTTGCTAATCAACTTTCTCCCTCAAACATTATCGTCATCAGGCCATTATTAACCAATCTGTGTTGTTTATTATAAATTAATCAATATAAATACATATGTGGTTGATGAAGTGTAAACTCAACAGCATGTAAATATGATTATCTCTTTTTATCAGCAGATCTCTAGCGCTGTGTAAACCATGTAACCAAACACATAATAATCTAATGTTATTTAAACCAATAAACTGGTTTATACGTCATCACGTCTCACGTACCTCCTGGGCCCTGTACGTAATCTCTCAGTAAACTGCTGCCTTCAGGTGCCATGGGAAACAGTGACATCTCGATTGGAAGAGGCATGTGGTTGATTTTATGATAAAGGCATAAAAACACATAATCTTAAGGTGCATGTCTAAAGCTGACGTTCAAACTCAATAATAATAATGTAGTTGTCAGTGATTGTATAATGTTCTATTACAGGTTTTACTCCATTAGCTGTTTAATTGTTTGACTTTAGTAGAACAATTAATACATTTGAACAGATTGCTAATAAATTGTCAGTCACTAACCGTCCACATAAAAATATAATGATAATAATAAAAATCTGGAAAACAAGTCAGCTGTCTTTTAGGTCAGTGGTTCTCAAATGGGGGTACGTGATATTTTTTACAAATATATTTAAAATAAGCATCCAATCAAAAATCCTTTAGAAATTATTATTTAATAAATATTAAATACAATATATTTGTAAGTTCATGAACTGAATTATATACTATATTAGATCAGAGACTGGTGACACAACGCTGTGTATTGAATCTTTATTTCCACCAAAGAGGCTTTGCACTGGTCAGAGGGGACTTGGCTGAAATAAATATGTATTTATAAATCACTGAAAAAAGGTGGAGAACCACTGTTTTAGGTGATAAATCCGTTTTTATTTGGGCGTTTACGAGGAGACACTGAAGGCAGCATGTCAAACACACGCACGAACACACGAGCACACGCCCCCTCCCCTCCTACCCTGCCTGAAGCTCCGCTATCTTTAGCACCGCCACGGATTACAGTGCGCAGTGTGTCACAGACTGCGTCGCGTTTTTCCAGCAGGTGCATCGCTGTGTGCAGCCTCACTTTGCCCTCTGAAGCTCCCTCGCATACCCAAAACAACCAAAACGGAGACATAAACCAGAAGTGATGGGGGAATGACGACGAACTCCGTCTGCGGTTCTCCGTCTCCGAGAAGACCCCAAGGATGCTGCTGCTCTCCTGCCCGCACAGCGGACGCCTGCGCCGGGCCTCGCTGCTGCTGCTCGCCGCGGTGCTCCTCTGCGTCGTCCCCGTCAGTGCCCGCCTTGCAGGTAAAGACACAACAACACGAGGCAGTTACCCCGAATAACCGTGACTGGGGCATCAAGAGGATGCTTTTATTTTTATTTTTAACGGAGACACGTGGGAATTTTTTTTTTTAATCGTTGTTTATGGTCTTAGTTTAGCTGCTGATGAAGTTATGGGATAACCCATAAATTGAGACGGACAGGTTAGACAGGAATGTGTCTTAGTGATAACAGAGCACAAAGAAAAGGACAATTCCTTTCCTTCTTAGGTTTCTTTATGTTCTCACCGATATGTATTACACGTACATTTGTAGGTCCAATTCAATAGGACATCCATGGAAATATACAAATTAATATTATTATGCTGTGATATAGATTGTTATGTAAATAGGTTATGGTTTGATTCGGTATTGCTTTGATTCGCTGATTAACCAGAATGTAATACCTCTCTCTGAGTGTCATTGATAAAACAGCAGCCTACTTCTCACTTAATCTGCCACAAGAGCAAGCCACAAAAAAATCAAAACAAATACTGTTTGTAACATGCATGACAATCAGTTGATCTGGAAGCTGTTCTGATCACTGTTTTAGATATTGAACATATATTTGAGTGCAGTCTTTGAGTCTGTGTGAGTGTGTGTGTGTGTGTGTGTGTGTGGAGACCCACACAGTGATGATTGCTGGGGAGATAATCTGCTTCAGAGCTTTTAACACAGAAACCATGTGGGAGAACCAACAGCTGGGTTTTCACATTTAATCTTTCGCCTTTATCTGAGGACACACACACACACACACACACACACATACACATACATACTCACACACACTATCACACACACACACTGAATATCCAGTGACCTGGACAAAGATATTTGTGCATTTATGGACTTTAATACATTTTCCCCAGCAAAACATAAACCCATCCATGCAGTCGTCGTGTTCCACTCCAGCTCACCGAAGGCTGTGTGTGATATCACAAGGGGGTGCAGCTTAATTTTGCTTATGCACGACGGAGAGCGGCTGTGTCGCAGTGTTCTTTTTCTTCTGGAGAGTAAATTTGTGAAGTCTGGAGATTTTCTGCTTTTCATCATCAAAATGTAACCAATCCAAATATCATAATTTCCCCTCTCCAGTGCTGAAAAACCCATCTGGGGGGAGGGGTTGGTGACATAGAGAAGTTTTCCAGTGTCAGAATGAAGTCACGGCTTTGTACTAGATGGAGATACGCTGTTGCCTCTTGTTTCACAAAGAACAGGCTAGTATGTTTTATTGTTGGTGTTGGTGTCAGTATGTGGGCTGTTGCTTGACTTTGTTGAGTTTAAATAACACATTTCGTCACTCCCAAATGAAGTAAAGTCTTTTTATAAAAGTAAATGGTACTTTATATATTGTTGAATATGTTGACTCAGGCTTCAGGGTGATGTTGCTGGAGTGTGACAACAGCATGAAATGCATAGCAATCAGGTCGGTTGATTCAGCAAACGTCAACGCATCATCATGTGTAAATATGCCAGAACGCTTTCTCAGAACATTTGGTTCTTGGGAGTGAAGTTGTCTAAAATCTCCATAAACCCAATTGATTACATAAATTATGTCTTCTCTGCTTGCCAAGATACAGAATGAATTTCCATAACATGCAGAGTTTGTTGTATAATTCAGGCTCATTGGGGCCTCGCGAATCAGCAGCCGAATATCACCCTTTTCACTCATTTATATGAATGTTCCTGTTGCTCTAATTTTAGCGTTTCCCTGTATCAACATCAATTCTCAATATTCAAATTCATCCTGATCATTGTTGTGCTGCCACGTTTAAATGCCAGACGTGTCATTCACCAAACCCACGTTGAGCTGGTGTGATGATTATTCAGAGACCCACTGCCTCCGGCCTTTGCTTCCACCAGGATTAGCCTTTAACGATTAAGATCTTCGGTGACACACACACACACACACACACACACACACACACACACACACACACACACACACACACACACACACACACACACACACACACACACACACACACACACACACACACAGCCACTGGCTGCAGTGGTTTTCAATCACCTTTTTTGTGGCCCTGCAGCATAATTAGTCATCTGCGTGCGTTGTAGATGGGATTGAGAGCTATGAAAAGTCAAGAGAAATGACAGGCTCATGCGGTATAAAGAGCACAAAGAAGACAAGGGTTTATATGTAAGCATCTGTATCGTCACTGGAGATTTAGTGGATCTATGTTAGTATGCAATTAAAAGACTCTGTAAAGGTTACCTGGCATTTCTTATGTCAGATTAGCCAATAATAATACCACATCTAAAAGGTTTTGATGGCAAATCACTAAATCCGCCTCACACATTAGATTTATATTGAACTAAGTGCTGCCAGGAAGTCACATAGAGTTTAACACTAACAAGTGTTTCCTCTGCTTTCAAATGGATCTGTTTTGCAGCTGGTCTGGTGTTTGAGGGCTTTTGACATTACCAGTATTCTTCAGTGAGAGAAAGGATAAATGATCACTCAATTATACAGTGGTAACCATCAGCTGCAGTCAACAGACAGGAAAGACATTATTGATCTTCCCCATTGTGTCCTCGTTGTCTCAACTCTGAGGTCTGAAGAATAAGTGGGCGGCCAAGCCTTTGCTGTGGCTTCTTCAGACCGCCGCTCTCTTGCTCTCAGTTCTCTTCCTTTCGTTCTTTCTATCTCTCCCCGACCTTCATTTGTGAGCGCACTGTCGACGACCAGACCTCTCCAGGAAATGAGAGGGCCACAATTAATCAACTTACAGAGCGCTTCCAGACATGGGATCAAGCCAGAGTCAGCACAGTTTAGCTGGAATGAAACGCACTATTCTCCTTTAGTTTCAGTACTACCCTTAATCTTAATCGTCGTACCGACAGTTGTCTTTTTTTTTTCTCCAACCCAATCCTGCAATAGAAATGTATGGATTTTCTGATTTAAATCAGAAAAGAGACAATTTACTCTGTCAGCAGTTTTGCATGCACAGGTTAGCATGTGTGTGTCGCCACATCCTTCCCAGAAATGTCAGTGTCTGAGGCACTAATAATGTCGACGCTGACACTTCCTCCGTGCTGCTCATACTCAGAAATCTGTCTTTTCTAGATACCGCAACAAGTTATTGTGTCATTGTGAGACCGCTTAAAAAAAAAAATACAACAGGTTTGCTATTGAGAAACTAAGTTCGAGGTCATTGTGAGCCAAATCAGCCCAATCAATCCACTTATTGAATACTCGGCTCTCAAAAATGGAATTGGTTCATAACCGACTATTCCAACAGCTGGACTAGCCAGAGGCTAACGAACATGATGACCATGAATAGGGAAATAACAAAAGAGTAATTTCGGATGCTTTTACAGACTTTGCTGTCATTGTCTAATCCCTTTCAACCTTTGCTCTGTTTGCTGCGGGGTATGCCGCTCTGCCCCGCGCTCATGATAATGACACCGTAATTATCCGCTGTGTAATGATTCGGGCCCGTCGATGTGACAGAAGATGCTGCAACAGAAAAGGAAAAAAGGACCGACGCGGGGAGAGAAAACTCAGGAGAGACACGACTGTTCCACATGAGGAAACAAAGACTTGTTCCACCTTCTACCAACTTGACGAGGACATTCTTTGACTATTTTTCTACCGTTCACTTCCCGTAACCCCCACTACGGCTATTTCCTTCTCAGCATTACAATGTGGCTGTGTGTTGAGCAGGTGCTAAGTCATGCCCCATTTTCCATGAAGCGTGGCGAAAAATGTTACATGAGTCACTGAATCTGATTATGGTGGGAACCCAACACCTACATTACTGGAACTGATAAAGCAGTTTCCACACATTTAGTCATTTGATGTAGGCTGATGGCTTTCTGACACTGTTTTTTCGAGAAGTGAGGCTATGTAAGGTTACGTGGCAGCGTTTTAAGCTATTTTATTAAAGACTCAGAGCTGACAGAAGATTTTTGATCAGAAGGGATTTTCTGATCACACAGTTGTTCAGTCTGCTCGATAGTAGTGGGCAATATGGATGTCATTTTATGTTACAATATCAGTATTTATGATATTTAAATCTTTCTGGATTATCAATTGATAACCTGTTTTTAGAGAAGATAAATACACAGAACAGTTTGTTTTTCTAATCTATTATTAAAACTTAGAATGGATCCTTAAACAATCTGTCACTTTATCATAAAAGACTGTCTTCTGAAGTTTTTACAGAAAATATAAAAAACCGCAAAACTGCGTTTCCGTCCAACAAATCCCATATTTGTGCCCGTGGATTAAAGGATAGCTACCACTGTATAATCAGGACGGCAAAATATCTGACAAAGACATATGTATATTGTTTCATGGCTCACACAGCGTATCGTCATGTTGCCTAATCCTGACTCACAGCATACAATAGCAGCGCCACTCCCAAATGATGCCCATTTTAAAAAAAAAAAAAAAAAAAAAAAAACACTAGAAACAGGCTGCTTGGCACAAACATTTGTTTGTTTTTGTCATTTTTTTGGAGTGAGTTGGATAAACAGGAGCATAGCAGCATGGTTACACAAAAAGTAACACATACACACACACACACACGTTATCCATGTGGAAATAAACAGTGTGGCAATATATCAAGTGAAGAGCGCCAAGCAAGAGCTCTTAAATGTTTCCACTTGATTTGGAGTGTTTGTCTAACTTCCTGCCTGCTATCAGAGGGTCAGGAAACGCACACAATGGGAGTGTATGACCCTCCCGGCCCACCCATTTCCCTAAGTCGCCCTCACACTCACACATGCATGCACACACACACACACACACACACACACACACACACACACACACACACACACACACACACACACACACACACACACACACACACACATATGCACACGATTCCAGATTGGGTGACATTTTATTGTACTGTAGCTGTAGAACAGCTTGAAGGAGCACAAGTTAATGGCGACATGAAAGTGTGTATCTGTGTGTGTCTGTTTACCAGGCTGTGACGAGGCCTCTGTTTGCCTCTCAGCTCTCTCTGGCAGAGCTGCTGCTGAGCACCCAGCCTGGCAGCAGCAGCAGCAGATGGTTTACGAAAGTCATTTTTCATTCATTCCGAGGACCACTTTCTGAGTCGCATGATGTTTTCTCACACCTCGGCGGTCTTCGCCGATACCAAACAACTTTCTATGCTGCAGGAACGTGTCTGCTCCGTCTCCATCTCCCTGTCTGTCTCTTGTTTTGTGTTTATTTTCCTCCTTGATCGAGCTTTCTAATTAGCCACGGCACCGCGTGGGAGGCTTGTTGGTGCAGGGCCGCCCTCCCGAGGCAGCTTGGCATTCACTTGTGTGGCTCCTTTGTTATGCTGGTAGATTTGAGCTGCTTTGTCATATCATTATCCTGACGAGCATCTTCATGGGTTCAGCTGTGTTTAAAAGAAGTTCCATTATGTATTTGTAAGATTAGTAAAATCATAATATTTAAATATACTTGTGCAAGTTGTATGGCTGTACCAACAGGTTTTGCAGCTTTGAAGCATTATTTACAATGTCTTCCTTTTTTGTTTTTTGCATATTTTTTTATTCTGTGTAAACACAATATGTCTGCACAGTTGCCGATATAGTTTGACTACACTAATATTGTTCATAATTCTCCCAACGTTTCACCAGAGCCTGGTAAAGTCCATATTTATTCAAAAGAGATTGAAGTATAATTCCCCAAATGCATCTATAATGTATTCTGCTTCAATCCATATTTTTGGGCATTTAGTCTTTCAAAAACAAAAACTCTCTTCTTCCCTTCTTGAGGCAGGCACACTGAAATAACTACTAGACTATTAGCGTTATGGTCCAACAGCACCATGATTTGCATTTATATGACTACAATAACATCTATTAATTTCTTTTTTTGGGGGGGGGGTGATGAAAAATGACATTTGCTATAACCCCATTCTGTGGTGCACCAAAGTATCGCAATGAAGTTGGAACAAAAAGGTTTTCATGCAACTGTTGGTGTAATGAATGCAGTTTCTGATGGATCGGGCTGCAGCTCTTCCCTAATGTTCAAACCTCCTTTTTCTCACGTTACCGCACCTCACACATTCATAGTGAAACGCACACCGAGTCGCTTGTGTCCGGGTGTGTGTTTGTGTGTATATGGCTACGTGTGTGAGAGAAGAATACTCATCTGCATTCATGTGACTGCCGTAGGTTCCACCATAATACCAAAGGATTATCTTATCTTATCTAACATCTAACGTGATGAATAACGATCAAGTGCTGCCTAGAGGTGCTGAGATGCCGGCTCCATTATCATAACGACGGCATATTTCTGAAATATAGAGGACATTGTTTTCTCGCTTTCATAACGGGGTTTTAATGTCTCTTCCTTTTTTGTCTTTGACACCAGGTACTCATTTATGTGCCAGGATTTACAAATGGTCTTTTTTTGTTTATGATGACATGTGGGGTCTGGACAAATACAGCGAATGATTCAGCTATCCACTGAGATGCCGTCTCTTGCGATGCATTATATCGACATTATTGCAACAATATCTCACCACGCTCTCCTGGGATACTGAGTCGGATGTGTATCTGGCTTTACTACAGACACTTTCATTCTCGAGCTGTTCAAAAAAGTCTGAGACTAAAGCCTTGTTTGTCTCTTTTGTCCTAAAGTATGAAACCTTGTGAGTGAGCCTGTGATTTCCAACCCTAATAACATGCAATCATACAAACGCACATATCAGTGAGTCACATATTTGGGGTCAAGTAGTTTTGCGCGGGGATGGATTGTTTGATCTCTGACTGGAGTGCTGCCATCTGCACCTGATCTGGGGCCAGCCCTTGATCCTCCGACAGTCATCGGTCGGAGGAGGAGGAGGAGGAGGAGGAGGAGGAGGAGGAGGAGGAGGAGGAGGAGGAGGAGGAGGAGGAGGAGGAGGAGGAGGAGGAGGAGGAGGAGGAGGAGGAGGAGGAGGAGGAGGAGGAGGAGGAGGAGGAGGAGGAGGAGGAGGAGGAGGAGGAGGAGGAGGAGGAGGAGGAGGAGGAGGTGCCTGGGCAGCATGTTTCAGAAGATACCAGCAGGGTCCTGAGTCGTGACCCTTGGCTTGGAGTGGAGAACTGTCAAAGTCAGCTTTATTGTCAATTCTTCCACATGTGCAAACATACAGAAGAGTTAAAAAGATGTTTCTCTCTTGTCCAACTGAGACGATGTACTAATTCCCTTGCTAATCACAGCTATGCAGAAATAACAATCTTTAGAATATAGCAGACTCTGCAGTTATGTTTGTGATTGAGAGTAAGAATGAAAGTTATCAGGTAGGAGGCCACGATGGCTTACATAAGGAGTAAAAACTGAGTCATATTTTGACTAACTCAGACGAAGTCTCGCATAGAATCTATTTCCAGTGGCATTAATGTCTTCCATAAGGTCGTGTTGGTTGAAGAAAATCAATAAGAACACGTGAAATAGATATCTGGAGGGAAATTAAAAGGGAGCCACGTGCCATGTAAAAATCAATGCCACGGCAACTGCGGGAGGAAGAGGAGAGAAAACAATTAACAGAGTGAGCACTGAGCACGTCACACTCACGAGGATGTGGAGGAACTCGGCATCGGGGCTGAGCAGGTGAGGCAGCAATTAAACATCGAAGTGACAGTTGTTGCCGAGCTGTGGATGAGAGAGAAAAAAAAAAAGACTTTAAACAACAAGCAAGCAAGGAAGGAAGGCGCTCCGGGAGTCGTCTCTATACCCGCGTGTTGGTTTTGTGGCTGTGAATAAATACACAACTGGCCTCTCAGATGTCAGGCAAACGTCTTTGACGCAAACCGAAAACAACGCTTCTCAGATTACACGTGCGTCACTCCACCGCTCCCTCCCTGAGGCCGGCCATGAGAAGATGTGGACGCTGGTGTGTCCGTCTCCCTGGCGATGCGTAGACGAGTCGAAATATTTATTTTAGCATTTAGTTCAGATGTGTTTAAGATTTACGTTGAGGATTTGATTTGATGAAAGTTCAAAACAGATGTTTGTATCTATCTTTAGAAACGGGTATTGTGAACAAAAATGTAATCGTTAAATCCTCTCATAATGTTGTCACATTCCCTTTTTAGTGCATCGTAAAGCTACTACGAGGAACCTTTTTTTGGCGGCCCCTGAAGACTAAAATGTCAGTGTTTCCGAGCACCAGAGTCCCTTTTTTATAAACCTCTTCTTTTACTGCAGCAATGCCAGTCAGCTCCGGTCCGGGTTCTGGGTCTCCCGAGCCTCCTTCCTTCAGCCCAGCGGTACAGACCGGCTCTCCAGCACTACTCCTCCCGCCAGAGGAAAAAGCTAAATGTCAGTTTATGATTGACAGAAGGAGAGAGGGATGTGCATTCGGTGCAATGGCTTAATCTTATCATCCCATATGACGAATCAGACCAAGCATAGAATATGTGGAAAATAGGCAATGTACATCCGTGTAGTCAACCCACACAAGTGCAAATGTACAGGACAGACAACAGTAAATATAAAATATTGCAATACCTATGGTCTATTTTTATTTAGATGAAGAAATTATTTCGAAAACTTTATCAATGAATGGATGCATGCATATTTATAAAAGTCTTGTATCTGCTCTTGTCTGCACATGTGATCCATCAAAAACACGCCTTTCCTGATGTTCCAGGCCTTGTTGCCATGGCGGTCATTGAGATGTCCCCCTCAGCGATTTCCTGTCATGTGTTATGAATGTGTGATCCTCCTCTTATGGAGCAATTGGGAAAAACAATCTGGTTTACAAAGGATTTGTGACTGCACTCAGTAGCAGCACTCCGAAAGACGCAGATGCAATATTGTATTGCATGTATTGTCACCCTGTGGACCCACCACCCGCAGGGACAGACTCACGAGTCCCCGGCTGAGCGCCGCCGTGTTGGAGTTTTCCCCGGAGAACGAGAGGGTTGCAGGGAGTAAGGCTCTGACTGTTGTTTGTGCTTATGCACCAAACAGCATTTCGGAGTATCCGGCCTTCTTGGAGTTGGTGGGAGGGGTCCTGGAAAGGGCGCCGCCTGCCGACTCCATAGTTCTCCTGGGAGACTTCAACGCTCACGTGGGCGACGGCAGAGAAACCTGGCGGGGAGTGATTGGGAGGAACGGCTTGCCTGATCTGAACCCGAGCGGTGTTTCGTTGTTGGACTTCTGTGCTAGCCACAGTTTGTCCATAACAAACACCATGTTTGAACATAAGGTGGCTCATAAGTGTACCTGGTACCAGAACACCTTAGGCCGGAGATCAATGATCGACTTCGTAATCGTATCATCTGATCTGCGGCCGTATGTTTTGGACACTCGGGTGAAGAGAGGAGCAGAGCTGTCAACTGATCACCACCTGGTGGTGAGTTGGATCAGATGGCGGGGGAGTCGGCCAGAAAGACCTGGCAAGCCCAAACGTGTAGTGAGGGTGAACTGGGAACGTCTGGCGGAGGATCCTGTCCGGGAGGTCTTCAACTCCCACCTCCGGAAGGACTTCTCACACATCCCGAGGGAGGTTGGGGACATGGAATCCGAGTGGATCATGTTCAAAGCCTCTATTGTGGACGCGGCCGCTAGGAGCTGTGGTCGGAAGGTCATCGGTGCCTGTCGTGGCGGCAACCCGAGAACCCGGTGGTGGACACCGGGGGTGAGGGAAGCCGTCAAGCTGAAGAAGGAGGCCTTTCGGGCTTGGTTGGCCCAGGGGTCTCCTGAAGCAGCTGACAGGTACAGGCAGGCCAGAAGGACTGCAGCTGCGGTGGTCACGGATGCTAAAACTCGGGCATGGGAGGAGTTCGGGGAGGCCATGGAGAAGGACTTTCGGTTGGCCTCAAGGAGGTTCTGGCAAACCATCCGACGACTCAGGAAGGGAAAGCAGGGCCTTCCCCAGGCTGTTATCAGCGGGGGAGGGTTGCTGCTGACCCAGACAGAGGATATCGTCGGGCGGTGGAAGGAGCACTTTGAGGAACTCCTAAACCCGGTCAACATGTCCCCTGAACAGGGGGCAGCGCCTGAAGACTTGGGGTTGGAGAAGCCATATCCCTGGCAGAGGCCACTAAGGTAGTCAAAAAGCTCCTTGGTGGCAAGGCGCCGGGGGTGGATGAAATCCGCCCTGAGATGCTGAAGGCGCTGGACTTTGTTGGGCTGTCTTGGCTGACACGCCTCTTCAATGTCGCATGGGGGTCGGGCACAGTGCCCATGGACTGGCAGACCGGGGTGGTGGTTCCCATCTTCAAGAAGGGGGACCGGAGGTGTGCTCGAATTATCGGGGTATCACACTACTCAGCCTCCCGGGAAAAGCTTATGCCAGGGTGCTGGAACGGAGGCTCCGACCGTTTGTCGAACCTCGGATTCAAGAAGAACAGTGCGGGTTTCGTCCTGGTCGTGGAACAGTGGACCAGCTCTTTACCCTTGCAAGGATACTGGAGGGGTCCTGGGAGTTTGCCCAACCAGTCTACATGTGCTTTGTGGACTTGGAGAAGGCTTTCGACCGGGTCCCTCGGGGCTTTTTGTGGGGGGTGCTGCGGGAGTATGGTGTGCCGGACCCGTTGCAACGGGCCATCCGGTCTCTGTACGCCTGCAGTAGGAGCTGTGTTCGTATCCTCGGCAGTAAGTCAGATACGTTCCCGGTGGGTGTTGGCCTCCGCCAGGGCTGCCCTTTATCACCGGTCCTGTTCGTGACTTTCATGGACAGGATATCTAGGCGCAGCCGTGGGGCGGAGAATGTCAGGTTCGGGGATCTCAGGATAGCCTCTCTGCTGTTTGCAGATGATGTGGTCCTGTTTGCCTCCTCGGACCATGACCTCCAGCATTCACTGGGGCGTTTTGCAGCCGAGTGTGAAGCGGCGGGGATGAGAGTCAGCACCACGAAATCTGAGGCCATGGTGCTCTGCCGGAAACCGGTGGATTGCTCCCTCCGGGTGGGGACAGAGTGCCTACCACAAGCGAAGGAGTTCAAGTATCTCGGGGTCTTGTTCACGAGTGAGGGTGAAATGGAGCAGGAGATCGACAGGCGTATCGGTGCGGCTGCAGCAGTAAAGCAGGCGTTGCACCGGGCCGTCTTGGTGAAGAAGGAGCTGAGCCGGAAGGCGAAGCTCTCAATTTACTGGTCGGTCTACGTCCCAACCCTCACCTATGGTCACGAGCTTTGGATCGTGTCCGAAAGAACGAGGTCGCGGATACAAGCGGCCGAAATGAGTTTCCTCCGTAGAGTGGCCGGGCTCAGCCTTAGAGATAGGGTAAGGAGCTCGGACATCAGGAGGGAGCTTGAAGTCGAGCCGCTACTCCTTCGTGTCGAAAGGAGTCAGCTGAGGTGGTTCGGGCATCTAATTAGGATGCCTCCAGGACGCCTCCCTTTAGAGGTTTTCCAGGCACGTCCAACTGGTAGGAGGCCCCGGGGAAGACCCAGGACACGCTGGAGGGATTATATCTCCCAGCTGGCCTGGGAACGCCTCGGGATCCCCCAGAATGAGCTGGTAGATGTTGCGGGTGAGAGAGAAGTCTGGGTCAGCCTGCTTGACCTGCTGCCTCCGCGACCCGACCCCGGATAAGCGGTGGAAAATGGATGGATGGATGTAAGCAACATCGGACAGGTAGCAATGAACACATTTATGAACACATGAATTATACAGTAGACCTGTTGGACCTCTTCAGTAGATCCTTTAAATACACCCACCAAGCATAACCCTTTCTTTGCACTGTTTGGTCACCTGTGGATGTGGACAACCCTGACCTTTGAGACCCATTATCCTCCAGAAATACCTGGTTCATCTTCTGTCTTTCCTCCATATTCCACCTCCTGTCTGTTATGTCAGCATAAACACCCACTGTGCTGTTCACCTTTTATCCGGCCTGCTGTGCAGCTCTGCCGGGCTCATTATCCGCTCTGCACTCCAGTGCTCCTCTTGCCCTCTGCTGCCAAACACTGTGGATCTGCGAACCACTTCGTGTGTGTGTGTGAGAAAAGTGTATTTATCTGACCTGATTGCGGGCCGTTCTGTAACATCAGTCTTTACTGTGGTTGAACCTGCTCACCACATTGCGTAGTGCAGTAAAGCGATTAAAAATGTGAATTTCTTACTGGCCAAACATTCTCGTCCTATCTGGCTAATCGTGGCCATATGGAAATCTTGATGAGGTTACAACAATGACTAGGATTTTTTTTTTAAATCATAAAAGTGATTCTGTGATGTAACTCTGACATAAGCAGAGGCTCTATTCAAGGGCAGGTATTTCATCTCAGAATGAGGCAGAAGAGCTGACACATTCACTGATGAAAGCGTTTGTTGTAAAGTTGAAGCATCTCTTATTGAGAGCACTTTTATAGCACTTCTTTCCACACAGACTATTTAACGGCCTCATTAAAAGCACAATTTCTGCCTCACATTATTGCTTTTGGGGTACTAATGAAACTGTTGTGCTCTTTCTCTCTCTCTCCCCCTCCCTCTCTCCCTCCCTCCCTCCCTCCCTCCCTCCCTCCCTCCCAGCTGGCAGTATGTGCCCTCACCATATAGACTGCGCTAAAGAGGGACGCCACTTCTGCAGGCCTGGCTCCTCCCGCTGTGGCCCCTGCCTCTCCCCATTGGAGGAGAACAGGGAAGGTCGCTGCATGGTGAGGAAGAGGCACCATCTGCATGGTATGAACTATACGGTCTAAGCATTTCACACACACAAACACACTCATGCAGGTTTGCAACCACTACACACACACACAAGCTGGTTTTCATTTGGTCACATTATTGGTGAACTGAACTGACACAGAAAGAAGGGAAGTCAGAGAGGACACCCTTCCCCAGATTGTATTATACTCACTACCTTATTCATTGTTTTTATATGCGCATAAATACCTTGTTATGGTGATATACGGTAATTTTACATTTACAAGGCTGTCTGAGACCCTGCAGGTTAACGTTTGAAAACACAATCAAGAAATAGAATGTATTGTATATTTCAATCGTTATAACTTTGACTTTACTGTGCATGCAGTCGGTTTAGCAGTCCAACACACTTTTAATCATCAACTAATAATCTTATAAGTTCATTTTCAAGCAAAAATGTCAAATATTGTCTGGTTCCAGCTTGTGAGGATTTGATGATTTGTCTAATATTGTAAAGTGAGTATCTTTGGATTTTTGACTTTTGGTCGGACAGAACAAGGAATAAACGTTGCCTTTTGTAGACAAAGCAGTTAATCGAGAAAACTTAATTTTTCCTCTTTATGACTAGATGGATTTCTGAATGAAAGCACAGAAAAGATTAAGCTTGACAAGAGCAAATTTCAGATTTAATAATACTGACAAATTGCAACCTCAATTCTACAGAGACAACCTGCTTGAGCTTCAAACGACAGTTCCAACAATGCACTGACTGTTTCCTTTACATCTTCACTGCACATCCATTATATTTTCAGAGATCTCCACATCCTGTTGCCCACATCTCTCTTCCACTCCACCTCTTTTTCTCAGTTGCCTATTGCTTCTGTGCCTTCCTTCTCCTCCCCCGTCAATCTTAGCTTCCTTGTTTTTCCTCCTTTTCTGTATCTCCTCTAATTTGCTCTGTTCTTGTCCAATTCTCTTGTCTACGTCCTTGTTGTGGTCCTCGCTCTCCCTCCATCTATATCTCTGACAACTATGGTACGGTCTGATCCTGTGGTTTTTAATCCTCCCCTGCTGCGTCTGCACACACACACACACACACACACACACACACACACACACACACACACACACACACGCATGCATCGCCCCCGCACCGGCTTTAATCACTTAGACAACATACCCCTTCACTATCTCTCTCTCTCTCCCTTCATCTCCATCACTGAATCTAATTTAATTCAACGAAAGAGCCAAGCAGCAAAAACAATAAATCATATTTTTCTGATTTCCATGGCATGACATCACACTGCTGGCACGCACACCGTTTTTCTATGGCGCTGCAGAAATAGAGAGAAATCTAAACATCTTGTGTATATTCGAGTGCATCGGCTTGCGTTTGTGTGACTGACTGACCGCTTGTATGTCTGTCGGTGGGCACGTGTGTGTTCTCTGCAGGATTAATAATTTAGATGGGTCTGCGTCAGGAGAGGATACGAATTTGGCTCAAATTATTGGCGGCGGCATCAGAGAGAGAAGAAAAGACGAGAAGGAGATCAGTGTGAGGATGCTTTGGAGGGAAAGGTCACATCATGCAGAAGTAGAGAGGAGGGTTTCTTTCATGACGATAACACCTCATCAGTTATTCAGACTCGGGATTGTAACTCATGTGTGACGCTTTTGTTTGCGTGGTGTTGTGAATCCAGCACATCATAAGCCTCAGCTAAGCTCCCGAGGTGGTTACATAAAGCCCTGAGAGCACACAGGGATCCGCATGGGAGACCAACTCTGACTCTTTTTCACACTGCCATGGACACATGTACGCGGGCGCACGCAAGATGCTAAAATGAACAGATGCAATCACATTTGGTTTGTTCGGTTCGTCAGGATGCATCCAAACCCGATCTGCAGTCCAGCTGCTGCCTAGGTTGTTTGGCCGCATCACGCGCTGCAAATAACGCAAATAATAATAATAATAATGGCTGTGTTTTCAGGATAAACAACTGTTTATCTAAAATGTTTGTGCACTTGCTAAAGCATGAAAAATACACATTATCAAAACTGTTGATTCTGACGCACTGTTTTCCTGCACCCCAGTAGTAATAGTAGTCGGTTCATCCTCTCTCTTTTTCTTTTACTCGTCCCACTGACGCACATATACGCTCGTGACTAAACCTTTGTTTTGTCAGCGAGCACAGCCTGCGTCACAAAATGTACCCATTTGTTCTGCTAATTCAATTTCTAACTTAAAACGCATCTTGTCATCACCATCAAGCTGACTCACTGGCCTTGCAGCACGGTTGGATTTTCAGCGTTTCTACTGTTCTATAGAATAATTACAGTAATATATTGTTTTGAGAGAATTAGATGCTGAGATGTTTATGTGGGCCAGAAAGGGATACATTTAATTGTTGTACTGGAGGGCAGGAACTATCAGTATGTCATCCTTGTTTCACAGCACCCAGGATTCTACGCTCTCCTCCTGCTTTTCCTTCCTTCTCTGTCTAGCTCTCTCATCCCTGTAATGGCGTGGCTCTAATCCTATGAGCCCATTCCAGTCCTTGCCGTAACACCACATCTTTCACTGTAATGTAAACCGATGCTCCTTTTTCCCCAACATCCTCTCCTCTAGACCACACTTATGTCTTACAATCAAAATGACTGTATCGGTGCTTTTCTCTCGTACATTGTTGGTCACTTTGACGGCTTGTAAATTGCAGGAATTCAAAGTTATTTTCATCACTGGAAACCTCCTCTGTAAAGAGTCTAAAATGTCAACATTATATAAATGAACTCAAAGAGGATGAATGAGCATAGTGGATGTTCAAGGTTGAGGCAGGAGCCGGCAGCACTTTGTATTGAAAGTAGGACCTGCTTGTATTTGACATGGAGGCGTGTGCTGCCATTGGTAAACACACGGTATGCCTCCAAGCCGTGTGCTTTGTTCAGACACCGCACGAAGTCTGCGCCTCGTATGTTTTCTTTTATATGCAGTGGAATTGTGTATGTGCTGAAGGCAGGGCTGTCTCCATGTCGCCAGGCTTTTTAGTGACTATTTTTGTGCATGCATGTTTGTATTTCTTTACTTTTATATAATGTATATAATGGAGCGGTCAACAAACGGAAAAGATAATGGCATTTAAACAGAAAACCTGCAGCAGTTTTGATTAAGTCACGTGAAGTTGGATAGCTAAACGGATGGAGAGCCACACTACAGTTTGAATTCATTCGCAATTCAATATTTTTTTATTTTTTTACACCTATGAGTGATTAAGTGCGAGCAAGCGGCACTGCTTTTAACCTGTGACATGATTGGCATCACCCTCTGATATCACTGTTTTATCGCAAAGTATAAAATGTGACATGATTCATGGTTGTTGATGTTGTAGTCATCATTTCTACACATAATGCGTTTCCACTTTGCACAATGATTCTGTCAAATAGCTTGAGCTTTTAATAAAGTGACCTTTTTGTGACTTGTAACTGCATGGTGCCATGTTCACACAAAAAATTGTGAAAGTTTAGAATGTTGTAGCTAACACTTTCCTCCGTGTTTCCATTAATTATATTATTATTATTAACATAGTATAGTGTCATAATGTTTACACTTCTCATGGGGTGGGCTGGCTGACTCTTTGGCATTTCCTCCTCAGCGGTGTGCAGCTACTTCTCCATACCTCTGGCCTCTCAATCTTGCTGTCAAAGTGCACCAGATTGATGCATTTAAAATGTGCAAAATGTTCTTTCGGGGGAGCCACAGGATCAAAATATCTTGTGGGAAACAGCAGCCACCAGTTCCACTACTGCAGTTCTTGCTCTTTCAGGTCAACCTTCACCATCTTTCAGCAAGAGAAGTAACCGCTAACACCTGCTCATGTGGTCGTGGCTGTAAACGTTGTTTTTTTTATTACGTGAGTTTTTTTTTTTTTTTTTTTAGAAGAAAATGTACCTTTTTGTAATACGTTTAAATACATGAAATATATTTAAGAAACGTTACTTATTTTATTTTTATATCTTATATTTTCTCTTTAAAATGTAAGAAAAATGTAATGAAAAATAACAACAGATATTACAAATATTTTCTTTGAAAAACAAATTCATTTTATGTTTTCAACATTGTCCCTTGATTTTGAAAGTGTTGTAGAAATGAAGAAGCCGTGGCAGGTTTACAAGCAAATACTGGCAATGGCAACTCTTCAGTTTTTTGTCATCCAAAAAAATAGGTCAATTTATAATGACTTTGAATTTATTTATTTTAAACGCTGGATGAAAGACAGGTGGGACTGTTTACTGAAGGTGAGAACATTGGAACAGATTTCCTGTTTTTACTTGAAGCTCCGCAGTCATCTGTGACTAAGTTTGTATAGCAGGTGGGAGGCAGCGCCACTGCACTCACTTATCAACGTTGGATTTTATGGACAAAATTACATTTTAACTGTGCGCCACTCCCTCACTAACAAAGTCGATACGGGTTTCTGTTTAAACTGTGACCTTGTCGATCCGTTTCCTTTTTATCGCCTATGGGGCCAATCCTCCAAACACTGTGGAAGGAGCACATGAACTAGAAAGATATATGAAAGATGCCCCCGTTTTAGATTTTGTTATCTATGGAGTCGGTCAAGATTCTGGTTCCAGAGACTTTGAGAAGTATGTCAGTCAGACCTGAAGCCTCTCTACCTTCAAAGTACGCCACATATTCCTTTTCCCACTAGAGGGCAGCAGGACACACTGAGTATAAATCAACAATCTTTGGACAGGGCTGGTGACATGCTCATTGGGAGGGAGAGGCCCTGTGATCATTTACAACTGGCCCTTCGACTTCCAAGACTCTGGTAAACACAAGATTTAAAATGGTGCTTTTGTGGAGAAACTCTTCCAGATCTATCGATTTTAAAATGAACTAAACGATTTGTCGACAAAATCAAATGAGTTCAGGTTACAGTCAAATCTCCACATAAAGGTCGAGCGAAAAGTGGTAAGAGCTGTGAAATAAGATTTTAAAGGGGGCAGGAAGTGAGAGACACGTTTGTGGTTTGGGGGAGGAAGACAGGTGAATGTTTTTTAAGAGGGAAAATAGAACGGCACAGATGTGTGTGATTCTCAATCCCTGTTGAGCTGTTTATTGTTTGTTTGTTGTACCCAACTGCCCCCTGGGTGCCTCTCAAGAGGTTATGGGTCATTATCAAGCCGGTGACAAAACTCTCTTACACAAGGAGAGGTGTGCGTGCTTAGTCAGCGTGTGACAAACCACACACATGCAGCCTTTCTTTTGTGAATTATCAACCTCGACCTCGGTAGGGTGCTGAGGATTCCCATATCAATAAACACTGCTCGCCCATTTTTAACCATCTCCTTGCCGATTTCAAATAAATCCACAATTAAGAAATACGCGATAAACATCTCATGTTTTCCCCCTCATCTCCTAAAATGTAACCCTGTATTACAACATGCTCCTGGTCAGCACGCGGGCACAGTTGGAGCTCTCAACCACCTGCAAAGTACAGATGGTGCATCCCGCCTCCACAGACACCTGCCATGGAGTGCACTAAATGGCCATTAGAGGAGGGGGGTAAGAGACTAACAAAGCAGGCAGTGAAAGTGCTGGCATGTCATATCATACACATTAGCTCAGCCAGATGGCTGGCCTTCCGGAGCGAACGTGACAATGTAATCATTAATGTAATGTAGGTGGTGTCAAAATGTGCCTTAACACATTTTGTTTTGATAGATTTATCCGCACTGATCATTTATTTATCTGCACCGGTTTCGACAGCAATCAAAACTTGTTTTGGCAAATTATGCTGGATTGGTCATCAACTTTAGCAAGCAACGCAAGCAACTTCAGCTTTTTGCCATTTCTTATTTTTGTATTCTTCTTTTCACATGACTTGCTGCCTTCTACAGCTTCGCGTGCACATACTATAATTTGATATTTTATATATTGCAGGGTAACTTTTATGAAGGGAAATAGCACTTTGATCACCGCCATTAGCAGTGAGCTATGGGATCTATAGTGAATGTAGCAACTGAGACCCAGTGAAGCCAAAGTTTGGCTGATTGCCCCTGCCCCCCGCGGTGCTTCCTCCCCCGGCCACACACACACACACGGCCCTGGTCTCCCTGGACACCTCGGCAGTACTGCAGGAATGCGGCTCGCTGTCTGGCCTTAAGGGCTGTTAACAACGGTTTAGTATTGTCTCCTTTTTTATCAGTCCACAAACAAACAACACACATGGGCACACTCCCTGTTCATCACTTCAGAGGCAAGACCCTGAAAAACACATTGATACGGTATGAGGCTAAACCGCGTGCATGTGCTCTCTGGCTCTCCCTTTCTTACACTCAATAATTGTCATGAAAGTGGCTACGCTGAAAAAATTAAAAAACAATTCAGACAGAGAAGATGAACTTCAAGCTTATGGGAAATTACTTGGTACAACAACCAGAAAATTAGAGCTAATTAGTTGAATAGTAAGTACTTTTATCAAAGTTAAATAGTTAAGATATATTTTTCAAGACAAAGGGCTTTTCCCCAGTTTAGATTAATCATTTTGGATATAATTTTCCACTGATTTCATAGACCAAATGATTAATCGAAGAAGAAAAACATTAGCAGATTAATTAACAGAATAAGATAGTGAACAATTAATAACTGAATGTTATTAATTGAATAGTATTGCTACATATTTGTTAACATGGGAACTTCGGTCATTGGTGTTTCGCCCTGTTATGCATATGGAGTGACTGTTAGAAGTTAGTAACTGATGTCTGTGTTATGTGTATAACTAAAGGTACTTTGTCTATAATAAGTCATATACTATAAGTGGGACAACATTACATGCAATCTTTATTTCCTGTTGCCTTTCTTATTGTATCTTAATTTATATTTATACTTGCGTTAATTAAAGTTGAAGTTGATCAGTGTGACTTTAAATCTTGTCTGTAGATAAACCGGTATTCTACCCTGACCTGGATGAAGAGATCGATTACCTTCACGCCGTCATTGCAAAACAGGAAGTGACAGAGATCAAACCACTGAGGCAATCCAAACATCCTGGTAAGAGCCTTGAATTTTGGTGTGAGTTTTACTTCAAGTTCTTCTACTATATAAAGTATTTTTAAGTGATTCAGTGATTCATGCTATCCCCACAAGCCCTTTATATATTATTGTGGTTTTCCCTCGTCTTCCTGACTCTCTCCAGTGGCCAAAGCAGATGATGATAAAAGCAGGACAGATGCCTCCAGACTCCAACAGACGAGCCAGGACCGTCTCTTCACGGAGACCCTCAACGGCACCACTCCAGCCCCTGCAGTGTCTGCCCTCCCCAACACACCGACCCCCCAGCCCAGGGCCACTGGAGTTCGGGGCCGAGTTGGTCCTATAGCTGTGCCAGCATCCAAAAGGGACAACATTATTGTCAGTGAGTATGATCTTACGTCCTCAACACAGACCAGAAGGCTTAACTGCAACCAGGAAGTGGAAACATGATGGTATATAACTCGGTGCTGGTACGGGATAATGATACAAGCGGATGGTGGATAAAAACTCAATTTAACAAATTACACGTTGTTAAGATTTGGGTCATTTTGTCGGCCTCGTCTCTTGTTAAGCAGTTTAGTGCTTGTTGTCAGGATGTTTGCGAGCAAGATTGTATCACTTCTGCTGTGCATTTGTCCCAACTGAACATTGGATTCTATTCATCCCAGTGTGTTGATCATTTTACCCAGGATGATCATAACGACCCATAATGAGCAAATGGTCTAAGCTATAATTATATTTATCACCCATAAAAAATATGTCTCAGCAGGGAAGTAATCAGACTCCCGCTCAATCACTCATGGTCTACTCCCTCACATGCTCTGCTCCCCTTTGTTTTCCTGCAGTTATGATCTCGCTGTGTGTGGTGGTGGGCGTTGTGGCAGTGATCCTGGCAACCGTCTGTTACATCAAGTAAGTCTGAATGACACCTGAATGCACAATTAACATCAGGGAGCGCTTGATTTGAGCTTTTTTGTTGTCGAGTCATTTCTCTAAACCAAATTAAATACACTAGAAAGACCAATCTGGGTTTGAGATTGAATTGCATAATAATACACTTGATGTCAATTGTTAATGATTGTAGATTAATACAAATTAATGTCATCAATTAGGTGATAATTTGTTGAATGGACTTTTCATTCAATTTGTGTTGGTTGTTTCAACGCATCGTGATCATTTTCACCTATTGATCACCCTTAAAAGACGACTTCCACTTGCGGTTTGTGTACCATCAGATCTGTGAGCTTAAAGTTGTTGTTGTTTTTTTAATGCCAAACGCAGGAAACAGGCATCAGAATTGCAGGAAACTCAGATTCATAATGTCACCCACAGGTTGCAGAAAGGCGTGCGCCTGGCTCAGAAGGTGGACTACCCTGCTTTCAAAGGGGCCGGCATACCCATCACCACCACAAACGTTTCCTCTGTAAGCAAACAGCTTTTTTCTTCACCTAACTGCTATTGTTAGAGCTTGCTTTTGTTTCCATTTCTCACTTCTTCTTCTGTGAGATCAACAAGATGTGATTGTGCACCGAAGATATGTTTTCCAACGTGTCATCCACACTTCTTCTTCTGTTGTATCCTCAGATGGGAGATAAGACTCTGGCCCAAAGCGCTCAAATGTACCACTACCAACATCAAAAACAGCAGATGCTCTCTATGGGAAAGTATGTTTTTTTATATTTTTTGGGCTACACTCTCTGTGCCACTCCCTCCCTTTCCTCCTCTTCTATTCTCTCATGTCTTAATGCAGAGTTCACCCACTTCCTCTGACCGTGTCACCTCTTTGCCTGAACTCAACTGTCTTTTTTTCTCCCTTCTTCAGTAACAAACCTGAACAGAAAGTCCTTGACTCCGAGGTCACATCAGATGAGGAGGAAGTGGGCGGAGACTTCACTGTATACGAGTGCCCCGGACTTGCACCGGTGGGCACACACACACACACACACACACACACACACACACACACACACACACACACACACACAATATCAGTTGTGATGATGTTGTATGACTGAAAACCCATTTTCCTCCCTACTTTACAGACTGGAGAGATGGAAGTGAAGAACCCGCTATTTGATGACTCAACTTTACATTATCAGGGGAATCACAAGTAAATCTTGGACACTTCGCACACACATTTACACACAGGTATACACGCCACTTCTCTGGAGGAAACCACTGGATCTCACATTGCATGCATATAGAAATGGAGGATCAATAAAATGGAGGTGATAAAAAATGATTGTTTTCTTGTTGCCCCTTTGCTATATCTGCCCCCAGTACGGCTTTTACTACAAATGTATGTTGGATTCTTTGTTAATTTATTTCTGTCACTGATTGTGTCATTCCTGTCTTTTAACATAATGGTGTCAGAGTTCTCCCAGATATGTCCCTGTGGGTGTTTTGTCTCTGAATTAGGATTCCTCCACCGTTGTTACTTTCCTTAATTTCTGCAGCTATTTCCAAAGAATGTGATACAATGGCAGACATGTACAACACACTGACACACACACACACACACACATACATACGCTGAGAAACAGGTACCTTCTCCTTGTTTTGTCATGCATAGCTAGTGTCTGAACCACATTCCTGACAGATCAGATCTCTGTGATACCTCTGTAAAAACTCCCAAACACAACACAAGGTGGTTACCGTTGGTGTTGCCAATTTTATTCCTTGTCATATAAGCTGCACATAAAGATTTTAAGATTATATAATATAAATATATATGAAAATGAAGTACTTGATGATGTCTGTTTGCATGGTTTGACTTACTGTGTTTGAATAATGGCAATGCTTTGCTGAACTTCTCTGCCTCCTGTATGTATGCATCTTGTTGCTGGAGGAGGAACGTTCAGTAAAAGTGACTTATGAGCACTTGAATGAAATGTTGGTGGTTGACTATACTGATGGACGTGTAGGTGGTAAATATCACTATCTTGTATTGTCCCTCTTTCCTCTCTGTCTTCTTGTCGGGCCCAAGTTAACTTCTTGCTGCAAAATGTACATACAAAGAGTGAATGTGTTCACTTTTTATAGATATTTGTACATGCAGACCAAGGATTGGAATTAAAGTTTTTACCACATGTGGAAATCACTTCTCTTTTTGTGCTTGACTCATTGGAAATATTTTTATTTTATTTATTTGTATCTGTGATAGTTGTGAAAGGGAAAGAGATGCAACAAAGGTCTAAACGTAATGCAAAGAATGTTGGCCACTTTGATCACATTCTCTGGTGTTGAGTGAAATACACAGAAATTATGTGAGAAATTATTATTATGGGACATTCAATACAGTCTAAAATTAAGTTTTGTTTGGCAACACATAATTAGAGTTGGGATCCCAAACTTTCAAAAGATACCAAATATTTCAGAGAGTTTAAATATTCCACTTGATGAAATAGTGCTGCCATAAAAACATGAAGGCACTCAGTTTAAACATCATATAGCTTCAATGAAGAGCTGAAAGAAGCTGATCCATAACGGTTTGTGATAGTGTCAGCAGTGTTTTAGACCAGACCACCGACACTGAGACCAATTCATAACCATGACGAGAGTTTATCAAGGCCGAGACATGGCCAACACTTTGAGGGGATGAGACGGAGCCGAGACCAAGACCGCACCAGTGTGAGTCCCACACTGCATGAAGCATTTAAGATCAAATGGGAGCATGCAAACTGTGGGCACTCTTTTGAATTGATCTGAATTCACGAGCCCCCAGACCACCATAGTGAGCACTTTTGTAAACTTTATTTTGACGCAGTGCTGTCAGCATTTCCGCTCTGCCATCTCACATACACATTTCCCCTCCCAGTGTGACACATTTAGTGTTGCCTCTCTGCCACAAGCCCTGACTTTCTTGTGTGTGTGTGTGTGTGTGTGTGTTGGGGGTAGGGGTAGGGGCAGAGAGAAATCATTCATGTACCTCCACGTGGGTTTTGTGTATGTGGTTGTATGGTGTGTGTTGGGGAGGGGATGGGTCAGTCTCCTGTCCCCATTGAGCCGCATGCCGAGGGCCATTAAAAGCCCTTTGTGTCGGTGGACAGTGGAAGGAAGGCAGCCATTGGTCCTCGGATAAAAACCTGGGTGGGCGGAGGGTCTGTAAAGGTGGTTATCAAAGGCAAGGCCCAAGAAAATCAAAAAGCCATCAGACTTGTTTGAGGGGAGGGAGACGTTTGAGCTGCTCAACAGGATGGGCAGTATTTACATTCCAGGGTTATTTCTTTGTTAAATCAGTAACTTTTAAAAAGTAGAGACTGATTCTTATATCCATATTTATTTTATTAAAACGCATCACAATAAATTACATTTGAGTTTGCAGTGTCATTATTTAGGCAGATATTTAGATCTTCCCCTAATTTCCAGCCATCTTTTTAAAAAAAGATGCTAGTATTTCTAATGAACAGAACTTCTCAGAAGTGCTTATTTAGAAACCACACCAGCCCTTAAATGAAACTCACACACCCTTAGATGACAAGTGTAGCTGCATGTCTTCAAAAAACATTTCCACAAAAAGCTGTAACCAGCTCAGAGATTATCTCACAAGATCCTTACTGCGGGACCACACACACACGCGCACACACACACACATACACCCACACAAACGCCCAGTATTGCTTTACTATACATGCATACAGTCCACAGTGACGGTATGAGGAAGGAGAAATGAAGACACATCATTTTAAAGAGCAATAGGATTCTTTGTGGTTGGTTTGGTTGCATTGCTCATGGTAGAAGTAGTGTCTCCGGTGGTGTGATGGGTTGAGGTGTGCAACACATTCACACTGCTGCTACATCAACAGGCTTTCTTTTATCTGAAACTTTCTCCCTTTCTCTGTTTGACCGGACTTGCCCTGAGAGCAGATCTCTGAGGTGTCTTGAAGAGGCCACTTAAAAAGAACTAAAGACAAGATCTGAGACAACTGTGAGGGGGGTTACCCAGATACTCCCCTCACACATCTCCTCCTCACTGTACTGAGCTATTCACCACTAAACCCCCCTCCCCTCCCTCCTTTGGACACCCTGAGAGCTCTGTGCTCTGCTGTCCCTTTCTCTCTGAAGCCCTGCCTGAAGTCTGCTATCTCTCTTGCTGTCTGTCTTTTGCATGACAATTATTCCCCCAAGTCCATGGCCCAGAACAATGCTTGTATGGTTGGGGTTTGATGTCTTTTAAGCTATTCCCCCTCAGGTTCCCTGTCCCTGGACCTACGCAACTTTAGAGGGCAGAGTTAGTTAGAGTGTGAGTTAATTTGTCAAACTCAGAAGAAGAAATGTTGTCTCTATTCAATAACTGCTGTTTGCAAGCTGTGGCCACGAGAGATAAATGTGAGGTGTAACAAAAGATATATTTCTGCTATACTTCGAGATGAAACTGTCATATTTTTATTCCATTCCACACTTTATTGTGAAAAAAATAGCATCATTTTTTTTAAACAAATGTTTTACCATGAGTATCACTTAATTTTAAGAGGCCAATTCAATAAAACAAATAACTGTTCTACAAGCTTCAAAATAGATAAATATGAAACACATTCGTCTTAAACTGGAAGAGATATTCAAACTCAGCTGGATTATTGCATTTGACCACAGCACCTCGGTCCTCAGACCAGTTTTGGACCTTTAGGCCACATCAAACTGAAAGCCAATGTATGTTTCCTCGATGAACCCCGGACCTGCAGACCAGGGGGAAACTCCAGCCTGGTGTTTGTTTCAGAGCACGGGAGGGGGTGAGACAGGAGGAGGTGGGTGTGGGGCGGAATCTTGTTGAATCAAAGGGTTGAGACTTATTGTTCCAATCTGAAAAGGAGCTAATGGTCGACCATCGCAACTCGGGATCTGAAATCCACGGGGTGCCCCGGGGCCAGGTCGTACAATGGCACCCCCTCTCCCTTCCCGCAGTGTGTCTTCCTGCCGCAATCTGCAGCCAACGACTCGCACTGGGGGAGCGCATCTGTACCAGTGCTCCGGCCATCCAGGCTTTTGAACGACCATCGATCAAGGGTGAATGGGAGACGTTCACCTGAATGCTGTTGGGTGGTTTTATGATTTAGTTCTCAGTTTTTTTCCATTCATAGTTTGGCAAGAAATGCGGAATCAGAAGTAGCCCCTATTTCTCAGTGTTTTGCAGCGTTTGCTGGCAACCTAAAATATATACCTCATACAAAGTATTCATCTTGGCAAAGCAGTATTGAGACACAACTCTTTAACTTCTTTTAAAAAGAACACCAATGCGTAGTGTGGCTTATCATGCAGTTCTCCCTGCTTATCTCAAATAATACGTTCAGGTCATTTCCAGCATACATTTGTCTTCCTTATATGTTCCCCAAACTTTAGTTAGTCTCATATCTGATTGTTTCAAAGTAAATGCAGCCCGATTCATTAAGTTAATTTGTCTTTATTACAGATGACAATCTATTTCAGTTGAAATGTTAGTGATTACGTTAACTCAGGTCTAAATGCCAGGGATTTTAATATCAAAGCCATGTCCTTAAAGAGGAATAACTTAAACAAACCGAGCATTATAATTAATGTATGAGGTGAGCACGTTATAGTGTTACAATATGTATTTACAGGAGCAATGACTCGTGCCTATTTAGCAATGTAAATATGCTTCTTTTTTAAGTTGACTTAACACTGTTGAATTATTGATATGGTTCTATATAATGGTAACGATATATTTCAAAATCACTTAAAAAAAGCTAAACACATAGTTGGTCTGCAGCAGAATGGCTTAAAGTGTGTGTGAAAACACGCCCACTACTTTAGGATGAATCAAGGTCATTCACAAATTCACCATCAGCTGTGCGCAATTGTCTTCGCCAGCCAATGGGTGAAAAGCTACGGCGATCACCAATACTCGCAGCTGTGATTAGCAAAACTTGTGGGAGCGGAGGCCGGAGAGGAGCGTTTGAGCTTGAAGGTGATGTTATTGCTGTTAAAGTAGAACTTCATGGACTAGGCCGTAGGCGCATTGGTGATTATTCACCATAACGGCAACTGCCCAGGTCTACATTTTTGCATAATATCCCCCATCCTCAAAAAAACGGACTTTTTGTGGCGAGGTGCTGGGTTATTTTGGAGGAGCTGCTTCTTCTATCATCCCTCTGTGGTGTGCTCGGGGGAAGTGAAACGGATGAGCAGGTTTTAGAATTAGTCTTTAACTTTTTGATTTCGGACGCACCTTTGTTCTCACGCAGTTTGGAAGATGTCTGATAGATCGCAGAGTCCGGAGTGCCAAATCAGGCCGTACGACTTCAGTAGGACCAACCCTTGCACTCATGTTTTGGGTCATGAGGGTTCGGGCAGCTCTGCGTCCTTCCAGCTTCCCCACGGCGTCCTGCCGGACCCGGGCCTCTTCTACAACAAAGCCGCTTATGGTGGCATCACCCAAGCATCCGCGCAGACCTTCTTCCCTTTCCCACCCGTGACCAGTGACTACAGGGGATCCGATCTTCAGTCTGGGGAGTTTGGGCAACCCAAGCACTGGTATCCATTCGCTGCGCATGAGTACACCGGCCAGGTACCCGGCGTAACGGCAGGCACCCAGCCTCTAAACGTGAGTCCCCCCATAGCCGAGACCCGGGAGCAAATCAAACTGGCCGAAATAAAGACTGAGAAGGACACCAGCAATGACTACGCGGAGATTAAGGTGCAGCAGTATCCAACGGCGCCAGCCTCCGCCGCCATGTCCCATGGAGTCTTCTACTCTCCGGCCTGGAACCCGTCCTTCTGGCCCGGGATCAGCCACATCACACCACCCGGTAGCAGTAACCAAAACCCCTCAACTTCGTCTGCATCTTCACCGTCTATGTCCCCCTCTCCCCCAAGCAACGGGCTTCCAGGGAACGCGTTTTTTAGCGTGAACACTGCCCAGACTGCCGCCGGGCCCCAGACGCAGAACCCGGCCTCCTCCACGCGTAGCAGCGGGTCCTCCAGCGGCGGGTGCAGCGACTCGGAGGAGGTAAGACCAGCCATTGATTTAGTGCGCCAATGTTCTTATTGTGATTACCAATGCAACTTTAATCTCACAGAAATGTCGAATTTCTGCCACATAGGCTACAAATGGGCCTTCGTTTTCCATCTTTATGTTTATGTTCATTTTTCCTCTTCAGGAGAATCTTTCCACGGAAGAGCTGGAGCAGTTCGCCAAGGATCTGAAGCACAAGCGCATTACCTTAGGTTTCACTCAAGCTGATGTGGGCCTTGCCCTGGGTAACCTTTATGGTGAGTTTGGTTCCCAGATGGAGATACTGCTTGTATATCATGCTTTTCCCCCCCCTTTTTATTTATTTTTTTAAATTAAAGAGTAGGACTTGTTAATCCCAGGTGATTTTTAAATAACAAAGGGGTCTGCATCAGACAATGCAAAGCTGATAAATTGTCATGTCATAACTGAGTCTCCAGTCTTCATGGTCCATCTGGGAGCTGCTCTGTAAACACAGTATGGAAGTCCAGGTGGACACCTTTTATGTATTTATATTTTGAGATGTAGATCAGTTCTTAATTGGGACCAAACGCCCTAATATAAAAGGAGCAACTGATCTGGTACATAATGGGGAAAATCAAATTCCTGAAACAGATTCTGAGTTTGGTGTAGAGTTATCTCACATTGTCGTTTGGGCTATAAAGTCAGTGACCCTTAGTTTATTGTGATCTGTCATATTTGATGTGTGTATGTGTTCGTAGGTAAGATGTTCAGCCAGACGACCATATGCCGCTTTGAGGCTCTGCAGCTAAGCTTTAAGAACATGTGCAAGCTGAAGCCCCTTCTTCAGAGATGGCTGAACGAGGCAGAGACCTCGGACAATCCCCAGGATGTAAGTCTGCTTCTCTGGCATCTGCCGACTAGTTAACAAGACAACAGATGATCACCAAGCATCATGGGTATTTTCAGGCCTGGCTAACTTTCAAGCAAGCTTGGATCAAGACCCCCTACTCTTGTGAAGTGTAATATGCCACCTAGTGGCCACAGAGAACATGATATTTATATATATATATATATATATATATATATATATATATATATATATATATACGGCTGTACTCGACACTGCATGACTTAAATGTTTCTTATTTGTCAGATGTACAAGATTGAGAGAGTATTTGTTGACACCAGAAAGAGGAAGAGAAGGACTAGTCTGGAGGGAGCTGTGCGCTCTGCTCTGGAGTCTTACTTTATCAAGTGTCCCAAGCCCAACACCCAAGAAATCACACACATCTCAGATGACCTGGGTCTGGAGAGAGATGTAAGTACAAAGTCTAGAAGGGATCCCCTTTGCCTTTTTTAACTCTTATTAATTTTTTTTTAATTGAAGTTTATTATTATTTTTTTAAGTGTGTGTCTAAATAGGCAAATCTTTAAAAGGCAAATGTCGCTCCTGGCAGGTTGTTCGTGTGTGGTTCTGCAACCGAAGACAGAAAGGAAAGCGCCTGGCCTTGCCTCTAGACGAGGAGTGCGACGGCCAATACTATGAGCAGAGTTCTTCCCCACTCAACATGGTGACCTCCTCCATTCCCAGTCAGGGCTACCCTGCTTCCAGCTACCACGGTGCCCCTCCTCCTACACTCTACATGCCCCCGCTTCATCGGCCTGACCTCCTGAAACAAGCCCTGCACCCCGGACTAGTTAGTCACCTGACTGGATAAACTCAGGTCCTCAGGTAGGCCAGAACCACAGATTGCCTTCCCACGCCTCTGTCTCCATCTCAACTAAAGCCGAAGAAGAGTCTCTAAACCTCTAAGATTGACTAATCACATCAGATCATGGGATGGAAACGTTCCAAATGGGGAAGCTCTTCTACTGACCACAGCAGGGAGATTGAAAGTGGTTACTTGTTCCTGTTTTGCTGGCAAAATTTATCAAACTGCCATGGGCAACATCCTCTTACAATGACCTGCAACTCCAACAACTGCTTCAACTTCAAACTAAGATACATTTAAACTGAATATGCCACTTTTTTTGTTTTGTTTTCTTGGATAGTGCATAGTAAGTTATTCAACAGGCTTTATTTATCATTGCAGGTTTAGAACAATGTTAAAGTGAGATTTGGTACAGATGTTGACTTGCTACAATACATGGTCCAGTTGTTGTAAATGGGAGCAGGGTTAAATTGCCAAATCCTGGGCAGGTTTTCTGTGGTGCAGGTGAGGAAAGATCTTGGTTATCAATGGAATCACAATGTCGGGATTTAAACCAAAACCGCCATCGACAGTTCGTCAATGTTTGTGCAATACTTTTTTTGTTTCATCTGAATAGAGCAGCTGCTGTATTTGTCTGATCTGCCTCATTGAAATGGAAAAATGCAAATTCTCCCATTTTCCCCATGTTTTTGCACAAGGTTGCTTTTGTATTGTTGAATATTATCTTTTCTTCCCCTTTCTATGAAGAAAATGCCTCGCTTGTATACTGAACACAGATTTTGGCCTTGATGTTTATCAGTCTTTTAGCTAATATCTTTAGCATTGCTTTAGGGGGGAGAGGGTTGGTTGGTGAGATTCTATGTAATAATTTCAGGAAAGGTGATAACTTGTTACTCACATGTGTTTTAGCTGCTACTCTGCCATTTGCACACAATCAATATTTTTCTCAATGTCTCAGGTGAATTATGAAATTAGGTCGAATCTGACCCGGATCAATTATGCTGTCGAACTGTTTTTCAATACTACTTGTTTTGTTTTTATTGTGAAGGATTTTTATGTTTATGAAATGTTGAATAACACCAAATACTTGAGACAAGTGTGTGTGTGCTTAGTGGAGTATGTCTCTCGTCTGGTCTTGTATGAAGATATTTTTTACTCGGATGACTGTCATGTTTAGACATTAAATGTCATTTATTCACTCTTTGCCTATACCTTAACTGACTTAAGATGCCTGTGCATTTATTAACAAGAACAAACTAGTTATTGAAACAACCATAAAATGATTTCAGTATTTTAACAATATTGCCGTATGACTCATTTTAGACAGCTACCAATGTAAAATCATAACTGGACTTTAGCCGGTAGGACACATTTTCTCAACTGATTGTAAATGAATTAACTTATTATTAAGCTAGCTAAACTGGGATATTTTCAAACCCCTAAATGCATCTAATCAAATAAAACTAACTGTCCATGTCTTGAGACATCCAAATAAAGTATTGCCCTTTTTATTTATTTTTACTCTTAAAGTTATTGCTTATGTCCAACCCTTTGGTTGTGCACTTGCAGTTTAATAACAGACCTAACGTAGAGTCCAACATCTTAACTTAAATAGTGAGGCCACAGTTACTGAAAATGCCTCCTGTTTCACATTTGTTTGAGGAAGTTAAGCTTTGAGGTGACATAATGTATGGTGTTTTCTGCAATGAAACTGACAACTTATTTATGTAAATCATTTTTACTTGAAGGGACGGTGGACATGACATAAACAGTGCATCATGAAATCCTACATTTATTACATACAGTGCAAATGTAAAATGACAAACATCAAAAAGAATATAAATATAAAATCCTTCAACATGGTGCCTGCCTTTTTGAATGGTTGAGTATTAAGAAAATGTAAAAAATGCTCACATTGAAAGGATATACTGATAATGCAAAGACGGAGTCAATGCACAGTAATGGGCCTGTGTTTATAACAGTGTGCTGTGTTGAGGTAAATTTAAAGCAGTATCCATTCTCAGATAAGATTGCCAGTCTTCCTATCTAACTCTTGTGCAAGAAAGGGAATCAGACACTTTCCCAAACTGTCAGACTGTTTTAACCCTAGTGTGGTCAGTAGTTAACGCATTTTAGTTTTATGCATGTACATATACATGTCCTTGGCTGAGGTTTCCTAAATATCAAAGCTGCTATTGGTTAAGTGAGCTCCAATGTTATAAGCGTTGACCCAGGCCTCTAGGTTGGAGTAAACTTTCTCCTGAGGTAAATTGTTGTACTGTGAGCAGATCTTACAAAGTCTCTCCCTCCAGTCTGTGTACAACTTCACTTTCCACTGATGTTTCCAGGTAAAGTATTCATTGTAGCGTTTCTTGTCCCCTGCAAGCTCTTGTAGATACTTCCCTAAGTCTTTAACTGATGCAAACTCATCCACATGAATGAAAGAATTGGGCGGAGCCACAGCTTTGTAGTCGTCTAATGACGGTCCCAGGACGACAGGCACCGCCCCACCTTGGAAAGCATTCCTCCACAGCTTCTCTGTGACATAATCTTTGGTGACTGAGTTCTCAACAGCCAAATAAAAGTAGCAGCGAGATATTGTAGGTAAGAGGGCTTTAGAGGAGAGGGGTCTCTTTGTCCAGCGACCGTAAACCTTTACAGGAACTGTGGCACTGAGCTCTTTGTACACTTTGCTTCTCCTGTGATGGCTCCTGTAGTTGCTGACCACCCAACAGACCAGGAAGCTCTTATTCAGGGGGACTTCTTCAACCAGATGTCTTTCAGCCTCCTTTGGTAGCAGCTCACCATAGGGTATTGTGATATCAGCATCCCTCCTGTAGGTGATGGTCATGTTGAAGATATTTGCATACCGCCACAAGTTCCCATTGTAAACAGGGGCTTCCAGGGACATCCAGGCCCACCTCTGTCCCTGTGGCCGTGAGAGGTTAAGGGGCAGCTTCTGGTGTCCCATTACCAGCTCTCTGTTGTGGAACACGACCACATCAGCTGAGGGGAACAAGGAGCGCTGGTCCACCAGTCTACAGCGAGGGATGCGATAGAGGTCCCAGCACACGTCACCCCTCAGGCTGAATGATCTTCTGAAGGGCCAGTACCACAGCAGGATGGTGACGTTTCTACTGCTGCTCCCGTTATGGAAGGTGAAGGGATTTATGACTTTCAGCGCCTGGAATCCTCCCAGCCATCCATTGAAAAGACACAGTGGTAAAAGACAGAGAAAGGAGAGGAGGAGGCACGTCTTCCTCGAGCCGAGTACAGTCCTCTTAATCTTAACACACCCCTGTCGCAAAAATAATTAAGAAATGGGATTATAAAGGAGCGATGAGATTTTGTGTCTTTGCCTTTTAGTAAAGCAGATGTTAAATCACCATGTCAGTCATTTTTGGAGGTTTAAGTCTGTTTACTTAACATCACATTTAAGGATTTTGCAACATTTTGCACATGTACTTTTCTTACTGTTTCATGCATTCATCAGTTTCCATTTATTTCTGTATGATAAAAAATAATATTAATTGCAGTGCGTTATTGCAGCACATACTTTTTAAATTAATGTTTGGATGCCCTGGTTGTGTTGTGGGTATAAAGCACTGATGATGAATCATCCCAGTTTGTTTCCAGCTGGGGATGTCATCTCATTCCTCATCCCTCCCCTCATTTTCTGTCATCTCTATCTATACGATCAACCAGAAGCATAAATTGCTCCCCAAATGTAATTTTCCACCAGTATATATGGAAACCATGATCAATTCTGAATTTAGCACATCTTTTATAATATTGCAGAGTATTTTGCAACGAGTTAAAATACATTTGAACACATTATTTAATCTATCTGAATCCTGAGAATGACCAGTAGTTTTGTCACTAACCTCCTAATGAGGCTCCCCTGCATCCTTAGTAAATATGATGTTGTGCAAATTGTACCAGAGCTTAAGCTCTTTAAAATGAGCATTTTATCTACTGGAATAAACATATTTCACTATTCCTCTAACCTCTAACAGTTGAGAATTTGAGTCCCCCCTAGATGGATAAATAAGCTTAATGAATACATGAAAAGTAACCACAGCATTAGGAAAACATATTAAGTACTACAGGGGGGCGACGGTGGCTCAGTGGTTAGCAAGTCAGTCTTTCAATCAGAAGGTCGGTGGTTCAAACCCCGGCTCAGCCAGTCCATGTCGTTGTGTCCTTGAGCAAGACACTTAACCCTAATTGCTCACCGTTGCTGTGTCTACTGTATACTGTATATCATGTAAGTCGCTTTGGATAAAATCGTCAGTTAAATGTAATGTACTACATCAGGTTTTCATTCAAAATCTACTAAAGGAGGCTAACAGCCACAGAGCATAACACTTGCATGACAAATAGGCTACTATCTCAAAGTCAGGATGTGGCAGTAATGAATGTGTGAAGGAAATATAGTGCACCAAATTATTTTCCTGTAAGGTAAAAATACCTTTTTGTACAAGTCATGCAGGTTTCGTCCCAGCCTGTGTGGACATTAAATTTGTCTAATTGAGTAACATAAATGATGATCGTAAAGATAACTCACCATCAGACACTTCAACTCAGCAGTCTGGCTTCCAGAATGAAGAAGACTCAACACCACCCACTGAAATCAGAGACCATGGCGGTTTACTGGTCAACCATGACTCAGGAGAAACGTGTATGAGCTTCCTTTTTTCGATATGGACAAACAGGAATAAAGCATTTGGATTATAAGTTCTCTAGCTGAAACTGAAACAAATCCATTCATTCACATCATCTCACAATCAGTTAGCACTTCTGTACAAACATTTCATGATGTTACCATGAAAATATTTTCTGTAATGTCTTAAGAAAGAATTAAATAAAATATATTGTTGGGCAATAATGATGAAATAGTTCAGTCAACAGAAAACGTTGTTCTTTTTCTAGTTGAAAGGCGTACCGCTGTACAGTGTGTTTCCTCTGTGAAATCTTAAGAAATAAGGGTTGTGCAAAATATCACAGAATTTAAGAAAAATAGAGTCTCACATTGCGTAAAACAAGAAAAACGACATCCAACTGAACAGTGTGCAGATATGGGATTTATTAAGCATTTGATCTGGTAACATAAACCCTCCTGCTCAGTTAAAGCTTGGTTTATTCCCTTACTTTGAAGACTCAAAATTAAACTTACAAGAACAAGAGAGTGGCAATTTGTCATATAATAAGAATACAATGAGTTATTCAATCATTATTTTCTTTAAGTGAACCTCTGGGAACAGGATGTGGTGAAAGATTAATGATGCAGTGGCACTCTTCAACTTACTGGCAGTGGTTCACCGTTAGAAGCTGCAACGGGCACACCAATTTACTTTCAACCCTGAATGTATATATTCACCTACAGTGGACTAGTATACTGCCAGCTTTGACATTGTACTTCTTGCCATAGACAACACACAAGAATTTGAAGAAGATTTTAGAGGTAAGACCAAATGGACCAGAGTGATTCATGTCCAAGAGAACCCCAAACATCCTCCACTAACCTGATCACCAGATGAGCAGCCACTCCACTGTTCCAGTTACCACTGATACCATTTTTGGTCGCTGCTGGTAGAAACAAGATTGTGATTTCAAAGCACAAACCCTTTCAAACCCTTTCAATGAAGCTGAGGTGTGGCTCCCTGAAATATTGAATATGATTTGAGCTCAGCATCCTGCTTCAAGCCAGTCAAAATAATGCTGTTCTGCTCCTTTGTCTCTTTGGCAACTCTCTAAAAGAGCACAACGTTTCTGCCACATGCACTGACAGGAAAAGAGGAAGCGTGAACAGAATTAAGATGGGGGTTTCACGAGGGTGAGCACACACCAGTGAGTCATCAATGTAACTATATGTTGCGGAGAACAACATGTGAAAATAGTAGGTGGTATTTATTGACCAGTATATATATTGGCAAGTTATTAATATTTACATTAATTTGCAGTTCAAAAATGTAATTGTTTCAAAGACACTGAATGGGAAAATGCCCTATGCTTCTTTTTGTGTTGACTGTGCACATGTTTGCTTCATGTTTTATACTCCTTTGATTATTTTCTGTTGTTGATTTGTTAAGATTTGGTGCAAAAGGTGGACCCAGGAGCAGAACACAAATAGGAGACTGTGGGGCGGGGGGCGTGGCTAGCGCGCCTGCAGCACGGAGAGGGAGAGGGACGAGCGTGGGGATCAGCTGTGTCTCGTGAGGAGGCACAGCTGATCCACATGATCGTGGGATTGCGTGGGCAGGGGAGGAGCTATAAAAGCTCCCAGAGCCACGCAGTCAGGGGGAAGTGTGGTAGGCTAGACAGGGCATGAGAGAGTTGAATGCCTGTGAGAATGCCGAATAAAAAGATTACACGTGCCAAGAGAACAGAACTGGTGTCTGTATTATGTGCCGAGCTTCTGGAGACCCCCGGTAGGAACGGACCCTGCTACAGAGACAGATGAAGCTCAACAGATTTATTGAAAAGCACTGCAGGTGAGGCAAAGATGAGGGATTGCGTCAAAGAGGAAAGGCAGGCTGTCAGAGCAGGGTGGGCAGGGCTGAGGTTGCATGGTGTAAGTAGGCAGCGAGCGAGTAGGCTGGCAGGAAGGAAGGCGAATGATACTGAGGCATGAGGAACATAAGGTGCAGTAAGAAATCTGAGACTGCAGGGTTGATGTGGTTTGGAGCAGGTGAAACAACTTGGCAGAAATCAGGGAGCCGGGAGAGTGAGTTATAGAAGCCACACCCACAGACACACACAAAAAGAGACAGACAGGCGAGAGCTGTCTGTCAGGCCGGAGACTGTGGGTGGTGTACGGAGCTGAAACATCAGCCACTGTCATCATGGCCTCAACAAATAGTCTCAAAAGTCTCCTGGACGAGCAAGCAAGTGGTTGGACTGCATTTGTGCATGCAAAGCAGAAGTCTCCCTCGCAGGGGAACTTTTTTCCCGTGGATACTGTTCATGTGAACGCATCAAGTATGTATGTTTCTGGGTTTTGAGACTTCGCCGCCATATTGACGGCCATCCCAAAGCTCTTATTTCTGTTCTAAGAATTGAGGATCAAGGAGGGATCCCGAGGAGCCATGAGCGAGGAGGCACGAGCGAGGAGGCACAAGCGTGGGCTTCCAGGAAGTGTTTTAACGGTTGACAAGCCCCCCTCATTGTTCATCAGTTATTTGATTGTATGGTCTGAACTGATTGTTCTTGGGGTTTCTTACCAGAGGGAAGACAGATCACAGATTAAACTCAAGTTTTATATTGGATTTATTAAATAATTAATAAATAATATAAACACATTCTGCTGATAGAACTCGTTTCTGCACGTATAGGCAGGACACAGAACCCTGTATAAATACACAATGCAGTTTGTTAAACAGGTAACAGACTACAGAGAGAAAACATATCTGGCAGTGATGATAACGGTGTCTTTATTAGTATGAGTGCAGTGCATGTGTGCAGACACAAACTCAAACAAAAGTCTCTCCAGATGTTAGATCTGAATGACAGCTGATCCAGCTGTGATCAGCTGATCAAATTAAGAGAATTGGGATGTACCTTGTGACTTTATCGCTATTACAGGCTTGTTATAGGAGACTGGTCATCATTAATTGCGCAGATGGCCCAAGTCAATTCCAGTCTTGGATTTGTCAGCTGTGTTCACCACATCTTCGCCATTGCACAGTAACGACATAACCTTTTACTCTTGCATCACTAAACCTTTAGTCCTTTCTAGTGTTAACAGGAACAATGGAGGGACAATTGAGGTCAAAGGAGAATCTTGCAATGAGATCTCTAACATGGCAGTTCTAAATA
The DNA here is from genome assembly GCA_023566465.1 of Cottus gobio. Lineage (NCBI taxonomy): Eukaryota > Metazoa > Chordata > Actinopteri > Perciformes > Cottidae > Cottus > Cottus gobio. The sequence continues at coordinate 11,358,624 of CM042237.1, forward strand.
GCAAATTATTTTAATTGACCTTGTGAAATACAACTCTGAAATATGGATTCCACTGCACAGAGTCATAGTAACTGCCATCACGCCCTCATGATTTCCTCTCTGGTGCATCCACGCTTATGTAATGACATATATGACATGGCATAGCGCCACCATTCTGTGTCATTATGCTATGGGAGCTTTATCTCACTCCTCTCAGCTTGCTACATTGTTGTTTCCCTTGTTTCCTGTGTTTCCTCCTCTCTCCGATAACTTCAGTGAAACCTTGTGAATACCTGCTTGACATGAGAGGATTCTCTGTCAGTCATGAATGCGGATAGACAACTAAAGTAGGCTGCAGGAAGAAGGCAAAACAAACACATCAAACTAAAAGGAAGACAGGGAACAAGCAAGATACACCAAACTACACAAACACAATTGATAAATCTGACTAAAGGCAGGTATTTTATTTAATGAAAGTGTATCTTTTCTTGTGAAACTGAAGACTTCAAAACACATTTTCTCAATTCTCAATATCTTTCTGACACGATAAGAAAATGCACTATATGGCCCAACATCTTATTATTTGATACAATAGATGTTTTAGATATTTTCAATCAGTTTGTGCAAAGTGTATTCCTGCTTCAAATTTGCAATTCCTGGATGCTCAGAGCCAGGTCCATTGAGTAAAGTTTTTTTCAAAGTTTGGTGTGAAAGAAACTGACAGGCACAGACCTCAGACCTCAACCCCATCCAACACCTCTGGGGATGAGTTACAGTGCTGCCTGCAAGACAGGCTTCATTGCCCAACTTCAGTGCCCGACCATTAATGATGCCATGAGGTTGCATGTAAGCAAATCCCTGAAGTCAGGTTCCACTAAGCTTGTGGACAGCCTGAAATCCAAAGAGCGGAGGCTTATAGCAGCTTTTTAATGCAATAAGAATGAGTTGTTCAGTCACATATATTTCTTATGTTCACACACATGCCATATAGGGACAGGGATTTAATGAAGCACCTGAAGTAAATACAATTAGTTGTGTTATACAATCATTGTAAATCAACATTTTAACTATACATTATTCTAGCAGCACAAAGCCTTAAATCAATCAAATTATATGTCTTTACTCTCATTTGTCTTTTGTAAAAAACTCTAATATGGCAGCCTCAATGATATACTAATAATGCACTGACTTATTACAGTAAATGAGAGAAAGTGACAGAAAGTAAACAGGGGGAAACAGAAATAGATTAGAAACCAACGTGGACTGACTGAGACAGTCACAGATTGAGAGTGGAAGATTTCTTTGAGAGAATACACTGGAAGGCTGACAGGAGGGATCCAGATCTACTGGTCTGACTGGAAAGGCCAGAGGGGGTGTGGCCTGCCTCCCATAGCATGACAGGTGTGGTGATAGACAAACCAAAAACACACAGAGAAGAGAAGAGAAGAGACGAAGAGGTGAAATACAGGAATAAAAACGGCAAAGAGGTTTTTGTTTCAGTGCTGACTGTGAGTATAGGCTTCAGTATTGTTCTACCAGTTTCATTAAAAGAGTGAAATAAGGAGATTGCAAAATAGTCATAATTACAAAGGAATGTAAAATTCACAGTCAGAGTTTTTTTAATGACTGACTTGTTTTCACATTGACAGTGACTGAAGATACAAGATACAAGACAAAACAGAGAGAAATAAAGATGGCAGATGTCCCCAAGATTGAACTCTTTGTTAAGGTAAGACTTACTTTAAAAATCCTGTTTAAACTCTACAGATGTGGCTAAAACAGTACAAATGCAATACATCTACTTGTTATTTTTATATAATTTGAACAGCAAACATCCAGCAAGCTTGCAATTATTGAAACTAATATATTATTCAATTTGTAGTTTTTTTTTTTTATCTTAACCCACTGCATCTCTGTAAACATATGTACATCTCAAAAAAGCGGACAAAAAAACGAAAAAAGAGGTCAAGTGTCTGCTTTAATATTGTTTTTCATTAATTGCGTTAATGATTCATGTCACTATATCCATCTCTTGTTATTCCTGGAGAGTGCATACTTATAGCGAACAGTAGAAACTAAAAAGAGGCCGGTCCTGTTTGTAAACCTGTGTCCTGCCCTAAAAAAACATTTGCCTCCACAAATGCTTGTGACTCAACAACAATAGTCAGCAAAAAGTATGAATACTGAATACTGGGTTGTTTAATGTGGGAGTAAATTTAAGCGTCCTCAATTCATTAGTTGAAATTCCTCAGCGGTTGGTTTAAATTGTCGGAGCGGTGCAGACTCGACAACAATACCTGGTCATGTATTCATGATATGGTCAGGTAGATTACAACCCTGATGCTGGAACCAACTTATTGGTGTCCCATTTCAAAAACAAGATCACTTGCATGCAATGAGAAGTGTTTCTGTTCATAATGGTATCTGTGTTTGTCTGTCAGGCCAGTGTTGATGGTGGGAGTGTGGGGAACTGCCCTTTCTCTCAGAGACTCTTCATGATTCTTTGGTTGAAAGGGGCCAACTTCACCCTCACCACTGTGGACATGAAGAGGTGAGAACATATCTTTTTTTCTTTTGCCCAAAGTAAAATGTATTGGTCTTGTTTTTGTATTAAGTGTCTAAAACTCACAATACAATGTGATGAAATACAACAGGAAACAGCAACCCCCTGTGTAATATAGTCTGAACAAAAATGAATACTGGGATATATTTACTAGTTTGCTTTGTAATGTATTTGTAGGTGTTTATCTTATTGTATGCAACCAAAATGCCCCAACCGGCCAAAGAGATCAAACCCGGGACCTACTCACTGTCCATCATCAATTCACTTTAAAGCTAGGGTTGGTAATTTTAATCAAAACAGTTTGTTGATATTAACTTAACATCCCAAAAATAAATAAAATGCTCTCACAAAAAAAAGAGAAAGAAATCCGGTATCTGTGGCAGATTCATAATAAACCTGTTGAACGGCTGTCTTGTCCACCTACCTGCCAATCTGCGAGCACTTTGTGCATGCACTCACTGCGTGTCAATCTTCCCAAATGTATAATTATATAATTACTTAATTAGTTAATGTCATTTCGAGCTGCTGCTAGCTTCTTTAACTGGTACAGAGTTGGCAACACTTTTAGTGGGATATATTTTTTAAATCTAGTGTAGTCTTGCTAGTTTCTTCCAACCGTGTGAGACCAACAAATATTGAAAAGGAATACTACTACTACTACTACTACTACTACTACTACTACTACTACTACTACTAATATACAATAATAATAATAATCAATAGGAATTAGAATTTAAAATATAATAGTACAAATAGTATCAAGAGAGTAAGAATGAAACAATAAGATCTAATTGGGATGTGTATCTTGGATGTGTAAAATGTATCTTGAGTAAATTTGATGAGATTGTAAAGCAAATGAACCTGTAAAAGTGAGCTCATTATCCCTTTTGTACTCCTTTTTCAGTTGTATCATTTGACCATCTTTGGTGAGCTTAACATTTTTGTTGTTTTCTGTTTTGTTGCAGGGCTCCTGATGTGCTGAAGGCTCTGGCTCCAGGCTCTCAGCCTCCGTTCCTTCTCTACAACGATGAAGTCAAAACCGGCATTAACAAAATTGAGGAGTTCCTGGAGGAAACCTTAGCCCCACCACAGTGAGTAGACTATAAAAGGTTTTCTGTCAAGTATTTGCCTTGAAACACATTCATTATTACACTGACACACCTTCATTCAACCAATGACAGGTATAAAAAGTTATGCTGTCGATACAAGGAGTCCAACGGTGCTGGAGAAGACATCTTCCGAAATTTCTCAGGATATATAAAAAATCCTAATCCTGGATCTAATGACCGTAAGAGCATTAGATGGATGACTCAAAAATACATTTACAATCATTTCTGTTGAAGACATAACCACATGCTGGAGACCTGGAGGATAAGAAAAGCCTTTTACACTTTTTCCAGGGCTAGAGAAAAAATTTCTGTCAACTCTGGTGAAGCTGAACATGTACCTAGAGACTCCTCTCCCCCATGAGCTGGACCAGAAGCCGAATGCCACAGCGTATTTGCGCCCCTACCTGGATGGTGACACCCTCACCTTGGCAGACTGCAACTTGCTTCCCAAACTTAATATTGTCAAGGTAGGCAGATTTTAGCAGTATACAAACTACTTTTCAATCATTACCTTTTGTTAAAAAGTTAGATAAAGATTAGTTATAAGTCATAAGGAGCTGTTTGTTCCAGGACTTTAAATTCTGCTGATGTCTTTTTGAGAATAATTCAATCCTAAAACCCGTCTTCCCACAGGTGGTGTGCAAGGAGTACCGCAACTTTGAAATCCCTAGAGAGCTGAAAGGTCTGACATATTACCTGAAAAAGGCCTGCGAACAAGATGAGTTTAGATACACATGCCCAAAAGACTCAGAGATCCTTGATGCCTACAAGTCTGTTGCAAAGTACCTGACCAAATAACAAATCAAGAGGGAGAAATGAAGCTGCGTAAGTGAGAACAAAGAAGAATGGAGAGAGAAAGTAAAGTGGAGAACAACAGAAAAAGGTGACAAATATCTGAAAACTTTTACATTTATGTTTTGTTTGTGTCAAAATTAAAGTTTGGATAATGGAAATTGTTTGTTATGACGTACAACAATTGGCTTAAAAAAATATTGTTTACATCAATTTGCCATTAATTTGCCAACTGTTACTTTAAATTTGCTTACAATTTGTATTTGTATATATGTACTGTTGCGTACTCTGGTTGTACTGATTTATATTTCTTATTTAACCCCAATAAGAGTACATAAGCACTGTAAATCCCAGAGAATGTTTATGTGTTGTCTTGTTTTGCATGCATAGATTCTGTCTAAGAAAAAATACATTATGTTGATTGCAGTTTATTAATGACATGTTGACATTAAATCAGATGGAACTTTAGATTAAATATCATGTTTAGAATATTACTAGCGTAAAACAAAAAACAACCTTGGTTGTAGATAAGGCAAATTCCAAAGATATTCTTTGCTATCAAAGTGTCTTTTAATGGCAGGGTTTTAAGCTACAAGGAACACTGTTTCTCTTGATGAAAATGAGTTAACAATCCTAATCATTTTTTGCAATCCGTCCTGTTTATTTGTTTTGTGCGTGTAAATTACTTCATGTCTCAGTAGGAACTTGGTTATGTTTAAATTTGACATAAATGTAATCTAATTGAATGAGGACAGGGTGAAGATATGTATATTTTGACATGGTATATATTAAAATCTGTGTAAAGGTTATGTGTTGGTTGTATGAATATGTAGTGAGTTTGCGATGTGAAAACAATGTACATGTAAATGTCAGTAAATATATTTGTAACACAGTATGTTGCCTGGAAGCTAATAAATTAAATGATACATAATAGTAATAAAATACAAGATTTTAATCTTACATTTTGCCTATATCATACATTCATTAGAATATTACTAACGCTGTAATTAACATAGAGCAGCATTTAAATGTTGAAACTGTTTAAGGTGGTGTTAATTTGAACTACTTTATACTGTTGTGTAATTTATTTTCTGTACAACTATGCATACATTCCTTACGCACGTAGGTCTTTTTAAACTTTGAATCTACAAAGTAACTATTAGCTACAGCTGCTAAATAATTGTAGTGGAATAAATGAATACTATAATTTGCTTATTATATGTAGTAGAAAAGAAGTATTATGTAGCATATGGTGGGGATACTTAATTAAAGTACAACACTTTAGCATTGCACTTAAGAACAGTAGTTGAGTAAATGTACTTTACTACTTTCCACTATTTTATTTATTAAATCCTTACTCTTTTAGTTGAAATTGTTTGTTGTGTAACGACACAGTGGTACAGAATCATGTGCATGGTCCGTTCCTGATTGGACCAGGAATAGAAACAACAGCAGATATCAGAAACGCTATTGGTGGACCGACAAACGTGGGCGGGGCTAAGCAAGTGACATGCAGCATACAAAAAACTTTGAGCTACTTGCTAACTTTGCTCCATCGTCTGTGAGGCGATGTCACTAGCTTAACGCAGCACGCCTGAAACGCTTGAAAAGTAAGTCTATTCATTTATGTCCACGTATAATTGCATAATGCTGAGATGTGACGTTTACTTTGGTTATTTATAATCACTGGCAAGACGGGATACCTAGGTCAGCCAGCTGCTAGCTAGTGTTGTTTTAGCTAACGTCGAGCTACAGCTACAATTTAAACCATAGACAGCACATACATTCAACAAAATCAACAGCCGTTAATTACATCGTCCCAAGCTCATCGTGCTAGTTAGCTCGTACTGTAGCTTCTTGATCGTGTCATGAAGTCATTTAAATGAGGACACGAAGCCAGCTGATGTTCGGCTGGTGGAGCATACTGCTAGTTCACAAATCCATCTTCCTCTTTACATAGTTTCCCTTTTCCCCTCCCGAAGAATTGATGAGCTTTCCATGAAACAGCTTTCCATACACAGTTATTGTATGTTGCGATCATTCCCACATTTCGCTGTACATGCGTATTGTATTATCAATGCTTCTTGACTGTTTCTGGAACTTATTTGGTTTTGTTGTATTTTCTTTGCTATGCTCATAATGCACCAAACATCAGGGCAAATACCTTGTGTGTTAAAACCTACTTGGCTTTAAAGCTGTATCTGATTCTGACTCCAGGATGGACTGCTCAGGAGAGGATGATGGAGAATTCTGCAGATTGGCGAGGGCGAGTTCAGTAAGCGACACTAATATTTGTACATTTTCCTTTGAGCCACAGTTTGGGGGGATTTAAGAAATTGTGCTAATCTCCCTTATGTTTTAGCTGCTGATGAACAGCAAAAATGAAATCAGCGCACGACTGCAACAGTTTGTGGAGGAAAGGATGCAGACCACCATGGTATGAAACAACAGCATGGCCCTCCCTGCACACGGTGATGCCAGATTGTGATACTTGTTATTTCATTATTATTATTATTATTATTATTTTTTTTAGTTTTGGGTGGGTTGTGATAATCTGGATTTTTTTCACCACTCCTGATTTGCATAATCGAGATTATAATTTGTTATTCACATTATTATTATTATTTCATACCTCACAGTTAAAAGGCATGTAAAACATTAGATCTGTTATTATAGATGAGGAATATTGATCATAGTTTTGAGCTTCAGTCAAATCTGGCAACACTGTCTGCATAAAGTGTGTGCATTTATCATGACATCAAAAACAAAGGACTTTTGCTGTGTCCCAAGACCAAACAACATAGTGTTTGTTTTCACTATGCAACATAAACACATTTTCATAGTATACAGTTAATTCAAATTAATATACAATAAAGCAATACTATAATGATTTGTTTTAATAAACCATAACAATGGATGGTTCTTATCCGTGTTGTTTCACAATTATCCACAATATTTGCCGCAGTTAGCAGCTCCTCCTGTTTATTTTTTGGATTTCCATTGTGGGACAAAATTGTGTATGTCAGCATTAGACTAAATTACTCTGGTTTAGTATACAAACTGCTTATGGCAGTACTGCATACTTTATTTGGTCTCTTTTCCAGTGTGAATGCACTACATACTCAAAACCTGCTTCAAATTATATTGTGGTATTTAACTTGGGCACAGCTTTGGACTTTGACAGATAATGTTACTAAACCAGCAGACAACATCATATTCTGTGGGAAACTGCATTACAATATCTTCTCATGTGTCTGTAGTGTTGTTACAATGCTCTTGTCTGTCTTCTAGCTCACAGGTGTGCTGATTGGAGCTGCAGTCGCCGTCTCACTGATTGGGATTGTGGTGCTTTTCCTTTACAGGAGATTCAAGCTGGCTCGTGAGTCACCCAACACCCACTTCTCCAGAACGTCATACTTATTATAATGATATAATGCATATTTAAGATTTTTTTTTTTTCTCTGGCTTTTCAGAAAATCCAATGTTTTCTTTACACTTTTCTTCAGAATGTTTTCTTAACATGACTTTATCTGCGTTTTGTTTATTGATTCTTTGTCAAGGTGCAAAACAGCCTGGTGTACCTCAGTATCGCTTCAGAAAACGAGATAAAGTGCTCTTCTATGGAAGGAAGATAATGCGAAAGGTTTTCTCTATTTTCATTTGTCTCGCACTCACACACATACATCTACAGTGAAGTGGGCTCATACACATTTCATATTTGTACATTTTCCCCGCATCAAACTAAATGTTCTCCTTTGAGTGTTCCCATCTTGTTGCACTACTTCATGAAACCTACTCCACTGACGAAAGAAATGCTAAGGCTTCAGTAGCTTATTTTAATACACTCTGACTCTGAAAATTACTTTTGCATTTAGCTTAGTTATAATTGCTGGTCCTCAATATTGGCTCCCTACATTTAATCAATAACTTTATTTGTGTTCTATCTGTCTGTATTTATTAGGTCTACACTTGTGTCATATGAATATAAATGCATGTTTCTGTCTGCAGTAAACAAACTGCAAACATGACAATATTGCATGCGTTTGTCTTTCTAAGGTCCAGACGCTGTCAGCGGCTCCTTCTCCCAACTCTGCCTCAGTGACAAAGCAACCGCAGCGCATACGCAAACGAACCAAAGTTCTCAGCATAGCTCGCAAGTAGGCTTCATTTATTTTTTGGTATTTTGTGTGTGTGCAAGTGAAACCTTGAAACAGTTTTTTCAAATTTGTTTTGGTCTTGTTTAGTCAATTGATTATTGGGATTTCAGGGTTTCTACATGTCCTGGAGATCCTGAAAAACAGTTGACCAATTTTCCACCCTTTAAAAACACATGGATAATGAGAGAAAAAGTTAAGATTCCTGGTAATTTTGTGTTCTCCAGGAAAATCATTTAAATATTTTCCTTTAGCTGAGAATGAACTACGAGGCTATCAGTCAGAGCTTCCCAAAACGGATAACATTTCCATCTGAAAGGGCTAAGTTATGTTCAGGATCACATTTGTTGTGACGCCTCGAGTCACTTCACTTGGCGGGATTTGCAGCTTGGACGACATTTAGGGATGCAACGATACCATTTTTTACAAACCGATACGATACCGATATTTTTATTTGTGTACTTGCCGATACCGAGTACCGATACCGATACTTCTTAGATTTGGTCTCCATGAAAGTGCAATTAATTTGGAGGCAGATTTTATTTTATCCTCTGCAGATTATGTCAAGCCTATAGTACAAAATTAACAGAAGGCTATCCCAAGCTTTAAACTTCTTGTGGAAGTCCCTCTAATGTCGGACCATAAAACGCCCCGTGTCCGGGTTCATAATGTAAGCGATAATATTAGGTATCGAGCAATTATATAGGATATACGTGTGTGTGGAGGAGATAAAAAAGTGGTTCAAGTTACCCTGCAGCGTGTTTTTATTTTATTAGAATTACAAATATAGACACACAACAGACACTCGGCTACAATAATATCATCCGTAGCCGCACAACAGCGTCTGAATGAGGCCGCTGCCAGCGCTACTTCAGGTGGATCAGCAGCCGTTTGATTCAAACTGGCAGGACGGCGGTGATGACGCGCAGAGCTTCTCAATTATAGATGTATTAAATATGGAAAATTTCAACTCTCGCGTCTAACGTGCCGCCGGCGTAAATTTGCGTCTGTCGCAACCACACGCGTCTGTGCATAGACTTTACATGTAATCTGGTCGCGCGAAACATTTGCTTCGCGTTGGGACGGACTGATTACAAGTAACTCCGGGGCTGTCAGCCACTAACAAGAGCACTAATATGAGCACTAATATGTCATACACACGTATGCAACACCGGTTAATAAGCACAATATCGATAAAGTCTTGTATTGTACTCGCGTCTCACTTTTCTCCTGTCTATTGAAAGAAGTGAGCGCTGCGTAGCGAGGATCCAAGATGGCGGCTCCAGATTCTGCTGTTGACCAGTTTGTTGTAGTGAAATACTGTTGAGTGAGTATCGGTTCTTGGTATCGGCCATTGAAACCGATGCGAGTACGAGTATTTAACACCGATGCACCGATACCGGTGCATCCCTAACGACATTACATTGTTTCAAACTGTCGAATAATGTCAAATGTGTTAGCATGTTTGGTTCAGTTGCTAAAGTTGACATGCTTTCTAGCTTGTTTTTCTTGGATAAGTTTAAGGCTTGTGATTCAACTCTAGTAGTAATGGTTTCAAATGTGTGTTGAGCATTGCTGAGAGAGTTGGATAATAATGAAATGGAAGCTGGGGTCCAAACAATGAACGGGGGTACAACTGTATGCAAGTCAACCACCCGCTAAATACTGGCTAACATTACTTTTTACTTTGCAAGCATTGTTATTTCAAGCGCAATGCTGCATTGTTTACGTAAAATTGACCATAACACAAGGAACATATTAGTGTATGGGTGCAACCCCCTGGCTTTCATACCAGCTTGATCATGACTGAAAATGGCCTAGTCTTTGAAATTAATCTCTAAATGGGACTGGGAACCGTGAATTTGTTAAATATTTAGTTGTTGTACCCATCATCAGAATCCTGAGGATCCGCAAAGATCCTCCCACCCTGCAGCCGAAGGAACCTCCGCCCTCCCTGCTGGAGGCTGACCTTACAGAGTTTGATGTGCAGAGCTCAAACATGCCCTCCGAGGTCCTCTATATGCTGAAGAATGTCAGGTTGAAAAATATACAACTTTTCCTACAGATTTGACTTTTCCCATTCTCCCATTAGCTTTCATAATGTTTGTGTTCTGCAACTTGTCGTAGAGTCTTGGGCCATTTTGAGAAGCCCCTTTTCCTGGAGCTGTGTCGCCACATGGTGTTTATCGAACTGCAGGAGGGTGAAAGTCTTTTCAGGCCGGGAGACGATGACGATAGCATTTACGTGGTCCAGGATGGACGACTCGAGCTCTGCATCCACGAGAACGTATGTGGATATCATTACATTTTCAGCAGTTTTCTTTTTAGAATTGTTTTGTTTTGTAGTTTCTTGGACAATTACTTATTTATCACAATACGCGCGGATGTTTAGCACATTTTTACTATGCAAAAATATAAAAAAGAGAAGCCTTAAAATTATATCTATACACCTCTTGAATCTCGTGCTGTTTTTTTAATACATAATGCTAAAACGGGGACAGATCATCCACCATGGTGCTGCTGATGAATAGCACATGGGACATTTCTTTTCTTAATTAAGTGTGAAGCAAAGGCACAAACACTTTACACTGTGTTAATTAAAACTGTTTGAATGGCCTCCTAAACCTCACAATACCCATAAAAACATGACCACCAGAGGGCAGTAATGCAACATGTATTTAGATGCAGTATGGCTCTCCACACCATCTGTTTTTGTATGTTTTTCTGCTGCAACTTGCTTTTGTCAATAAGTCAGGAGGAGCATCCCATCCTATAGTTTAATTTCACCACTGTAGGTAGTTGTATTATTTCTCCAATCTCACTGGAATTTGTTTGACTGGTGGAATTAATACGTGGCTTTACAGTACAGTTTAAATAAAGACTCGGTTGTTGGTGTCATTGCTTATATTTTTGTTTTCCAGGATGGTACTGAACCAGTGGTGAAGGACGTGCTCCCAGGAGACAGCGTCCACAGCTTGCTCAGTATTCTGGACATCATCACTGTGAGTTCCTTCCTGTCCTCTTTCGCTTTCTGATCTGTTTGTGTCTCAGTTCTCTGTCCCCTCTCCGCTGTTCACATTTCCACTCATGCTTATCTTGTTTAGAGGCAAATATCTTTGTAATTCCTGTTCAACTGAATTAGTTTCTTCATTACACCTTATATCCCTGTGTCAAGTTTTATTTCGGTATTTTCTCCAGTGGCAGGTTCGTTGTTTTAAATTTGTATTTCCTTTTGTCATCCTCTGTTTTGTTCCTCCATTCAGATGGTTTAGATTATTGTATTTGATTAGTCAACTTCTCCATTTATTTTATTGAAAAAATCTGGAAAAAGACACTCATAATGCGATTGGTCAGGTTTTATTCATTTAATTGCTTAGTGTTTCATACAAAACTTCAAAGTTTGGAACAACATACCAAGTTTATTTTAACAGGTAATAATGCTAAATATTTAATGATGCATGTACAAGTTCATTGAATAGAGACCTAAAAAGGGCTTCGTCCAATTTTTCCACGGACAGTTCTAATTAAGTGGCTATCAACACTGCAATCAAATATGTATATGAGGCTCTAGTGATTGCCCCCTTTGTCTTAACTTCTTCTTTTTGTGTGTGTCCTTTTCTAGGGTTATCCAGCTCCATATAAGACTGTATGTGCACGGGCTGCAACTCGTGCAACCATCTTACGTTTACCTGCATCAGCCTTTGAGTCTGTGTTTAAGAAATATCCAGAGACGCTTGTTCGCGTCATTCAGGTAACAGATTACACACACACACACACACACACACACACACAGTGTGTGTACTGTTTGTTTTTCTTTGAGACATGTTCCTGTTTCCTAGAACACATCATTATAAAATTAAACACAATCACATTTTAATATAATTGCCATCTAATGTATTATATGTTCTGCTCTGTTTACTGCTGTGTTTGATTTTGTGTGTGTTACAGATAATCATGGTGCGCCTCCAAAGAGTCACATTCTTGGCATTGCATAACTATCTTGGCCTAACAACTGAGCTCTTCAATCCGGTAGGAGGGAAATTAATTAGTTCACATGATTGCGTGTGTGTGTGTGTATACACACACACAGTCACACAGAGAGGCTCCCATTGAATACCTAAACCAATGTATATGAATTTGTACATAAACAAGCACTGCAATGCACATACACACTCTGTCACACATGCAAGTTAATTTCACACAACATTAAACATAGTATCCAAACTTGGTCCTTCATAAATCTCAGTGAAGAATTAGTAAAAATGATTACAACCCCTCCACAGTAAACAGGGAGGCGAGTAAACCTGGCTCGCCTCAGACTACCCCAATACTACTTAAATCATTTTTGGGAGGAAATATGTGGAAGGGCGTTTGTTCACTTTGCCAATTCCTGATGTTTTTATAAAAGGTTTTATGTTTTTATGCATAGTTTTGTCCTCACCCCAGTGATGAGCGTAATGTGTTAATATCCCTGCGCTTCAAATCAATTATGCATTCATATTTCATGGTTATTCAAAATGTTACTGTAGTCCTGACTAACTGAAATGTGGACTGTTAATATTTGTTTTGTTGCTTGATTGACAGGAGAGTCGGGCGGTGCCCTTGTCCAACATAAACGGTGTGATGGGAGATGCAACATCTGGGAAGACGACTCGTCGTTTGTACTTTCAGGACGAGTTGCCCACTGGGGCCACGGAGAGCTCCACAGAGACAGGTCAAACTAATAATTCTTAACATGCACTGAACACGCATTTGAAAAAGTGTGTTGTGTTGAGACTGACCCTGTGCTGGCACTGTGCAATAAGCAGATGGTGTAAAGGACAGTCCTTCAAGCAGCTACAGGAAGCTGCGATCCACCTCGATGCCCACCGACTGCGCAGGTGGGTCACTGACTTGGACGTGAGCGGTCACCAAATGGCATATGTCTGTACTGATCTGAAAAGGACACACACACACACACACACACACACACACACACACACACACACATACCTAAAATCTTAATCGTTCTCCTTAGTTGCAGGTGTTGACCTGAACATGGCTTGTGAACGGGCTCGAGTCACTATAGATGAGGCTCCATCCAGTCCTGTCACTCCTAAAGTAAGACTCTCCTGCCATGTCACCTCTTCACATTCAATCACAGTTTGGCTGTGTAGATTAAAAACCATATCCCAGCATCCACTGCATCATATGCTGCTGCGGTCTCGTTCATCATAAATCCCTCTCTTGTGTCTGTCTTTGTAGTCCAGTCTGAAGAAGAGCGTGACAATGCAGCACACACCCTCCGAAGTGTTTCACTACACAGACACAGGGGGGCACTCGGATGCCTTTCTCCTCAGTAAGAGTTGCACAATCCTCCAGGCTGCTAAGAAGGACCTGCTGGGAATCATCCAGCTGCAGGTGACCGCTTGATCACAGAAAATGAACAAAAATGTGTCACTTATTCTGTATATTTTTTTGTTTAACCTTTTTTTTTTGTTTTTTGTTGCAGGACCCCAGTTTACTTGAGGGCAGAGTGACCCTCCATCAAGTCAAAGCTGGTTCTGTGGTGGCTCGTCAGGGAGACCAGGTTAGAAGAAAACAACACTTCAAAAGCAGTGATATCTTCCTTTCTGTTTCTGACCCCTGAGATTCATTTAATTTTAGGCTGTAGATGCATTGCAGGTGTTTTGTGGTCCCATCAACAAAAAACGTTATTGTATTTTGTTGGGATGCACCGATACCGGTATCGGGGGTCGATACTGCGTTAAAATACTCGTACTCGTATCAATTTCAATTGTCGATACCAAGAACCGATACCACTCAACAGTATTTCACTACAACAAACTGGTCGCGCTTTGTGGAGAAAAAGATTTGTTGTCCTACCTGACTTCAACGTCTAGGGCAGGGGTCGGCAACCCGTGATCCAGAGCCGCATACGGCTCTTTCGTCGCTCTCTTGCAGCTCTTGCAGCAAGGTGTGTAGAGTTATGGTGCGTTCACACCGAACGCGACGGAAAATTACTGCCGTTCCGCCGGTTTGAATCAAACTGTTGCTGATCCACCAGAAGTAGCGCTGGCAGCGGCCTCATTCAGACGCTGTTGTGCGGCTACGGATGATATTATTGTAGCCGAGTGTCTGTTGTGTGTCTATATTTGTAATTCTAATAAAATGAAAACACGCTGCAGGGTAACTTGAACCACTTTTTTTTATCTCCTTCACACACGTATATCCCACAATTCCACTCCTCTTTTCCTTTCCGTTTCTCCCTCCACAATAAAAGCACCGGAAACATAACTTGGAACACAGCTTCCTATATAATTGCTCGATCCCTAATATTATCGCTTACATTATGAACCCGGACACGGGGCGTTTTATGGTCCGACATTAGAGGGACTTCCACAAGAAGTTTAAAGCTTGGGATAGCCTTCTGTTAATTTTGTACTATAGGCTTGACATAATCTGCAGAGGATAAAATAAAATCTGCCTCCAAATTAATTGCACTTTCATGGAGACCAAATCTAAGAAGTATCGGTATCGGTACTCGGTATCGGCAAGTACACAAATAAAAATACTCGTACTCGTATCGGTTTGTAAAAAATGGTATAGTTGCATCCCTAGGATTTTGTATTGTATGGGGCGACTGTGGATCAGTGGTTAGCAAGTCTGTCTTTCAATCAGAGGGTCGGTGGTTTGATCCCAGTCCATGTCGTTGTGTCCTTGAGCAAGACGCTTAACCCTAATTGCTCACTGTTGCTGTGTCTACGGTCTACTGTATATCATGTAAGTCGCTTTGGATAAAAGCGTCAGCTAAATGAAATGTAATGTATTGAAGTTTTTTCCTGTTACTTTGGCATCATTTTCCATAAATGTGTGTAAATGTGTACTAATGTAGGACAAAGGCCTGATCTGAGCCACACAAATACATTTACATTTTTAATATTTTCTCTGCACATGCCTTTCTGACGAATTGTAATGTCATGTAAGAATTGGGAAAACTTTTACCAAATTATGTTACAGCATGAAACATTGAATATCTAAAAAATGTTTTCGTTAAAGTTTTTTGATGATTTGACTCATCAGCTGTATTGTTTAAAATGCATAAGTCTTATTCATAACAGTAATAAGCTAATACTCTAACTCTAATGATCTAAGAACTCACAAACCAGATTTGTGCTCTCCTCATGGTGCTTTAGGAGGTGAGCATCCAGTTTGTGATCTCCGGCCTCCTCCATGTTTACCAACGGAT
Source organism: Cottus gobio (assembly GCA_023566465.1). Classification (NCBI taxonomy): domain Eukaryota; kingdom Metazoa; phylum Chordata; class Actinopteri; order Perciformes; family Cottidae; genus Cottus; species Cottus gobio. The sequence continues at coordinate 11,374,449 of CM042237.1, forward strand.
GATTGACCGTGAAGAAGAGACGCGTCTGTTTGTGACGCACCCCGGAGAGCTCGTCGGTCAACTTGCCGTCCTGACCGGAGAGCCCCTCATATTCACTGTTCGAGCCCAGCGAGACTGCATCTTCCTCTCCATTTCCAAAACCCACTTCTACGAGTCAGTCACACATCTGCACACACCCATCAAAGCAGAAATGTGTTCTCAAGATGTGTTGTCTTGCATATCAAAGGCAGAGAGCAGTAACTGTAGATGGTGAAGTTTGAATGTATAACAGATTTATAAATTGTAAAACCTTTTTATTTTGGTAATTAATAATAATCCCAGACCTTATCTAAAACCTAAACATTTAGATAAACCGCAGTATGTTCGGGCACAGTGTCTACTAACCAAATGTGTTTTGTTTTCTTGTTAATTTTTACAAAGAGCTTGTTTAATAAATATATTAGGAATGAAATACATTACAATATGTGATATAAAGGTAGTATACAACATACAATCATGTGAAACAAAAAACTCATGTGAAATGTTTTAAAAAACTAACTTTTAAAACTTGCTCACCAGTCTATGAAGTTTGAGTTTAAACCCTGTTCTCTAGTTGAAAACTAGAATACAATTCTAATCTAATTTCTAATTTAATGGTAAGATAAGACATCAACGATTCTGATTCCAGACCAAACATATATTTTTTGTTTGTTTGGGATCTGTAGTGCAACATACTTGCATCAAGTAAAATGTTTACAAAAGCAATGACAATGGTCTGTTTTTGTGTCCTCCTCAGGATAATGCGCGTGGAGCCCAAGGTTGTGCTGAACGTCGCTCACACGGTGGTGAGAAGGATGTCATCCTTTGTCAGGCAGATAGACTTCGCTCTCGACTGGATGGCTGTGGAAGCTGGCAGGGCGGTCTACAGGTACTCTTCCCATAAGCCTAAAAAAATAGTCTTCAACTTTGGAATTCATCTAAAATGTATTTACGTATGTCATGATACTCACGGAGAAATGCACTTGTAAGTCACTTTGGATAAAAGCGTCAGCTAAATGTAATGTAATGATGTCAACAAGTCAAAAGTGGAGGTTTTGTTTACATATTTTTGAAGTTCTGTGTATATTTTTCAGGCAAGGAGAGAAATCCGACAGTACTTTCATAGTGCTGAGTGGTCGACTGCGCTCTGTAATCATGAAGGAAGATGGAAAGAAGGAGCTCATAGGAGAGTACGGACGCGGCGACCTGATTGGAGTGGTAAGGACCATGATGGTGGGGGGGGGAGACAGATGGTGGGTCGTAGTTGTAAAACTATAAATATCTGTTTTTCATTTTTGAATCTTCATAAATATTAATGACTGCATATCAAGAGGAACAGTTATTCAGAAACATAGTAGATCAAAAACATGCAGATTTAAATTTGCATCAGGAAAACTGTTTGTCATTAACACTAATTAATCCTCACATAACATATTCACTGTCAGTATGTTCTTCAAAAACACCAACGTTGGACTACTACCACTGATAATAAATAACAACTCAACCAAGTACATCTAATGAATATTTAGGTAGAAAAAGTGACTAAACACTAGCCGCAAGCCTGCTGAAATTAATTTTAAACAAGAAAATACTGTATCTTTATTATCCATAATGTACTGTATGTTCTAGTTTACATACAGTTATATTTTATTCAGCATACATCATGCAATAAACTATTCTTGGGGGCTTCAAAAACATACACTAGTGTTTATAGGAAAGATGCAAACGTTGTGATCTATAAAAACAAACTTGACGTGAGAATGTTGGCACCTGTACGGAAACACTGACCCATGTGTACAAACATTTTGGGGGACCGGAAACTGGCAACGCAGATGATGAGATGGAGAATGGAAGCCAGACATGCGATAGGCATCATTGTATGTTTAATGATGCCTATCACACATTCAATTTCATATCATATCTCACGTTACTTTGCACTTATAGATTCACTTTATCATAAACAGTCGAACCAGCAGTGTTATTTGTGCGTGTACTAGTGAGCCATACCTTTCCTGTATGTGTTATGCTGCACAATAGATACTCTTTGTGTTGAGTGGGTCCCTTCATCCACTTCAATTTCTGTTCAAAATAATATGGTTCCTCTGCAGGCTCATGTCTGATGTCTTTGCATTAACATTCATACGGTGCTTTTTCATTCACCATTTATAGAATGAATGTAGGCGTGTGAAGGTCGGGATGTGAGGCTGAACCAGCTGCAAACATTTAAAGGTTAATTTAGAATTTATAAAAGGAAATTGAACACCGGCAGTCGTACAAAAGCATATATTTTTTGGGTGTACATGCATTATTCCTTTCAACGTACTCAAACATTTAGTGTTGCTCATTTGCATCGTTTTATAAATGAGGACTGTTTGATAAACTATGTAACGCCGTCACTTTGTTACACTTCACCCACCTGATTGGCTGGTGTGGCTGCTCTCTGCCGCGATGCTTCTAATAATACCTGTGTTGATGGAGACTATGGTTACTGTTACCTGGAGGAGGGAAGCTGTTCACAGCTCCTGCGATGGTGGGAATGAGATTGTTCTGAAGGTGGCTAACATTCGAGACATATTTAGCACTGCTGTGTTGACGTCAACTCTGGATGAGATGGAGAAATCTTATTTATAGCTTTTCTTTTTTTAACTTTGGAACTTGTGAAACAAACAGTCATGGACTGACATACACACTTAAAACTGATTGGACCTTTTTGTTTTCTGACCAAGAAAACAATGTGATGAGTCCTTTTTGTTTCTCTGCAGGTGGAGACCCTAACCTATCAGAACAGAGCCACCACAGTGCATGCTGTACGAGACTCTGAGCTGGCCAAGTTACCAGAAGGAGCTCTCAGCTCCATTAAGAGAAAGTTCCCACAGGTAGGGTGAACCTCAATTGTTGAAATAAATACATTTCAGCTAATGTGAAAACATTTCATTTTTTGTATGTGGAGAGTTAATTGCTTTAAAATGTGTTGATTAAACCTTTGATAATATGATGAATTCATTTGATGAATTCATCAACTGGCCAGTAATGTGGTAAAAGGTTCCCAACATGTTTATTTCTTAACATTTTTAATGTAAAATACCTATTTTCTACACATTTTAAGCATTGTTAAATACATGGTGGGGAATCTGCAGCTGACAGTCCGATGCCTCTTTATGTGCTTTTCAGGTTGTCACCAGGTTGATCCACTTACTGGGACAGAAGATCCTGCAGCAGGTCAATGGTCCTCTGGCAGGTTTGTGCGTCTACATGTGTACTTAATAATGTTATATAAGTGTTCATCTCAACTCACTGATGAAGGGGGAGTTTACGAGTACGTATGCATGTCCACAGCTCGCAGTTTGGCCCTCCACACTCCTGGCAGTAAGTGGGATGCAGGGAACCAGGCCTCCAACCTTTCCACTGTGACAGTCCTGCCTGTTTCAGAAGAAGTACCTCTCACTGCCTTCACCCTGGAGCTGCAGCATGCACTCTTGGCAATAGGTAAGAAAAAGAAATACAGGAGCTGAAAATGTTCCTAATTTGTTTCACTGTCATTGTCAACAGAGAGATCAGAACTTGTAGTTAAGGGCACTTAAGGTCCTGGATGGTCTTTGTAACATCTGATCACACTACTGCTGCTGTCTTAGAAACACACACAGCCTGTCTGATGTGTCTGGTCATCTTGTATTAAAGGTATACTCCTGTTGGACTAAGGAATTGGTTTTATTACAAGAGCATTTACTGTAAGGCTTTAGGGAGTGACCATGAGGGGTGACAGTATTACAATACCAGTGCAGCTCTCTTGCTTGTTTTGTTGTAATATTTTGATAAAAAACTCGGGCCAATGGTCTAATTGGTGGACCACTTATGGACTGACCAGACTTATTGACTGTAACGGCTGTGATCTTTCACATACAGGGCCGACTCTTCTGCTGACCAGTGATGTTATCAAACAGCGACTTGGAGCTGCAGCACTAGACAGGTATGTTTTAATGGCTGACTGAATATTGCATTCTCTTCAGCACCCCCCAAATACTCCAAGTAGATTCCCTCATTAAATTCAGTTTAGGTATGCTTTATTGGCACAAAAGGGATCTACTGTGTGCTGCCAGCTAGGCAGCATTGGCTGTCATTAATGGACTCCTATCCTCCTCAGTGTCCATGAGTATCGTTTGTCCAGCTGGCTGGGCCAACAAGAAGACCTCCATCGCATAGTTCTTTACCAGACGGACTACACACTGACCCCGTGGACGCAGCGCTGCATTCGTCAGGCTGACTGCATCATTATTGTGGGACTAGGAGAGCAGGACCCTGTCGTCGGGCAGGTGAGGTGTTAGGGCTGGGTGATAGGTGGAGAACGGTAGCTCTAGCAATGTAGTTTTTGTTTGATGGGTGTACGGTTGCTTAACATTAGTTTGATCATTAGCTTGTTGTTAAAATGTAAAGAAATTGTGAAAAATGTCCATCACAAGGTTCCGAAGTCCAAGGTGACATCTTTAGATTGCTTGTTGTGTCCAGTCAACAGTCTAAAACTTAAAGATATACATTATTTTCCATTTCATTTTACCCATGTGCATTGGAAGTGAACCAGTGGATGTTTGACACTATATCAGGAATGGGATACATGGACAATAATTGCGTGGAGGATAAGTTAATTCTTGGTTTTAAAAACAACACTAGACTTTTAATTACTCTAAAACAATATTGTCAATAATATACTTTGTCAACCAGATGGGTTTTGTTATCTAGAACTGAAAATATGAACCTCTTGTCAAGCTGGAGATGAATTGATAACGTTGGTGTGTTAATGGTCTGTGTTTCAGCTGACTAAACAATCTCTAGTCTTTTGTTAGGATTTCTATCTCCAGAGAAATCACACCAATTACTATTAACGGGTATCTTTCTGATTTTATATTGGGGTGAGTGCTGATCATTATGCCGTGGATTTAGGCTTATATCCAGGGGTTAAACAACTTAATTGTCTTTGAAAGGTTTGTATCTGACCACTGGGCATATTGGCAAAATTAGCAACGGGTGGATGGATGTTGTGAAAGAGGTGGGCAGCGATACAAAGGAAGTACCGTCCAGCTAATTAAGGGGAGGTAATTGCCTTCCAAGATAAAAATGGGCACAGAATAGTAAGGAATGTGTCCCTGTTTAACAGGAGATGGTGGGAGAAATGGAAAGATGAATCAATATTTGCTCAGAATGAGTCATGACTCTGGGTTTTATCTTTCAGGACACACACACACACACACACACACACACACACACACACACACACATCCTCTCACTTTGCTAAGAGATCCGACCTTCCTCTGACTATTTAGCTTTTGAAAATTGCTCATGGAAAGGAAGAATGTTGTAAAAAAGAGGTGAATGAAATGCATCACAAAATGTCATAAAAATAAACCTCAAATCTTCTGGGTCTTCCTGACACGCAAAATGAAAGTGTAGCTCCTCACATAATAGTACATTTAAAATAAGAGATTTGTCCATTTTTTTTTTTAAAAACGCATCTGAAATGATTCTCAAACAAATATGAAAACACATGCTGGTGTTGTGCTCACTTAAACCTAGTGTAGTCTCTATAAGTCACGACTTTGCAGTTTATTTCTGGGCTGTCGTTCAAAATTCTGTTCATGCGCTACACAGGAGCCAATCTAAAGTAAGACATGCTCTAAAACATCTGTGCTTGCCGTCTTCCCTTCAGCTGGAGCGTATGTTGGAAGGCAGTGCAGTGCGTGCCCAGAAGCAGCTGGTGCTTTTGCACAGAGAAGACGGGCCCCCACCCAAAGGAACTGTGGACTGGCTCAACATGCGAAGCTGGATCTCCAGACACCTCCACCTCTCTTGTCCCCGAAGGGTCTTCTCTAAGAGGAGCCTGCCCAAACTGGTAGGATGCAATTGTTTTTCTCATCTGCAGATGAGTCGTTTGTCTCACTCTGGCTGTTTTCCTTCTTAATTAACTCATTTAGTTCTTTCTCATAATATTCTCTTCCTTATTTAACATGATATTTTCTCTGATCCATTCAATCCTCTTACCATCTTCCTCCATCCGCTCTACTTTTGTTACAGTAATTTACCTGTTTTTCAGTTGGAGCTGTATCAACGTGTGTTTGAGAAGCCGGCAGACCGTCACTCAGACTTCTCCCGCCTGGCTCGAGTCCTTACAGGCAATGCGATTGCGATTATTCTGGGAGGAGGGGGGGCCAGGTAATGCCACCCCAATGTCTGTCTTACCAAACAGTTGTTCTGAATGTTCATGTCATAATATACTGTAATCTAGAACACAAACGTTTAAATACAACATTTTAAATATGACACCTCCTCTGAGCTTAATGGAGTTTATAATAGAGTCTCAGACTATAATTATAAAGCTTTCTTCCTGCTGGCAGGGTATACGTGTCTTTTTTTTAAAATCAAATTTCTCTCCGTCTTTCTATGTTTCTTTCTCGAATCTACTATTCAGGGGCTGTTCCCAGGTGGGGATAATGCGAGCTCTCTGCGAGGCCGGCATCCCAGTGGACCTTATTGGTGGCACCTCTATCGGTTCCCTGATGGGGGCACTATATGCCGAGGACTGTAGCTACAGCCGCATGAGGATGAGGGCCAAAGAATGGGCGATGGTGAGAGTCAATGCAGCAATGACACTAGTCCAAGACCAATTCAAGCCCTGTTTCCATACTGCTATTTATTAGACAGGAGATACTATGGAGACAGTACATTATTATAGAAATATGTATTTGGACCTGCGTCTCAGGCCACCAGGACAACCCTGTTGAATTTACTTAAACATGAACATTGAGCATCTGCTGACTAGAGTTTAGAGAGACGACCTAGATGGGGTATTTGTAATTGCATCTAGATTTAAGCCAAGCAATTTTGACAAGCAAAGGGTTTTAGTGGGATTTAGTAGACATATTTTGTTTTGTGGAAAAGGAGTTCAACAGCAACTCCTCCAGTATGTAGAGGAATATTTTTAAAGTCCTTTAAATGTTCTGCTTGTAAGTCTGTCCTTGTGAAGGTGACTGTTTATAACAGCATTTGTTTTTAAATGCAGTTTAGACCTCTATTCTACCTTTTTATTAAATGAACCACGCTGTGCTGATCAACCATTAAAAGTAATGGATCGGTGTTGCACACGCAGCCCTGGATGGTTGGTACATTTAGCTCATGGACAGCACTTTTTTATTTGTAATATGAAGTTCATCCTTGTGTGTTTAACCCTGTGACCGTCCATGGCGGCTGATTTGAGACACCTGCTCAGTCTCTAGGTCTGCAGGCTGAACATGTGGCATGATCCGTCTTCACACAGCGTTTGCAGCCCCTCCTCCTCAGGCTCTGTCCTTGGTTCTGAATCTCTAGAAGCAGCTGGCTGTGTGGCAGCTCTTTAGTATCAAACTAAAATAACCACTGTAATAAAACGTTTGTCCTTAGCAAAGTCAGAACACGACAGTAGGCTGTTAAAATGCTGAGACCTTTTTTATAAGTGAATTTACCCTCTTTACAAAGCAAAGCATATCAAGAAGAACCATCATATGCAATCATCAAAATACAGAAGATTTTCTGTAGATCAAGTTTAACTTTAATTTTTGGGAATCAATTCTGCTTTGTGATGAAGAAAACATATAAAATCCATGTTTACTTTGTTTTTTTTTTTTCTCCGTCTGATGTGCAGGAAATGACATCTGTGTTCAAGAAGGTTCTGGATTTGACGTACCCAATCACCTCCATGTTCTCCGGTGCTGCCTTCAACTCCAGCATTAGCAATGTCTTCAAGAGCAAACAGATTGAGGTGAGTGCCCAAACAACTATAAAAGAGAACACGGAGATAACAATGAATTAGTTTCAGCTGATTAAGATGGTGTAGGATAAGCAAATGCATCCTGTGAATGTTTATCTGTTTGGATGGAACCTTTTGTGTATGCAGGACCTTCGGATCCCGTATTTCAACATTACAACTGACATCACTGCCTCTGCCATGAGAGTACACACTGATGGTAAGTACTATGATTTATATATATATATCTCCATTGATTTGTCATTTGACACTTTAGGTAACTGTCTTTTTTTTGCTTAAAGTATTGTCTGGCCATGGTAGTAGATACTTTGTTTTATCTGCCAGCTTGTTTGGTGAACTGACCCTTTTTAAGTAGTGTCAGTTCAGGTTGGTTGCTTTCAGTTAAATACATTGTGCTAAGTAGGCATACCTTGTTTGCCGTTTTGAGGTTCTCTGTGGCGGTATGTTCGTGCCAGCATGTCTCTGTCTGGGTATCTGCCTCCTCTCTGCGACCCCAAAGATGGACACCTGCTGATGGATGGAGGCTACATCAACAACCTGCCTGGTGTGTTGCGCTCAGTCTTTTCAGTTTACTTCATTCCTCCCGGGCCATTCTTTCTCTCAGTGCCTTGACCATGTTGTTGCTACTATTTTAACACTCATGTGGGATTTATTATTTCTCTCTCTCGCTCGTTCTCCTGTCCCACCGTTGTTTCTGTTCTCCCAGCTGATGTGGCACGCTCCATGGGGGCCAAAGTGGTGATAGCTATTGACGTGGGCAGCCGGGATGAAACCAACCTCACTAATTACGGCGACTCACTCTCAGGCTGGTGGCTGCTATGGAAACGCCTCAACCCCTTAGCTGAGAAAGTAAAGGTAATGGATTGATTAAAAATAAAGACACAGACAACAGACTGTGCCGGGATAAGTTTTAAAACTAAATGTGTCCTATGAATAATGATGAGGACATTTTTGTTGGTGTTTCCTAGTGGTACATATGTTCATTTCTGTGTGGTCTTAGGTTTTAAACATGGCAGAGATTCAGACTCGGCTGGCCTACGTGTGTTGCGTTAGGCAGCTGGAGTCTGTGAAGAGCAGTGACTACTGCGAGTACATCAGACCTCCAATCGACAGATACCGGACACTGGAGTTCGGCAAGTTTGATGAGATTGCCGTAAGTTTGAGCAACAAATATCGGACAAATTTCCGAAATTTCTGTTCTTTTAATGATTTTGCAGCAGAAAAGGTAATGGTGACGTGTGAGTGTTTTTGTACTGTAGGAGGTGGGATACCAGCACGGAAAGACTGTGTTCGACGTGTGGACTCGCAGTGGAGTGGTGGACAAGATGTTGAAGGACCGACACCAGGAGGAGTTCCACAACACCCAAAGCAAGAACAATGTAAGGACGGAGGGAGGGAAAACATAAAGGAATGCAGGACAGTTCAATGCAGAGCAACAGTAGAATTTAACTATTACCACAGATTGTCATCACATTTACAATTCTTGTCTACAGTAAAGCAGCTGACAGGAGACATTTTTAACTCTAATGTCTTGCATTCATGGTTTAATGAAAGCTATTTAAAAAACGTATAACTACCAAGCTGGAATTAAATAGTTTGTCTTCAATGCAATCAAACCGATTAGGTCACAGACACATTATCTCAGTAACTGTTCTGCATTGGTAACAAAGCAACATTCCCATTCTCTTGAGTTTGGTCGATATCTGTAATGTTTATCTGTATGTTTATCATTGCATGGGTGTACTATATTTTCCTCATTGTTTTCTCAATTCTACATTATATCGTAATTTTCTGCTGTATTCTGTCGTCAACAGGCTTATGTTAGGCCGTGGGCTACACTGCTGTTAAAGTAATAACATTAAAATGATGCATCCATCTGCTCTTTAAGTACAGAGGAAACAGATTTGTCCCACAGCAATGGCAAAGTAAGACAAAAGAACCAACTTAACAAGAACGGAGACAGAAGGACAATGAAAGATGAGATATTTACCCACAATCTGAACAACAACGACTACATGGGGATGAGGATAATGAGAAAAATAGCAGGGTTGATATTGAAATGAGTTTTGACAATAGCCCTAAAGCAAGAAACTAACAAATGAACCTGACTAATTGTGAAGATAGGGATGGAGCTATAGTCATGGATGGGGTTTTGAAACTGTAATGCTTAAAACGGTCTTAGATTGATTCCAATTTTCATTATTTAATAGCTTTGATTGCAACTTTCAGGGGAACAAATGCATCTCTCTCGACACTGTTCAGTGTTTGTTTCGCAAAATGCTGAACAAACCAAACCAGTGGCAGAGATTTGAAAACAAAAAGGAGTTTTCTGCTAAAGCTAACAATAAAAATAGAGTAGTTCTAGAATGAGCATCTTCTGATTCCAAGAAAAAAACAAAACATCATTAAATTGTTAAAGGAGCTGAATAACAAAAACTGAATAACAAAAACAAGACAATAGCACGATTTGGGCCTCACCAAAATGTATATGACTGCACATTAAATGGAGCCAAATCAGCTTCCCTTCATTGTTGTGAATCTGCTGGCTGTTTTTGATTGATGATTCCTGGCAGCTGAAATAGTTAAAGCACAATTGGTTAGTTATATTTGACCAGATTATCGAGAGCCAGTGCATGACTGTTTGTTAGCGAAGTCTATTTTAGTATAACTTTCATGGATATACAATGTGTTTCTGTGTCTTTCAGGTGGTGTCGTGTCCCAATGCTTCCTTTACTGACCTGGCAGAAATTGTGTCCCGCATCGAGCCCGTCAAACCTGTTCTGGTCGATGGTAAAACTACTCTTTCTACTTTCGCGTTCAGCCATGATCATATATATTTTTTTTAACACGTGCACGCCGATGTGCAGGAGAAACAGTAATACCGTGCATTCAGCCACTGTCTTTCCTGTGCTCCCACTTATTTGTTTTTAGATGGGTTTGTTTTCCTGTCATACTAGAAAGCATGGAAATAGGTTACTGAATACATTTTTATCAATCAAAATTACCATTTTTTGGGCGGTAATTTGGGGGTTTTGATTGATTCTTATTAACAAAGTATTTGTAGCTTGTAAAGGCATGATGACATTTGCAGTGAACCGGTCTAACGGACTCTGATCTAGTAACTAGGGCATGCTCTGGCACAGTGGGACTTTGTGTGATTTTAATTAAGCAAAGTCTCGGCTTTCACAATATTAAACTAATCAGCGACTAAAACATTGCATATTGGTTGCATATTTTACTCAATATTAGAGGATAACAATAGTCAGTAACACTTTATTTTACAGTGTGATGGTTAATGTTGAATTGTCCCACAACAATGGTCCCTCCCTGCCACGATAATATATTATATATATTATTAATTATTTTCAACAAACTATACTGACTATTTTAAGTATAGTCATCAATTCCTGCATTAGGTAGGCAACATACTGTGATTTGTTAAATATATGATATCTATTTTTCAACATACTATACTACGATACTAAATCAAGTTAAATGCAACTTAGACCTTATTGGGATGCTGCGGAACCTTTTTATAACATCCTTTGCTATGACTTTTTATGAGTTTTTTTTGTTTGTTTTTACATCCTGTGCTATGACTTTCTTAGACACACTAGACCATGACTTAATTTAACATAATGTACTCAGCATTTTTTCGGAAATATACAATTACTTTTTAGGATCTTTTCCCCAGCCATATTTCTATGCCATAGAACCCTGAGGTTATAGCATAGAACCATGAGATCATAGAACCCTGAGGTCAGTATAGAACCTTGAGGTCAGTGCATGGAACCATGAGATCATAGAACCCTGAGGCTAGTACATAGAACCCTGAGGTCAGAGAATAGAACCATGAGATCAATGAACCATGAGGTCAGAGCATAGAACCATGAGATCATAGATCCCTGAGGTTAGTGCATAGAACCCTGAGGTCAGAGCATAGAACCATGAGATTATAGAACCCTGAGGTCAGTATAGAACCCTGAGGTCAGTGCATGGAACCTTGAGGTCACAGCATAGAACCATGAGATCATAGAACACTGAGGTCAGTATAGAACCCTGAGGTCAGAGCATAGGACCATGATATCATAGAACCCTGAGGTTAGTACATATCACTCTGAGGTCAGAGCATAGAACCATGAGATCATAGAACCCTGAGGTCAGTGCATGGAACCCTGAGGTCAGAGCATAAGTCTTACTTAGAAACCATCTTTAAGTAATACAGCAACCAATGATTCTCAGCTATTTCCATCCATAGTCTTCTTTCTCTGTATAACCTATTTGTATTCCTTCACTGTCACACTGCCCTGTTTTCTTTTCTGAACTATTCACCTGCACACCCTCCTTCATTGTCACCGCTTCCACACCACGTATTCCAACTTATTTACCCACAATGTGCTCCTCTCCTGTTTTCCACTCCTTCCCTTCATCAGAGGAGTCAGACTACCACACTGACTATGAAGAGGAGGCAGTGGAGAGCGCTCTGTCTGACATGGAGCTACACAATCGCTACGAAGAGCACACTGAAGGGGAGGAGACTGCTGACACGGTGTGAACCGCTGCTTTTAGGAAGGGGTTTTTGTTTTGTCAAGTACAGCACTTTACAGCTATTACATTTTAGTCATGTCTAATATAAGCAGATCTTTCTTTTTTCTCTCAAAACGGCTAATTTGTACACTTTGGTAAGGTCAGAAATGTTCTGTTGGTCATTGTAAAGAAAGAGAATAAAGTTATTCTTGAGCCAGGCCAGTTCATGCTGCAAAATGTGATCAATAATAATTATGGAGTTTAATTGGGAGACACTGCAGAGCCATACAATTAAAACTAAAGCACATTATTGTGCCAAAATGAGAAGATTAGGCCAAGACTTGAATGTTTTCCAAATCAGACCAAAAAGAAAAGATTGCATATTCCAGTCCAGACAAGATGCAGGTCTACTGGAATCTGAGTTTAACTGGTAGGTACAGCTGTATTGTAGGATAAAACCTACAAAACTTCACCAAAGAGAAGGGGACCCAATATAGGCTGTGAGGGTTATGACACAATAGAGACAAATGGCAGTGGCGGAGTAAAGAGATCATTATTTAGAATAAACTGGAGGTGTCCAGCCCATTTTTTTTACTTCTACAGTCAGGCAAGATGAACAGTTCAAATCTGTCAAAGGATAGATTTAGGTTTGGGTAATTATTTCTACTCGTCACCAAGAGAATAGGTAACAAATTCCTTTCAAATTTCAAGCAATGAGACCGATGATACTTCATAAAAATAAACAAAACAAAGGTAACCAAATTCCATTAACAATATTAAGCTGATGCATTGGACAAGGCTCATGTATCATAGTAGCCATGTTATTTAATAGTGCCCCATTCAGTGGACTGTGTAGAGTATTATTCAAATGGAATGATATTTGAGCTCTTAAATACTCCACTGAAACGTAACTTTACTTCTGATTCTCAGGATGAAGAGCTTGAAGGGAGACGTGCACACCACATCCCCTCCCAGTCCAGAAGCCACCCCCACACTCCCACCACCTCTGACAGTCCATCAAAGCAGGAGGTCCTCTCTAACCGGTCCGTTAAGTGAAGACCAGTCTCGTGAACTCTGCCTAATCAGCCCTCCCCCAGCCTGTCCAGCCTGTCCCACATGAATCAAAATGACTGCATTTACCATTTTGCCCTCTGTAACCTTTCCCCGTTAGCTGTGTGGCTGACACAACAAATGGCAATACAGGCAGCTAGTATCACATTCCCTCAGCTGCAAATCCTATGCATTCCTAATATCCAAGAGCAGCTGCGAGTGTAATCAGTTCTATTGACAGTCATGGGCATTCTCTGTAACTTTACATGAATCGCAACAGTGGAAGACAGAAGGTCGGTGATAGTTTTTCAAGGGACAAGAAAGGAAAAAAAATATGTGTGCTAATTTGAACCTTTTTGAAATTTAGCTATGAACACAACTCTTTACAATCTCAAAAGCTTGGATCAATAACACAAACTATCTCCATGACACTGTTAAGAATAAACCAATATTGTTGGCATAATGGAAGGACAGTTGTATTGGATTGCATTCGATTGTGCTGTACCTAATGAAGTGGAATGCACGTGTTGCATTATGTTAAGATAGACTGAACGTACAAACACTTAAGGATAGTTTCTGATTTCTTATGTTCTCACGATCTACTTCAATTTAAAAACATGGCGCACAACAAGCAGCACACACTGCGGCCATGGCTGTCGGCACAGCAAAGCACTGTGCCCAGTGTGCCAGGGAAATGGAGGGAGGTAATGAATGCAATCCACTTCAAAGCACTGGTTACCCGCTCAGCCGGCAAGGGAGCCCCGCACCCATCTGTTTTCTGGCGTGGATGTGTTGGGGCGAACTCTGCAGCGCTTCCCGCATCACTCCAGTTTATGCACAGGGTCTGTTTGCAGCAGCAGGACGGTTCCTCAGTAACATGCCGGAATGGAAAGTTATTTAGCTTGTACATTTATTTATTTATTTTTTTTCTGTAATTTGCATTTTGTTTTTTAAACTGCCATTAAGATCATCAGATGCTTGCATATTATATTTAAAAAAGTTAATAAATACATATTTTCATATTTAAGCCAAGAATATATACATGCTAAGCCCTAGATGATTTTACGCACACGCTGGACAATCACTCCAAAAATGCAACTCAATGCAAAAATACACTAACAAATAATGATGTAGCCTTGTTTAACATGCCTCTCTTTGTCATTTTACTAATTTTAGAGGTTTAACTTCCTTACCTTAACCTCAATCACAACTAGGGCTGCAACTAATAATTATTTTCATTAATAATTAGTGTGATATTTTATTAAGAGATTAATCATTTGGCCAGAAATGTCAGAAAACAATGAAATAGGTCTTAGAGCCCAAGCGGACATCTTTAAATAGTTTTTGTCTAACCAGAAGTCAAATACCCAAAGATATTTGGTTTACTAAAAGTAATTCCAGTAAAAGGAACAAAGCCTCACATGAGGAACTGGAAGCATCAAATGTTTGGCATTTTTGCTTCATGAATGGCTTAAACAATTAATTGATAATCATCGTTAGGAGTTTTATATTTGATTAACTGTTTCAGCCCTAATCACTTTATTACCAGAGCCCTAGAAAGACTGCATAACAAACAGTTTTGATGAGGATGCCTTGATATTGATTCTGAAAGAATTATGATTTAAAAGAATCCTGTGCGACACATTATTTTGAAAAACAAATGTTTCTGTGTTGTCTGGTCGACACACTATGTAATAGGGATTGTACTGCAATTTATTGTTACTTGGCGGCCAACGCATGTTGAAATACAAATATAGCTGCAACAAGCTAATATCAGCCGGCCAATTTATCCGTCGGGCTCTAATCACAAGTATATCAATGCAAATTTTGGATTTCATTTTCTCCCCACTTGATCTAGCACCTTGTGAGCCTCACCATATGAATCTGTGATCTCGGCTAATACCGGTGCTACAGTGCCTGCAGCCTTACATGTGTAACAGCCTGTGATACACAATATGGGGATCCCATATGGCCTTGCTTAAATGGAGTCTGGAGATAGAAAGCAGATGTTAGTACTTGACCAATGAGGTAATGGTGTTTGCGCTGGTGTTTTGTTGTACTTTTGGGTGGTTTCCAAAAACCAAGCACAATGAATTGACGTCTGGCAGAATGAATGTTTCACTACTTTATTAACTGGGACATGGTAATGGATGACGTGCTGATGTAATGTGTGGAACTGTGCCATAAAGTTGACGTTACGAAGCCTTAGACGACCCGTATGGGAACAAAAAACACTTGTGCCCTCATTTTGCATTTGTGTACAATGATGAATGTTTACCACTAAGCCTGTACTGTATGGCATCAGTTACTTGTCCATAATTGTGTTATTTGATAAATATAGTTTTTGATAATCAATTGTTACTAATAAACTGTTTGTTGTTGTATTCTGTGTCTTTCATTTTTCAATTTAACAAAACCCTGCAATAAATCCTATCTTCATCTAAGTTATATCAAATGCTAAAAAGTCATTAAAGTATAGTATGTCATAAAAATATGATTATAAAGTAACTCTATAATATGTCATAAAAATGAAACGTATGTCAAAGGTCATTTAATTATAAGTCAGTGTACTACATCACAAATGTATTTTAGTATATAATAAAAAAACATTCATAATGCTATAAAAAAAGACACAGCATGTTGCATAAAGTCAGAAACATGCATGGTATAGTATGTCATAATGGATCAAAAAAGATATAAATAAGTCATAGTATAGTACTGTATGTCTTTAAAAAAGCATGTTATCAAAGGTGATGGTATACTATGTTAGAAAAAGTTTTTTAGAATAGTATGTCTTAAAAAGGTCATGATATAAAATGTCATGCAAAATTCAATGTTATACTTAAATATCAACCATGTAACCAGTAACTGGGCTTTTTTAAATCTGAGATACAGACCGGATGAGTGCTAAAGAAAACAAAGATTATCATGAATAAATGAAGAGCTACCACACCTGCAGGCTTGTTTGATGCACACACAAACACACAAAAATGGATGATTAATCCCAATTTATTGATGTGTCATATAATGAGCTTTTTTTCTATCCCCACCCTCCCTGGGGATCTTTACTTGCATCAGCTAATTAATGAGCATGCAGGAGGGAATTTAGGTCACACGAAGGGAGAAGAGAACGAGGAGGGACTAAGTGGCACTCGCCTCGATCAATATATCACAAGGAAGAAAGCAGAGAGCCGAGGAACAGGGTGAATGAGTCCAGGCTCCCAGGATATTAGAGTCTTTTGACAGTCAGGCAAGGTTGACATTGTACAAGCGGCCCCGCGTTGCTGGCGGACAATGACCCCACTCTGGACTGAGTTACTGCGACAGGCAGCAAGAGATTTGGAGAACCATTTATGGAGAAATGAGGCAGGGGAAGAGTGGCGACAAGAGGTTTCTGCCCTCAAACAGACAGACTTTGATTAATCGAAGGTCATATGTAACGGTGCTCAGCCACATACTGTTTATCTCTTGCTATACAGCGCCGCTCTTTTACCTCCCTCTCGTTTTATCGCCTCTCATTCTTCTCACCCTGCAGACAGACTTTTGGAAAATGGGGACAAAAGGGACTTAAAACAAAAGGGACTTAAAACAGGTAAGTGGGTCAAACCTTTTGTTGCTGTAGTGAAACAAAAACTACTCTGTGATGTGTGAATACACACATAGAGTGGCAACATACAGAAAGGTCCTCATGCCCAAATGTATAAGCACCACTTATAAAACCTAAAATCATTACGTGAAAGTTAGCTGTAGACTCTGCATCTAGCGCCACATTTTTATAAATTTAACAATTACTCTGTAAAAATAATCAATAGATTAATCACTAATACAATTACTTGCAGTCATCCACCCATCACTCTATAGACAAAAATATGATGCATTTATTATTGATCTCCATCAACTAATTGCGATACATTTGATTTTCATTGTGCCCCACAACAGCTGGTCAGTTATCACCATGCTGAGATGGATGAAGGAGGTACACATATATCCATTATTTATTAGAGTAGCAATTTCATACACACATAAGAGGAGAAATACCTGCACACTGCTGTATCGTTCCCGATTCTTTACTTATTCCAACATGTTTTGATCAAAAAAAATGGAACCAACCTAAGACCATCTTTGGTAGTCATAATTTCCTTGTAAGATTAAAGAAGAATTTGAGGACAATAGCCATGTGAGAGTATGTTTTGAGACAGATGCAGTCCTCACAAAACACAACTCGGATGTGGGTTCAGATAGGATTCTCTACTAAAGCACGGGAATCCATTTTGATTGATTTTGAGGCCTCGCAGCTGAAATCTTTCTGCTGCGGTCGCTTCTCTTCACCCTCGAGTTCAGAGAGTTTGTGAGAACCGTTCCCTCTCAGTAGGTCTCTGCCATCCATAACATGTGACACTTTGTTCCAGGACAGAAGAAAAAGGTTCTCGATAGATGATAATTTAAAAACCGTAGCATCAGGTGTCATTTGAGGTAATCCAGTTCATGTCAGTGCTGCGTAGAATAGTGGAGGAGAATTTGAATTGCTATTCACTTGAATAAAGTTTCTGCAAATGGGAGCATTGAAAGAGCACTTGATACTAGAGGACTTAAGCACAAGATTTCCTCTGAATGTTAAAAAAACTATTTTGGAAATAATTCCTGCTGGGGGTGGATTGAAAGGTGCAGAAGGGTGTTTTAAAGAGGGTTGCGTAATCGCTTTAATTTACCTTCTGTTTTTTCTTACCTCTGTCAAAACACTGCAAGTACAAATGCAAAGAGAGCAAACCAGAGGAGACGGATCCAGATTAATCAGATGGCCATAACTTCAACAACATAATGCTGCCTAAATACACTAAATACTCAATGTCCATAAAGTAGATATCAAAGGCTCATTAGCAAAACAATGTAATTACATTTTTAGCTTTTGCAAGGGTTGGTCAGACAAAAAGCAATTTGAAGATGGCATGCACCTTGGACTCAAATGTGCCATCACCAGTTCACACTGTTAAGATTTTACAGACTAAATTAATAATCAATAATGAAATTAACCATCACTTGCAAACTTGGTTCCAATAAATATTTTAAAAAAAACTCAAAGTTACACTACATTTTAGGCTTTAGGCAGAAGTGCATCCTAAAATAATGGCAGTGTGCAAAAGCACAATGAAGCTTGAATCTTCCTGTTGGTAGCAAAGCAATGACCAGAGCACCGAATACAAAAAGAAGAGAAAAAAAGAAAAGAGAGCCGCACATTACTAACTTCAGGTTTTGTTGTGTCATGCACAGAAACTCAATGCCAATTTGATTTGTGTCAGAGCTGCAAACTCCAATAAAGAATCGTAGTCATTTAAAAAACACACACACACAGCATGCTCCATCCGCTCTAGGCTCTGAAGGGTCCAGTAATTTAAGGTTGTCTGTTATCTCTCAGGTCTGTACCAGATGGAGTGAAAAGAAAACATATGAGATTGTCTGTTGTTCCAGTAACACTATCAACATGTGGCAGTTATTGCCCCCCTGCACATATAACAGAATTAAATCACAACTGAACTCTCATTTATAGCACACCATTTAAACATCTTCACATTAAACACTCATTTAGTAAACTACCATGAATTATCTGGTTTCCAATGACAACATGCGGACATATAGGTGAACCTCTGAGCATTTCATTGTTGTGAGTGAGAGTATATTTCTCTCACTCACAAGTGCTGCTCTGTGAGATGAAATCAGTTAATATGCAACCAGGGAAACAGGACACAAGGGTGGAGGAATAAGAACCAGGTGTCTGCATCATCGGACAAAGAAGGAAGAATATACCGTCTGAAGCTAAATTGGAATAAAATGTCAAAATCACAATAGTAACACTGCATTTAACTAAAACTTTATTATATATATATATATTTTTATGGTGATTTCTGTTCCGTCTGATATATTTAATTGGGACACTTTTCTGAATCTTTTACACTCTCCATTGACATACAAGAACATTTTCAGAATGCATCACTGTAGTTTATTTTGTCTTATTTCTGAAGTCTTCTCATTTATCCTTTAGAAATTAATTCCATTACCGTCGTGGGAGGTACTGTCAACTATTTTATACCCAAGTCAGTTATCATCTCTGTACTTATTTTTACATGAGGGTATTAAGATAAATTCATCGGTTTATCTGTTATGTTTATGCAAATGTCGGTTAAATATGCAGCCCAAATTTTCACACAGAAAGATTTCTTTATCTAAAGTGTCAGGAACAACCTCTACCACCGGTATCCAGGAACAAGATACTGTTATCTTTACTGTTAGGCTGCAATGGTCAAATACAATCCACTCAAGAGAAGAACAAAAATGTCATCTATTGAAACCACTTCTTAACATAAAATCCACTATGAGAGGCCTTAAAACAGATTTTGGATGACATTTATTTTGTTTATCTCCATGTCAAAATTTAAAGCTTCACTTAAACAAATCAACTTTCCCCGGAGGAATACAACAAAAAGAAGGAAAAAAAAGCACATATGAGTATGTTGCCAGCTAAATTAAAAGCCCGTCCTCAACTGACAGTGTATGTGGGTGTGGATATGAGTCTGAGGAAACCCAGTAAGAATATGGCTACAGATTTGTGTGTGGGAGTGCGCTGTGTACTCTGTAATACGCTCACAGACACTCAGCATCGGAGGTCAGGATGAAAACAAAGATGGAGTCACAGCTGCTGCTGGTTGATCCAGCATAAGATTTGGGCAGAGCTGCTGCCTCTTCCAGCACTCTGCCAGGCTAATAATATCCTGCTAACGCTGAAGATTGGGAACACGAGGTGAGAGCACCTCGTCGCCCAAGTACATCACCGGTGTTTGCAGCTGCTAAAAATGACTTTTCCACAGATAGAAACAGGGTCATGAGTTTTTGAATATGCACAACACAAATACTCCCACATAGTTGATAGAGCATATGGAGAGCACATACAGACTACAATGATATTAGTCATGTATTTTTACACCAGGCTTTTTTAGGTTTGCTCTGACGTATATTTGAGGTTGGCTTTGAATAAATGATTAACGTACTTATTTTTGTGTATCAGCAGCTGTGTAGCAACAACTGAAGAGGTGGATATGCAGACTTTCAGAAACACACTTTAACCTTATTGCCAAGTTGGTTGGGTGGCTCCAGGCCTTAAAATCCTGTGTCGTCATTTTCTATTTTTATGTTGTTTTTTTTTTACAGTACTTTTCTTGTTTGACAGTTTGGTTAACGCACTTATTTTGAGTCATGGGAAGTTGGATTCTCTCCAAGCTTGCATTGAAGGCAAAGGAAATCCAGATGTCCAGTCTGACAAACGTTTAGAGTCTCCAATCTAGATCTATGTAGAGTGTCTAAACCCTCAGAAACATGGCAACATGCCACCTCATATTTTTATATGTCAGTATATGAAACAATCAGAATTCAGTCTGCTGTTTTTGCGACTGGACAAGGTTTAATTAGAACATCTTCACTCACTATGGAAAGATGTAAAGTGAGGGAAGAGAGGAGAAAATGAACAAGAAAAAGAGCATATGTGAGAAGAAGCAGGAACTTGTAAGGCAAAGATATATTGAGATGCAGTTCGCTAGAAGAATTCTGGTTTTACTAAAGTCGGTAAGAAAAGCAAAGTTTATTGTTTTTTCATTAGAGGCTTTAACTTACTGCTCAATCTTTCTGAGCACAGGCCATGTGGATACATGGACCATTGTCCTTTTCCTTGAAACTGGTGTGTGTGTGTGTGTGTGTGTTAGGGTCTAAGGGAGTGCAGTCTGTCAGAACTCGGGTCTCCCATAGCTCACCCACCAAGCTTTCTGGTGACCGCTCGTTTATCACTTTCGCCTCTCGCGCTTTGCCCGCCTGTCCATGTGATCCTGTACTAGATGGGCTCTCAGCACCAGCCCGCTTACATCCATGTTTCATTTCTGTATGTATTCACTCTCCTCCCCTTTTGTTGTCCCCTCTCTGCTGTCCAAAAACTCATTCATGGTTCATTCATAGCTTTCTGGACTTTCTGCTCTCCCCCCTTTTCCATTACACCCACTGACCACGGCTTTATCTGGTTTCTGTTTTCATTGCAGGAAAAGCCCACTTTCTAGAATGCATTTTCTTTCTGTCATTGTTTGCCAAACCACAGAGGTCCGAGGCGTTTTGGCAGGTTTGCTTTCAGAGGCATTAGGCCACAGTGAGTGAGAAACCAGGTCGGAAATAAATGACCTTTTTGCTTCCCAGCAGCTCTGCTGGGAAGCAAAAAGGTTTAAATCAGATCAGTGTCCCCTTTGTCATCTCTCTGTCTGCCCTGTCAGTCTGTGCATCTATCGGATTATTTGCTGCCCGATTGTTCCTCAGGATCTATTTTCTTTGTGTTATTCCGGGAATTTCTTTTAACGTAAACACATGGGGGATCTATTTCTAAAATACTTTTGCCATTTCAAAAATTTTGAATTGTATTGTCCAAAAGAACAATAAAGATGTTAAGCAAGTTGCATTTAACAAAACTAAAAGTCAGCAGCCACACAAGCAGTTATATATGTGCATGTGCATACTGCGGCCGGTAGCTCCCATGAATTCTGCTTCATTACTAATTTTTTTTTAAATACTTGTGTTTATCACTAATGGCCTATGACAGAATACATTCATCAACATCTGAAAAGGAAGCGTGGGAATTGGATTAAGTGCAGCAGACTTTGAGACGATCACCGCTCACGGCACAGACCTTCCGGACCAAGCGCCACCGACCTGCCCCAGGGAGGAGAGAGGAGAGGGAGGAGAGGGAAGAGATGGAGGAGAGGGAGGAGAAGGAGGAGAGAGAAGAGAGCTGTGATGGAAGCCATGCTAACCCAGTTAGGACCTAAGGCGACTCCACCACCCAGCCTACTGCTGGCTGTCTGATACCCGCCTCCAGAAGAATAAGATGGATGAAAGCAGCGGGAAGTCGGTGACTATTGAGCCGCCATAGGGACCCGGCTCCATCGTTCACCTTGGATCAAGCTGCACTTGACGGGCTGACAGCAGGACAGAGCGCAGGACTCCGGTGGGACGAGAGGAGCTTGATGGACAATGTTTTCCTCATGATGAATTTTTAATGTGAAGATGTCACCCATACAGTACTATCTGCCCAGAGAATTGTTTTTGTTGCTTCTGTTTACATGTTTGCACTGCAGGAATGCACTTCTGGTTTTGTTTTGCTTGTCATGTGTTTGTTGTGTTACAAACGGACTACAACAGGATTTCGTTGTCCATCCCTGTGTTGAATAATGACAATAAATGATCCTTGAATCCTTGAATGTGAGGCTGTATTAAGGTGCTTTGAGCTAAATAATAAGATCAACTGATGTGTAGTAAGTGTAATACTTAGAATGTTCCCCATCTTACTGTATTTTAGCGTGTTTTTAGTTTTAGTACTATTTTTGACCTAATTATGGTGCTACATAAATTCAAGGAGTTGTTACAATTTTTCTTGAGGGGAACATGAGTACAATTCAAACCTTTCATCTACTTCCTGGTGGTGCTGGAAAAGAAGTCAGGTGATCACCGACATCTTCAGGATCCATCAACCATGAATGTGTTTACCAAATGTTGTACCAAGCCATAAGGCAGATGTTTTCACGTGATAAAGTGAAAACTGATCTACTGATGACACTCGAGGAAAAGTCAGGATGAATATGCTGAAGACATTGAAACATTGAAACAATTTAACGCCAACTATTAAATGGATTTCCTCCAACCTTTTACAATCTGGACCAAAGTTCAGATTGGACGGAATGTTTTTTTGCTTTATTATAAATGAAAGTGTTATGCAACATTCATTATTTGAGGTAAACTGGGACTTCTTTAAACATCTAGCAGCTATTTTCTTTTTCTTAATCAACACTTTCCCTTGTTTGTTTTTTTCCTCTGGAATTGACTGTAAAAAAGCAATTGATCCACTACAAATGTATAAAATTCGACAAGAAGTGATTCATACGCAGTCAAGCGGTATACATTCATGATATATGTTTTCTGTGGGTTTTATCTGTTTTTCCATCCATATATCACTTCATACACACAGTCTGTATGTGTGCCCGATCCATCCTGGTTGTGGTTTGTCAGCTGTTCTTTGTCACTACACATTTCTGTATATCTGCCTGTATCGCCCTGTGATAGCAGTTGTTGTGAAGGGAGGAGAGCACAGAACAGAAAGACACTTCAGCTTCGCATTCAGCTTCATCACTGATGCCCCTGTAGCCATAGTAAATCACTAGCCTCCCTACAACGGACACATTGTTCCTGATGGTTTTTGTTATGCGCAAACAGAGTTCTCAGAATAAAAGAGCAGTGCGTTTGTGCGTGTGAGAAGGAAATATATTATCAGCTGATGGTGACATCATTGAGCTTGGATTTTACATCCTTAGCGTTTGGCTGTCTTTTTCTCTTCCACATAAACACGAGAAGAGGGAATCAAGTCCAACAGGCCTCCATAATTCATCATTCAGCCTCTGGGAGGACAGCCAGCTCTGGCCTCAGCCTCTCCATCTGCAGTGTAACACCACTGCACTGAAGCACCATTCACTCTGGGCAAGGCTTAAATTCACCCGGTGGACACTTCCCAAGGAACCATTAAAATGTGTTTACATTCTAATACCTTCTAACGCCGCAGGAGTTACAATAGTCCCGCTGGATCTGCAAATAACCCATTCATGCTGGTGAAGTCATAAATATTGACAAAATAATAAGACTTTTTAGGTTGTCTAAGATTGTTTTTTGCAGTTTTATATGATGCAAACACACAGCCAGGACATCATGATCACAGCTTGGCAGAGGTGGACCTATTCCCTTTTTTACAGCTTACCGAAGTTGTAAGTACCCTTCAAGTGCCTCGTTATTGTCCTGGGGTAATGCCATCGACCAGTCGGTGCACCCAAGAACAAGGATTTTAGATTTAGCTGTCAAACTTTTTACTGAGAGAAACAAATTCACATTATCCTTTTCCCAGCCTCCATGTTTGTTAATATTTTTTTTTTATATGTTATATAATAGTTTCCTCATTATAGCAGTGTTTTCAGTGGCTCACTCTCAAATGTCAGATGCCAATTTGAGGCCAATTTGACAGACTAATCATGAAAATAGGATATGTGTGCAGGCAATATGAATCCAATGCAGGAATGGCGAACTCTTCCTCTAACAATGATTAGTACTGTTTAATTAAATAATTACGGAATATAAATACATTAAACGGCTATTTGTGAAAAATTGTGAATATGAATAGTACCAAATATAGAGTTTAATACCATGAAAAATGAATGGTTTATACTTATAACACAGCTCAATCCCTCTTTGTCTTATCTGCTCATGCAGATGGCACATCAACCTGTGCACATTTCCTCCATTACACGTGAGCTATTTCCGTTTCTCCTTCTACACTTTTATTGCCATTTCTTCTAATCATTCCATTTTCCCTTCTCCATCTCTCCTCATTCTACACATTCTCCCCTTCCATCAGCTCTTTAACCAGTCTCTCCTTCACCTCTCAGAGAATCAAACCACTGCTCCTCAGCCAACCAGAGAGCGCTGTAATCCATTAAGCACCATAGTGGAAATATGTCACCTGGGAGCCGATGTTACGAGCGATTTAGTATGGAGGGAAGGATGGAGAAGAGGAGCAATGAATGAAGGGAGGTGTGCTGCAGTACCAAGGTGAGACAAGGTGGGGATAGACATGGGTGTCACGTACGGAGAAAGCCTTCCCTCTACTCCCACACACACACACACACACACACACACACACACACACACACACACACACACACACACACACACACACACACACACACACACACACACACACACACACACACACACACACGGCATTAGTCTCAGAGGTGATTCTGGACCAGTAATGAGATTGGAGGACTGCCCTGTTAAAGTTATATTACCCTTAACAACGTCGTAAATTCACCTGCTTACACTGCAGTGGACAGATATACATGACATGTGTTTTTTTCCCAAATTTCCTTCGACTATATTGTTATTGTTTTGCACTGGCTGGTTCATATCATAGAACCACTGAATAAAAGTGTTGAGTTGTCATTCTGGTTCGACAAGAACAAACATTTGGAAACACCATGTTGACTTATATACAGTTTTGATTGAAACACTTCTTCTAACACATCAAAAGTACAATATAAACTATCAAATTTAGTACATCTGGGCCTAGTACATAGAGAAAACTGTGTGTTACTGCATTAGTACAGTTATATTCATTTGTTTGCTTTTTGTCATTCAAATATATATTTGAGGTCATAAATTGTGGTCAGTAAAAATAGAAATCTCATAGATTGGACATTTTTTATTAATATGAATTTTTGTTCATTTACTTATTATCTGTAATTGATTTATAGAGGTTATTTAATCATGACCTGATCTACAAGGGTCTTGTAGTGTAACTCTTCAAAAGAAGCCATTTTATAGTACATTTGATATCGCTGAACCAATTAAACACATAGTTAATATATACATGCATTTTGTTTTTAGTTTCCCAATCAGCTTCATACTGAGAGCAATGATGATCCTACATTCATAATTTTATACCAAAATTAGATTAATTTCTGTTTTCAGTATTGATATTTCTCATGAAGGATTTGTCTGCCGCTGTTATGTTGAATTTAAAACATCAGAATCAGAATCAAAATCATCGTGTTTACACACGTAGAATTTGACTCTGGTTTCAAGTAGCTCTTCGTACTTATATACATACACAATAAACAAGATAAATATAAAAAAAGACATTAAAGACAACAGAGACAAAAAGACAGAGTAGTGCAAGTAATGCAGATGGAGGAGTCTGATTAATTGTTCATCAGTGTGAGGGGTGAGGGGTCTGTAGTGATCTGTCCAGCTTCCTGAAAAAAATCGCTGCAGACCCCTCCCACCCTGGACACAAGCTATTCATCAGCTAATGTTTAAACTGCCGTAGGTTGGCCAGATACTGTGTCAAATTTCTCAGCTTTTACTCTCCTCACACACACCGGCTCCCCATGGTTTAATTACGTACTACTGTACTTGGTTGCATCATTCAGTGATACTGAATGTGTCTGCTTAAATATGTTCTATAGAGTGATTTAGGGGCACGCAGCGCTGCAGATACAACCAGCAGGGAGCAGCAATAATAGCAGAGATTATTCTGTCAAATTTCTGTCAACATTTTTTAACCATTTACAGAATCAAATGTCTTATATCCTTCTGAAATGTGGGACACTGAATATTTGCACTCCATAGCTTCACATTAATGTTCAGCAGACCCAAATTAAGATAGTAGTAGTATAATAATAATAATAGTAATTATAAGACGTATATGTACGTACATATTATACTTGTATTATGTAATTTATATGATATGGCTATTTCTTTCCTTTTTAGCCACTGAACAAGAAATAAACCAGTTTTACAAGCCTTGCATGTTATATGTATTGGTCCAACTTGCACATTATTCCAGATTACAGAAATTGTGAAGTTTCATTTGTGCGTAAGCAAAGTGCTACGTGTGTGAATTAACATCTTCTTCTGTCAGAGAGCCCTGCGGAGGAGGCGGTGACTGTTTGACCTTATAGCTGAAGGAGAGTTAGCCTGGCTCTTCTTCTCTTCTCTGTCTCACTGTATGAAAAAGAGCCTGTATTTGTTCAGTAGTGTACAAATATATATCTATATGTCTGTCAGCTCTGTCACCACCCCACAGAGTATGAAGTACTTGGAGCAACTCACTGGACACACTAGGGAGGGAATCTCTTTGTATGCAGCCAATATCAAGGGTTGAGTAAGTGGCATCTAGAGCTTTCTCCAAAAGTTAATGAAAAATAATAATTGAGTTTACTATTGGTGAGACATGGAGCAAAATGCTTATTCTGACTGGTCTTAGCTGAAGAGATTCAGTTTAAACATGTGTTTGATAACGACTAAAGGATTCCAAGAGGTTGAGGACTGAACAGACAAACAAGAGAAAGAAGGATGAACACAATGATGGATGTGATGGGGAGCAGACACAGTGATATCTAAGCGTTGCCATTTCCTGTGTAGTGACGTTCCAACGTCATGCAAATGAATGAATTAATCCTCCGCATCATCTACAGTGTTCGATGGCTCATTTATAACACTGCTGTCTGAATGTCAAAGGTATGTGGGTGGATTACATGACCGCGGGGATTCCCGTTGACAATTACCATCCAGACACCTTTGTCCAGCAGGGAAGAGAACAGACATGGAGCGATGGCGGATGAGTCACCAGAGGAACCACCCTCTGATGAAGCTCATGTCCACTGGTGATAAATAATGAGGGCTGCCCTAAGTCTCTGAGGGGGTGTGGAGGAAGTGAAGGTAAGCACGCTGAGTGACGCAGGTTCACTTTTTAAAACACAGGTGGACACAGACACCGCCTTTGTCGGGGACAGTTATACTCTCTATCTCTCTTTGTCTAACATTTTATTTCGTTAGTCGGTTTAATTTCCCTCCGGCTCTCTACTTCTGTCTATTAAGTTTGTGTTTCCCATCTGCCCACTTACTGTCCTCTATTTTGACGTATCTCTTCTCTCCTTTCTGTGTTTCCACTTGAGCAAATAATTTATCTTTATCCAAGACTGCCAAATGCTCTTTCTTGGTAATTGTCAACATTAGTATTCACAGGAGTGGTTCTCCTTCAAGTTCTGGAGTTGGTCTGGTTTCAGCACCATGGAGAGCTCTATAGGATTTTTACAACCTTGTTTTTCTAACTTTGGTGATGATTCATTGGAGTTCTCAGAACATTTCATTCACAGCATTGCTACAAGTTGCCACATGAGGATACCAGCACCACACCTGCACTCCATTTGGAGATTACATTTAATCCTCAAACTGTAATTATAACTCAGAGTTTGCAATTGTCTTCTCTAATTGTGACTTTATTTGGCTTTTCCTTTTTAGATAACAGATTAGATGTGGCAAAGGGCTATGCAGGTGAAATGGGATCTACAATGCATGAAGAAAATAGAAAAAATTATATAAACGAGCCATTTGAAAAAAAACAATGACACCAGCCAAACAAACTCGGTCAAACTGGTGATTTTCTTTTACATGTTTCTAATTGCAAACCCTTTGTTAGTTTAGTGACTTTTATGCCCAAAACCAAGCAATTCCTATAAAAATTAACTCCATACCTCCTCTGGTTGATATTGACTATTAAATAATATTAAAATGACAATGTCATTTTAAATTGAACAATTTGTCAAAAGCCACATTAACATCATTCCCAGTAACTTATTTAGACAGACCAAACAGCTCATTTAAGCTGCTGCTGGCAGCTTGTCTACTCCATTTAGCGGACAAGTGCGGGGAGCTGACATATAGTACAAGTTCTGGTGCATGCTACAGTCACAGCCCTCGATAGGGATCTGCTTGTATGGCAGCTTATTCCATGCACAGCCTGGCTGCCTTTGGAAGTGCACAAGGTTCGTTTCTCAGTGAAAGTGAGTGCCATTTTAATTGTATTCACACAGGCTTCTTAGGGTGAGATTGATGTGGTGACTAGTCCATGTATGCAAAAGGGAATGAATGTCTCTTGGCCGACCTTGTTCTTTGGTTTATTTGCCACAAGCACAGTTGGCTCGGATGAAAAAGTGGAGGACCAGCGAAAACGGAATTACTGCAACAAAAAGGATTTGTGGTTTGGATTTTTCAATCCCTATTTCGTGGAGGAGCAATATATCAGAGTTAGATCAAGAATAGCCATCCCTGCATTTTAGTAGGTATTTACAAGGACAAGTCCTGACAGAAACTTTGTTTGGCTTTGGCAAACTGCAGGGTGAAAATACAGCCACACCAACAGATTCAAATAAAGTGTTTTCCCTTTGTAGGAAAGATCTAATTGTTTTTTAGAAGCTGCAGTAATGGGATGTAATATGTTTTTTGTGATATGATCTAGTAGTTCACACACACACACACACACACACACACACACACACACACACACACACACACACACACACACACACACACACACACACACACACACACACACACACACACACACACACACACACACACACACACACACACACACACACACACACACACACACACACACATTCTCTCTTCCAGCTCACGGATTGCACTATCCATCATTTGCCCATGAAAATCTCTCCTCACCAGCACACATTTCTGAGCCTCGCTTTCTGTCACTTTACTGCTGCCATCCATCTCCTCTCGCCCCTCTCTGCCCTGTCAGGTGAGCAGGGTCATCACTTACACTCAGATATGCAGTAGCTTTTTGATAATCATTTTTGGAAAAAAGGGGATTCTTGTCAAATTAGCAAACACATGTGTGTAGATGTCAACCTTTTCTTTTGTCCTAACATTTGTGAAACATAATTTGATCTCTTCTTGCCATCTATTTAACCCTCAAGATGCATTCCCCTTTGCTTTCTTCCCATCACTGTCTTTCTTCTCCCTCATCTTCAGACAGCCTGCCTCAAGAGAATATGGTTTACTGCAAAAGTCCTTGATGGTATCATGGACTGAGATATAAACGTACTATACAGATTTCTGCACAAATCAGTAATCTATTTGCGTAAATGACCAAGATAGCTTCCAATTTTTTTCCTTGATATATGAAAGCCACTACAGTGGTAATGAAGTTACGAGCAGGGTCCTCATGTACATGACTGTCCTTTCCTCTCTTCGGTAGCTTGCTTATTTTCAAACGAGACTAAGAGTCTGCAGCCATGCTAGCAGCTCTGTGAGGCTGCACTGAGGAACAGTGGTGCTGTGAGCTTAATGCTATAGTCAGTGAGCTAACAAGCTCACAATGACAATGCTAAAATGCTGCTCTTTAGCAGCTGTAATGTTTATGATGTTTTCCATCCTAGATTAGCCTATTAGCATGCCAACATGTGCTAATTTGCACTAAACACAAAGTAAAGCTGAGGCTGTTGGGAATGCCAATAGTTTGTAGATACGCTAAGCACAGCACCACTGACATTTAGACCCAATGATGGTGCTGGACGAAAATGTCAGCAATGACCGAAGTAAAAAGGATACATCATCTCAGGACCATGAATATCTATACAAATAGATAAATTAAAAGAATGTTGACTATCCGGCAATGTTGGATGCAAAATCAAAGGATTGTCAAAGTCATTAGGATTCATCATCTTTAATATCTGTACCAAATCTGACAGTTGTTGAGATATCTCACTCAAACCAAAAACTGTTTAACTCATATTAGCACTGGAGGATAAGTCAGATGATTACCAAAGTTGTTGGGATCATCTTCAGGAGACCATGAATATTTGTACATACTTTTATGGCAATCGTTCCAATAAATCCTGAAATATTTCAGTCTAGACCAGAGTGGTGGACTGACTGCTACATGGCTAAAGCACTGCAAATGAATGAAGTATTCATATGGTCTATTGTAACAGACAATGCTAATTAAATAAGGTCATGAAGCACTTAACAATGAAGCTTTGTGCAACTGTCTTCTCTAATAGTCATGAGACTTAATCAAGCGGTCAAATGTAGCAAATTAAATCATAATGTACTATCAAAGTCCATCACCAATGTGAAGCACCATTCTTTAATGTGGGTTCAACCCTCTAAATCATCATCCTTAAATTAAACAGTGCATTTGAAGATACAAGAGTTCAGTGCTATTAACATCCCCTTGAGTTGTTATCAAAGTTTAATATCGTCTCTCTTAAAGCCTTTCTAAGCTTTAAGAGAATACACTCTTAAGCTTTACTACCCCCCCCCCCCCCACCCCCACTATGCACACATTATCCTAAAATTTCCACAAAGTCTCCAAAAGTAGGCCACCCTTCATGGTTTTGTTTCATGTTTGAAAGAGCCAAGAGGCACATTCACAATACATCAGGACACATTTTCGCTAATTCTTTAGCCCCGTCACCCAAGGTCTTCCTTTGATGGTATTTTTAATCAGCTGGTTTGCACGCATTTACCCACTGTCAGATGGACCGATTAAGTCTCAGATAAAAGGACTGATAGTAAGCTACAGCAATGTGTGCGAGACTGTACAGGTTTGAGAAATAGAGTAGAGCTGGATTTGATCCCTGTGATCCACCAAAACAAAAAGACAATTTCTAGCTGCTCTGTGAGACTGCACACACAGAGCAAGGTGTAGCATTTGTGCTAAATGCTACAATAAACATGTCAACATGCTCCCAAGCATCCAACCAAATGTAGCACTTTTTTTAAGCGTTTAAAGAATTTATGTCTTTCCATCCACTCATTGGTTCATCAGGATAAGCGAAGGATAGCGCTGACTCTTGAGAATTATATAATTTCAGAAGAAGATAGTGCAACAAGATGACTTCATTAAAGCGCCAATCAAACCCAAATGGTGGGGGAACAGTTTTTTAAAACAAGATTTATTTATATTGATTTGATGTATTAATTTGATGAAGATTACCAAAGTTATCAAAGTGCCAAATATGTTGTCTTTCGTTACAATGATCACAAGGTAAACAATAAAAATACGCTGCTCATGTAAAAAGTCATCCATCTGGAATGTGCACTTGAAATGTGATCGACAACTTGTATATACATTTACACACACACACACACACACACACAGACACATAGGGGGAAAAAGCGTTGTCTTCATCAGCGGGACAATTGCTTATTAGTAATATTAAATTACACTTAACTAGGGATGGGTATCGGGGCCGATACTGCGTTAAAATACTTATACTCGTATTCGGTTTCAATTGTCGATACCAAGAACCGATACCACTCAACAGTATTTCACTACAACAAACTGGTCGCGCTTTGTGGAGAAAAAGATTTGTTGTCCTACCTGACTTCAACGTCTAGGGCAGGGGTCGGCAACCCGTGATCCAGAGTCGCATACGGCTCTTTCGTCGCTCTCTTGCGGCTCTTGCAGCAAGGTGTGTAGAGTAATGTGCGTCGCGTTCACACAGTAAAAAATTACTGCCGTCCCGCCGGTTTGAATCAAACAGCTGCTGATCCACCTGAAGTAGCGCTGGCAGCGGCCTCATTCAGACGCTGTTGTGCGGCTACGGATGATATTATTGTAGCCGAGTGTCTGTTGTGTGTCTATATTTGTAATTCTAATAAAATGAAAACACGCTGCAGGGTAACTTGAACCACTTTTTTATCTCCTTCACACACGTATATCCCACAATTCCACTCCTCTTTTCCTTTCCGTTTCTCCCTCCACAATAAAAGCACCGGAAACATAACTTGGAACACAGCTTCCTATATAATTGCTCGATCCCTAATATTATCGCTTACATTATGAACCCGGACACGGGGGCGTTTTATGGTCCGACATTAGAGGGACTTCCACAAGAAGTTTAAAGCTTGGGATAGCCTTCTGTTAATTTTGTACTATAGGCTTGACATAATCTGCAGAGGATAAAATAAAATCTGCCTCCAAATTAATTGCACTTTCATGGAGACCAAATCTAAGAAGTATCGGTATCGGTACTCGGTATCGGCAAGTACACAAATAAAAATACTCGTACTCGTATCGGTTTGTAAAAAGTGGTATCGTTGCATCCCTACACTTAACATATAAAGTGACAACTTGCTTTTATTGATTATTAATACGGAATCACTTTCTAAACTAAATAAGTATTTGAGAAAAAAGATTGAGTGTTCCCCCTGCTGTTGCAAACGTCATAGACTCAAATATCGATCTGCTTTGCAATCAATCAAATGGAAAGTGCTTGTCATGGTCAGAGGAGACATTAATATCTTGGGCGGATGTGGATTTATGGCTGCATATGTCTTTCTTGTCCTCCCATTCTCACTGCCTTTCATCTACGTTATTGTTCTTTTCTTCATTCCTTTTCAGCATTCAGCACAGTGCTATCCCGCCATGTGATGGCAGACACATCTCGGCACTCCTTTTATAGAATGAAAAACATGAATCGCTTCTTTCATTCATCCTTGTGTCTCTCCCTCTCTCTCGCTGTCATTCCCTTGCATTCTGCCGCTCCCTCTGCTCTCTTCCCTGTTTTGGATTTCTGCTGTCCATTCATGCATCCATTCATTCATCCCTCCACTTTCAATCATCCTTCTCTTCTTATTATGGCTTGCGTGAGGAGCTCTGTCATACCGTCCTCTCTCCATTCATTTATCCCTCCTTCTCTCATGCTCATCTACAGTACATCCACACACGTTCCCTCAATCTCGTCAGAACTGCCTCAAATTATTTACTGCTTAATGGCAAACAACAGCTCACAGCAGCCCAGCGGTGCTTTGCTTTATTTATTGATTTGCGGTCCTTTTGTCTTGTGTGTGTGTGTGTGTGCAGGAGAAGCACATCTTAAAAGATATAAAGCTCAAGGACGTCCTGCACATTCAGGGGTGCTGGTGAAATGACCTGTAGGTTTAAAGATTGACTGATCGGATGTTTGAAGGCTAATCGACCGTTACTCTCTGCGACCCGTGCTTCTATCTGTTTATATAAAGTGTGCATGCGCCCATATGTGCAATGGCATGTGTATGTGTCTGTGTGCATGCGCCTCAGGGACCACTCCTTACCATCTTCTTTTACCAGTGATTCATTGTCTATGAGCAGTGTGAGTTTCTATACTGCTGGGGCTTTTAACATAGATTTCTTAAAATAAAAGAAACAAATAAGGCTGTATAGTGTGTCATTACATAATTAAAACTTCTGCATACAGTATTGGTTTCTATTAGTTTAATATAATCTGGTTTAAATACACAGTGTACCTAGAATGGTTTTCTGGCTTGTTGTGTTATTGCTTATGATGCAGGTCTTAGGTCCCATTACACAAAATAGAAGGGAAGACATCTGAACTGATAGTTCAGCAATCGATACAAACACTGAATAGATTCTGACTCTTTGTTACTAAACTCTTAAAGCACTTGTTAAATGCTTAAGTCTCCAGACTTTATACTTCAACACAGACTAGGACAATATAAAACCGATGTGCTACCAGCCAACACAAACATTGTTGTAGTTTTTTTGTATTGGCGCCAAACCTTTTCTGGTTTGTGAAAATGTTTTTTCTTTCTTTCTTTCTTTCTTTCTTTCTTTCTTTCTTTCTTTCTTTCTTTCTTTCTTTCTTTCTTTCTTTCTGTTATTGTATTGTGTGACTGCTTGGTGAGGTCTAAAACACCAGATTATAAACCACTGATACTCTTACTCTGAGTATACTCTTCTTGAATACAAATTGAGGTATTTGAAATTGCTTTAATAAAATATATTTGTCAGAGAAGGCAAATCATGATCACCAGTTAAGGATATCAAGTGTATGCAACTTTTGCAGCCACAATTGCAATATAAAGTAAATATAACATGGGAGCATTGTGGATCCCTGATTGAGGAAAGAAACCTCTCATAGGAGTGATCCTATAACTGCAAGGAAATTCTGCTCTACAAATGCAAGGAGCTGCCCTTCATGATCTCTCTGTCTCCGACACTCTCTTGAATACTGATCACATGTGATTGAGAAATAACAAAAAACATCACAGTCTAAAGCTATTGTTATCATGCTTTTTGAAGTGATGCTCACAGAGCACTGCAGCGCCTCAACCTCACTGCTCCCTCTGTCCTTGGCTGCAGATGAGAACCATTTCGACGCGAGAGAGAGAGAGAGGGAGGGAGGGTGGGGCGGGGGGGTTGGGGGGTACCATTTTGCCAAAATGACCGTTTACATAAAAGATACGCATGATCCAAAACTGGGTGAGATGAAAGGCAGAGCCTCCCATATGCTTGGATGGCACCATGTGTCCCTTGCACAGTACCATGCAAGCCCCCCCACCTCCCCCACCCCTCTCCCGAGATGATGATGGTGGTGATAGCACCACCCCAACCCTCTTTCCATTGCATTTTCAGATCAATGAGAGAGGGGAAGAGGACCGGGTATTTTCAGCCACGCTGACAGCTGTGCAGCTACCCCACGTACGTGCTCATATCCGGAGAGAGAGAGAGAGAGAGAGAGAGAGAGGGAGAGAGACACAGAGAGAGAGATCTCTTTTTCGTGCATCCTTCGCTCTGCAGACGCGTGCGTGACATGCTGTCTGCTCCCGGATTTTCCGTCAACTTTTTTTGCGGTTTTTATACTGTTTCCATTGTCGCATTCCCTCCGTCCGTCCGCCGAGTCTTTGGAATGAACCGTTTCCCAGTCTGCGTCGTTTCCATGTCAGCATGGGAGCTGCCGTGTCAAAAAGGAAGAATTTAAGAAACGATGCGATATCCTCTGTGGCAGCAAAAGTTAGGTGAGTATCACCCGGAGGCTCTCCGCCTTTCCAACCCATTCAATGGCAGCCGGGGGGAGACTCGACAGCCTTCAGGTGCGACCTGAGCGAAGTTGCCATGTGTGACAGTGGAATTACCGCTGCGCTTTCCTGGGTACAGCTAGTCCTGATTTGTAATGCGCAGAGAGGCTCTTTGAGCTTTTCGCACGTCTGCCGACTGTCCCGTCTAGCCCGGGGTGCATCTGTGCAAATGTGTGCTTAAATGAGCCTTTAGTCCCTCCAAACAGCACCTGTGGTGAGCAATATAAGTCAATAGAGAAGGGGACCCTTTAATTCTACGAGACTGTGTTTTATTTGGACTAAATTATAAGCAATTTTGCCCATGCAGCGTCGGAGCTGTTACTGATGTTGTGAATGAAGCATCATTGTGTAATGAAAGTCATGCAGAGGCAAAGCGAGGGTTGCTATGACTCACTGTCGGCTAACATGCTCTGACTTTGGTGGGATGAAATAGATCATCATGATTATGTGGGACTCAGACTGTTTGGCACGAGTCCAAGTCGTTAAAAGCGGTTAACGACTCATTCGTTCACTGTATGGATTGTTTTTTTATGGCCAAGTCCGCATCCAGCTGTTCTAGCACAATGCAGGCAAAGTAATAGCTTCCCTATCTCTATCCTGCTGGGGTTGAGCTGAAGCTGCAGTTTGCAGAAAAGCACGTGCAACTGTGCTCATGTGGCCACACTATGGAGTGCGGAGGGTGAGCTGCGATCCAGACTGAGATCAGAATAGAAAATGTGCTCTTCTGTGCTTCAGCAGTGGCCTCACAGCGGCCCTGCTTTGCAATTTTAAATCAATCAATGATTGACCTTGACTTGTGCAACGTCGTCCAACGTCCACAGATGAGGGCTGACGTGCTATTACGTCATTATCTCAAATGTGTATGTGTCTTCCTTACATTGCACAGCCCGAATAAGATCCTCCTTTGCATGCATCGCAGTGTGCGGGAGTATGTGTGAGTTTTTTTTTTATGTGGGCCACCTTGAGATGAGAATGTGATGCTCATACACAATGGCAAGTGACTACGGAGGGTGTCCCGGGCACGTGTAGCCTACTGTAAGTGTGTGTGAGGAAGGGAGGGAGAGAAAGTGAGAGTCAATCTCAAAGCTGAGTCTTTTTTTCTTCATGTCTTCATTGGAACTTCTGAAATACACTGCTAAGGATTATTACGTGCACGCACAAACACACTCATGCACTTTTGGGGTTATTTATACTCCCCCTCTCTGTCTCGCTCTCTCACACACACAAACACACACTCACACACAGAAGCACAAACACTCATAATTCTGAGTAAAATTTCTTTAGGGTTAATGGCAGTATGAACCTTGGCTTCCGTAGATGGGAATAGCAGCTGAACCACATCCACTATTAATTAGCCCTTCACCTGCACACAACCTCAGGGATGTGAAAGCAAGCATTCAAAAGTCGTTTCTCTGCTTCTCTCCACCTCACATAAACATAAACATATCTACGCGTATACAGTGAGGCTCTCCATATCACCTATCTACTCGCTTCTCTTCTTCATTCGTCTGAAGGGCAGGTTGGACTGAATCTTTAAATCTCTGCAGATTTTAAGTGCTATAGCTCCATCTGCAGTGTCAGATCTATGGATGTATTACATGTATCCATTTATAAGAAAGTACATTCATATTAAGAGGAATTTACCTCAGAAACACAATGTATTTGACAATTTCATTTTTAAGCTCATAGCCGAGTTCTGACTCATCAATTTATTATCTGCAGCTGCAGTTAGCTGTGTAATGTTGGCGTCATTATACAGTGTCACCTCAGCTCTCAAATCATATTAGAGGACATACCATAATATACAATCACTGCTGTTTGAGTAGATTCAGGTGCGCACACACGCCTCTCTGCAAATTCCTCCTCCATCTTTCCTCTTCTCTCTTGCATCTAAACAAGCCAGTTTATTCAAGTAGTTTAAAAACAACTAATTTTCTGACTGGCCAACTTTTGTGACACATGCACACTCACACACACACACACACGCACACACACACGCACACACACACGCACACGCACACGCACACACAAACACACACGCACACACAAACACACTTTCACCTCTATTGGGGCTACAGGAAAAGTCAGGGATCCCCAAAGTCAATAGGATTCATCCTCTGGGGACCACCACAAATATCTTTACCAAATTCCTGACAATACCGTATAGTTATCAAGACATGCCACTAAAATAACAAAAATGTCAACCTGATGGTGGTGGAGAAGGTAAAGCCAGGGATAACCAAAGTCAGTAGTCACCCTCTGGTAACCACTAATGTCTGTACCACATTGGATGGTAATCAAACATTGCTAACCCTTGAGCCAAGCTGCTGGCATGACTTGGGGAATTAGTCATTCCTATACAAATAGGTGTGCCAGATCAGAAAACACTCATAAGAGACATTTTGTACAGCTTTGACAGATGACCAATTTATTCATCGAGGTATGAGGTATTGTTAACGGACACCACTCAAGAGTGGATGCCCACATTCATAGGAATACATAGAAACAATACACACAGGAAACCCTAAAGAGACTCGCTTCTTGTCCCCGGTGTCTGTGCCCCTGTCATCATATGCATGTTTGTGGATCGCTGGTTATGAAACAGGTCACACGTTCCCCTCCAGCAGCTCAGGAGAAGTAGCAAGCGACTGAGAGCGAGAGGGGGAAGAGAGAGGATGAGATTAATTCCAATTTACACACCAGAATTCTGCGACATTGAGTGAAAGAGCGAATGCTTTGATCTTAATATCGGTCAGAGAGGAGAGCTGTGCTGTGGTTTGGGGAAAGGGCGTCGGACAACAGCGCTCACAGAGCTGTGGGGGTGTGAACGATGGTATGGAAGATGAAAGGATTGTTTTTTACGGACGGATGAAGATGAAATATCGTGTCTTAGTTTATTCAGGCCAATCGACAGGTGCGACAGTCACTGTGGCAGACCTGCACTCACTCTGTTCATCAGGGTCGAGGGCTGTTATGTAATTGTTTTTTGAAATAACAGTTATTCAGATTCACTCAAGCGAGACAGTGTTTCCTCTGAAGCTAAAATCCTGCCTAATTTTGCTTCCTTATTTACATTTTGTTCAAGCAATATATTAATAAATACACACTGTGTATTTCAGATTTTTAGTAGCATCCACATTTGAGCATTTGTATTACATCCATCTCCCCCTCTTCTGTTCAATCAGATGGTGTAAGTATTTGCCATAAATATGCAGAACGAGGCATATTGTATTGATTACAGTCTGAAGGATGATAAGGGCTCCAGCTGTGTTGTGTGATTGTCTGTCTGCTATAGCGCATATTCCTTCTATTTCTTATTTACTCTTTGACAAAACAATCTCAGCCCAGGTTGAAAGGTATTCACACTTTCCACTATTCTGAGCACCTTTTCTACAGTTCAGTGACAACTAAGCAAGTTTAATTTGACAATGAAGACCTTGTGATATGGTTGAAGGCTTAAAAAAAACAAGTGAACCTTGAGGGAATATTGTTTTGTCAACTTACAAGGTCAAAGTGTACCCTGTACAATATTTTTGTATTTTGATAATATAATATCTAGACAAAATATGCTTTTCTTAATATCATTGTTTTACTTTCCGAGAATATTCTTTAAAAAATATTTGATGTTAAATGTGTATAGGCCACTGTGTGAATCAGTTGCAGCACCCAGCGCTGTGTGTGGCAGCGTACTGACATTTCAAATCAGGTCCCAGATCAGGTGCTCTGTTTCCACAT
Organism: Cottus gobio; assembly: GCA_023566465.1. Taxonomy (NCBI): domain Eukaryota; kingdom Metazoa; phylum Chordata; class Actinopteri; order Perciformes; family Cottidae; genus Cottus; species Cottus gobio. The sequence continues at coordinate 11,413,861 of CM042237.1, forward strand.
GTCCCATAATGCACCACACTTTCAGGACTCACAATTAACGTTCCCAAGTCCCTTCGGCCCTCAGCACATGCAGGGAGCAAGCCTCTCAACAGGTTCTCAACACCGCAGCTGTGTATTTGTGTGTGTATGCTCCCCTGTGTGTGTGTGTGTGTGTGTGTGTGTGTGTGTGTGTGTGTGTTTGTAGGAAACCCAATTCAATTAGACCATCTGAGAGGAGAATTCGATTAAGGAGCATTAAGAGTGAGGAATCTCTTTGCTTGGCAGCCCATTGTTTACAGTGGAGAGACGCCTGGGGAGACATCAGCTCTGATGATATTCAGACCAGAAGGAACAAGGCCAGGGGAGTGATGGCCTGTTTGCAGCCTCCAGCCGCTTGTCCTCTAAAGATATATGGTCACAGCTATAAATGGCATGAGAATCGACAGGGAACAGGAATGAGAGTAGATATGAGTCAATACCAGAATGAAATACTATATGTAGCAGCAGCGTTAAAGTACATGACTCTCAATAAGTACCTGTGTGTCAGTTATTTGATCAGATTAACCTGTTAGTCCATTTTGAAGCCATGGAGAGAGTAATTTTAATTAAATAATGGTGCAAGAAAGCACTGCATTCTAACCTATTTCCATATACAATTATTAAGATATTACTCTCTGTTCCAAATTACCCATGTAATAATCGAAGCTGGGCAATATTTTGCCTTTAATTGCATTGACTGTACCTTTGTTCCACATATTACATTTACTTTAATTTGTCTCCTCTTGGAAGACAAAGTGCCCTGACTTCTTGTAAACGATGGGTTGCCTAATGTGGTTTGGCTTCACCTGTCAGAGCAAACTCAACCAGGAAAATGTTAGATTGATGAGCACTAAAAACGTAGTCAAAGAAGAGGAGAAAATAACACTGGAATAAGTAATGAGTAATGCTTTACCATTTGAATTTGCATTAGTGAGCACACACTTGGAGAGACTGGAGATAAAAGGTATGTTTATGGTTCCATAATGTTCCCATCTGCCAAGTATGTAGTTATGCATATTGTTCTGTCTAGATCCATTAAAAAGAGATGGACGACTCAGGTGTATCGTCCTGTTGTGAAGGATACTTCTATCCAACTGTGAAGTGGTTCGTGAAGTTTGTGGAAGAAAGTGTTTAGAGGAGGAGTGTGGTGTGCGTAATTGGGTCTGACTCATTCAGCTTTAATGGTAAGTACGTTCTGAACCGTAGACCCAGACAAGGAGAAAAATATACTCGTACGGTATTAATTTGCTGACTCAGTGGGAGCTTCAGGTTGCACGTTGCACCCACAGTGTATCACCAAATTACAGTTACTCTTAGAGAGAAGCTCTGTTTAATACATTGTACCGTGAGCATCCTTCTTGCATGGCATTGTAGTTGGAGACTGTCTTCCCAAGAACAACAAGAGCATCCGTCATTTCAGCAAATTACCAAAAGCCTAAACCACTGACAGTATTTTGTCATTAAATTTAAGGACCTGTTGGGTAGGTTTCCAAAAGCCCTGCATGTGGTGTCAAGGAAAAGGACATTGTGACAGCTGAGTTGGCAGCCTTAAACATGGCATTCACCAGTGATGTAGTCAGGATATCTAACCTTCACTCATGGGAGACAAACAACAAAGCACACACTGCCAAAGTGTGTTTTTTTGCATTACTGTAGAAACTAGAACAGGCTATGCCAAGTAACATGAAACACACATAGAGAATTGTGGTCATCTCCCTGTTATAAAATATAATACCGGTACAAGACTTGGTAGAGTATGGGTGTCACATTTCACTCTTTGGTTGCCAACTCCCGTTTCCCATAAGCTCATAAACTGGCCACCCTGGAACAGTTTCTAAAACATGACACTTATTTAAGTCTCTTCAAGTTAATGTTCATATTAATATGAAATACATTTCTACTTTAGATTATAGGTTAAAGATTTCACTCTCACACAGCTTATCTCATAATCAAAATATCTACTTTGATCTGAATCCAGGACCCTGAAGTTGAACCTGTGCCATCCTCGTCACTGCTGTTAGACTGCAATATGTTATGAAACATGTATCAATGGGCCTGTAGAAGCCACTTAAGGGGTTAAATGACACAGGCGTGAGTAGATTTTCAACGATGCAGTTATCTTGAGGAAGGAAACACTGACTCGGTTGTCAGTTGCATTTCTTTCTTCCTCATTGTCCTGCCTGTGCTCTCTTTGTCTGCCTTGGTTTCCTCAAGTTTACTCCACCTTTCATATTTAATATGCCCCCATTTTTTGGTACACTCCTCTTCCTCTCTGCTGGAATCCCGTCTCTCCTCCTTAGAATCTCCCCTCCCTAACTCGTTTCTCTCCCCAAACCCCCGTCACATGTCTGAGAGCATGCAGGACGAATTTCATATCTGCCTGTCAAACTCTTCCTCTTTTTCTCGGTCTCCAACTTCTCCGCCTTCATTTTTCACATGTGCGCAGGGTTTTATCTCCCCTGCTGCCTCATGCACCTGTGTCCATGACGTGTTGTGCACACATATCATATGTGGAGTATAGGTGAAAATAAGTGATATGAGACAACACAGAGAAAGGGTTTGTTTAATGGAAGGATTGAGAGGTGCTTTGCTCTCTCCGTTTCCGACTCCGTTTCCTCTCATGTATAATGGATGATGCGAGTCTCTTGCACCATTGTTTGCTGATTCTAATCAGAGTGCCCGGCCTGTTGAATAATAAAACAGGAGGGCAAAATGAAAACGTCTCAGAGCTTCAGAGGAACACCTGCTGATTCGAGCGTAGACTACATTTATCACAACGGTCCTTAACTGGACTAGGTGCTTGTTACATGTCTGCATGCAGACACACACACACACACACACACACACACACACACACACACACACACACACACACACACACACACACACACACACACACACACACACACACACACACACACACACACAGAAATAAACATTGCATCTCTTTTTGCTGTCCTTTCCTTTCTTTTGCTCTTGAATATATTGTATGGAGAGTGACTCACTGACTCACACAGCCGAGTGCCGGATTCACAGAAATCTCAAGGCTTGACACCTGCACTATTTGCTGGTCTTGGGGCCATGTGTTGTACAGTCACATCTGTTTTTTAAATCTTTAACTCAGTTTATATTGTGTTTACATGGTGCACATTCTTACATCAATGTGTGTTTAATCAAATCACAACAGACTAACTGGCCCATAGAAAAGCTGCATTTATAGTATTACAGCATAATAATGTTAGCCTACCGGTTGGTTTCTGGGACTGCAGGCAAACTACAGTATGAAGCTGCTATGTGTCACATACATCTGGTTTTTTGGTCTTTTTTAATGGGAGTCCACATTAGCTCTGAGCTCTCACAGAAAATCTCCACTACAACCAACATAGTGATAATGAAGGAGGTGATAGTGTCAAAACCTACGTTATGCTCTGTAATTACTGATCTTCACAAAGGATTAATACGCTGGAGAACACGAGTTTCCCAAAATAGACTTCCTAGTCAGTAACAATAAATAATGTGGCAAAGGTATGATGGGGGTCATTAACTGGAATAATAAAGTCATAGTTCCATTCATAGGACATCCTAAGGTCAAAGACGTAGCATTATATCTGTGCTGTTAAAAGGTAGCATAGGTGAAATTGAATCTGCGGATCAGTTTAAACTAGAAACTCAGAAGGAAAGAGAAATGTTTGGAAAAGGTCTGTCTTCACTGCACTCCTGCTCTTACTGTCTGTGCCTGCTGTGTTGGACCGACTTTAATAATTGACACAGCTGCCAGAAAGGAGGCGTTTACCCACAGATTCGCCTGTGTTCAGGGGATTCTTTTATACAGTCACCTCCAACTTTTGATGCATTGGGAAAGAGGCCGCTTTCCTGAATGTGCTAGACTTTGAACAGCTGATTCTGTAACCGAAGCTGTGGACACAGAGAGTTATTTTTCAGGATCACATCAATATAAAGTTGAAGATGCGTAATGCTTTTTGCACCAGGTTATGTGTTTTATAGATGGAGGTCTTACATCTTCATATGCTGTTGGGTAATTTAAATTATAGGACGAGTTGAATATAAGGTTAAAAGCTGCAGCACTGAAAACATTACAACTCACATGCTCATGATCCTTGCAACAGGAGTAACTTATTAATAGCATACAGCATTAGAGTTACTCACATTTTTCTCCTTTCCTCTCCTCCCTCCACTCATTCCTAATTATCGTCATGTTGTTATTCCTAATAGTTATTTCTGTGGCTCAGTCCCAGATTGACATTGAAAGCACATCTTCAGAGTGATTTGTCTTTTTTTTGTCTGCCCAGTCTCTCTTTGCTCATTTTCCTCTCCTGTCACACACAGGAACATTACGAGGTCACTGTCATTCAATTGCGAGACCTGGGGCTATTCTATTAAAAGCCGAAACCCTCTATGATATTGAGTTTTAGTTGTAAGTGGCTGAATGGACGTCTGTAGCGTATTTATCTTTATTTCTGTGTGTGAGGAAAAGAGAGACCAAGAGAAAAAAGGAGCTAAGCACCGGATGCAGTACTGTGGTCATCAAGCCTACAGCATCTATTTCCAGCAAGGTGCTTTTCTTCAGTTGTTAACAAGGTTTAGTATTTTCCTTGACACAAAGATACAGTTTACATCCACATATACATCCTGCATGTATGAAAGAAGGACACAAACACACTTACGGTCGGCTGCTGCAATTGCACCCACTGACAAAAGCTGAGGTCATACTGAGGCACGACGTTGAACAACTCTTCAGTATCTCCTCCAACCGTCTCGTACGCTGTTTCTCTTTCAGTCTGAGGTTGCCTGAAGAGTGGAGATAAAACAGCTGCATCTTTAATCTGTGGGTGGCACAAGCCCACAAAGAAGGCAATAAGGGTTGATCATTTACAATTCTCTTGCCCTTCTCTCTTCTCAACCCTTCCATTTCCACTCCTCTCAACTCACCCCTACTTTCCACCCATGAATAATGTCTTTATGTGTGTCATGTGTCCCCACAGAGCAGCGCGAGCATTTGGAGAGTACCTGTCCCATACACACCCTGAAAACCGAAACGGATCAGGTCAGCGTCTTAGACATCCTGCCATTTGTCCATCCCTCTATCCTGCTCTGCCTATTCCTTTGTGGTCTTTAATCCTTCCTCCACCTGCTTCACCTCATCCTCTGTGAAAATGCCGCGATCATTAGTGTTTGGATCACTACAATAGCTGGTAACCGAAGAAAGATGATATTTTCCTCTGTCATCCTCAGCTTGCCCTCTCTCTCTCTCTCTCTCTCTCTCTCTCTCTCTCTCTCTCTCTCTCTCTCTCTCTCTCTCTCTCTCGCTCTCTCTCTCGCTCTCTCTCTCTCTCTCTCTCTCTCTCTCTCTCTCTCTTCTCCCTCCTCTTTTTTTCCTCATTCTTAAGCACTCATATTTGTCTATTTTCCCATCATTCTAGCTCATCTTCTGTGTGAAACCTTGGTGGGTCCCGACCCGGAGTCGCCAAGTGACAAGATTAGCCCCAACAACAACAACCACCTCCATCCCTGCTCCAACACCACCAAGGGCTGTGAGGACAAACGGGAGCCTGGCCTGCTAAAACCCTCACTTGGCTTACTCCAGCCTCCTCCCCCTTCTATCACCATCTCTACCAAAGCATCGCGACTGTCCCTCGAGCGCAGCTTCTCAGCGGAGGAAGACCAGCAGAAGTGCGTTGAGTGCACCCTGCAACCTGCTCGCGTGTACACCATCACCACCCAGCGCGGTATGCTGATGAGCAGCGGCCGGGGCAGCAAGGAGAGCCTAGAACTGGACGTCCTGAAGGAGAAGTCGGGGAGTGGCGGTGCAGGATCCAGAGGTGGCTTGATCCAGCCCTCCACCTCCCCTTCCTCCACCTCATCGTCTCCAACTCAGCACCACCATGCCAGCAGTGGCCGTGGCACCAGCCACCATCACAGAAATCATCACGACACTCACCACGGGAACCACCACCACCACGGCGTCCCGGGCACCAATGTACCCTCCAGTAGCGGAGGAAGTAGCGGAGCAAGTGGAGGCAGCAGTAGCAACCTGCAGCAGTCTTTATCCGTCGCTGGATCCCACTCCCACCATGGAACACACCACCACGGCCACCACCATCACCTGTCTCAACCCACGCTGCAGACCTCCGTCAGCGCCCACAACATCCGCGGCTGGGGCGAGGGCGGAAAAGGGGAGGCGGAGTGCAGCGGGCTGGCCTGTGAGTCATGCAGCGGCGCCCCGTCGCGAAGCCAAGGCTCCCTGGACCTGGAGAGCGCAAACCGAGAGGCAGGCAAGCAGCACCGACGCCTAGAGCGGATGTGGAGTGTGGACCGGGTGACTGGGCTGGAGAGAGGTGAGAGGGCGGAGGACACAGAGCAAGGGAGAGGCGCTGAATTCCAAACAAGGGTGGGAGGGAGGTTTAGACCCTTTGAATGGGATTAAAGGGTTTGGTATTGGACCAGAGATGAAATAGCATTTGACTAATTTCAATCACTTGCCTGAATGCATTTTTTCTTGAAAATGAAGGATCCACTTGAAAAAGAATTCCCTATGAGTCCAGTATGTGCAACAGTTTAATTATTCATATTTGTTTACAAGTAATAATTCTAGGCTTTGTGGACGTTTAAGGACCACTTGAGTGAAAACAAGCACAATTAATATTTCGTGAGCATTCTGTAAGGAATAACTAAGAGTTAGTTAGTTAGCATTTTGTCCTTTTAAGTTATTTTACCATTTCATATCAGTCTAATGAAACAACACAGCTTAGCAAAAGCAGAAGTCTGGATGAATTAAAGTGAAACATCCTTTGAAAGTGAGTTAAATCTATTTCTTCTCAGCTCTGGTGGGGACTAGGGGTTTGTTGTTGGATGTGACATGGTGGTCTGTATATCTGACTCTTTGTCTCCCCGTCTCTCTCCTCCTCTGTCTCCTTCTGTGTGTCTCCCTCTCTCCATTTGTGGAGTGGTGGACTGTGAAGTGCTGGTGCTGTCGCTGGTTTTGTGCATCCATATTTCTAATATATTTATTACGATGTTTGCCTGTATGACACATAGATGGAATGATCATTTTTCTCTCTAATTGCAGAGGACACAAACTGGTTCCCTAAGGAAAATATGTTCAGCTTTCAAACTGCCACAACAACCATGCAGGCGTGAGTGTCCAACCTTCAAGCACACATAAACATCTTACATGTACAGTCACACACATTGATGGTGTGTGAGTTAACGGACCATACTGCACATCTGAGGCAATTACTTACAAACTTTACATTACCACAAACAATTTTTCCAAAGCCTGCTATAGGTTTTTTGATTGATTTCCCCCCTTCCAGGTTGCCATTGATTTTCATTTCAGTAAGCTATAAAAAACAGCTTGCAGACCCTGAAAGCTTGCTCAAAGAGGACAATCCATCATATTTAATACTTTGTAAATTCTTCTTTTTTGTTGTTGTTAAAGTTAAATAATTGATGCATGGCAAAGCAGTTGTACCTTGAGGACCATTTGAAATCCGAGATTTGATAGTGACCACAATCACTCACATTATCACTTCCACCACGTAATTGTTTGTTGATCTTTTAGATTTAATTATCAATTCTTTTGTCATAAAATTATTAAAATTATTTATAAAGATGATAGGTTGTTGACTTGAATTTTTAAGTTTGTTTTCATACCGTGCTGAAAGACACCAATGGTTGGCTTAAATCTAATAAACTAACCTGAAAACCATACTAGTATTTTGTACTAGTACTAGTAGTGTGAGGCAGTGGTGCTTACAGCTGAACGTTCACATAAAGGATGCTTACATGGTCTACAATGACGATGCCAAAACATGTGGCTTTTTTGCTAACATTTGCAAGTCACAGTAACAATGCCATTAGTTTTGCAGGCATTTGCTTTTGAATTAAAGTATTGGGTGAATTGGATGTACTGGAAGATATTTTAACTTGAAAGGCACGGGACCACCAAAGTTGTTAGCATTTATACATCCAAAAGTTGTTTAAATATTTGAGTCTGGATCAAAGTGGTGGATCGACCGACATTGCCATCCCAAAAGGCCGGCTGCTATCACGGCTAAAATAAAAATCATACATAAATGGCAGTAATGTAACATTCAGGCAGTTTGAGATTCATGGGCTAAATGCCAGTGAGCATCTGTGTAAGTATGATAGCAACCTGAGATTCTGTGCAAAAGATCACCTGCAGCTGTAAGAGATGTCTCAACTCACATCACATCAAAACGTTGAATCTCCAGCATCTTCTAGCAATCCCCTACTACGCCTGGCTTTTCCTTCTAAATGCATCCTTGTGAAATACTTGTTTGACCATGTCCAGAATACAAAGGCAGACTCAGTCAATAGTGATTATTCATGCGGCCCATTAAATAAATTCAGACCAGTAGCAATTATGTGGCACTGCAAGTTTAGAGTTCATTCATGTCAATTATGACACACATTTTGTCTCATTATGCCTCTCCCAGTTTTTCCACTCTCTCTGCTGTTTGGACTCGTTGCTCACTGGTGCTGTGTTGTTTTTTCCCTTCTACTCTCTTCTTGCTTCCTAATTAATCATGGGACACTCCAACAGGATATCGTGAGTACTTCCCTGCCTGCTTCCTATTTTTTTCTTAGCTTCCTTACCTCTTGTTCCTAACAGCTGTTCCTTAACTTTGATGACAACCTTTTCACTTTCATCCTTGGGGTTGTGTGATTGAGTTTCAGCTGAAAACAAACTGACCAGTACAATAAATAATAACTAGGGATGTTACAGTAGAGGTGTGTGTGTGTGTGTGTGTGTGTGTGTGTGTGTGTGTGTGTGTGTGTGTGTGCGCGCGCGCGCGTGTGTGTGTGTGTGTGTGTGTGTGTGTGTGTTGTCTGGCTTATTCTGGCCTGGCCAAAAATGATGTTTATTCCGAAACATCAATCATCATCTGACAGTTATTGATCGTCAGTTAGAAGCCTAGTCAGCACAGATGATGTATTTTGATTAAAGTTAAAAAAAAAAAAAAATGTAAAAGCCCAAAGGGGGACATTGAGCGGGGATACAGTCCAGTGTAATCCGCTGCAGCTGAGAAAAGTCTACCAAGTCAAGAAAATGTCCATCTGAGCATTGGTTGACCTAACCCCTCTCAGCTCACATCCATCCAGCTGTTCTGTCAGTGTGGCCCATACAACCGCCCCTATAAGGCCACAGCGATAGGTGGTTTGGTCATTTTAGATTCCTGTGGCAGTCATGTTAAAGTGCTCTAATCCGACTCGACAGCCGTTGCCAATTATCACAGAATCTGTGCTGGCTGACTCTCAGCGTGTTTGGAATCGACTGAGGCAATTGGCTCTGGAGAAATTTGTTAATAACAAGTATTTATAGTGCTAACATGTGATCCCCAGTGCCATCTGCTAAAACTGTCCTATTGGTTTAAGTTTAAAAAGAAGTCAGTTATCATTCAGTTTTCAGCTATGTAATATTCATGAAGCCATATAGAACCGTGGTATATGTTCAGTGTAAAATATTGCAAACATCTGTGAAATAATTCCTGAGTGTACAGGCAAGCTGAGAGGAAGGTTGATACATGTTCACATTGATAACAGGAATGTGCCTGAACCAGAACAAGTCTTTACATTTCATACTGCACAACTACATCTCGCCTTACCAAACCCAACTAACTCAATCTGCTCATATGTGTTGATAAGTTCTTTGTTGACCTAGTTTAGTTAACCTCTGGCTGCTAGTTTTCAGTAAATGTTAAGGCGTTTATTCTAAATCTCTGCAATACTACAATGATAAAGCCGGTGATATTCTATATATTCCATGAAAAGACGAAAATCAAGTATTATTTGTGTAGCAGAAGCATTTATTCCTCAGTGTCGTAGACCTTCATTGTTGTCCAACAAGACTAAAGGTCTACAGATATATAAGCGCTTAAATTAAGCTATACTGTAGATGCATTACAAGATCTGGATACTGGGGTCCAAAATGGTGCCAAGTCACTTGAAAGAGGATAGCTGACCAAGTACAAAAGACAAACATATTCTTTGTCCAGGATTAATTAAGTAATCAGGCTTCATCTTGTGTGGTCTTTGAATGTTTGTGCCAAAGTCGATAACAATCCATCTAATAATTGGTGAGGTATTTCAGTCTGGACTAGGTGGTCGATACTGCGTTAAATACTCGTACTCGCATCGGTTTCAATGGCCGATACCAAGAACCGATACTCACTCAACAGTATTTCACTACAACAAACTGGTCGCGCTTTGTGGAGAAGCAACCCCGTGGCGGAGACGGAGACACTCTTCTCTGTCTCAACTGTCTCAACAGTCTCAACTTCTGAGCAGCCAATCACGCTATCCAAGTTGTTTTGCCGTCCAATCAGATGGCCAGTTTGTCTCAACAGCAGAATCTGGAGCCGCCATCTTGGATCCTCGCTACGCAGCGCTCACTTCTTTCAATAGACAGGAGAAAAGTGAGACGCAAGTACAATACAATACTTTAGAGATATTGTGCTTATTAACCGGTGTTGCATACGTGTGTATGACATATTAGTGCTCATATTAGTGCTCTTGTTAGTGGCTGACAGCCCCGGAGTTACTTGTAATCAGTCCGTCCCAACGCGACGCAAATGTTTCGCGCGACCAGATTACATGTAAAGTCTATGCACAGACGCGTGTGGTTGCGACAGACGCAAATTTACGCCGGCGGCACGTTAGACGCGAGAGTTGAAATTTTCCATATTTAATACATCTATAATTGAGAAGCTCTGCGCGTCATCACCGCCGTCCTGCCGGTTTGAATCAAACGGCTGCTGATCCACCTGAAGTAGCGCTGGCAGCGGCCTCATTCAGACGCTGTTGTGCGGCTACGGATGATATTATTGTAGCCGAGTGTCTGTTGTGTGTCTATATTTGTAATTCTAATAAAATGAAAACACGCTGCAGGGTAACTTGAACCACTTTTTTTATCTCCTTCACACACGTATATCCCACAATTCCACTCTTTTCCTTTCCGTTTCTCCCTCCACAATAAAAGCACCGGAAACATAACTTGGAACACAGCTTCCTATATAATTGCTCGATACCTAATATTATCGCTTACATTATGAACCCGGACACGGGGCGTTTTATGGTCCGACATTAGAGGGACTTCCACAAGACGTTTAAAGCTTGGGATAGCCTTCTGTTAATTTTGTACTATAGGCTTGACATAATCTGCAGAGGATAAAATAAAATCTGCCTCCAAATTAATTGCACTTTCATGGAGACCAAATCTAAGAAGTATCGGTATCGGTACTCGGTATCGGCAAGTACACAAATAAAAAATATCGGTATCGTATCGGTTTGTAAAAAATGGTATCGTTGCATCCCTAGTCTGGACCAAAGTGGTGGAACAACCACCAGATCTAGCTCAGCCAAACATGATTAAACACACCCAGAGCAACGATGTGGCTCATTAATGTAACATGTTCCTCCATTACGATGAACACGTGTAGCTATAGTTTTAAAGCACACTTATGCCATCTTGGTGTTGCTCAGCGCACCAAATGCATATTAAAATTGCCCTTTACAAATGCATTAGTTCTTGTTTGAGTGAAGTTTGCTGAAGACAATTAAAATACAAAAAATATATTTGTGAGTTTCTCAGGATTTATGGCTATTTGCATGACTGGGCTTGAGGCTCAGAGACACAGACAGGCACAGATGTATTGAGCAACGGAATAATGCAGTTAGTTTGGGCCTTTTTTATGAGATTGGATGACAGTACGATTAATTAAGAATAATGCCAGCTGTAACCTTTGAAAGAACATTTTGTTCTTTTAGGGATTTTACAACTTTCCACAACTTAGTCAGTGAATTATGTTTAGCAGGGTTGGAGACGCTTTATCTCTCAGCTTCACAGGATTACTGGGTCACATCTTTCCTGGTTAACAACAATAAGTAAGTCTCTTGAGGACATGATCACACATCCACAGTGAGGCATTTCACACCATGTTTGTACTTTGACACATAGAGAGGTGTCGCTTTCTGCTGGCCAGAATGGTCTCAAAAGACAATGACTTCAATGAACGGCAGGCTTCCACAACAATCTTGCGGTCGATCCCTTGCTTGTGAATGAACACCAGGTGGTGAATAGGAAGTATTAAGCTACAATATTGGAGAATATGCACTATTTTAAAGGAATGTTGAGATTTTAGTGGAATTTTGCAACTGCAGGCCATTGGGCTAGAGTAGCAGCGTCACTTAAACCACACATAATAATATATATCCATGACTGAAAGTATCAAGAATCATAAAATTACCAGAAAACAAACAAAATAGTTATATCTGAATTGGAGAAGGTCACAAGATCAGCATCTCTATTGTAAAATGGATTATACCACATGCAGACTGTTACAGGGATGAATAGAAAATAAGATTTGAGCTGGTGAGGGGCGACTGTGGCTCAGTGGTTAGCAAGTCGGTCTTTCAATCAGAAGGTCGGTGGTTCGATCCCCGGCTCCGGCAGTCCGTGTCGTTGTGTCCTTGAGCAAGACACTTAACCCTCATTGCTCACCGTTGCTGTGTCTACGGTCTACTGTACACTGTATATCATGTAAGTCGCTTTGGATAAAAGCGTCAGCTAAATGAAATGTAATGTAATGTGATGAGATTTGACTTCCTGGTCTGTATAGTCAAAGCTAGCTTCTGCCCACCTACCTCAGACTCCCCTTAACAGCCAAATAAACCCTGCAGCTAAAAGCCCTGGAATCAGCCCCCCCTGCACTGTCCTACCCTCATCCCTTTAATACTGTGCCACGTCCCGGCAGGGCTTTCTGGGGATTTATGCAGATAAAAAGGAGAGTGAGGGAGCAGGATTCGGCAGACGTCATCCAGAGGTACGAAGCTGCACCTACCAGGGTGTGCTTTGCTTGTGTGCTGTTTGCACTTGTTTCTGGCTCTGCAGTAACTCCGCTGTTGCTTATTTACAGCCGCGTCTAATCTGACTAAGACAAAGAGTCCCAACGTGGCATTTGAAGGTGAGGGCGTCAGCAGCTTTAAAACAGGATCTGCTTTCAGCATGACCTGCTACAGTGCCCCAATTCCTGGGCCGGATTTTTACTACCACCCACATTGAATGGGATTTTTATTCTTAGAGCAAACTGAAAATAAAATGTTTTGGATAAATCTTGTATTGTGGATTCTACTCAGCCACACCTTTATTAACTGAATTGGTAGAAACATTTTGTTCAGCAGACTTTAGTATCTTCTGTAAATATTTCTGTTCTAACCTTACAAAACAGGGTGAATTTGTATTTCCCTAAAAGGAAATCAATTATAGAAATACTGAGTCAAATTCTGCAACAGTTGCCGGAGTAATGACATCAGTAACAAGTTCAGAAACTGTCCCACTCAGGGCCCAGATGGTGAATGTGACACCATGCAAGCAGTACATCTCAATTCCTTTGCCGTCTCAGTGTCTTCCATCTGCAGTGTCAGCACATTCATGTTGAGTGTTATTCCATCAAAATGAGTGATTTGAAAATGAGGAAAAAATAGCAGAACAAAATCTTTTAGGAACATTTCGCCTCCTTGCACTAAAATCTACAGGAAAGTGTTTCCACTTGAAATCATCCCTTGAAAAGGCGATTATATATGTTATCACATTAAGGCCATGTCCATCCTAAGGCAGTCAGATTTTAAAATACATGTTTATTTATTTCCACTCTTGCCTTTATTCTCACTATTTGACAATTAAAAACAGATCAAACAGGAAAACCAGCTCAAAGAATAACAGAATTGACACAGTGGGCATACGTAGGTGTTGTATTCCTGAGCACTTTGTTCTTCAACCTTAATATTCTGTAACAACATTGTGAAAACAGAAAGATTTTCTTTCCCATGCGGTGAATAACTGCTGGTTTAAATTTGGAGCACTTCTGTATTATTTTTATTTCAGTCAGTTTTCTTTCAACTGTAAAAGGCAATAAAAACCCCAGAGTGGATGAAACACATCTGACACGTCGCCTGTGTTTTTGAGTCTGTCTGCATTAGTATAGATGGGTCCTAAGCCTCAAAGCAGAGTACACATGATTACATTTCATACTGTAACAGTTTGCAGGCAGTACATCTGCCGAGCACCAGATCCTCATCCCAACATAGACGACAATTCTAACCAGTCATGAACAACAGCGATGCACAAAGAACTTTTCAGCATCGCTCTTAATCACCAGAGAAAAGTAGATTTTACCTGTTACTCTTTGATGTTGTTTTATTTTGTCTTTTGGAGAATCTAGGATTCTCTAGAGTTTGGCTTTACTTAAGTACAACCTTTTTAAAATTTTGTATTATTATACCTCTTCTCCGCTACTTATAGAGGCAAATACTGTACGTTTTACTTCTAGACGACATCAGAATGGGAAGGTTAATTTAACTTTTTTTCTAAAGCTTTGAAAAAATGCTAGGATGGTTTATTTGTTTAGTATTTTTTAGTATCTAGTTCTTGTTTATTTTTTGGAATAAAGGTAAATAGAATACTCCCAGTAGTAAATGAGTCAAATTAAAATGAGCCCCACCTTTCCCTGCTTAACAGTAATGTTTACACATTAATGCATCGATAATCCAATTCCTATGATATGATGCATTTTATTCTGAAATGGGACATTATGCATATTCTACATTTACTTTGTTAAGTATATTTTGATGCTAAACATTTGATACTTCAAGAAAACCTTGGGCAAGAAGTAATAGTAGAAGGCATTATCAAAGAAACAATTAAGACTGGAAGAAATCACACACTTTGTCAAAAGAAAGAGGAGGAAGGAGACGAGAAGGATTCTCGTAAGGAGTGAGCGGGGAGAAAAGAGGACTACATCACTTGAAAGGTAGCAAAGGAACGAAAACAATGTGTGAAATAGAGCCGATGTGATCATCTTTTGTATTCAAATAAAGAGATGGAATTGAGTTAAGAAAGTTATTGAGCATCACAAAAAGAGCGGAGGGCGGACCTGTAGATTGTCTTTAGTTGGAAGTGGAGGTGGCCATAGTTTTCTCACATCTCCTCTCTTTCTACCTAAATCTGTGTCCGCACCTCTCCTTCGTGGGCAGAGGAAGTTTAAGCACAGGATATTCAGGGTTTGACTCCAAGTAGTTTATTTAAGATATTTTTCTCAAAATGCAAAGTAAGCAACAACGATGTTGCTTATCTGTAATTAGATCAGTGTTGTATTAAACTATGTTTTTGCATGATGTAATGCGTGTTCCTTGTAAAATGTATTGTTTGATGTTGCAAGTTGACTGTTGTTTTGCTGACATTTTTATGGAGGTAAACCAAGGACAATGAATCCACAGTCTATTTATTTTTCCTTTTATGTTGCTTCTATATTTATGTGCTTCTCCACCACCAGATAAATATGGACCCACATATACATATACACACACACACACACACACACACACACACAAACCACATGCTGAGATCATTAATCATGAGTGTCGACTCGTGGCTTGGTATCCAGAAACTGTGTGTCGATGAGACATGGGAGGGGGGAGGCAGAAAGATAAAAGGATGTTTATCTGGGGCTCTTGCATAGAACATCATGCCAGGATCAGGCAGAAAGTCACAGAAGACCATACAAGCCCCATTTCTTTGTTGTCATTAACACACTAAATGGATTTCAAGGGGAACATGGTAATGCAAAGCCTCTATATTAAATTACTTATAGATTACAAATGTATAGTGACCTCCAGATGTTTTATAGTTGCAAGGAGACATGAAAACCGTGTAGACTTTTAGAAGGCTAATACAAATAGCAAAACCTTGCAAATTGAAAACAAAAAGAGAAACGACCTCAACACGTTGGACGTTTCAGCTATAACAGCGTTTTATTTGATCGTTTGACATATTCTGTCTTTGGATATTGTGACACAACAGAAATGAGGGAATTGGAATTTGTTGTTTGATCCTTTAAATCAGGAGCAGATGCAAATATAGCTTGACCGATACATAGCCGGCCGATATCTTTAAAGATATATGGACAAGTCCACCGGCTGATTTATGTGTTGTGCTCTCAAGCAACGGTGCCTTTATTGCAGCATTATTTCCTTTGACAGTGGAAGTTTGGGTTGTGTATGGTTGGCAGTTGCACCCTCTGACAGATTAAGATAGTCTATAGGTGGATGTTATTGAGTCTCAAAGCACTGGTGTGAAATTAGTTATGACACAAGCTATGGGAAAAATGAACAAATGTGAACCGCTTCTGTCTGACCTCCACAGTGTGGGTATACATAATAGGCAAACGTGTTTTAGATTGTAACCTTAAATTCATGGGATGTAATGACATTCAATGACTATATCTTTTTAACATGTAGCGCAATCTACAGGAACTCCTGGACGTATTTAGTTTATTGCATAACGTCTGGCTTAACACCTGCCTTAGTCACAATTCTTTGTGAACTAAATCAGAGCCTGATCAAAACTTTTAAGTTACGCATTTGTGTCAATGAAAATAAAAAAATGGAACAAAAAAGATATTGGTTGATATATTGTCATCACCTTTTAAGTGTCAAATGTTATATTATAAATATGTTGACCAGTATTGGTCAGGCTCTCAAAGAACGTCTTGGCCAAATTCCACCTGTGTTGAACACACAGAGACACCAGATCAACAAAGCAGCATCTCAGCTTCCAGGAACAAAGTAAAGAAACACACAGTTTGGCTGGGTAACCTCTGATGCACCCTCATTGCCTCATTCTGCTCAGAGCAGATACATCAAAACCTAGAAAATAAGAAAGAAGGGTTTCCCTTTTGGCTGTTGTTAAATGAATGAATCTCCTGTGCCTCAATAATCTACACTATAAAAAGGATGAGACGAGGTACTTTGGCAATGTGGTACATTACACCCACACTGCTCTTGGGAAAAGCATGCTCCACTCACATTGAGGAAATGAGTATATTTACCTATAATTATCTCTTTTTTAAGCGCTTTTAGTAGAAATAGAAGCTTGACACTAAACTCTCCTATTTGTCTTTCTTGCTTTGTTATTTCCCACCCACCCCTTCCTCTGTCCTCCTTCTTTCCTTTACGTTTTGATTCTCCCTCTGTCCCCTGTTATCCCACTTCTGCTTTGATTTCTCTACCCACAGGAACTTCCGGAAGCATCTTCGGATGGTGGGCAGCAGGAGGATGAAAGCACAGAGTGAGTCAGAGATGTGTGTGTGGTTTATATGTTTGCTCAAATTGACTGTGATGTAGTTCACCCCACCATCATCTGTGTTCTTTTTTATGTTTTCTGGTGCGTTTTCTGCACGTGTGTGTTTCACCAAACGCTGCTGCTGTTTTATCGGGATGCTCTATTGCATTTCTTTGAGGTGTATTATGGTCATCAGTGTGTGTCTGTGTTGATGAGCCAGCAATACGGGTCTGTGCATGTGTTAATGTACACAAGTGTGTAGGTGGTCTATTCCTGTTGCATCGCTTTGAATGTCCGGAGTTGTTTTTTTGTTTTTGTTTGGTTGGTTGTAAAGTTTGAAGACAAAATAATAAATTATTTTTTTAAAAGCAACAGGGTTTGGTAGAGATGGAGTGACGAGTTTTACTGCAAATCTATAAGAGAAGAAACCCATAATCGACAGATTCCTCCTTGTTCTAGTTTTGGGTCAATGGCAATGTGAGTGGGATTTTTTTATGCAACTGATCTGTAACTTGTCCAATATGTTTAACCTGAAATGGAAAGAGAAAATGGTGATGAACAAAGTAAGATCAACAATAATCTGAATTAAAAATGGTTAAATATTTGATTTGTGTCAAATTTAGAAGTTGTGCGACCAGAAGCTTGGAAAGGTGATACGTGTTATAACTATACAGTATGTACAAATCATGGTAGCATATGTGAAAGCCTTCTGAAAATATTACTAAAAATATCTTTCTAGTCCAGACTGCAAGATTATAGTGGTGATTATGTCAAGTGTGAAAAATCATTATTTTGTGATTTAAATAAAACTGTTTTGGCAGACAAGACTGAACCCAATTAAAACCCAAATGTGTCACCCATCATTGCAACTGAATAAATATTCCACTGGAGCAGATTTCTGCTCGACATTTACTAAAACCCCAAATCTTCTTGATGCTGTAATTTCAAAGTTCTTCCACCTTTCATGCTCCGCCTGCTGTAAGGATGAACTATTTTCCTGGAGACAATTTTAAGGGCAACCCATAAAAACAGATCAATCTGTCTCCAACTATACACATTTTAACTCTCGTCAAAAATCACAGAGTATTAGTTATGGGATCACAAAAAAAAGGTGAAAATGGTTTGTTTGATGATACGGTATTTCTAAAAGCAAACCTTGAAAAATTTCCTTTTGATCACAAGAGTAAAATTCAAATGAATAATTTGGCTAATAAAAGGACGTTTGTACTTGAAATGAATAAGTTGGTGTCAGCAGCAAAATGAACAGAGAAGCAAAAAAAATGATGTCGCCTTGAGGGACCATGTTGATTCACCATGTCAAATACTTTCAAGCAGTCTAAAAATAGTGTCAGTGAACAGTGATTACTCTTCAAAGCAGAGCTGATCGTATCAAGGCTCAGTACATCTGTGAAAAGCACAGACCTTTTTGATATATCGATACTGATGACAAGCAGCAGGATCCTTTATTATAAAGTAAATATATGACTGTCAGCATATGTGTTTGTTTGTTTGTATGACAGTTTGTACATACAGGCATTTGTTTGTGCAGAGGAGGGATGGTGTCATACGAACACTATTTGTGAGCTGCATTCGCCTTTTCACCTTGGTGTTTGGGTGGCGAGTGTGTGGAGGAAACAGCCATTTGCAGGTGTGTGTGTGTGTGTGTGTGTGTGGCGTGTGTGTGTGTGTGACTATCTCTCCCCGCCTGCACTAGCATTCGCTGAACGTAGATCGAAGAGTTTCAGCCGTTCCTGGAGTGACCCGACCCCTGTCAAGACTGACTCTCCTCATGACCCCAGAGACAGTGAGTTACCACAGAGTCACGCACGCGCATCTACACACTCACACACAGACACACACAGAGTTTCTAACAGTTAAGGACAAAAATGGTGCAATTAAAAAGGTATTGAAAGAAGCTTTAACTTTGAGGTGACCAAATCACATTTACAAATTGTGTAAATTTACGTGTAATGTAAATTGTGTTAAGTTGTCAGTTTGGAGTCAGACAGAAGAAAAAGTAAAAAAAAATGGATATGTTAGACCTCGCCTTTTAAATCGAACTACTTAAAAGCAGTCATATCAGATACAAACATGACCTTTTAAAGGTGTCAAGTGTCCTCTTGTTCTCTAGTATTTATAATATAAAAGATCTGCAGTAAACCTTGTGAGAACATATGACCAATCATAACAA
The DNA here is from genome assembly GCA_023566465.1 of Cottus gobio. Lineage (NCBI taxonomy): Eukaryota > Metazoa > Chordata > Actinopteri > Perciformes > Cottidae > Cottus > Cottus gobio. Next base: position 11,433,231 of record CM042237.1, read on the forward strand.
TAATAACCCATCTGAACCTGTGTGCCCTCACATCTTGACTGGCAGAATGATTACAGTTTAAATTTGCTTCACGCTCACTCAGTGCTTTTGTCATTAATTCATTTTCATACACAGGTGGCTCGTATGGAGTTGAAAGTCACTTAGCGGCATTTGTGAGCTATAAAAAAAGGGTCTGGTAATCAGCACTTTGATATACAAACTGAGTTACAGTACGCTGGAGTGAGACCAAATCACCTGTACAATTAAATGAAGGTCAACCAGTCAAAAATAATGTAAAGTGCAGTACACAATATACTGACAAATACTGCCAACTGGAAAAGTCTCAAGTACAGCAACTAAAAGTTACTGTTAATACTATAAAAAGGTATTTGTACTTAATTTAAGTATTTCCATTTTGGGAATTGTCCTACATTTATTCAACATTCTAACAGTTGAAAATATTGTACTTCATCTTAACATACATTTAACTAACGGTTGTTGTTGTTAATAGTTACTACTTCAGTTTTTTTCTTTTATTTCCTCCCAGCTGTTATGAAATCCTGAAAATATGGATACATTTTTGATTGGCATATTTCCAATTTAACTTTTCTTAAAAGATTCAAAATACAAATGTCCTATTAACATCATACTTACATCACCTCGGCCGGCTGTCATCAAAGCTTGGATGACAACACACAGAGGGAAAGCATTTTAATATCTTACACCATATCTTTACATAGACAATACATGTCTGCTGGTATATTAATGCTCTCAATGTTGTATATTGCTCCTTTAACTTCTTTAAAATGGTCACCTGGAAGGCAGCATAATGCGACTCACATGTACTTGAAAGTTAAAGCCACTTTTTATCAAGTATGCACAAACAAGTAGGACTCGTAAGTAAGGTGGCATGTTATCATCCCAGTTTTACAGCTTCGTTTCAGCAGATTAAGCAAAAAACAAACAAAACAAAAGACATTTGCACTTAAAGCACACCATCACACGTGCAAACTGACTGCCTCTGCTGTTGACTCTGACCCTGTCCATCTGTCTCCCTATGACCGTGGGTCTTTCTTCAACTTTGTGATGCTCTCTCTTTCTGTGAGTATGTCTTCCAAAATGGAGTGTGCGTCTAAGTCCGAGTATGTCAACTGGTACTGATGTTAACGCGACGAACGTGTGTCTCAATGTTTCTAAAAGGCTTTTGATTCCGAGTTTCAACACACACCGTATGTTTGCATGTGCCGTTTGTCTATGTTGATGTCTGAGTATCTGTGGTTTTATGTTTTTTCTTCATCTCCATCTTCAGCGTTTCTGTGTTTCAGAGTGCGATGAAAGATAAATGAACTGTTGATGACAGTCTAATGGTGTGGTTGATGCCTCATTCTTCCTCTTTCCTGAGGGAAAGGTATTGTTCTCTGGAGGCGTGACATTAATCGCCGGTCTTGCTCGTCATTTTCTCCTTTCTCATACTCTCTCTGTTCACTTTCTCTTTTCAAACTCACCTGTAGTTTTTCTTTATTAATATGGTTTACAGAGCCTATTGTTGACAACAACTTGACCGAGACTGGAATTTCAGGCCAATACCAACATAGATATTTGGATTGAATTTAAATAATGTCCTCTAATGACATATTGGTCGATAATTATTTGCAAATTTGTTGTTGGAAATGAAATAAATGTGAACAAATATAGATACATTAATATGAAACTCAAGGACTCCAACACGTAGGTAGCAAATGTAATTGAGTATACACATATGCCATGAGCTCACGTTGTAATTCAACCACAGTATTGGGACATGGCAATTTAATGCATCAGCACTGAAAGCAATTATCAGCAACATAACATCATTTTCTATGAAAGCACTGTTACTTATGTTTCTGTGGACTGTTTTAATAATTTCTAGGCTCAAAGTAAAAACTGCATCACATCACTTAGAGAAATACTTACAGCTCAGAGCCAACAACCACCAGCCTGTCGTTAGGTTGGTCAATTGGTAAAGGTCAAAACATAAACAAAGTCAAGAAAACATCTTTATATGAACTAGTCTCTATAGACATATTTGTATATGAAGGCAGAAACAGGATCAGATTTTGGTATCTGAAGCGTTCCGAATGGTATTGACCAATCATGTTTGAGCGAGCTTTGGTTGCATGCAGGTATAAGAGCAGGAACACATGGCCAAAATTTCCCAAACCAAACTCTAAAATCCAGAGAAAAGGGGTCCTGTTTAAGACCATTATAGGCAACGGTGTCTTTCAAATGCCAAAATGCCAAAAGTACAGAAATAATCTATCTATAGACAATATTGCTCCATCTTCTAACATCAAATGCATAGAACTTAGGTTTCATCAGTTGATCCTTTTTGAATATGTTGAAATACAAATATGTGTAATATACATTTTGATTACATGTCAAAGAAGCACAATTTGATGCTACACTTTACTTTCTTAGAATAGCTGCCCTCCTCTCCTTGTTAGATGTTGCCAGAAATTGTGCTGCTACATTCACCATCAGTCCTACTCATTTTTCTCCTTCTGCCAGCTGTCTCTTCTTTTCCCTGTTCCATCTGTCACTTTTCTTATGTCACCACCATTATTAACAACTTCATCCTTTTTCCTCTCCTCCGCACTCACCTCTCTTCACTCCTTTGGACACCTTCCTTCACTCCGAAATCTTCTCCTTCTGTGTCACCTTTCTTGCCTCCCACGAAACATGTCTGCCCACAAGGCATCTTTTCTCACCGGTGTAATATATTCTCTTCTAGGTGGAGACCTGCAGGCCTCCTGTGGTACCTTGGATGAAGGGGGCCTCGATGATAATATAGACTGGGAGGAGGAGCGAGAGATGGAGAGGTTGGCCTGTGAAGGAGATGACTTTGTACCTCCCAAAATCATGGTATGAGATCAGTGTTGCAAGTCAAATTTTATATTACACTTAAAGTTGGCAGATTTACAAGATATTTATTTTTAAATCGTCAAAATGTAGCCACTATAGCCAAGATATCCTGACTTTTAGTCTTATATCAAGTCCCCAAAACACTATCCTACATTACCAACAATACAAATAACTAGCATCTTTCTTTAGACACTCCCCGGCTTTAAATGCTCATTTATTTTTTAAGAAATCCATATTGTGATGACTCTCTCTGCCACTGGCCGTTATCCCTGCAGGTGTGCAGGAGGGCGTGGCAGAGGGTCGTCAGGGGGAGTGGGGACACCTGTGCTCATTAGTGGCATTCACTTAAAGGCCCTTGGGTCTGAGCTGGGTCTCTCTCTCTCTCTGTCTGCCTTTGAGACATCAGTTGGGTTGTTGGTCAAGATCATGGTTTGTCTCTGAATTTTGCTGGTTCAATAAACTCTTTTTCTGTTAACCCACTCCTTGGTGTGTATCCCCCTTCTTCTGTCATGGCCGTGTGGCCTGGTTCGTGACAATATCCAGACTTTCTGCTAAAAACATGTCCAAACCCAAATAAAATTGGTGGACTGCTCCTTTAAGATTGTAGGCTCTGGATTTGTTGCAGTTATAAATGATCACTGATAAACGAAGCATAATAAAAATGGTTGGTTTAGGATTACACACTGATGGCAGATCTAGGTTAAAATAACTTAATCTATGCAGGTAAATTTATATGCAGATACAGTATCGTAAATGCACCTAATGTATTCTCCAGCTCTCACTGTGAATATTATATTGAGTTGTAAATTCCCTGCAGGCATGAGAGTGTGATAGAGTTACTCTTTTACCCTTTCCTCTAATTTCTCTCCAACTCTGCTGTTCTCTTTCTTTTCTCTCCACTTTGCTTCAATTTCTCCCACTCTTTCATTTCCTCACATCCCATTAAATCCATCATTCCTCTCTTTATACTGTTTCTCCTTCTCCTTCACCTTCAGCTGATCTCTTCCAAAGTCCCAAAGGCAGAGTACGTTCCTACTATTATTCGCCGGGATGACCCCTCCATCATCCCCATCCTCTACGTGAGTCATACATTGATTGACAACTGTGCATAACAATCCTTCGACATATAAGTTGTCTCTTTAAAGGATGTTCTCCGAAAAAGGAAATGGATATCAAAGCCTTTTGCAATCTTAAATGATTATGTTATATTTTTCTTAGGACCATGAACATGCTACTTTTGATGATATTTTGGGTGAGTTAATATTCCTTTTACACCTCTTTTGGAATTATGTTTTAAATTATTCTTATAAATGAGTACAGTGAATAAAATGTAGAAAATAATAATATTTAAAAATTACGAACAGATGATAGAAATTTAAAGTCTGAAAGTGACCATTGCAACTGATTAACAGTGTCTAATTAATGGAAGTTAGTTAACTCATTCATATAAAGAAATAGAGCCACAGATGCATTCATATCCACATGTATATGACATCTTATAATTCACCTCTAGTCTTGAACCTGGACTGAGTCTGAACCTCTGACTCACACAATAGGAATTAAAAGGTCCAAAAATAGATACAAGCTAAACTGTATAGCTGCAATTTAATCTCTTAGAAAAATAGCTTAATTACACATTTTATATAAAACCAGTTACAATGCTGCAAAATTACTAAAATGTTACATTCTGAAAATGATCATCTGTTGCTCAAAAGAGAGGCACTTCCAGTAAACAGACCCTGGAGCTCCTCAAGATAAATTCTGCAATAAAGCTCAAAGAGAGTTAGCGAGAGGATTTCAATGAATAATTCATTTTACTGTCTTTCATTGGCCCGTTTTATTTTGCTGTGACATTTCCTTAAGTACACAATGTTAAGTTAAAATCAAACTACACCTGACATTAAAGTCTCTTCTCTTTATTATTACTCCTGTACTTGAACTCAACCTCCAAAGTATTCCTTTGTGTTCACCGTTCACATCTCTCCCTCTCTTCCTACATTCCTTCTCGGTCCCTGAAGTTCACATCAATCACATCAATCCAACCCTTTTCTGTCCCCACAGAGGAAATAGAGAAGAAGCTCACAGCTTACAGGAGAGGCAGCAAGTTCTGGAGGATGCTCATCTTTTGTCAGGTGAGGAACAAGGAGACAGAATGAAAGTGTATTTACTGTAAAATTGTAAGTTGTATTGGGGATATATGGAGTTATGTGCATATCCATGCACTGCATATAAAAACTACTTGAGCTAGAATGTGTTCAGTGCCTTCCTTTTGGATCTAGTCGCTCTCTCAAGATATGAATTAAGAAAATGCAAATTTGCAGTTGTGATAATGTGTTTCACTCTTCTATGTGTTTCTTAGGGAGGCCCCGGTCACTTGTATTTACTGAAGAATAAAGTGGCAACTTTTGCTAAGGTGGAAAAGGAGGAGGACATGAGCCAGTAAGTGTGTCTCCCATGGGCTCCTAATGTCGAATACCATGACAATTCACATGCCCCATCTTATAAAACGACATGTGATTAAGCTTTACAAGTCATGACAGAGATGACTGAGAAACATCAGCTAGCTGTGAACATAGAAGTATAAAGATACGATTTGTATCAGTAAGATACCTTAGCTGCTCTTTCCTTATGGTATTTATTCCACCAAAAATAGGAAGAGCAGCCGAGTAAATCCTCTTGCAAATATCTCAACCAAAAGAAACTGGCACATTCCCAAAGACATCTTAATGTCTTTTTAAGCAGTCAAAGGATTAAAAGATTCTGAAACAAATATGTCATATAAATGTTCTTTATGCTATTTTCAGAATATGAATATTATTTCTCTGCGTGCTCTCCAACTTGATTTAAATCAAAGATGTTCCACTTGGACGATTCAACACTGTTTTTTATTTATGAGTACAATCTACCACTTTTCTGAGTGATGCATTTCTGAATAGGTGATGTTTACTCGTTTCAGAGATATAAAACATAAGGCTTACAGCCTGTTCCATCAGTATAATATCCAAGTCAGATGCTTCAGTGCAAAAGAACAGTAGTGACAAGTACTTGGCTCATGCGTTTCTTTTTTCAAGTTACATTTTGTGTTTTTAATTTCATGGGAACTGATTGATTGATTCAGTGTAACTGTAGCCTGTATCTTTGTTCAGGTTCTGGAGGAGGCTGAGTCGCTTCATGAGTAAAGTCAACCCAGAACCCAACCTGATCCACATAATGGGATGCTATGTCCTCGGCAACCCCAACGGAGAGAAGGTACGCAGACGCTGATGCAAAATGACACACGCGTACAACTGAAAACATGAAAGCTCATCAACTCCAATTCATTCATAACAATGTCTCTGTTAAATTACATGTTCAAAAGTGAAATGTGTGTGCCACACAAACTGATTTAATAACATAGGACGCCACAGGTAACGTCTTTTGGTTCCCTGTCTCTTATCATTTAGGCGAACACTCTCTCGCGCTTGCTGCTGCCTCTCTTTGTTCGCCCCGCTCATTTCCTCGTTTTCTGCCCACTGTTTCCAAATGTATTCTCACTGCGTCTAATATTCACCATATTAGCTTCCTGGCTGCCTCAGTTGTCCCTCCCTGTCTCTTCTCTCTTGTTCCACATGTGTGACTATCATCTCACTCTGTGTGATGTTATAGCTGAAGAGCACACATGCTGAGTGATGCTGTACAAGAACCTATAATGAGACTGATAACCACACACACACAAATACAAAATAAAAACATAAACAAGCTGGCAGACACACACACACACACACACACCATAGCCAGCGGTGTTTGTCTGACCTCACTGTCTGTTCCAGTTATGTCTGCCAAAATGCTTTGTTATATAAAGTGGATCTCTCCTGGGTTGATGGACAGTCTGGCAGTCTGCAGAACAGACTGCACATCAGTGATATTTCCACCCCAACAGACAATTACAGACACATGCAGTTGTCTAAACAAAGCTTGAATTAAAAACAACAAAATTGTTGTTGTTGTTTTCCAGGCTTAGTCCCAAGATGCTAAAATGATATTTTCACACTGGCTTGAACCTCTCCAGAAGAATGTGTATACGACTTTGTAGAAATGTTACGAGCTGTGACCTTGTTATGCTTTTCATCAAACCCATTCTCCATCAGAAACAACACAACATGGTCAAAGATATGTGGACACTTACTTGTGGAACACACATGATACTATCTGCTGCTAGAAGAACCTTAACTCTTCTGTAACGTCTTTCCACAAAATGTTAGAACCTGGCTGCAGGGATTTGGATACGTTCCTGCTACTGGTGTTTAACTGAAGGTTGTATGGAGCTGAGGCCATGGCTCTCTGCAGGCCAGTTTGTTCTCCCACACCAAACTTGATAAACAATTTGTTTATGGAGCTCACGTTGTGCACAGTGGTTTTGTCATGTTGAAACAGGAAAGGACATGGAAGCACACTATGGTCTAAATATATAATTGGAGGCTGGGTTCAGACTGTGTTCAGTATGTGGCCAATTTAGAGGGCTCCAGCAAAAAAGTTCAATCTTGCTTAACTTTTGCTCTCACGCAATGCAGCATACTTCAGTAAGGTGCTGCAGTCAAATACGTGCAAGTGGTTGGTTCATATTGTAGGTCTAGAGTAATAAAACCCTGTTTCATGGTATTTTAAAAACACTGTCGGGTGTTTTCATGTCGGATAGGACTTCCACTACTACCATCTACTACTCAAAGTGGACTTCCTGGATCCTATTTCATGGTACTGACTGGTACCTGAGACAACATGACCCCATCAAAGGGGCTTAGTCTAAACCATGAAAACCCCAGAACACAACATAAACAACAGTGTGTCCACGTACTTTTGGCCATTTAGTGTTCACTTTCATAATCATATAACCTCCACCCAGAGACGGTACATTGTCAACAGAACACATCACAAGCCTGGAGTCAGCTCAGGTCCCGGCTCAAGACATTTTTAAACAGTAGGTTTCATTGTTGCCAGATGCTGCACTCGAGACAGCGTAAAACTAAATCTTGCAAATACACTACAGTAATGGAATAGACTTAAATTAATAACTATTATTAAAACTACTAAAGCATATGTTGTGCTAAAGCCTCCTGCAGAGTTGAAAGTAATCAATCTTAATATGTAATACAATATATATAAATATTGACATGCAGTTTGCAGCCACGATAGTGGGTTGAATAGTAAAAACGTAATGGTTAACTTATGATAAATAAAATCACAACAAATATCAAAAGGGGCTTGTTAAGAACAATAAAAGCAGTTTTTTATAATGATAGTTCTCCCTCTCTAATATTGTATTGTTCGGAGGCTGTTTAATTGATTGTAATATGTATGAATGTTGCTGCTCTTTGATTCCTGGAAAAACCCAGTTCACACTGCAATGTGTAATGTGGAGCCACGCAGGGCAGAAAGGAAACTTGCAACACATTATTTGAGATCTGTTATTTGCCTCCAGCTCTCTTTGCACGCTGTCTGCGTCTCCCCAACCACCCTCTCCTCCACATCTGGCATGTCACCGTCTTCTTTTATCTTTTTCAAAAGGACTGCAAACCAAGGATTAAAAGCTTCTTTTTCTTCACCACCTCTATTTTAACATACAGTGAAAAACAAAAGCGCATTTGGCCTTTGATTTCTCTGACAGAGGGGTATCGGGATCCCTCATGACTAAATTCTAGAGAAATCAGTGAGCTTCAATTTTTAATGTGCATCGCACCACATTCGTGAGAAGCAGCAGAGGAGATGACTGAAAAACCTCAAATCGTTTTACAGCTCAAATTAAACAGTCTTTCGGGCTGCAATGAATGATTATTTTCACTATCGATTACGACATTGTTTTTTCTTTCGACCCACTGAATAATGGTTTAGTCTAAAACAAAGAATGGTAATCACATGATCCCAGAGTCCAAAGTGATGCTGGCCTGATTATCGGCTGCGATAACATGTGTACTATTATTGGAACCATTATTTCTTCTTTTTTCTTTTCTTTTTTTTTGCTGATAAAATTATTTAAATATGTGCTACTTTGGCTCTTTCTCTGTTTTAGTCACCACTCTGTAGTCTCCCTCAATGCTCCGTCCACTGCACGATCAGATTGGTTACATGTCACGAGTAATAATCAACATCACTGAAGGCTACTGTGCTACGGACGGTCAAAGCTGCTCTACTGAGCCAGCAGGGCTGCTTCCAACGTAGGGATGCTGATATGGCTGCAAAAACAACCAGTGTTTACATTTTGTCACAGCAACAAAAGGAAATTACACAAAAGAAAATGGTAGTTACTGGATGCGAGTATGAGATCAGCAAAGGGGGAAGGGGGAGTGAGATGAAGCCAGGAAGAGAGATGTGAGATTATTATAGTTTATAAAAATACAGACATTTCCTACACCTACCGATGTAAAGTCAAACCGCGTTGGACCTGTTTATATGAGTCAGCCATCTCTCTGTTGCTCATCATTAGAGAATCTAGTCTGTAGTTAATTTCCCTGATAAACCAGAGAACAGAACAGGTCCAATCGCCTTCATGATCAAAGAAAGTTTTTGTTTCACGTCTACACTTCCCTCTCTTACAATCACTAATAATCAGAATCGGCCCTGAAAATAACCACATCTGTTGAGCCTTACTTCAAAGTGCTTTTTTTTTGTTTGTCCATCCAACACCACAAAGTGTTCCATCTACAACGATATAAAACTGAGAAAAACATCCATGAGGAGCTATAACTTGGTTCATGGATTCCCTGTGTGTCATCCATTAGTTTTCTAAGGGACTAATCAGTGCTATCTTTCATATTATGATATGAGAAAACCTCTTGCAAGATTACAAAGGCAAGCTATCAGTTATCATCTCAGATCCCCGTAATTTACAAATAAATTTGATTGTAATCTCCTTTCTTTTAATTTCCTGAACATGGGACTCTTCGCTAGTAAAATGGCATTGGGGTCCTACTCTCAACCTTTTACAAGATCGGCTGTTTCATGGAAAGACAGGGAAGTTATAAGAAGACAAGGATAAATTAACACCGTTGCAATTTATACTCCAACCTCATTTACTGCCCTCCTTGTTACCTGCTTGGGACAAATGTCCATATGTCTCTTTGGCAGTAATGAGCTGTATTCATTGCCATTCTTGGGTGTGTTTCTATGTTTGCGCATGTGTGCTGTGTCTGAAGATGCAGGCTCCCCTACTGCTTCTGTATCCAAGTGCAGAAGGATTAATTGGTGTTTGCTTCCTTATCTCAACCCAACAGCTGTTCCAGAAACTGAAGAATCTGATGAGGCCTTATTCTGTCGAGTTTGAGTCGCCGCTGGAGCTGTCTGCGCAGGGTGAGTCGGAACAAACATACATCGTCACATAGGCGTGCATATCGATTCACGCATGCATTTACACATGTCGCATGAAGTGACCCGGAAGAAACGTTGTGGCTTGTATTAACATCTGGAATCTACTAAATATAATACATTTTAACAGGGTGTCGCATGCCGTTTCCTTCTCATCCACCATATCTGGGTGGTGTTTTGATACCGCATTTCATTTTTTTGGTGTGAATTTCCTTTTTTGTGTGCAATTGGTCCAAGGCATATAGACTTCCCACTACGGTTTGTGAACAACACCCGCCACACAGGAGAGAGTAATCATTTTACTTTGCACTCTCCTCCTCTATAGCTGCAGGTGGAAGAAGAGACGTACAGTACGCTCTACTTAACACATTAGTCAGTATTACTAAAGCAAAAGGTTGTCTTTTAAACCCAGACTTCCTCTTCTTTAGCCCTTCACTTTCATTCAAAGTTTCCACCTCTTGTTATTTTTGTGCTAATTAGAGAGCCAAACCTCTCCGGCCCTGATGAAAGCAAAGCACACTAAACTTTTGTCTCATACAAAGCAACCCTATTTTCTAGAAATGATGTCTATATACGTATAATTTGCCATCATATTTTGAGGCGACCCCAAACACCATCTAGTGATGAAGAAATGCTCTTGGTAATATTAGTAGCTGTCCTGTATTTGCAAATAAGTATAATAACTCTTGCAAACAAATATCTGCGTGTAGTATCTCAAGCATGATTCATGTTTTCTATGATTATTTTAAACCACTTGCAGTTCTTTCACAGTCTTGGTATATTTTGCTTAATACTTGATTAAAACTTTTCCTGTCTCATTTACCAATCAAGGCAAAGAGATGATTGAGAAGTACTTCGACTTCCGCCTCTACCGGCTTTGGAAGACTCGACAGCACTCCAAACTCTTGGAATATGAAGAATTCTTGTGACGAAAAAACACGGATGATGGGTGCAGCGGAGCGCTACAATGAAAATAAAACTGATCCAATAACTGAACATTGCTCAACTATAGTGCTCAACCCGCCAACTCAATACAAACAGTCATGCCTGCATTCATCCTGGAGAGGACTGGGAGGGGAGGAAGAAGGGTGGCAGGCAAGACAAGGTGGCTGAAGACAAACTAAATTATGCTGTGCCTCCGCTCCTCCTCATTTTCAGAGTAAGGATCAAAGACTAACAAAAAAAAAGGGCCTAAAAAATACACATTAAAGAAAAAAATGAGGAAAAAGCAGAGACAACTGGACTGTCCACGTCTTAGTCACCAACTCCCTTTGCTTCTTGAGTTTGAAAGCAAAAGGAGGATAAACAATTCAAAATGTGTAAAAAATAAATATAATTTCCGTCACACCTCTGTTGCAAAGACACACGTTGAGGCCGATGTGCTTCAGGGAAAATTGCTGAAACTCATTCTGCCATAATGTGGTTCTGTGTTTTGACTGGACCTCTCAGATGATCTCAGACCCCGGAGACATATATACATACATAAATAATCCATATGTCGATGTGTGTATATATCACATGAATATATTAGCATAGCTTTAGTCATGCAAATAATACATGAGAATAATGATGCATCATTTATTTTTGTTGTGCAGTTTCATATGGAAATACTTTGGAATAACTCAGGTTTTAGCCATGAAGTAAATAATCTGTTTGTCTATTCTATCAAGATATTGTAATCTTCATCGCCATCGCTTGGAATGAATGTATTATCTCTCCAGAAATGTATCTTCGGTTTGAGAAATCCAGCTTCATGTTTTGGTAAAAAAAAAGAAAAGTGCTGATTTTGTGTGCGAGTGTGTGTGTCTTTTCCATGTCAGAAAAATAATAATAATCATGCAAATGTGTGTATTTTCTCTTTCTGCTCCCATGTTAAAGCAAAAATAATGGTCATCACCTTCACCCCCCCCCCCCCCCCCCCCCCCCCACATTTTCTCCTTTTCCGTCACATACACACAAAAACAGTCTTGCGTGATTAATGATGTCAAGAGGGATGTAACAGCCATCCAAGTGCTCCTGCCACTGTAGTGTAGGAGTTGCCCTATTGATCCCGCCTGCTCTTTTGCAGAAGGTTCAGGCCACTTAGTTGGCCCCTGTCACGGGCGCCAGCTGCTCTCACTTTCTGCCAAACACTCTTGGCTTCTCTTAATGGCAGCCAAACGAGCTTCCGCCACGCTCACTTCACTGGGCTGTGATCCAGTCTGAAGGACCGGAGTTCTCCGAATTTAACAGATCTGCCAGGGGTTTAAACTGTTAACAGCCATCTGCTGTCCCTGACAGGTGTCAGCTAGTTAAAAGGACAGAAATATGCGCTGGGTGTGTGTCTGTGAACGCGACCGCCGACCACCTGAGTGACCAGAGCCGTCTCACATAGATTAAGGATGGTCAAATGTGGAGAGCAGCGCTGAGCCTACAGCTGGACAGCAGTCTGAAACCAGACAGAAAGGTGATGTCACCAGGGTTCACATTTACCATACATACTATCAAGTTGTATTATGCCAAGTGTAGGACTCAGGTTTTTGTCTGGGATCTGCAATGCTAAACTACATAGGTCAGCTCAGTAGAGGCCGGTTATGAGTAGAATGAGGAGTCAGCAGGCAGTACATATAGTCACAGCAACCACTGGCCCCCCAAACTATAACACAGTTTACTGCAGCAGAATGTACGATTAACTGTGAACAAACACAGAGCTGCATACTCACTCTCTCATGGACGCAGAGACGCACACCACTGATCGCATGATCTTCCTTTAATAAGAACTTAATTTGCTTTATCTAACATCTAAACTGGGACAGTGGCTCTCAAAGCACAGAAAGGTCTTTGCATTTGATTTCCTAGATTGACACATTTCAGCAAAAAGGCTCCGATTGAGAAAGAATTGCTGAAATGTGTCAACCTAAGAAATGAGCCGATACCAGAGCATTGAGTTTTTTGTGCTTTTGGAGTGCTGCAATACAACTTTTCTTTAATGCTGCATCTCTTTTTTTTAATGCTGACATTTGAGCCGTAATAGTTTGAGTGTGGCAGCAGTCCAAGGAGACGTTGCTAAGTCACGCCATGGCCCACTGCTCGGCCAATCACAGCAGTGTCCCACAATGACAACGGCCCCTGAATGTCAGCGAAACAAGCTGCCGATTGTCATTAAGTGTTGGCGTAGGTGATTTGTGTGCAGATAGTTCACAGAGTGCACGAGGAAAAACATTTTAGTTTTAATAGATTTCAGTGGCCCCAGCCCTGCATTATACATTCACACAAATGTATAAAACACACACACGCATATGCAAAGATACTCTTCACCTGTGTATGTTAAATACTTTTCCAATCGTCATTATTTGTGTGGATGCATTAATATTTGGAGCATTATGTGCAGGCTTTTTGTGTTGAAGTCAACCAGTCTCACTGGAGTGCTCTCCATCTCTCTAGGAGGGTTTTTATTTGCTTTTGCCCTCTCTCTGACATTGCAGTGTTGGCCTATAGTTTGTCTGGCACAGACAAGTGCTCTCTCCGCCTGAGTCATGCACTACATGTTTTCACTCCAGATTTAAAATCCAACTCTCAGACAACCTGTCATACCATAGAGCCATTTTAATTCCAGCAGAAGCATTAAGCTGCCGAATTCTCAAAGATGTGCCCTCAACAGCTGCTACGTTTAATGGAACTTTACACCCTGGTATAATTTTCAGATCAGAAACACGGACACTGGTTAATTTAAAGCAAAGCAGTGATGTGATGAATTCAATCAATTCAGAAAGTGTTTTTCTTATGCCATAGGAAACATCACAACAAATATATCATATCCAGTCTATACAGAACTTACTGGTAATTAATCCTCCGTTTGAATTTACTGGGCTGAACTGACCGTGATGTGAAGAGCACTCTGACTCAGGAGTTTGAGAGAGCTTTCTTGTTTTCTTCTTCAGCAAAAAAAAAAAAAAGAATTACCGGAAATCTAATTAAAGATGCAAATGTGTCTACTTGTCTCTCTCAGTCTGTGTTGCATTATTTGCCTTTTCATTTCATTCACTTGGAAACTATTAAAAGGGGAACAAGGTCTCTCAGATCTGACCTTTTGTTTCATTAAAATGTGTTAGAAAGGACTTAAGCTTAAAGACATGGGAGACAGAAATACTGCCGTTTGATAGGACTGCAAAGAAAAAAAGTGAAGCTCATTTCTCGTTTCAATGACGCTCCACATCACCAATTATCCAAAACAACTGTCGTCACCACTCTTTGTTACATAACTTCGTAAGTTGTGACCCTTCCCCATTTAAACATTATAGCTGTGAGGTCCTTTTGGGTGCAGCCTAATACAACCAAACAACTCCCCAGATACAGGCAAGTCTCCATTGTTCTGCATTGTTAACCCATTTTATGTTTTAGTGAACTTCTTACACCTGGATAACTGCTACAAAGTGCTCCGGTCCAATTTAAATTGCATGAATACAGTTCACTTCCCTGTAGATGCCATTGCCACAGCAGAGCTACACAAGAGAATCTCACTGGTTGTATTGCCTTGCAGTGACCTGTAGTCAGTACAAGGTCAGTGCTCAGGTCAAATGAACATCTTGGAGACAAGTTAACAGACCAACCTTTACCAAGTGGCTGTCTATACTGTCTATACTTGCTGTAGAAAAATGGATAAAAGGGGTAGAGAAGTTCATAATGAAGAGGTGAAAAAAAACTCCATCATGTAAAAGAGGTGATTTAACACACAGATTGATTTCTGTGTGAAATAAAACTCACTTCAGACTTCAGACAGAAAGAGAGATATGTAAACAAAAACACTTATATTTAATTATTTTGTCTTTGATGCAACTTAGTATGCAGAAATGCAGATGAGGCCGTCTTGATACGCAGAAAGTAGTGCAGAGCCTTATCTCCTCGTCCCAGAAACGCCTCGACCCCTAATCTCCATGCACTTGCCTTTCATGCACTCTGCCTTGTGTACGCCGCTTTTCCACCTCCTTCTTCTCTTTTCTCCACTCAAATTAGAATTAATATACATTTGAGTTTGCAAATATCACAGACAGTTTGTTGATATTCAACTGCAGTGCATTCAGAACTGTCCACAGTCTGCATCTCTCTAGAAGCTTCACAAACTCTGCTTCCTTTCTCTCCTGTATGTGGCAGACACACACGACAGATTCTTTTCATTTACACAGAGAAGAAAAAGTTGAGTAAAATGCATAAACGTGTGTAAAGAGACGAGAGTTCAACTTTATGTAAATGCAGATAGCTTATGGAAGTGAGCGTACTCAAAGACGCTGTTATCTTAAGCATCTCTGCATGGCCCCTCCTGAGGCGACACACTGCAGGGTGCATGAAGAGGCCGTGCCTGGTTTAGCATTGATGAATATGATATTAGGATGTGTGTTATCACGTTATGCAATTGGTATTTGTGTCTGCATTTACCAGTGGCAGAGGAAGTATTCTGATCTTTTACTTATGTAGAAGTAGTTTTACTAAAGTTAAGTCAACAATACATTCTGGCTTTGAGGCAAGGAGGTTTTGAATTATTGTGTTCATCAGGTCAAAGGTTTCCCTCATCAAATACTTTTAGTTTATGACCTAAATACTTACAAAACTAATTTCAGCATTAGCTGTAGTTATTGTTCAGTGCTAATTAGCTAATGTTGGCATGCTTACGGGCTAAACTAAGAATGTGAACATGATAATCCTCCTATATTAGCATTTAGCTCAAAGCACCAAATTAAATTCTCTTAGTCTTGATAATAATGGCGGGCAAGACATTAATATGTTCAAAATGAAAATAAAATAAAAAAGGTACTGTAAGGTCACACACCATGCCTATGAATCAAAGTCATGAAGACAAAATTAAATATAATGAGGGTTTGACGAATTGCTACACTATCTATCTATCTATCTATCTATCTATCTATCTATCTATCTATCTATCTATCTATCTATCTATCTATCTATCTATCTATCTATCTATCTATCTATCTATCTATCTATCTATCTATCTATCTATCTATCTATCTATCTATCTATCTATCTATGCAGAATGTTAGTGTCATATTATTAGCCAATATGAGGTAGGATTAACATACTCGCACGTTGAAGTTAATTGTAACTGCTTCTTCACAGTTTCATAATAATTCACTGTAGTGGAGAAACAATATTTCCTTCTAAAAATATAATTAAATAAAAGTAGCATAAAGTGGAAAATGTATGCACAAGTACAGTGTATGCAACAATCATATTATGCACCAGCATTGTACCATGTAGAAAACTCTGCGTTCTGAATTCAAACATTGATTAGTTGACCTTTGTAGAGTCAGAGGGCACAACACTGTACACAGATCAAGCACTGAGACTTTTCACTCGTATCAAATTTATGTAGGATACCATTTCACATCCTCAAATTCCAGTGGATTAGATTTGGATTAGTAACTCAAATATGGTTTAGATTTATGCAAACTGGCTGAGGAATTTACCATCTGCTAACAATATGTGTGTATTCCTGCTGCATGTGACTGATCTTTGTGTGAGTCATCCCTCCACTTCTGTTTCCACTTTTTGGAAAAGTGTAATGATTGTTGTCCGCTATCGGTTTGAACCTTTCGCTTGAAATAAAAGGTCAGAGAGGTTACATTATATATTTTAATAAAATAACTTGTTTTGTGAAAAGACTAGACTTAAAAAAAAACCTGTATGCATCTTTCCTATCAAAAACTACTTAGTTAATCAAATGTGAGGTGAACAAAGAGATGGTGCTTCATATTCTTAATTTCCATTCAGCAGCTCCTTCAAGACTGAGATGAAGACGTATCTTTAGTTTTCATGACTGGTGTCAAGTGCCTTTGAGTTCTTTCTCACTTTAAAGGCCTTTTGTAGCATAAATCACATACTCCTTTAACATTTCCAAGTGTAGCACTGGCAGCAAGTTGATTTAGTTTCACATTTGCAACTAATTGAAAGTTATTTTGCTCATTATTCTACCTTTTTAACTTCTTTACTTTGGATGTTCTTTCTTTTCGGAAGCTAGAGATTGCAATCACATTTAATTGGGCAAACTACAGACACATGGAAAAGGCCGGGTAATGCAAGAACCAAAACATCTCACCTGCAGAAAGAAGTAGGCCTAAGAACGTGCAGCTTTACAGAATGCTGAGCAGGCTTTTTGTTGTTTTGTTTTAGTGCATTTTACCTCTGGCGGTCTGTAGCAGGTAAACAATTAACTGAGCATGAAGCGTAAAAGCTCTGATTCTGTCACAATCAGCACTTCTCATCTGCTGATGTAGAGTTTTAGGCTCCCTTATGTACCCCATCGGGGGCATAACACCACAGTTCACGACTCATAATGGCCTCTGAACTGCATTCGCCCTGTTTCTTATAGGATGAACAATTGTTCTCAACCTACATTGTGATGGGCTTCAGCCCCAGAGGCGTTTGGGGTGTTTAATCTATAATAATTTGAAAATAATAAAATATTCTTCTTTGCGTGAAACTCAATACCGCCACGGATGAACTTTTAACCTAAAACGCTAAAGCTGGAGGCTAAATTTGCCATTTAATTTCCTCAGCTCATAAAGGAACATAATTGAGAACCTGAAAGCCATGAAGTCTTTTCACATCAGCAGAGGAACAGCAGTGCTATGGTGTTAGCACAAGAGGTCAGTGTCACTCCTTATTTCACATGATGTGTGAAACCCTCTGTAGTGAGGAGACTGAAGGTCAAATTCTTGCTTGTTGACGTATTTTTCACACCATAAACTGACCAGTGCAGCGTGAACATCAGGCAGCACAGAGGCCACTAGTGACTAATCAGCATCATGATGAACATATCAGCTACTGAGAATCCAAACACTAAGACAAATATAATGGACTACTGGAGATTTAGGCATTAACTAGCTGATAGGAGTTGGTCAATCTTTTCATTATTTGTCTATGAATCATGGATTTGTCAACTGTTTCTACTATTTAATATATAATTAAGCCTTTGAAAACATATTAAAAACATTTTCTAAATGGAGTCTGGTAACACTGAGATGCAATGTAAATATTCTGCACTATTATATGTAAGGAAATATAAATTATTTTCAACAGCATTTCTCTTTTATTTGACACTGAAAAGAGAAAGATATCCAAATTTGTACTAAATTCTGTCTGAGCTATCGATATGGTCAAACTCTTCTTGTGTTTTCTTGCACACAATGTTGACCTTTTTTAGTCAGTTTGCTTAACGTCAGCATCTAGTGGCATCTGGAGGAACTACAACTTCAGTCACTAAGGTATTAACACTGAAATGCAGGTTTCCTTTTGTGGAAACATAAATTCAAAACTGAGTAAACTCGACAAAAATATACCAAGCACATAAATACAGCATGTCTCAATAATGAGTCGTAAACATTATTTAATATATATATACCTATAACTGGGAATTAAGTTTGAAGGAAATGATGTTTAAATACATCACATTTAAAGCAGTTGGAAGAATATGCCAGATGTAGAAGATTTGCTGTCATCACATACGAGAAAGGAACAAAATGTGTTATTCAGGCTCTCAGGAGTGCCTTTCAGCTTCTGTAATGTTGTGGTGCACAGCACCCTCTGGTGGTGTACGTCTGGAACTGTTATCACAAAGCTCAACAATCAGACCAAGAACATCCCAGAAAGGCAATAATATTTTATTCAAAGATGAAGATAAAGTATGTATAGAATAGTTCATTTAAAGGTCCCGTTTCATTGCCAAGGACCTCTCATGCTATGACAATAGAGTGGTATGTGTTCAGTATGTTGGCATGCATTTAGGGGGAAAGAGACCCCAAAGCTTAATTAAATACATTTACACTGCTGAATGCAAAACCATGTTAGCAATAAAGGTTCACCACTTAGCCAGGCCCTTATGACAATAATGGGCAAAGACTGTATAGAAACAAACTACAAGTTTAAATATTGTATGGATCAAATATTTATCTTACAGCTTTTCTTCACCCCAAACTGTCCTTCAGTTCATTCTTGTTGGTCGTTGAGGTCAAAATATTCACACCAAAAGGGAAGTACCTTGTTTTTTTTCCTTGAGGTTAAAAGTTTATCTTCGATGACAAAAGAAACTTACAGTATGACAGAATGTAAAATCTCTCATAAATATGTGGAAAGCAAACGAGGTAACATTTCACAGTATAACGCAAACTGAGACATTTTTGCAATTAATTCTCAGGCTAAATCATGGGCATTAAAAGATCATTGGCTATCATCACCTTTGAGTTACATCCTTAAGAAGTACAGTACAATAGTTTTATGGAAATTTAAAGCCAGAGTGCCTGTCTCTATATTTAGCACTCCACAACAAGGAGTACAATTTAATTACATCTTTCTGGAAAACACTTTGGGTAAGCAAAAAAAAACAAAATTAGAATCAGTCATCCACATATGCCCTCCTCTTCTAGCCACTGTACGTGGCGATGTGCCGGGCGTACCGCCGCACCAGACAGTCACATTATATGCATAGTACTAGTCTTAGAAAACAGACACTTCAGAGTGACATGCAATAAGTTAAAAAAGTCCCTTTCTCATTCATTAAACACATTAGTGCTGAAGTAATTAGTGTGTGGAAGCATTACATGTTAACAATTCAAATGGTGTCAATAGTCTATGTTGGAGACTCATCAAATGCCTTTTATCTATACTCAAGACACAGGATCAACAAAAGGAAAGAAAAGTGGAAAATGCAAATGCACTGCTTTGGGATCATCTAAAGTGAAACACATCAATACATAGAAAAGTACTTCATAATGAATTTGAGATATTTGCAGAGTCTTCTCTTCCCTTCAACGATGACAACACTTTCTAAGGTCAACACCTCTCCAGATGTGTCATGCATAGAGTTGTACAAAAGGTCTGCAGCCGCACTATGCTTCCATCTCAAAGGCTCTCATATTTCAATGAAGAACAAATAGTTTAAAGGTTTGTTTTCTTTAAGTTACTGCACTATACTTTATTGAATAAACAAATGAAACAGTGGAAACTCTGTTCCTCAGTATTACACCACACAACCTTGCTTGTCCGAATAATTGGAGAGAAACGAACCATTGCAAACAGAATAACTTGCACCAACAAATCCTGTTCTTCTCATTTGCATTTGGTAGATGAGGACCTTCATTACTATATTAGTTGTAGCTCTATGAATTCCCAAAAATATAAAGCAAACACCTAAAAAACATATCAATATTCCCTTAAAAAATAATTACTAAAAGCACAAGCTTTGCAAAAGAAGAAAATCCCATTTCTCTTTGCTATCTTGAATGCAGTAATGATGGATTTGCCTGTTCACAAAGCACGAGATCACCAGTTTGTTATGCTTTCTATTGATTGCAGTAAATGGGAGCCTTCATAATACAGGGGGATACAAATGGCATCAAACAACTGTGTCTATGAGGGTGCAATTTATTTTATAAATAGCTTATAGAGTTGTTGCATTGGGAACGTAAACACATGCATCCACTGAAGTAAACTTTTTTTCACTCCCCTGTTTTCATTTTGGGAAAACTGTACAGATTCTTCACCCTAAAACATGTTACAAAACTGGGCTCTGCTACTCCGAAGCAGAGTGAACCAGACAATCATTGTCAAGAAACCTGCTCTACTAAAGAGAATGTCGAGGTGATGGTCAAGACCACCATCTTAACCATAACCATCACCATCACCATCACCATGCCACGTGTACCTGAAATAATTGTCAAGTATAGACAAGGAGAAACACAAGTGGCTAACTACAAGAAAACACCAAACTGTACAATTGAAGCCTGAGACGAAGCATGCGATGACAATAAATGCATGCAGGATAAGAGGCGGAGAGCGGGTTGAGCAATAAGAGCTGAAGACAGGTTCAATGTTCAGGAGGATTCTCTCATGGGACAGTCACAAGTCCCACAAACCCCAAACTGAGCCTTAGAAGAGAAAAATAAATCAAATTGTTGATTTTAGATCCTAATTTCTCTTTTTTTTCCCTTTCTGCATCCGCCACTGTTGTCCACCTCCCAGGGAATGTACACAGATGTGGCTGCCAGTATAAAAACTGTGAGTAAAGGGGTGTTGTGCTGTGGGGTTACAGGCGGGCAGATACCAGCTGCATAATGACCCCTCTGCATCAGGAAAGAGCCTCGTCTTCTCCCACGTAGGGCAGGTCCATACTCCTCATGCCATCGCCGCTCTCCTGTTTCCTAAGTAACACACCAGAGACACAGCGTTAGCGGCGGCGCTGCTGTGCGCCGGCCGCCAATCCTCTATCACGGAGCAGAGGAAGGAGTTAGATATTGTGAAACCAACCATTACATTTTCACATGTGAGGCAGCCAGCATAGAGGAACTGCTGTTGGGCAAGTTTACACATCATACACAAGGGGAAACTCAACAAAATAAAGAACAGGGAAAACAAGGGGAGAGGAAGGGAACATTCTATGAAATTATTTATTATTTATTATTATTTATGTCAAGGAGAGACACAAAGAAGTATTAATTCCCAGGTCCTTTGGATGCTTCATGCAATGTGATTATCAGGATAAAAGGATGCTGCGGGCTCATGATGAATGAGTGGCTGCTACTTAAAACGCTAATTTTTAATACAAATAAAAAAGCGCTAATTTTGTTGCCAGACAGGCATTCACATAATTTGCGGGTGTGTTATAAGCGTGCCACTGTTATTTTTAGCCGCATTACACATTCACACTTATACACCAATCAACACAACGCCACAAACCGCAGCCTCAAGTGTTGCTGCAAAGTTGCATCAACGCCTCTCTGACAGTGTGCTTCAGCTCGCTTTTTTGGAGATCTAATAGTCATTTGCCATTATAAAAATCCAATATATTTTCAATTATCCATTTAATAATGTATTAAGCTATTTAAATAGCTTTAATGACTATAATTTGTGATATAGTCAGATGGGAGTTGCTGCACTACACACCCCATGCTTCATCAAAAGCGCCGTCAGACATGGCCACAGCGCTGAACTAGCACAGGCTGGTTTACAAACTCAAGAGTATTGGAAGCATTAAAACAATAATGAGAAAAACAGCTGCTTGTATCATGCCAGGGGTCTTAACGTCTACTATTTAGACTAGCACTTAACAGTACTACAGCAGGCAGGAGATGTCCTAAAAGGGATTTACCTTCTTTGGTTACAATGAATGTAGCAGTACCTCACATTGCCTGCTCTGCCTTCCCTGCAGGGCAGGAGAGGGAGAAGAGAAATAATAACAGGATACTTGACAAACATTAGCTGGCTATACTTCATACCCAGCAGCTCCAAGAGAGAATATGGTGGTGACAGCACACTGCGACATGTACTTTGACTCCTAATATTACTGCAAGAGTAAGAGTACTACTGAGTTTAGAGTCTGTAGTGCGAGTCCTGAACCATCCTTACCTGAGCGTCGGCCCCGCAGCACACAAACTGCTGCGGTCCTCTTTACGGCCCCAATCGAAGGGGTTCCCAAAGGAGCGCTTCCTCAGCATCGTTCTCACCATGATCTGAAGAAGAATAGCGAACAATAAAATGCTAATACAAAAACTATGCTCAGAAATGTAATTCTAAACTATGTTCAGTTGTAAAAACAGTGGTGGGGTCGTTGCAACATCGACACTTCTTAAAGAGCGTAATTGTTTTACTAGAAGCTATAGTCTATATAATAATCTATATAATCTGACAGAATAACAGACAGCACTCATTACATTTGGGTGTAATGCTGCGACAATGAATGACAGCATGACAACAAATGTGGTGAATTTGGAGGATTGATGAATTTCTACATGTAAACTTTGTACACACGGTGTTTTGATAATTCATGTTGTGTCTGTCCTTTTATCTGAAGCACTTCACTGCTAGTTATAGGGGAAAAAACAAAGCACTTAGAGGCTTCAGATTAATTTAAAACATTCATGT
The DNA here is from genome assembly GCA_023566465.1 of Cottus gobio. Classification (NCBI taxonomy): domain Eukaryota; kingdom Metazoa; phylum Chordata; class Actinopteri; order Perciformes; family Cottidae; genus Cottus; species Cottus gobio. The sequence continues at coordinate 11,456,352 of CM042237.1, forward strand.
CTTTCGCAGCATTTGGCCTTAACAATAACAACTAATGAAAGTAAATCAAAGCAATTGAATGAGTCATACAGCAGCTCGAGCACAAAGTGCAGCGAGGGTAATCAAGTAGGTGTTAGTGGTGTATGGGGGTGGTACAATGTCACTAACACATAGAAAATAAATGTAATATAAGATACATATATATAACATATTTTATACCATACTAATGTACAGATAATTAGCAATTAATTAGCAATTTATCTGAAAAGCATTAAGTTGCGTTGTTCATTAACTCACCACTGTAGCCAGGCTGGGGATGTGTTTAACAGAATTCTCCACCTCCTCTTCGGTCACCTCAATGAGCATACAACAGTTGTCATCCTCAGGAGGAAGAGGCTCAGCACCGTGCCTCGTCACCCATGGGTGAAGCTGAAAGCAAATATGAGGGGAACACTTGTGTTCTTCGTCTTTTTCATTTGGATTTCCAAAGATGCACAACCTCGAAGGGACTTCCAAACCAAACACTGGCTCTAGATAGGGCCACCGTAGTTCTTGGCACACACCACTAGATGTCGCTAAATCCTACACACCGCACGCTCATGCCCATTCACTCAGACACTTCTTAACTTGTTGAAGTTCTGTGTCAGGTGGTTTACTGAAATATAAAATGGACTTAAATGCATAGTAACGGAAACCAGCAGCTAAAAGAAAGAGTTCTCACCTTAATCTGTGGGATTGATATTCTGGTCTCTGGATTCTTGTCCAGCATTTTCAGCAACAAATCTTTGAGATCATCAGAGATGTCAGCACTGTTGGGACAGAAAGAATCAAGCTCCAGATTTAAATTTAAATCACATTTTGTAAAGCAGCCATTTATTCATATCAAACCCCGCAAAGATTTGAGAAGCAGAACTGACCGCTCAGGTAACTCCACAGGCTGTGTCTTGATTTTTTGATGAAGACTAAGGATGCGCTCGTCCATAAATGGACACTGTGAATGAAAGAAAGACAAGCAGTCATTCAGGAGAATCTCCAAAACAACAAACACAAAACACAGTATCTGCTGTGTATCTTACCACTCCAAAGACAAAGCAGTAAAGTGTCACGCCCATGGCCCACACATCCAACGCCTTCATGGAGAAAAACAACATGATTTTATGTTAGAACATTTTTATTTCAGTGCATGATAGTTGAAATCCACCAGTGTGCAAGCAAAATGTATGCTGTCCTCTGAATATGACAACTAGGACAGTACATTCTACATGAAGATAAATGTATTATTGAAATAGATTTAGCAGCCAAAAAACAAAGGTTCACGCATCCCTATCCCCGGAGGGCACTAGTTAGCCGACCTTTCCAGAGAAGTTCTTCCTGGTCTCAGAGAGCGCCTCAGGGGCGAGGAAAGCAGGCGTTCCCACTGTGCTGGTCAGGAGAGCATCAGCCCCCTCGAACTGGTTACTGACCCCGAAGTCTGCTATCTTGATGTGTCCGTCTTCTCCCACTAACAGATTAGACGGTTTGACGTCTCTGTGGATGATCCTCTGGTAATGTACTGTTGAAATAGAAGAAAATCATTCAAAGATATTACAGCAACAATATAGCATTTGAGGGATTCTGCTTATTTGAATATTCTCTTACAGTGCAACCGAGTCTCATTTGTAAACATATCAGTTGTTGGATTATTGGGGTGAATAAAGATAGCGTGGTCCCATGTGCAGGAGTCTCTGGCACGCAGGAAGTGCACTTAGAAAAGATGTTGGATAACGTTTCAGCTATTACAGCCATCAAACTGTATTTATTAAACTAACTATCGAGCCTTGTCCACTTACCATTACTAATAATTCAATCAAAATGAAGGTCCTGACAGTTTCAGTGTCCCTGGTGCAGAGGCCCACCTCTTTTTCCCTAGTCTCCTAGACGACAGTGCAAAACCTCTTCTCCTTCGCTGAAATACATTAAGAGCTCCTGAGCTGATGTGAAATGAGCCTTGTGGGTGGCTCGAGTCAGGAACAGCACAGACTCTATAAATGGCGTGGAAGAATTGTAGGATGAGGGCAGCGCTAGATACAAACAAGCTTCGTCGTCAGAGAAATTCATTGTGCATTCTTTCTTTTTTATGGTTTATGGACATTACAAACTGTGTTTTACTGCACAAAATATATTATTGAATTCTCCCCGCTTCTAGCCATTCCCGTGCTGTTTCTATAAAGGTGCAGGACTTATATGTGGCAGTGAAAAACAAGGCCACAGTGTGTAAAATATGATAGGAGTAAAGAACGCCTTGAAATTGTGCAAAAGGAGATTTGGAAGACTCACAATACTCGATTCCCCGGAGCAGATCTTGGAAGTAAAAGCGTGACTGGTCCTCACTGAAAGGTTTATCTGACGGCACCTCCATCACAGCACTGAATACATAAATACACACAATTAGCAATCATAACTAATGAGATGGCGCTCATTCCAGTGACACAATCATTAACATAAAAGAGGCTTAGCTTACCCTTGCTTGACCAGCTCGAATACTGTGACAGAAACACAGATTAGGTGATGAAAGCTTTTCAGTTACAAGGACACAAACCAACTAAAAAAAGCATCTTTTAAGATGGGTTTCATTTATCTTTCTCGTATGCTTGCTAATTGCATGACTGTGATGTATGTGTGTGTGTGTGTGTGTGTGTGTGTGTGTGTGTGTGCGCATGTCTATGTGTTGTTCTGAAGGCTGACTGTCTGGCCACAACGTACCCATGTACAGATGGTCCTCACTGGGGTCATCCAAAACCTGGCACCAAATGACAGAGAAATGGAAATGAGTGTAAACACACACACACACACACACACACACACACACACACACACACACACACACACACACGCACACTAACACACAACAGATCATCTTTTGTGTGCAGTCAAAATAAATACACACGCACAGTTTTGTTGTAGTTGAAGCTCTAAAGGGCTGGGAGGTTTCAGTTTCAAGCTTCCTCTTTGTGCGGATGTGTTTGAATGAGCCAAATGCAAACATGAAATGTGAAATAAAGCATGCTCCTTTCCAAATTGTTCCATAAGTGAGTTGGCAACATGAGGCGCAATCAAACGGCGTACCACAGGCCGTTTTAGCTTAAGTAGGCCATATTGCCTTTGCCACTCAGATATGATTGGCCTTTTTTAATTATTTGATCTAATACCTGCACTTGTTCTCCCTGAAATTAAAGCCAATTAAGTTAAAAATATAACTGTCAAACTGCATTAACAGTGCTTACCTCTACTAGTTTCACCACATGAGAATGGTCCAGCTTTTTCAGGATGGCAATCTCTTGATAAACCCGCTCCAGGGGCCCTTTGGGATGAGGGGGGCCCTCGGGTGCTGCCTTGGCTCCACGAGGGGGGGGTCTCCCTGACGGAGGAGAGAGGGACAGGTTGGGAGGAAAGACAGGGTTTCAGTATACAGTGTTCATGTACCACTGGAGCGTTACAAGAGACTCTCTGCTGTTTCAACCATCTGGCTCCAGACTTACGTGGGAAGCCTGCCTGCCTCATCAGCCTCTTCTTGGACAACACCTTCATTGCCTACAGGAGAAGCCGGGAGATGGATTTGGACAGAGGGGGTGAGAGAGCCAAGTGGGCAAGAGATCCAGGGAACATGTGAACAGAAAGGTAGACAAAAGAGAAGCGTAAGACACAGCAGAGGGAGGTGAGGCATATCTGACAGTGAACCCACTCACACACCCATAGATGATTTTCCAAGCGTCTGCACACGTCTCTCCTCACCTTGAGCATCCTTTGTGTATTTGTGACTACTAACACCGACCTGCGTCATCAGCGCAAAAGATTTTAAAAGCTGGACTTGTGAAAGAGCCCTGGTGAAAAATGACTGAAACGCACACATGCATGTAATGTACATTTTTATGCATGTAATGCATGCTTTATCATAAATAAAACAGCTCGGTAAAACAGTTAAAAACTGGAGAAGTGGAAAAACAGCAATAGACAGAAAATAAAAGATGCTTTTCCAACATCTCATGGAACAACTTATTTTTGACTGCTAGATCTGAGAACATAAGCATGTGTTCCTTGCTCCGCCTTAGGTTTGTCTGTCTCTGCGCGTGGGTCTTGAACAATTACCGAAGCCAAACCATCAAGGCCGTGTTGAACAAAGAGAGCAATGTGTGACAGCTACATTGTTCGCTAGATATTTTCCCTCTTCTGGGGAAATATACTTTAATAGCCTTAATGTCATGTGTTATTATGGCAATGATATAATCAGTGAACGTGAGATGTGGTGCTTTGTCACTTGGGAGGAATATTAAAATAATCCCCATGTTATTGCCTGTCAACATCATGCAGCTTGATGGGAATTGTAGCAATAATCTAGAACAGCAAAAGTCTCAAGCGGATGTGTTGTCACAGTAATTACCTGGAGAAATGTTCATGTGATTTCAGATTCACATGAAATCACATCACTAAATGTCACAAAAGGGTCTCACAATTATGAGGTATTGGACAAATGGAAATCACATCTGTATTTTGTGTGCGCAACAAGAACTCACATAGTATGTGTTGTCGTCCTCGTTGTAAGCCAGCTTGACAACGCCATAGGAGCCCTGTTCCGGGGATACGTAAAATAGAACAGAAGCCATTAAAGTGAGATTGAGCAGCTGTCATTCTTCATGTGAAAATGAATTATCACACTATGTGCAATCTAAATAAATACAAAAACACACGAGAAAAGATACACAAACATACACGCACACACAAAGGGAAGTGAGTGGGCTGACAGTGTACACTGGAAGAGTACCAGCTGCTTCAAAGTGAGAACAGAGAAATTCAAATCATCTCTCCCTCTCTCTTTAATTTTTCATTCCAGGCTAATTAAGGAAACTGGATCTGGTTTATGCTATCGAGCTCCCCTGCACGCGCACACACACAGGAAATTCAGGATAAAAACTAGGCCCAATTAGTAGCTTGTGTGCACAATTTCATGCCCAAAAACAGAGAGAGGGGGGAGTTCCTGCTGGGGGAGCAGCTTGGAGAGGCAGCACAGTGCTCGTCCTCCTGTCCCCGAGATGATCTGATAACAGGAGCCTCTCCAGCAGTCCTGAAGGGCTCTAATAGCCTCAGCTGAACACAAAACCACACACATTAACATGTCTATCTGCACGCAGAAACTCACAGCAGTCATGCACATTCTGTCTTATGAACCCCACAATCTGAAGCGTGCACACAAGTACACACTTGTATCCGCTAAGCCTTGAACAACCCTTAGAGAGCGCTATTTATACCAGCCTCTTGCCCATCTTCCAACTCTTTCATGGCCTGGGAGGTTACACAGAGTTTGGGAAATGAGGACAGCCGGGAGAGGGGATAGCAGAGAGTTACTGCATGTCCTTGATGATGTGCGGCGTTACTTGACAGACATGCAGTAGGCGGAAGGGAGGAGGAAACGCAAGAGTCAGTGAAAGGGTACACTCAGTGAGCTGTCTCTGATGGTACCTTTCCAATCTCATCTTTCAGCTTGTACTGGTTGAGTTGAACGCAATCCTTGGAGAGAAAGAGAGAGAGAGAGAGGAGGAGAGAGGAGAGGAGAAAATGGTTTCTTTTCAAATGTAATCACACCGGCTATTTTAGCAGTTAGATACCAGAGATATACAGCAAAAGCCTTCTTACGAAATCCTGTCCATCAAATTTCCCTTCAATTATTTTTCCTTTTTACGTTTTTCTAAGTGCAGCGTTTTGCACGTCAGTGTTCCCAAGATATGCCTTCCAGCTGGCGTCACCTTTTCTGTGTTCAATCACCGTCCCAGGTTGGAGATTTGAGAGGTGGGATGTGTTTTGTAGTATGTTTTGTAGTCTTTAGGGGAACCTGAGCGGTATCCTATTTTGGTGAAAAGCTAGTGTGGATTTGAAACAATGAGTGATAGGAAGGAACACATTCAGTGGTGAGAACAAACTGAACCCAGCCTACAGAGAATGATTCACACAAACACTGAACAATGCACTGACTAACCAGCTCTTAAATAAAAAATACATCTAGAAATAAAATGCATTTGATTTTCGGTCTCCGAACTGGATTATTAAAAGACCAAATGTCAAAGTTCTACCATAAGGGGATATTTTAAAATATGCCGCCTTATACATATCTAAAATTGGTGATTGGAGATTCTATAAATATAATACAGGACAACCTCTGCAGCCCCTAAAGAGATTCTATCTACATTTACAGGTACTTGTATCTAGCAGGGATCACAGCTACTGTCTACATCTACATCTACCGAGACCGTAAGACCTTACCTTTGCATGTCTTTACCAGTGTGCTGCTGCTTTTAAGACAAATGCACATGTAGTTCTGCTTACTTTCAGAATATGCTGCTGATATTTTGATAACTAACAGATGATGAAGAGGAGCACTGGCCTGGCTCTGTGGGAACATTGGTCAGTTTGTTCATTCATGTGTAACGCTCCTTCAGGGAATAAACTGGTCAGATGGTGCAGAGACCATTATATAATCCCAATTAGTATCACACTGGCAGGAGCCTCAAATTAGCTAACTTCCTGGGATTGCTTGACTGATTTGGTTTCATTGTAATTATAATATCTGGGACAGATTTTAAGCAGCAATATAAACTTCCCCTTAAATTTCAAACTCTCAACACAAGGCATGGCCGTACCTGGAGGTCTGTGATGGAAACGCTGTGGGACTCCACAGTGGGCCGGCGGGGCAAGCGTGGAGAGGAGTGGGGTGATGTGATGGGAGAGTAGGGTAATGACGGGTAAATGTATCGCCCGTTGAGTCCCGGAGAGCTGCAGGGGGATGTCGCAGATTGCGAGCGCTCCTGCAGAGATAGTTTCCGGTCTGACATGTTTAATCGCCCCCTTTCGGGGAGCAGAGCCTCTGACCGGCCAACTGTGTGGGACAGCAGGTCGCAGGAGGGAGTCCGGAAAGCTGGCACCACGGAGGAAGCTGGCTCGGGCATCTCAGAACTGTCCATTTCTTCTACCTGAGTTGGGATACATTTAAATCATATTTATTTTTCATCTTTGCATTATCACATATGTGCGGTTGTTTATGTTTGGGTATTAATATGATGGTTGATATGTAGTTGGTTCCTACTTTCCAGCTGGTATTCTACATTTCAATTCAAGGCATTATTATAATTAAGTGCAATATTTGCCCCTCTTTTTTTCCTTTAAGAAGATAAATGAACAGTTATAGCTGTACAATATAACACAATCCAATATAACAGAGAGAACAATAATACAATTCACTTTTGGTTCAGACTGTATCAGGATCATGCTTATGATCGCTAAATATAGATTTATTTATGGGTCAAAAACAAATAAATGCATGGGCTATCATGTTAAAGTAAGAATGCTTACGTCTTAAAAACATAACTTCAAAGTGTTGATTTGATAAATCTGAAAACCTCATTTAAAAAAAGCATGACCATATACAATCATGTGCTATGCAATTATTTCATCATGCTGAAGCCCAAATATCCAATTAGGCTCCATATCTGACACATATAGTGTAACCCGGGCGTGTTTCGTCTCACCTCCTCCTGCCCGGCCTCTCCAGGTGGCCTGCTGGGCTCGTACTCCGTGACCACGATGAGGGACTCCATGGGGTCCGGGGAGGGCGTCTCAGAATGGGCGTTCAAAGGTGGAGCGGGACAGCTGCACAGCAGATCAGGCAGGGGTTGTGAGGGCTGCGCTGGGGGTGCATGACCACAGGAGGCTGGCGGTTCAGCAGTGGGCCAGGGGGTTGCATGACAGGGAAACATGGTGCCTCTTCACAAAGACTGTAAACCACTGCTCCATCAGACGGGAGCCGCGGGGGGAATTGGTGCCTAAGACACAAGAGCAAATTGCAGAATAAAAAAATACATGTGGAGAACAATTGCACAATAGCTACGCTGAAAGAGAGTACTACTCTCTTGAATTCCTATTAATAATAGTAATATTACAAGCCCCTGCCTCCGCCAGCATCCACTACACCAGCTTGTGACTCTGCATCCTTCTTCTCACAGAACCAACAGGGTCTCTCCGCTGGTTAAATGTGTGTCACAACAGCGTTTACCCATCTCACCATGCACGGTGTCTCCGAACGTATGTCCTGAGATCCTTTGACCTCTGAGCCCTTTTAAAAGGGAAAGTTCACCCCAAAGGTTTTGGTACGAGTTGCCTAGTTTTGGAGATATTGGCTGTCAAGATGTCTACTATCATGGGATTGCTTGGCACTTGGCATGTGATTCACAACGTGTCAAAAAAAATACAAATAAAAGAACTCGACAGCTATGTCTCTTTCCAGAAATCATGACCCAGTTACTCAAGCTGATGTATGCAGTGTTCACAACAAGACACATATGGATTTTTGATTTGATTTTTGGGGTGAACTGTTCGTTGCAGGCTGACCTGCTACCATTCCAGTCCAAAGTTATAGAGCATGCTAACCCATAGCATACAATCATCTTGATCAAATATAGATTAATGACATTCTCTTTACACATGATAGATTACACCTGGCGATGTGCCTCAATGACTTTGTCCTTAAACCTGGACATTTTTGAGTTTGCATTTTTGCGTTTTCGTAACCTATGAAAAGTAGTGTAAATGTTTGCTTGCCACAGATCATATTTTCTGCACTAATCCAAAATCCAAATGGAAAAATCCCATTGGCTTTTTGGTAGGGGAACCAGTGCGATGCAGACTTCTGGGGTCGGCCTGCAAAGATATGTGGTCCCAAGACCATATTTAACACCAACATCCTGCTTTAGTGCAAAAAACTAATACTTCACATTACTGAGGGAGGCCTAAACAAATGAACAAACATTATGCGAGTTATGCAATTATTTATAAAGAAAAAAGCTTCTTGAACTGAAACTATACTCCTTTTACCTTCCTGATGCCCGGTAAATTTCCCGGTTTTATGCAGGAACTGACTTAAATCAACTGCGACATGCCTGCTTAATTACCTTTGCACACAGCTGGAGCAGTGTTCGACTGGCCAGCCTGAACCACGTTGTGGGTATAATGAAAGCGTGTGAAAAAAACAATCAGAGATGCCGCTCACTAGCTGTGAAACATAAGGAGATACAGCTCGTTCCACAGAATCTGGACTTTTTCCACACATTCTGTGAAGTGCTAATTAATGCATGCAAACAAGGCTCGTATCACAAACTTCACCTCCAAGTGGACAGATTTTGACGCGTCTATAAAAGCAACGGTTCAGTCTGCCTCTGATGTCAATTATGTAACATGGTTAATTGTTATATATACAGCATCTTACCAAAGCCTTTTTTGCATAATTTCAAGAGGGTCATTTCCATCTCCATGTCCACTCAGCTTATTATCTGTGAGAGGAACGGAGAGAGAAGGAAAGGAGGGGCGGAAAGACAGAAAGAGAGAGAGGATCTCCTGCTTTCTGTCATGGTTTTGACAGGATTGTGGCTCTGTCGGTGTGTGTGGGAGCTGAGCAAATCTCACACACACACACAGGAAAACAAAGGAAAGCCAATGCGAAAAAACAAGACAGTGGAAGCTCCAGCCAAGTTCAGAATGAGGACCATGTGTGGGAAGAGACACCCACTCCAGGTGGCCTCTCTACCTTCATATCCAGCCTATATTTAGCATTGTAAACTCACAAAATCAAAGAAAGAATCTCTGCATATCATACTGAGCTTAACTGTTTCATGGCAGGAACTTACTTCCTGGTCGTCTTGACTGCCTGGTCTCTATTGCTCACTGCTACTGAAGCAACATAATAGGACATATAGGATTATACATAGGAACATATAGGAACACAACCCTGGATGAAACTCCAAGCTACAGTGGGCTTTTTATATCCCGAGAAGAGAGGCAACCTACCAAGCTTGACCTACTACTGGGATCTCAGATAAGCGGTACGGCTCACACCAAGGCTCATTTCCATTCACAGTGGTTTCTACATTGATGGTGGGAAAATGTCTTTTGCATAATATTATCATTTATAGCAAGAGACACTGTATCACTGCAAATCTCATTCTCTGCCCAGCAGGGTTTCGGAATTAGCCATTAATATCTATCAGACTGTGGTTTCTTTTGTCTTTGGTGCTTTATTATCTGCAGTTGCTGTCGGACCAGCAGGATTTGCAGTAGCTTGAACCTTTAAGAAAAGGCAGCTGAATTACAAACTGTAGCCTAGCACTCATTATAATTTTTTAGCTTGGAGCTGAGCAAGCTGCTTTGACATATCTGCTTTAGTTATGTCCCCCACCTCTCACCTCAAATTAGGGTGGACTGGACACAAACTAACACTACAGGAAAGCTTTCTGCAAAACGTGAAATATTAAATCCCCCTTTGCTAGACATTCATGGATAAAACAAATCTGATCGTGGTGGCCTGAAAGTGCTATATGTCTCTATAGTTCCTAGACAAAGATGCTTTATATCATGGATAACTGAACTGCTGGCTAAAGCCCCAAATGTCCCTGATCCCTGGTGATCACAAAAGCTAGACGAAGAACAAGCAGTTAGATTTGAGCCTTGTGAAACGGCAACAGATGCCGCCGAGCTCCAGATGCCGTACTGCGCCTCTTATCGTAACAAAAGTCACATGAGCTGACCTTCACTATCTGGGCAGGCGGGGGGAGGGCTTATCTGAGCTTGAGGGGGTCCAAGCCATGTACAGCATTAATAACAACACAGACACGGCCCCACAGACATACACCACTGGGCCATCTGGAGCGGAGGAGGATCCCCAGCTTCATTAAAAGATCAACAGGGCACCCCTGTTAGTGATCTGCGGCGCCGTGCAAGAGATAAGCTCCTGTAAATGGAGGGATGAGCATCCTCAGCCAACTTAACGGTAGTGTTATCACACAATAACAGCCGATTTCTACTGAGAATCTGAAATATCTAATTGGTAGTCAACATATTTAACTCCAAAATAAACCTCTGAATCAACCACAAAAAAACGCTGTTGATATTAGTGCAAGATATTGTTTTATCAATAAATCGTTAAAAATTGTGATAAAAAAGTGTGATATCTAATGGAGACATTTGACAACCTTTACATTTAAGAAGCACAGACTGTCAGATGTTTGGTATTTTTGCTTGACTTGAAGAATGACTTGATTATCAAAGTAGTTTATTCGATCTACAAATTGATTATTTAATCATTTCTTTCCTGAAAAATCTAAACTTATATTATGCTTTCACAAAGTAATGAACATCCATAGAATAGCTAAAGGTAGACACATTTGTCAACAAAGACCATCTGGTAAAATACACATTATTTAATCCTCCTAGCTCAAAAATATAGGATTTACTATTTGATCAGCAACATAAATCTGGTGCATTTCAAAGCTGCCATCATATGATGAACCAAGGTGCAAAATCATTATGTGCAAATCAGCTATACGTAAGATGATGGACTGAAGGGTGATTTAAAAACGTCCCAAAAGCATCAAAATACTGAGAAATAAATAATGATGAAACATAATATATTTGATATTTTATAAATGATATGGCAATACAACTTTTGATTCTTTAAGAGCTGCAGACATTAACAATGACAATACAACTGTTTACATTACGATATATTACATCATTAACTAACTTTGAGCGTTAGATATTATTAACTCTCAATCAATCAAACCACTGGACTGAGACCCGCTTCTCGTTTTCTTACAATTTCAGACACACACAACAACGGTTCAGCCTTCTGTGTGTGTGTGTGTGTGTGTGTGTGTGTGTCAACAATGGCAGACAACTGGGAATCATCACTTCGACCACGAACATTAACATGAGCCACATTCACATCACGGGAGGAAGACGAGTGTCCTCGTCGTCTGAGGTCCCACGAAGCTAAACTTAGCTCCAAACATCCGCTAACGTTAGCAGCTGCCTCATCTGTCAAGATACAGATGTTGGTGGGCAGGAGGAAAGGATGCTCGCGCGACCGATTCCCGTCCAGAGTATGGAGACAACAAACCCCAAAATACTATGTGGATACAAATGAATCCTTACCTGGACGTGTTACTCGGGCGTACACGGCAGAATAGTGAGGTTTCTTCTGTGTACTTCGGGTCTGTACTACGACAGCTAGCTAGCGGACTGATACGATGCGATGGACCAATCCCGCTGAGCACGCAGGTCCCGTGCTTCACACGGAGGAGTGGTGGGGAAACTGGGCAATATAACGGTAGTAGTTTCAGCAATATGCTTCATGAACACCCACTGCAGCGGAGGAGGTCGCAGGCTTCCTTTTGTTCTTCTTTTTCGTGTAAACTCACCTCAAAACATATAGTTCGTGTTTCTTTTTTATTTTGTGTCGCTACAAGGACTTTCGTGGTTGATTGGCGCCCTCCTGTGGCGGACTGGAGAGTTGCACTTTGGAAGTGACAGCCTCTTAAGGATATTTTTACTCCATAATTTATTTTGTTGGCTTGTTGTAACTTTGACAAGAAAAAAGCACGATTGCCAGGTTTAAGAATATGGCTTATATCTTGTCAACCAAGTTGAAGCTAATTTATTCAGCATTCAGTAACATAAAACACTTAAGATAACACTTTAACCACTTTAATCATGTGCAAATGGTGCAATTGAAATAATTTATTTCATCTGTATATTTAAATTAATATATATTCCTTTTTTTATTTTTATTACTGCTTACTGTTTATTTATACTATTTGATATTTGTTTTATTACTGTGTCTCATGTGTGCACCTGCTGTAATCCTGCAATTTCGCCACTGAGGGACTAATAAAATTATCTTATACTTCAAACATGTCCAGTGTCACAAAGGTCATTTGTTTACAAATTTCACTGGCAAACCTACGCAATGATCAAAAACATTTGGAGCATATATCAAACATTGGGGGATTTGCTTTCATAATATGCATGTTGTAACTGCTGCAGTTTGCCAAATAGTCAATATTGAATTTCCTAACTTCAATTTATTGTTTATGCATGCAAGAAATCCATCTATGATACAAAATCCAACTGGCCGGTAGGAATTAGATGACCACATAAAAAGTAGCCGTTAGACCAGGTAAATATGTCTTTCAGTTACAAAATAAACATGTACTGGTGCCAGGAATGTCTGACTTGAGTTAACCAGAGGACACGAGATGTCAAATGGAAATATGTTTATTTTCATAAAAAATGAAAGTAAAGCAATAAACTGCAAAGTACAGGATTGCAAAAAAAACACCAAAGATATCCAATCGAAAGACGACAAAATAAAAAAACAAGACTATACAATGCCACAATCTTAACCCAGCTGGAGCAATCATCGCCTCTTCTGGAAGATGTTGCCTCGTCCCATTCCACCACGGCCCCGACCCCTTGCAGCCACTGCAAATAAATAAGGGAAAATTATACAAAAATGCCATAGTTCGCAAATTTTGCAATGATTATCTACAAAGTAGAGTTGAAAAATATAAAATGCATGTATGATACAATGCAGTAAAATATATATTTGTGAAACTATAATATTTTTGGCACATCTAATTATGAAACCTACATCGTATCTATAATTTAAGTGCTTTGAGTAAGTAGATTGACTTGTAAAACAAGAGATTTGGAAGATATTGGTCCAACATTTCTCTACTCACCTTGTGCTTTGAGAATAGCTGCCTTGCCCCTTCCTGCACCAGACCCCTGGTTCTTGTTTTTCATACTCTTTAACATCGGAGCATTCTTTAACATATCAGGTAAGATCAGGAACCGGATCTTGCTGCCACGGATGTAGACTTGCTCCAACTGTGCCACCCTGCCATCACGGTAAGTCACTGTTATATTGGACATCTGTGGGGACGGGTACAAATTATAATTAAATATTTCAATAATAATTGCTTGTCATTTTTTATGTTCCATTCATTGGGCAATTACATAAGTACATTTTTTACAACCAGAGCTCACCACCCAACAAATAAGATATGCAAATAATGGAGCAGAGACTAGATGAACCATTTTATTCGCAAAATGCAAAGAAATAAATTGTGATGAAACACTGGAAATCCAGCTGCAAGGATGAGCTCGTATCATCAAAGACCAACCTGGCAGTTCATGTTGTCCTCGGCCTCAATCAGCTTGCCCCTGTACACCTCTCCAGTGTTGGTCTCACAGGTCACAATGTGGCCCTCGGCCTCATGCAGGACTTTGATTGGTACTCCGATGGACATTTTGCAATCGTTTTGCTGAAAAACATGCATTGGGAGAAAATGTTACAATGGGTTGTCTCTTAATAAATGGCGGCCACCAACCTATTTGATACTCTAAAATAAACCTTGACTTCAGGAAAAGTGGAGTAACAAATTGATCTAGTTATGCGAATCATTATCTTCTGATTACCTTTAGCTCTGGTTACATTGTCTGAAACGTAGCAAACACCACAAAACATATTGCAACGAACTACTGACTGGTAATCACAGACACTCAGTAGGAAGAGAGTTCATCTTCTTTGTAGAAGCACACAGTTAGCAGCTAGCTAGCTAGCTATATTAGCAACATTAGCCAATGTTGGTGCTCATAAACTACAACAATACAACCACATCGCTATGCCGAACTGTGTTAAGTTTACATTTTTCCTAAGTCAACTCGATTACTACAAAGCAAAGCTTTGTTTAGCTTAAATACTTAATTTAACATTACCTTTGATTATTTACTGAATGCGACTTCGGCTAACAGGCGGAACCGTGTTAGCCGACTGAATGAACGAGCTATTTATGAACAACGCAGACGAACAACACAGTTGAATAAACAAAGTAATGACAATTCAGTTCCGTCCCATCTGATAGGACAATTACCTTGAGTCTGTCTTACAAACTGATTTCTTAATCGTTGTTGTTGTTTCTTCTTCGACGGCTCTGCAACGTGGGTATGTCGCTTTTGCTTAGCGTTACCTTTTGGAGCCTTTTCCGCCTACCCACAATGCCACAGGGGTTCATTGAAGTGCTTCCTGGGTCATCCCGTGGTGCATTGTGGGATTTGCATTTTGACCCCATGAAGGGAATCCTGATTTATCAATGGAGTTCTTGTACCAATTTATGAATATTTGTGTAAGGTGCTAATGCAAGGCCAGAGGACTGAAGCTGTGTCTGCCTGACTGTTGGTCATGTATATTATCATACAGCACGGTTTTGTATATATTTCAAAACGGAATACAATTAAGAGTTCATGCAGCCCATGCATAAATACACACACACACACACACACACACACACACACACACACACACACACACACACACTAACATCACCTATGCAATATATGTAGGGTTCAATTAAAACAAGTACACATTTTAATTCACTTTAAATTTATTTTTCTCAGCATGCTCTCTCACTGAAACGTCTATCCACTCGATAATAGACACCAAATGTCTTCTGTAGCTAATTTACGAGTCCATGTCTCCACTGCATCACCCTGAGAGAGAATCCATAGAGAATCTAAAACAAACAAGGATGTTGCCTCTAAGCAAGAGTGTTATTGAGTTATTATGCTAATCTACTTGTACTTCATAAAACGGCACAAAGAAATGACGCATGCCAATGTTATGCCTCCTAGATAAATTAATTTATTATTGAATGGCGTACTATAAAGTACTGGATTATTGTACCCAGCTGGAGTCTGGGAGATGGATCTGGCGGCTGCTATGACATGCAACAGTCCCTTGTTTATTTTGTTTCTTTAATTGTACTGAAATGACTCAGAACATAACCACATACTTTTCATAACCCTTATCTCATGATACTCAAAGTAGCACAACAAAAACAAAGCATTACAATGAAATGACTCCATCTATTTCATTACCCCTGGCCATGACCACAAAGTAATATAAGTAATATACCACTAATATGCATAGTTTCTGAATATAAATAAAGTAAACAATCTAGATACATCCCCATGTATGTTCATTCCTGGAGTCATGACTCTCATTGCCTCAAGGCACGTATATGTTGCTTAATGTAGGCCACAGTGGAAGGGCTTTTTAATGAGGAAAGAGAAAGCGTAATGGCATAATAAAAGACATCATCAAATGATCCTTCATTTGATTTCCATTGCATTAGGCTCATTGACTGGCGTCAGCAGCAAGGCCACTCTGTAAACACCTCTTGCTGAGTAGTCTGTGGTCATGTGTATGTACTTTACGTGTGTGTATGTGTGTTTTGCATGCTGTCTATGCATGCAAGACTGACTCTGAAACTAGCCACACAAAACAAGAGATGGTGTATGCCCCAGTGCTCGACTTCAAACAGTGTCATTGTTTTCCACAAGCTGTCTGTGAGGACTGTGGTTTATGACATTCAAACCATTAATAACAACTCTTAGCAGGACAGTTTTCTCTGTGGTAGATGCAACATGCAGTTTTCTCTGTGGTAGATGCAACATTATCAACCACGGGGCGACTGTGGCTCAGTGGTTAGCAAGTCGGTCTTTCAATCAGAAGGTCGGTGGTTCGATCCCTGGCTCCGGCAGTCCGTGTTGTTGTGTCCTTGAGCAAGACACTTAACCCTCATTGCTCACCGTTGCTGTGTCTACGGTCTACTGTACACTGTATATCATGTAAGTCGCTTTGGATAAAAGCGTCAGCTAAATGAAATGTAATGTAATGTAATCAAAAAAGCAGTTTAAGAATGTAAAAATGCATTGAAAGAGACAGAACAGTTGATAAAGCATTGTTTTATGAAATGCACATAGATGTTATTGTACTGCAAGTCAATAAAATATTAGTAGCAGCCTATTTTAAACCCCATTTAAACACGCCTTTGACAAATTCTGGAGTGTGCTTGTAAATCTGATTCAACTCGGAGATGATTGATGAGAAAAAGTAATAAAACAGGCCAAAATATTCCGAAAGAGAAACAGATGTACCGTTGATTTAATGAGGCTTCGTTAATCCTTATTCATGTTGTCATGTATGCACACTATCATATGTTTTATGGCAATAGAATATATATTTTTAAATACTAAAATATCTTTGTCATGAGACTTCTGTAAGCTCTGTTGAGCATGGACAGTTGGTCTGTTTTAGGGAGAGAGCCTGAACATTCACAAACGCAATGCAGCTCTCCCTGTCGTTCACCTCCAAAGCATTCGTCGTTCCCCTGAGATCTGTGACCGACTCGACTCCATCCTGTGCAGCAACGCCCATGATGCATGGATGCTGCTGCATTGCTAGAAGGGTGCGACCCTTTTCTTGGTGTCCGTTGAGTATGTAGCTGCTTGGTGCACCGACTAACTTTGATGTCCATTGGCAAGAGGCTTTGTGAGCCGCTTGTGGCGGAGTTCGATCACGACTGGGGTCCAGGGCGTAGTTATTCACTACTGTATCACACGTTGAACCATCTTTACTGGTACGGGAGGTAGTCCGTATGAAGCTGCTGCTCCCTACACCTCTGCCAATACCACTCCTAACACTAAACCCTTGTTCATCCCTCTTCCCTAAGATGTGCCGGTACAGAATCCTCCGAAAGGTCTCTCTGAACTCCTGCAGTTGATAAGCATAGATGATGGGATTCACAACGGAGTTGGCATGGGAGAGGATGATTGCAATGTTTATCACCCAGATATGTGCGCGGTCACAGTCCTGACACAGGTGGTTGAAACAGTTAATGATGTGCACTGGAAGCCAACACACAGCAAACAAACCCACAATGATGGCCAGCGATTTGGCAGCGTGCACCTCCTTCTGCAGGGTTGAGCGAGATGAGCTCGACGGTGAGGCAATTTCTCCAGGAGCAGGGGTGTGAGCAACTTTGAGGCCCATCAGTCGGAGCTGGCGCCGAGCGACCACAAAGATATTGGCATAGATGACCAGCATGACTAACAGTGGAACCAGCACACAGCCGAAGAAATTGAAATAGACCATGTAGTTCAAAGTAACCACTTTTTCAAAGAAGCACCTCGTCATGCCTTCAGGGCAGCTTTGGTTGCTGGCTGCGGCGGTGTTGTTCCAACCTGTATAACAGAATTATGGGTGATTAATGGCTGGCTTCATCTTTTAATTGTGTCAAACAAATGCATGTGTTTCCAGAACTAAAAAAATAATTATATATGGTAAAACATTTTTTGAGAAATGATGGTCAGTTGATATGTATGGATTGTATCTCACCAATAAGAATCACTTAACTGCATCAAAGCCAACATAAAAATGCCACACACATTTCCTCTAATTGTCAAAATTGAAGTGAATTTGAGCACTTCTCTATAGAAATACAATACAAATTCTCTTTTTTAATAAACATGTCAGACAATTTTGAAAATTGTTGTAGTAATTGGATGTTTATTCTTAAAACAGGGTTTGTTTGGAGATGTGTTTACTTTGATTTACTCTTTTCCCAAATTCATATATTACAACTGACAGTGAAACAAAAGTGTAAAACACAACTCAGTTATCAAAAAATGTTATCAAAAAATGAATCTCTCACCTCTGTTCCAGCCCAGCATCGGTGTCAGGCCGATGCCTACTGAGAGAACCCAGCACAAGGTGATGATACCCTTCGCCCTCTGCCCCGTCACCAGGCTGTTGTACCTGAAAGGTAGAGCACAATCAGGGCTAGTTTTATCTATGCTCAGTGTGATAGTATCCCTGTGAGGGAAAGTCAATATTTTGTGATTTAAAAGAGGAGCCAAGCCTCCATGTGTATACATATGTATATATACTGTATATAAGATCTTTTTTTTAATATAAGATTTTTTTTGGCTGTTAAAACACTTTAGCCTCTTACAATAATATTATCCAGTGCTTTTGTCCATTCTGATTTTGCAAAGGTTTGTTAACATGTGTTCTTCCTTACTTACATAGATACATAGACACAGCATGGCAAAAAGTTGGGTGAGTCAGATATTAATCAGCAATGAGGACATTTCCTTCCTAATTTACTGCCTCACTTTTTCCTCTAAGTTATGAAGTCATGAAGCTGTGAAGCTGTGAAGAATGTGTTATTTAATCAAGTGCTTCTGAGAAATGCAGTGAAATACAAAAATGACAAACATAATCTATGGACTATCATGAACGGACTTGAATCACTAAATCAATTAATTGATTTAGTTTATTATACAATCTTTTTATTATGATATTTAAGTTAGATTTGTTTTCTTTGTGCTATGTCACCCTAACTGACACAAGGACATACACAATTCTATTGATATCCACATAACTGGACCTGAATTAAAAAAATTCCTGCTTGCGACATTTCAATTCCCTCTTTTCATAATTTTTAATCCTCAAGTTTGGGGTTATTTTTGAAGACTGTGTTGGCAGCATTAATGTGCCAAAGCTTTGCCTTATACAGACATCAGGAATGCACACATTTGGCTGGAGGAATAAAAATAGAAAATCTGCAAGAATAGCTACAGCATTCTCGGAAACACCAACTGCATCTACAGCCATTGTTCCATGTGATTGAAATCGTTCATGGCCAGAGTGGCAGCCAGTTGGCTATATTAAGCCTTCTGAGATTCTGATGAATTATTAGCTCTACGGTCTTTGGTGCCAGGGGATGTGGAACCAGTGTGAGCACACAAACACACACAGAAGCCGTTATGCAACTGCTTATGCAAATGCATCACATGCTGTGGCTTACTCAATGAATATCCTCTCATGGCAAGAGTAGAATTTGATAGGTGTTGATTTACGTGGATAAAAATGATCAAAGCTCAAGAGATTTGATCCCTCTCACAACTCGCAAACATTAACCTAATAAAGCCTGAGGAGACAGATCTACATCTGCCCTGATTAGCCTTATTGAACAAGATCTCTCCATAATTCATTTTGCTCCACTGCATTTGTGCCTCTTATGTTAGGCTCACCCACACTCCTCTGACTTCAGTGTGAAAATAGCATCTTATTCAAAATGAAAGTAAACTGTTCACGTCTAACAGCAAAAGAAAAACAATCCTGGCAAAATGTCATTTTCAAAACAAAAGAGAGATTTGGTCATTCTGAAAAGTAATGCTGGTAAAAGTGACAGCGTGGGAAGCTATCTCCGTTTCAGTTTCCAGCACGGCTGATGTGACCTTTTTGTTTCCTCTCACCTGAGTGGGTTCTTGATAGCGATGTAGCGGTCCACAGCGATGGCCAGAAGGCTGAAGATGGAGCTCTGGGTGAGTACGAGGACGAAGCAAGCGATGAACAGGCAGCCAAAGAAGTTGGCACAGAAGCCGGTACTGATGTTGGAAAGCAAGAAAACATCACAGGTGGTGAAAAAAATAAAATAAACACATTAAAAACCCACTCAATATTAAATGATTGCATATCTAATGAAGCAATGTCCATAACGTTATAACTCAAAACAATCCCGGAGTGTTAGTATAATTTATTACACTTTTACTAAAGATTACACTGATTTTAAGTCTGGGGAAAAAAGACGATTAACATTTAAAAAAAACAAAAACAAAAAACGTAATGGTACCTAATAGTGATAGCAAAGGGAATTGCCAGCAGCCCAACAGCAATATCAGCCACTGCCAGTGACACCACAAAGAAGTTGGTGATGCTCTGCAGGTTGGAGTTGAGGCAGACGGCCCAGCAGACCAGGACGTTCCCAGCCACAGACAGGAAAGCGATCACCAGCTCCAGGCCAATATAGACCATCTGGTGATCCAGCATGGTTGTTTTTTTCCTCTTTTTTGCTTTCTCTGTGCTTTCATCCCACAGACTGGGCTGCTTGACTTGTTTTTAGACAAAATACCTGCTTGCCAAACCGCATATTGCAACTGAAGAGAAGAGTGATTGTGTCACGTGAGGACAGCCAAGGCAGGAAGTTCCCACCACAAACACCTGCCTGACTCAACGCTTCCCTGACAATTACACTATAACAGCATCTCATGTCAGTCTTCCTCTTTGTCTCTGCAACCGTCTTCGCGTCTTTTGTGTGCAGCTCGGTAAACTTTGCCGCAGACAGCAGCAGAATACTGAAGAGGAAGGGTCTGGGGGTTTTGCCGGACGGCTGCCAAATTAAGAGCAGGAGTCTGTCGAGAGAAAGAGAGAGAATACAATCTCGGTACTCTTGCCTGTACAAACAGATTGCAGGATACCACACAGGTCAGAAAAAAACATCTATCTCCGGAAGAGAGGCAGACACTTTCCATACCAAAGCAAACAGGCCAACAATGCACCTTTTATTTCAGGAAAAGTTTCCCGAAACCCTTCCACACACAAATCATTCATGCTTTCCTCCAAAATCACTGATAATTACACACACTAAACCACCTATAAATTACAAAGCCATTGTACCAGCACTAGAACACTTGGTTAAGCTATATTTGCTGCATTTCTTTATGGGTATTTAGCTATATTGTAAGCTGATTAGGACATTTCATTATAGTAGTGCAACTGCTCTGAGGAGAGAGAGGAAGACAGACAGGTTTCCAGAGAATAATTTAAAAAAAGCTGCAGTGATACTGTAGATTAGTTATTACATTATTATTAACTTTCACCTTCGGAATTAGAAATAATTGAAATTATCTTTGAACAACAGCTAGTAAAGTTATGGAGGTTTGAGTGAAAAATGTTCCCGTTAGCTTAACTAAACAAAACTGGGCTATCAATGTATTTTTAACATGTATTCTAATTCTTAAAACCTCAATAAACAGTATGAGTCCGCTTATAATATCAGCATAAACATATTAAATAGGCTTCTTTATGCAGGTTCACTCAGCCCAGGCGCACCTGTCCCCCTGTGGGTTGAAACACAGAAACATACATAGTGGAGATGACATATGTTAAAGGTGGAAGTTATTGACTACAGTGAAACAAACGATTTGTAAATATGACCTAGTTCCTGGCAAGGTCCATAAAGAGTAACATTTGCCAGATAAGGTTCAACAAATGATTCTGAAGGCGATACTGGGTCACTACAGGAGCGATGCTGGGAATATCGAACCCATTCTGCCTTACAGTCAGCATATCTCAGAGAAAAGGAATTTACAATCCAGTCATTCTCTGTGTTATATCCCAGTTGTTCTCCCACTGTGTCACAAATGAATCCATAGATTTGTGTGACGCTGATGTAGTTATATAATATATGAGTTATGCTTGGAGCCAATAAGGAAGTTCACTGACTTTAGTTTCCATACATGGAAATGTAAAGACACACTGCCTGTGTCGAAAATGTAAAGAGAAGAGAAAAAAACAAGCATTTGCATCCCTTTCACACATTGTTCTTTCATTACACACACATCGCCCCGTAGCTCTACCACAGTGATCCTGATTGGCAGTACATCGGACCAGAGTTCTACTTTCCCTCTATTGATCCGCCACTGAAACCTTCTCACAGGCCAAAGGAATTTAAAACCAGGATTTATCTAGCAGCTTTGGAAAGCTACAGTATCCAGCCATTACAGTTTTTTTTATTAAGATTTCAAGAGGCTACAAATGATTCTGAACCTGCACAAGAAAATTGAAAGTAAAAAAATCAAATAATTGAATTTCCACTTATATAGCTCTTATGTTTTCCCCATCGCTGAAATATATAAGCTACAACATAAGCTATCACATGGTGAGGCTTCTTGTTTAACCTTCCAGTTGTCTGCTTTGGCAAAAACTACTCCCCTTTATTATGATAGTGGCTGTATATGTATAGAGGCCTTGGAGGAAGTGATAAGAAAAAGTGCATACTGCTGGAGGAGGGTCTGTCACTGCCCTGTCAATCAATGTTACCAGCCCAGCTCCACCAAAGGCAAAAGAAAACAAAAAGAAAAGCTGATGTATTACTTCTGGCGATTTTATGTCTAATGAGGGAAACACTGACATGTTGTAATCTGCTGATAACAGGAAACAGATAAACATAATCTGAGCTAATACTGGAGAAACCAAGGCAAGTTATGTGGATGATGTAATAGATCGTCAGTGGTGGTCTCAATGATTTCTATTTATCAACCTGACAAACTGAGATCAATAAACACTTTCTAAATTGCATCTGCTTACTTATCTTTATTAGCGTGACCCTTTGTATCATTATATAGGCTACATTTTACTTCAACCATCTCATTGCCATAAACAACTCCACATTCCTGAAACAGTGAAAAGTTCCAGAGTGACTGATTAGTTTGAGTTTACTTTTGTTCAATTGATAAAACACAGTCGTTATATCATTCATTATGGGAACAAACACACACCTGTTAAACTGTTACAATTTGTCTTAAAACGGTCCAAACATGACTAATGAAGCTGACAAGCAGAAAAACAACCGTTCCTACCTGATTGTGAGATTGAAATAATGAGTCTTTCCACCCAATCAACGTGTTCAGATGTTGGCTGGCAGCGCACACGAGAGAGTAAAACAACACAACAAGTAGACGCGTTCACGTCAGACACTTGGTGAAAAACCAAGCCAGTGCAACTCCTCTGATACGACACCGCTGCTCATGCTCGCTTTGCCAGGAGAAGTTCGAAGGCGCGTAATGTCACGCTGCAACAGGATAAAGCGCACCCACGCCGCCTCTCCCTCTCAGTGCATGTGCGTGCGTGTGTGCATGTGTGCGTGTGTGTGTACGTGTGTGTACGTGTGTGTGTGTGTGTGTGTGTGTGTCTGCTTGTGTGAGAGAGAGCAAGACAGCGAGAGAGAGAGAGAGAGAGAGACTGTAAGGGGGTCTTCTGGTAAACCGTGACGTATGAACGATCGGAAAGAACCGATGACAAAAACCTTACACTCATACACTCAGAGTTTCACATTATGGATATGTCTGCTCTGGTATGAGAGCAAGAGAAAGCACCTTCTGATTCCACGTGCCCAACCTCCACCACGCGCCATGTTTGGTTCTGTGTAAACGAGACTGTGCGTAAAAGCAGTGAAATAGGATTGTAAACTTAAAGGTTAAGTGCTGAAATGCTCTCTACGTCACTTCTGGGTGTTGTTGCTTGTTTGTGTATCAATGGAGCTTGACTATACTGTCATGTAAATACTGCTGTATCACTTTTTATGATATATGTCATTGTTGCTCTCTTTGTTTCTTGCTCCTCAGAAATAGAGTATTGTAACATTGCCATACAAACAAATAGCTTGAATTCAATTAATATGTCAAATGGCACAGGCCTATTTCGAACCACTGAGATCTTTGCAAGAAAAAGATCTCTTAACGGTCTAATTTGAGGAGACCTATTTTCACACATTTGAGCAGTGCATTTCTTATAAATGCTGAACAAATCTAGAGAAGTATTAACAATGCCTATATTTATTATGAGGAACTGTCAGGTTTGAACAGTGACTGGTCACAGTGAATGGCAGCAACAACAAAGATGCTAGATGTTTTCAAGGACAATTTAAAAGCCCAGAGTCTCCTGCTGAAAGTTGATTATAATTAGACAAAGGAACTAATAAAACTCTCAGGCACAGATGTTGGGGATATAAACATAAATATCGGAAGCAAAGATCAGGCAACAAGTTGAAGTGTGACTGAACCACTACTGTGACTGTTCTTTGAGTACGATATTGCAGTAAAATAATGACATCTATCATGTCTTCACTGACAGTGGCCCATGAAGGAGATGGCTTACACCATTCCAAATAATAGTATAAACCTTCAAAGACATGAATACTTTAAGGCATCAACAAAACCACACTACAAGAGAAACTGTAACTATTGTGCACCACTTACTAACACTGCAGTACACCATCACAGATGAGGCTGGACACTGTTTGCTGTGTGGACAACAATCATGTTCCCAATAAAAATGTTGTGCACACTAACATAGCTTATCATTTATCCATTTATAACATAGCTTATCATTTAGCCTCTCAAGTACATTCTCAAGCATGTTTGCCAAGGGTGACCACACTTCTGTCAACACAGCCAAGCCCCCTGTGTCCTGTCAGATGGCCTCCAGGATCTACAGCTACATCAGATTCCCAGCTAGGCCCCCCCACTTCCTGCTCCTTCTGAGACAGCTCCTCCTCCAGACCTGCTCTTCACAACATGAGCACTGCGTTCCAAATTGCATGCTTTTTCTTTTTACTTTTAGTATGTACTGCAGCTGCACTTACAAAGTATGTACTGTTGCATTCAGAATTTGTTCAATTGGGACATTGCATCTTGAACTTTGACCTTCTTACTCATTTACCTGCTACTGTGGGAAAGTAGGACATCCTGCAGTTGACATTCTCGGCATACTAAGTCTTTTTATGGTGTACTTAATGTGTATAGGCATTGAAACATAACCTGCCAGACCTGAGATCAACCAATGGGAGTCACTCGTTTTCTCTTTGTCCCTGCGGTTGATGAGCTCTATAAAAGTCTCAATTAGGGTCTTTTTCAAGTTGAGTGCATCTCCAAAAATAAATAATGACTCCAATGATGTCTACCCGCATTGCCCTACCTGCTGATATTGGGATACATCACATCCAACCATCACAGCTTCTTACACACCTCATGATTAATACTATGTCTGAATGCTTTAATATATTGAAAAATGCAAGAAAGAAAGCTGATAGAAGACATTTCCCAGTTATGTTGATAACAACATAATATATTTTACATTTACATGTATCTAAAACTAGTAAATGTAAAAAGTATTGCTACATTTTAAGTGACACCTTTTCTAAACAGGGAACACAGGGAGTCAACCTAAAAATGTTGCATTCCCATTAAAAAGTTTGCTTGTAAGTTTAGATATGTAGAATACTTTGAATTAGTCATGTATATTATTATTCAGTCTTTCAAATGCATCATGAGTCTTGTGCGTCACTGCTGAGATAGTTCCATGTATGCACTAAATATAATGTGGAGAATTACATTCAGAATGTCTTGTATTCAAGCTGAGACCATCATTTAATAATATTTCTTATGTTGTATAAAGTTGTTTCACCTGCAAGACCAGGATGCAAGTCTCAAATAAAAAGATAAAAAGCAAAGACGTCATTCTATGTAGTTACAAGGAGATTTTATTTAACATTTTTGTGTACAAACAGGCTGCAAATGCCTTCCAAACATGTTTGTCCTCAGAATACGGTATTCCTTTTTACAGTTCTACAAGCAGAACATTGAATATTGAACAGGAACAAGAGTTGAAAAAATTGAGGAAGGTAAAAAGTGGTTGATCAGCAAGTCTCATCCTCAGCTTTATACGTTAAGTGTCGAAACAAAACTATCATGTTTCCAAAGGTTAAATTAGTCAGATTTAGTCAGTTGGATGTCGTAGAAGTGGCAGTAGAGGGTAATTTGATAGTATTACTATAGCATGGACATGTAATAATCACCAGGGTCATGTACAATAAATGGACGAGATTTGTAACTTTCGTATAGAGCAATATGTTCCATATCTTCAAACTATTCCACAGAAAAATGTAAGCTTTTCTACTTGATTTAATTTGTCATGTACAGAGGGACCGAGGTTATGGAGGGTACATGCAGTTACACTGACAATCAACAGACCAAAAACAATGCAGATTTAGAGCAATATAAGACTCTTGTCCTCTACCACATACTGACAGCTTGGCTTTTCAATAAGACGAGAGGCGTACCGGCTCAACCCTCGACGGTAACGCGTCAGTGGACAATAAATAAAACGGAAACCAAATAATGTACTCTCTAGTATAATACATATTATACAACTCCATGGGAAATGATAACAGTTTGAGTTGCGTGAACTCACAGAATCTACCTTTTTAAATTGACAGGAACCTGCATCTGCCATTCAGTTATCTAAACCAGATAGCTCCACAATCACAGTGGCCAGTCTGTTGTACAACACATCAAACTACAGAGATGAGCAGACGCTGCAGGAGTAGGGAGTTCAAGCGTGTTTGCAGTTGTACACAGTGGTTGTGATTCTTGGACAAGATAGTGACAAACAGTTGTAACCTTAACAGGATGTTCAATAAACAGACTGTAACATAAGACTTATATTTCCCCAAAGAAAGCACACCATATACAGACCATTTTTCAAACATTAATTTAGCTTCAGGTGATATCATATCATAAATAAATAGATGCAGTAGACCTTCTTATACCGAACAGGGACAAAACATAAATAAATTAGAATAAAAGGCATTAAGCGGAAACGTTAAGAGCCAAACAAGGAGAAGGGCAAGAAAGTCTGTCTTTTGCCCAATTAAGACTGACTTTAACAGTTTGAATTGCAGCATCACAGTAAGATGAAGGTGGCAGGTAGAGCGGGCATGTACAGTATGAGCTAAGACCGTGCTTAAGGTTAAGGTCCTGTCTTAGTCTTTAAGAGATGAAAGGTGTGTGGCTGTCCTCAGCAAAGGCAACACGAGACTGAACAACGTTTCAGAATACCACAGGCGCAAGACCAAAAGGAAAGTGTCGAGGCACGATAGGGTAGAATAGTGTAGGCAATCGGGACTTGTTGAAGAGGTGACTAACGAATGAATTAATGAATGAATGGTGGATTCATCCTCCGTCTCACATCCGGACATATTCGATGATGAAACATTGTGTGCATGCTACAAAAGGCCAAAATTAGTGAAAGCACATAAAAAGGCATAATGACTTTCAGAATAAAATCTGGACATTGTTGTTTCTGGGGTTGATACAATAATGATGTTTTTAGTCTATTTTATCATGTGCATATGAGTGTAAATGACCTATCAAGAGAGTTGATATGGGTCCAAAAGGAAAGACTCCTTAAAGTAAACTTTAAACGTGTTATCAATAACACTGACTCCTATACGCCGCTCCCTGCGTTATCTTAAACACAACCACACACAAGCCCTTATCAGATCCACTAAACTGGTGTTTGCGCTTCAAGGATAGTTCCACATGTTTTGTGAACCTGTCCTTTAAATTGGTCAGAAAAGGACATGCTGTAATAATGTAAACTAAGATCCTCACGGGTTACCAGCATCCCAAAGTCTGTGATGACACATTTATGAACAAGACAGCAATAGCAAGACCAAAAAAACAAAAAACAAAATAAAAATAAAACATGCCTGCATGTTAAATCAAGGACACCGAAATTAAAATGAGAAATGGATAATTTTAGAATCCACAAACATTCTTTAGAGCTTTCCTTTAAATTGGCTATTGAGTTGTTCACCTTCAGGCTCAACAGGATGCAGAAGAGTTAAAGAACATATGCATGAGATAAATAAAAAAAGATGTCAGAAGATGAAACAAAACAATATTCCTTCATTATAACCAACAGATATGCTCTTCAATGGACATAAATGCAGAGTGCTCGCAGGTTATTTAAATTGTAATACAGTAGTTCTACATCTGCAGCCACAGATAAAATGGTACAAAAAAGTCACTGTCATATGTGTGTGAGTGTGTGTGCTCGGTTATGACATTGCATAATGTCTACACTAGACGGGCGACGGCCTCTGGATGTGAGACTTTCTGCTGAGGAACACCCAGCAGTTAAAGAGCTTGTGCCTTTTCCACAGCAGCATACAGTAATGTAACTACAATGTGTGTGTTACCTTCATAATAATATCTAAATGAATAATCAATAGGCTGGACAGAACAGCTGAGTAAGATTCTATAAGAACAAGGCTAAATCCTGCTTATTTACTGCAGGACTTGAAGTCAAGGCTAAGACCTACCACTTTCTTAATCAGACAGAAAAATAGCTCACATAGAAAAAGAAAAAAAACAATCCCCTCCCACCAGGCCTCCAAAATAAATTACAATAATAGCAACAATGATTATACTGTATAACAAAAAGAAAGAAAAAAAATACAACTTTAAGATTATGTACATACTGTATCTGTAAATACAACTGCTTCCTTTTCTCCTAGAAACAAACGATCAACATATTAATTTGGCGAGATGTTCTATGTTACAATAACAAGGACATTTTGTCTGCAAAGGTATGAACACAGACGATTCCTATGTTAAAATATATTGCTTCCTCAATATTCAAGCTGGAGACTACCTTGAGACACAAACAACACAAAAACAGGAAATTTGCTTTTATGGTTTTGAAAAATGCAGGCAGTCAGATTGCAGTGTATTATTAATCCTCATGTTTCCTTGTATAATGTCTTACAGTCTCTTTCAAGCTGCAGTGAGGGTTTGTTTACGTTGTAAACACACAAGTGTTGGCTTCCTTACACGAAGAAGAAAAGCCAGTTTTGTGGCAGCTCTGGATGTTCATTTTTAAACTCCTACAAACAAATGTTTCCTCTTGCCTTCTCAGTAAGAACGTGCGGAGGTTATGTAAGACTTGGTTAGAATGTTTCCCAGAAGGACATGAAGCAATGTTAGAGATGGATCAACATATTTTGTCTTGAGAGATGATGATTGTCCAAAATAAACACACACAGAGGGTAATGCCCAAACAAAAAAGATATATGGAATTTCTTATTTGTTGACAAAATATATCAAGAAAGACGTATTTTGCTCAATTATGGACTGATTTGGACAACTTCTTGTCGTATGAACTACAACTGTCTACAAGCTGTAGAGGTTCAATGTTAAGACAAACAAAGAGCACGGTGGAGAAATGTGAGGGCAGACGTGCCCACATCGTCACTGAAGGTAGAGGGAATCATATTCAATATTAGGAAACGGGAGACATGAACCTCAAGGACCTCGCATCCTCTGAGCTTCGAAGACCAATGGCGCCCTCCTGTGTTTGAGGGAGGCAACGTCAGAGACGTCCTTCCCAGCTGCCTGAGCCTAATGTAATCTGATCAGTTAGTTCAAAAAACATACTACTACAGGCTCACTTTGAGCCACGGCCCGTTTCTATTTCGCTCCTTCATTGTCAAAGTCTCAGGTTCAGCAGAGTCAACGTTAGCTCTATACTTCAGTGGAGAAGAGGATGCTCTGTCGTTTACTGTCTGGGGTGGGGATCGTCTCAAGCTGGAGGAAATACAGCAACACTTGGACCTGCAATAAAAAGGAAAACCGAAGAAAGACAAATGAGGTTGTGGTTGCTCAAGTGCAACATTTTTTGCAAAAAGCTTCACAAAATACTACTCGACAAAATGCCAGATGAAGATTTTAATGGCGCACCTGCGCCATGACTTCCAGGGACCAGCTGTCCCCCATACTGATGGGTTGGGTGGGGTTAGTGGGGATCTTGCTGTCCTTCTCGGAAGGCCTCAGCAAGGTCGGCCCAAACACCGTAGCCAGGTTGTGGAGAGACATCTTGTTGATGCTTTCCTTCTCTGCCACCCTGAGCAGAAAATGACAGACATGTCCATCAGTGGCGTGGAGAGATCACGGGAGCACAAGAAGGTGATGTTAATGTGCAGCGATTGAGCTGTGTGTTGCTCGTACAAATATGTGAATATCAAAGATACTAAAGGTCTGACAGCAGAAGAGAAAGTATATTTGAAAAGGGACATTGTGCAATAAACAGATACATTGAAAATGGACATTCATTTTACCCCTGGCATCCACGGTCAAACAAACATTGAACTTTCCATAGTTTTTCCCAATAATAGTTTCCTTCCTTCACTATACATTTAAAGTTCAAACTATAACTTTTCACCGTCTACAACAGACTCTTGCAAAACTTTTTAAAAGTTGTATCTGCATTGTTAGTGCTCACATACTGTAATGTCTGAGCCTCTAGTTATTTAAAATCATCACACTAACCAGGAGACGCTGTGCTGTTGAATGATATCCCACAGTAGTGACTGCATTTGCTTTAATGGTGTAAATGAAAAAACCCAAACCACACAAAAGGACGCCATCTTGAAAACAAGTTATTTTTAAGATTATATCAACATTTAGATAAACATGGGACACAAAATTACATTCAAATCGGCGTTCCATCTACATAATATGCAAGTGTGTGTGTGTGTGTGTGTTTACCTTTTCATGTGATCCAAAAGGAAAAGGAATGTGACGAGGTTGGGCTCAGGCAGTGACAGCAGTAAGTTCAACATACAGCTCTCTTTGGCAACACTATCAGACAGGGCTGCACAGAAAGAAGGGATATTGTACATCAACGACAAATGAAGGACTTGTATCTGAACAACCCATAGTAGACATTAAGTAGACGTTAAGTAGCTGTAGAGAGCTGCAGTATGTTCGAGAATTGCCTTGAGACTTACTGATGCCGCCTGCAAAATTGGGGTAGAGGTCATCAGTGAAGAGCGGTTCTGGCAGCTCTCTGAAGTACAGCTTCAAGGTCCCGGCGATGGCATTGACGTCCATCTCACTCATCATCACTGACACATCTTTATGATCTGCAGGAGAAAGACAAGAACAACATGAAGACGGGAGGCCGAGCCCTCAAAGGAAGCTGATAAGATGGGGAAACACCTCGGCACAAGAAGCTCCATGCGTCATTATTTTTCATCAGATTTACAGTAAGATATACACACTCAACACAAGATGAAATAAAAAATAACACACACACACACACACACACAAGGTCATGTATAATTAGTTTGTACATCTGGTTAATCATTGGACATCAGAGAAAACATGTTGACACAGAGCTAGAACAATGATCACCTGATCAACAGAAACAGAAAGATTAGAAAAAGGGGTTTCCTTCAGGTAATAATCAATATATCTTCTCAGCCATCTTTCCTAGAAATGCATCGCAGTTAAACTGTTATGACCATGATGGTTACAAGTGACGGCAGTACGAGTTAAATTAAAGACGCTTTTACTTTTATAGTATACTCACTAGTGTCAAAGGCGGTCTTCAAGTTCTGAATGTCAGTGGCCACTCCTGATACCCTGTAGATGCCCACCTCCTCCATACCCCTCCTTTCAATTTCCTCTAGGCACTGCCGGACAATGTAGGGCACCTTGGAGCGCTCTCTCCTGGACGGAGACAAACATTGACGATCAACAACAAGCAGTTTATATTTAGTGAAACATTGCACAGCATGAATGCTGAATAAACAAAACATTGTTATGACTACTTGAGAGGCTAGTTATGCCTCTGGCTCTTTGTTTGTGTTTAAATGATTTATCTGCACTAATTAAGTTTTGCTGGGTAAATCAAGGAAACCCACTTGTTATCTCTAATCTTCATTTACTCATCAGCAGCAACAATGGCCAAAAAACACAACACATTGATGCTTCTACTACCTGCCACATGTGAGGGCTCTAACATTTGCAGCACTCAAATTACAATAAAAGTATATAAAATTGAACCCTCACCATAACATTGTAGGATGTGAGGAAATAAAGTAAAAGATTAGCACATAGAACGGTGTTTTTCAACCTTTTTTGAGCCGAGGCACATTTTCTACAATAAAAAAATCCTGCGGCACACCAACAACCCAAGAAGTTTACAAAATGTCACATTGTAGCATAATACAGCATATATGGTAGGTCATTGTTGTGCTACCTACTGACATGGAAGAGTATTTCATTACTAGGCCAGCCACTTTATTGCAGGCTCAGATGCTCAACAATGACAAATTATTTGTGGCAACTAAATAATATTTTTTGGACCAATTAAGTGAAATTAGACATATTCCCACGGCACACCTGACGATCTCTCACGGCACACTGGTGTGCCACGGCACAGTGTTTGAAAATCACTGACATAGAATGCATAGAAGAAGAGGAGGCCCGAGGAACGCCGTTGACGGATGCAAAAATGTGCCCTGATAGACGTCAACTCACCTGGTCACTGTGGAGATCTTGACACCGAACACACCCATGGGTTTCCGTGAGGGCATCCTCTTCAGGCTGAACTCTCGGCTGGTGAACTTCATGGAAAGTTTAACCTCGATCTGACACAGGGAAAAAAAGGGCTTAAAGTTGAAACCGGTTTACAAGCCCGACATCCAACTGCGATGGCTTTCCATGATCCGAGGGAAATCCTGCCATGTTAAAACCAGATGTGGACTTCGCAGAGATAACTGCGGAACCACTTCCTGGAGGAATTGTTTCAAATGGTCCTCACCGATGTGCGCTCCTTTAATATGAATGTACGGCTGCATTGGAGCTACAAAACATTGACGCCTATGATGAGTATTTTGAGAAACTAGAAGCTGCCAACTTTTTAAACGCGTGGGGAGGAAATGCAGGAAAAGGTAGAATCAATCGACTCACCCCGTTCATGGGAATAACCGTTCTCTGCCAGTCTTTGCCTTGGAGAGTCGGAGGGTCAAGCTGGTGGAGATAACACAAAAGGATATGTTAGCTTATATGAAAGGACATTTCATTTGACTACAGAGGTATTTCATGACATCCACACAGTTGATCCTTATATATCATCAGTAGTGATTTTTTTTTTAATGAAACAATTTAAATGGTCTACAATCATGTTTAAGATTTTTGAATACATGACTTTTACTTGTAATGGAGTTTCTCTACATTGTTGCATCGGACATGTTACTCAAGTCAAATATATGAACACTTCTTTCACTGCTACACATGTTTGTTGGAAATTAAAGAGGTTTATAGGCCATATATAATATATAAATATATAATGTATATTTACTTTGTTAAGATTAAATGCAGCATAAAGTTATAATTGCATCAACAGTACAAATCTTCCCTCTATCTTCGTGGAATGTTTTCAAAGGTGGGTTTGTTGTACGTTACAACGCTTTATTGTATTTCCATAAATATGATAAACAAATCTAACTTGTTTAAGAGACATGCCATCTGGGCCAATACAATCTGAGTACACACACAGATCTAACACAACAAAATAAACATACACTCTATACTGTATGTTGAATGTCTACCTAAGCCTCTTCTGGCCGTGCGTAAAGCTCGCTCATGTTTCTCATAACTGGATCTTTCACTGCTGAGAGGGCTCGTTTGAGCCATTTATCTACAAATAATTGCATTCCATGAAAAAACAGCAAAGCTCCTTTTTGCTTCCTGATAAAGTTTTTGGCCAAGAAATATGATTTTATCTTCCACAGCCTTTATTGGTGGAAGGTTTAGCAAGCCCTGTGCTGTTGAACAGCATTTCTAATAAATCATAGATCTGTGACACTGCATCGTGTTTAATGCTGACGTGAAGCAAACAGCATGAGATGAGGCAGTTTGGAAACGTGACACCTATGAGTGAAACGTGAAAGAAGACAACAATTTTTAGAGCACATTCAGATGGATAAAGGCCTATTTATACTATGTTGTTGATTAGGCCTATAAGCATGAAGATTGAGAGATAACTGTAAATGTTGTATGTTTCTTAGGTTAATGAACCAACACCTGGGTGGTATATTTGACTAAATGTGTTTCTAATACATGTAAATATGTTGCTTTTGATCATACAAGTGTTCAAAAATATAATTTGTTGATATTATAATAAGGATATAGTAACTCACAGTGTCTGTAGACACTGAATAAATACAGTATTCTATGAAATAATCTCATTTTAATCTCAGCCTACATCTGTTTTTTTACTGCACTGTTTTGTGGGGAGTAATTAACCGTCTCTCGTCGTGCCTTAGTGTTTGTGTAACTGCTTACATTTTGAACCCCAAAACATGTCAAATCCCCACATACAGTACAGGGATTAGAGTATATTGATGCAGTACATTGTGGCTGATAATACATCGTGAATGAAGATAAATAAACATTTAAATACATGTATTAGAAACACATTTAGTAAAACATACATGTTGGGGATTTACTTCCCAACACCTGGGTGGTATGTTTCTGGCAAGTTAAGGGTTATTTAATTCTATTCTAAACTCATTTGGTTGGTTAACCACTAAAACGGAACAGTAATCTGAGGGAAATAGCAGCCATTGTAGCTTCAACTGGAGAAGGGAGGGGCAGTTTCTTGCCCAGGATTTACCAAAATCCTGCTGAGCAACTTTCTCACCACTCTGGGTGGTTTGTTTTGAATGACATCATCTTGAAGATGTGGTGCTGTCACCGGATTACCAAAGGAACCACTAGGTGGAGCATGTGACTGTAAATCACAGTTGGCAGAAAGGCTGCTGCAATTTGAACAAAGTCTTAAGGATAAAGGCTGCTCTAAATTAATATATATTGCATTTTTCTTTGACTGGTTCATTTCAATATCACATGTATAAAAGGGGACGGCCATTAGTATGTATTAGTATAGTTTTCTCATGGTTTTGTATTTTCTTCAGTTTTTGTTTTTTTTTGTTTTGAAAAACACCAAATAAGACATCTTTCAGACCCCGAGAGAAGATCCATTTGTGTTTTTGAGGGTGTGAGGTGAAACAATGTTCAGAGATGTATGATCTCACGCACAAAGACATACACAAACACCTGCTCCGCTGTGGGTGGAGGAGGAAGAGAAGGAGGTTTTTAGGAGGGGTGAATCAAAGACGAGACTCGTGTTTTTACATAATCTCTCCGTCCATCTGCATCACTCTCTCTCTCTATCGTATCTTTGCTTTCTCTCGGTTGACCTTTTGAGTGACACTTGATGCCGTCCTCATCAGCCAGTCTCACAGCCAGGCTGGTGAGGACAGCATCTCTGGGGTTTTATTTTGGGGTTTTATCAGGATATTGGGCACCTTTTACGAATGGCGCACCAGATAGTATTGATGTCTGTTACTCAATAGCCATTATAGCCTCTGGACCGTGAGTCATGTTGTGAACAGCTTCGCCAGGCAGCACAGTGAGTGATAGCTCAATGGGATGAAAATTATAGCTTTGTGTCATTTTATCAGAAATGATGCACATCCTCTAAACAGCGATATCTCTCCATATAACCAATCGCCATCCATCCATAACATATTAGGGTAATTAATATAATCAGCAATTTTTACATCATGCTCAGTTTAAGTGGCTCACTGAGCAATAATATGGATTTCATGCTCCGTGGCAGTGATGGTGACATAACTGCATATCAGTAATAAGTCATGTTGGGTCTGCTGAAACGGGTGAGGGGGGGTGACGTCATGTCATACCGGGATCTGTCCTTTCCCCATGATGCGGTCTGTGCTCTCTCCATCGTCTTTGTTCGGCTTGGTCTTGTTGTAGCACTTCTCATAGCAGAGCAGCCTCAGGGTCTGAGAGCCCTCCAGCTCAATCTCAAACTCCTTCGGGGAAGACAAATAAAATGGTTGTAGGGAGATTATATTTCATTCGAGTACAACAACAACAATATACCTTGAGAAAAAATCGGCATCCAACTGACATCTTAATAAATACTTCTCACCACACAGCTGACCAGCATTCCCTGTAATTATGTACGGGGGCACTCTGCATATGTTTTGCACATCCTTCTGAGGCCCACACTGTGTTGGTTCACTTAGCATTTGGAGAGATGTGAGTCATCACCAGCAGCTCCTCATTAGCTGATATTATTTCCACCTTGCTGAGCAAAATCCTCAAAGAGTCTTTGGGTCCACGATGGAAAAAAAGAATTGTGCCATGGATGAACCGATCCACTGATTGTGTCTCAAAGCTCTCCTCTGTACCGCTAACATCCAGCTGTGCCATCAATGCAATCGGGTTGTGCATATCTGCGTGCATGCGTACAGTATGCATACACAGTTGGGCTTACTCAAAGATAGCCAGCTAACTGATTACAGAACCAGATGTCAGATGCATGACAGCAGCACAAACTGTACCAAGAAGAAAATGTGCATGTAAAAATTCCTTTAGAAGGCCTTCAGGCGACGCAGACACTGCGGTGTATTTTAGCCTTGACTCATCAACTGACCCCTATATTATCTACAAAGACTCTGCCAGGACATTTCATTCCAACTGGGACACGTACAGTTGCATGCTTATACTGTGCCAGTCTCTTACCTCGTTCCATTTGGGTTCAGTAGTGTATCGATACACTCTCGTCTTGGCTTTATTTGAAAAGAAGCCAAAGGAATCCACCTCCAATGTGCAGTAGAGATCTATTGGACAGGGGAGTATTGAAAACATACGACATTTATAAGGCTACTGAATTGTTCGGTGGATGCATTACAGTCGCATTTGAACTGGCTTAATGTTAGACATTATCCCCAGAAAGCAACTTAGGAATCAGTCAAGTATAATTTCTCCAAATGGTTTAATGTTGCCATTTTGAGATTCAGTAAAAATACCAAACGAGAATTAAAAAAATGTGAATCCCTGCAAATTAAACTAAATCTAAGTAGTGAAACTTGGAAGATGAACCACAACTGAAAGTAAAATCTGAGGGAAACACGTACTTCTAAAAGTCTCCACACGAAAAAACCCTGTAAAACACAGTTTTCCACTGCTCTGTGGTCAAATTAAAGTTGAGCTTTCTGAGTAACTCATTTTGTCTGATTATATGTATTTTCTGTTGTCTGCATGAAGGCTAAAGGTGCGTGACTCACTCAAGCTCTGTTTGAGGCCGGAGGCAGAGTGGACGATTACATTCAGGAACCCGTGGAGACCGGGGGATTCATCCTCTGGAAAAACAGTCAGAGAAGAAAAAAGACAGCGAGAGGGGATTATAAAAGCATGCAGATGTCTTGTTTGTTTTGGAGCAGATTCAGACATGGAAGGAAGGGATAAAACAGCCTTGTACAGTATGAAACATGTGGCTCTGTGCACTTTTTGTCCCCATCTGAATCACAACCATCATGAATCAAAATCATCAATCTTCCCAGGGCAATTTTTTGGCTTTGTGCATTATTTGTTTTTGCGAGTATCTATACGGAATTTTAAACATACAATACATGATTATATTGCATATAGTATATGCTTATAATGTATTTTGAAGAGACAACTACTACAACTATGGGAATTAAAATACACTATGATTCTTGTCAATGAGCGACCAGCAATTATGAAGTGTTATGATACAATAAGTCATTATAAAATGCTTTATAATGTTTTATGATGATTGTTATGAAGCAATATGTATGTTTATGGTTGCATATTATCATATTTATACAGTGCTACAAGCAGATTATAATGCATTACAGGTAGGTGTATAATGCATTATAGACATGAGTTTCATAGAAAGTCCTCCCACAACTTTCAAAAGTCAAAAATGTCCCTTACCTTCTTTGTTGATGCTGAGTGGGATGTGGTGGACCGTCTGCAGCTTGACACAGGAGTTGGTCAACATCTGCAGCTCCATGGAAGTCAAGGAGGAAGTTTTCACACCTTGAGGGAGGACAATACATGTAGACTGTAAATGACATGTTGGTCTATCTCTCTGGTTGTTGGATTATTAGTTGCTAATGTACATGTATCCACATTCAGCCTAAACGTTTGGTGTAAAGTGTCTTGGATGTTCTTCGCAAATAAAAACAGGACATTTTACAGGACACCTACATTTCTTCTGCTGTTCCTTCATTATCTCCCTCCACTCTGCACGTTCATAGTCGGACGAAATCAGGAAACTGTAACCCTGAACACACACAACATGGCGGTTATTACTTTAACGATTAATGTGGGGAGAGGCAGACTAAAAGGATTTGATGTGTCATCTGTACAAACATGCAATATCAACATTTAAACCGCATTCGTGAATTCTCGCCCCGCAAGCTTTACCAGATGGAAGATATCAGACAGAAACTGATACAAGAAAGTCCAAGTATGAGACAGATGAAGGAGAATTAATCTTAAGGAAGATAAGCTAGGGGATATTGTGCTTCGTGGGAATGAAGCGGAGGACGACAAAAATGCAGTAAAATGAGAAGAACAGATGAAATATGGAGAAGGAGAGCGTTTGGGGAGCAGTAGGAGGATGCTGATGAAGTTGGAGAGTGTTATCACCTTGCCGTTCTTGTTGTAGACCCTGATGGGCAAGCTCGGAGACGTTAACAGGAGCAGAGACTCCTGTTCTGACAGCTTCTTCTTGAGTCGGTCGATGACTTTTGAACCCTTGTTGCCTCTCTGAAATCACAGAGGTGAAAGGTCAATGTCTAACCCGAACCTTTCTTTCTTGGTTCTGAACAGGTTTTTTTGTAAAACAGGGTTCATCCACGCTACCTTCTCTCTCTGAAGCTCACTGCGGAGGTGTGAGATCTTGACCTTCATGGCGTCCAGCTCTTCGTCAGGGACCTGGGGGATGGTAAGGGGCTCGGTCTCCTCGGGGCCCTGGAAGGTCAGCTCAGTCAGGGGGATGTACCACTTACTGTCGTACTGTTGGTTTTTACTGCATTGGGAAGAGGAGGGGGGGTGGATGATGAAGGATGAGTAACAAAGATGGATGCGAAGGAGGAGTGGTTTGATAAAGATGGATAAAAGATGTGGATGAAGGGGGAGGAGACAGTGGAAAGGGGAGAAAACATTGTGTTTATGAAAAAAGTCAAAAAGTATTTTTCTTTTGCAAAAAATAAGTAGGTACATAGAATAATGCATTTTAAAATATACTGATACTAACATAAATATTTCAGAAATATATATAACTAGACCAGCACAATGAGTCTTCTATCTCGAAATGGATAGCAATAAGTCAGTGTGTTTACTTTTCCAAATTACTTTTGAAATCTTGTGTAACTCAAGTCTTAGAGATCTCATTAATAATGGGATTTTAACCGAAGAAAGACATTTCAAACTGTAATGACATATGATTTGATAAATCCAACCATCTTCTGCACCACCACACTACTGCAATGTTGGTATTCTATAGCACACAAAACAGTCCCTTGCAACGTTTCTTACCCTCCGATCTGTTTCTTCAGCTTGGCGCAGAGCAGCAGATCCGTGAAGAGGAAGACATGCCGCAACTTCCTGGCGCCCTCCACCAGCTCCACCATGAAACTGTCCCTCAGAAGCTGACGGCTCTGTGACGACAACAAACAACAGCGTCAGTAACACTGTTCCAACTGGTGGGCAGGTTTAGCTTGCAGAGCTTTTATATCGGTGCTGCATCCCAAAGCTGTATTCATTCCCCTCTCTTTTACCAGCAAGACAAAAGAACAGAGTGGAGATTCAAGTTCTTCTTGCTACTCCATCATCAAAAATGTCAGTTTTCCCTAATCATCCGTGACAAAGCTCATGTGCAACCTACTGATGTTAATTGAATATGAACCAAATCATTACCTCAAAAGTGTGGAGGGTCTTGCATTCATTTGCATTAATTTCACTAATCGCCCGGAAAATGCTTTTGTCATATTCTGGTATGATGATCCAGGTTGTAGAGGAATGAATGAGGTAAAGGCAGACTGGGAACCGCTGATGTCAGACTATATAATGAGATGTGTAATACTGTCATTTGCCAAAAGGGGACAGTGATGTCTTTTTCCAAATATGAACACATTTGGACTTGGAACAATAACATGGAGCAGAGAAATGGCAAACCACAACTCAGAAAAACGACCCACCTTCACAAGCTCACAACCCTGGTTTTACTTGTGGTGCGGAGTTTAACGAACGACGAGGCAGGAGAGGTGCAGCTGATAATAAAATAACATTTTGTATTTGAACTTAGCAGGCAAACAAAGCAGGTAGGATTTTTCTTTTGTTGGGGAAGTGACCTTGTAAATGCACAATATAGTACATTTCTGCTCTGGCTTTTGTCCTTTTGATTGCACAAATGATAATTTGTGTAACCAAATCAATTTTCAAAAGTCAGAAATGCGTGTTTTGGACATTTGAAAAAGTATCTGTTCAATTCTGATTAGTCTGCAAGTCTCAAATGGATTTCACCCACGTTGATGTCCCCGCTCCCGTCCCCTTCCTTGTCCTCCAACCCCCCGCCATCACGACCACACAGCAGCAGAGCACACTGAAGTGGAGCTGATGTGTACGAGAGGTTTATGTGCTTACAAACCCTGACTGGACATCTGCTGGCAGAGGATCATGCCGTGTCAGTCGGAGTTAAGGCTTGTGCATGATGGAGCGGGAAAAGGGAGGGTGACAAAGACAGAGTGAGCCTGAGAGTTTATCAAAAGGAAAGTAAACGGATCAAAGAGAACGGCGAGACGGAGAAAGCAGGACGAAGAGAGACAGAGGAATACATGTCACGCCGCAGTTCCTTACTGTACTGATACCAAACCATGTGACAGGCCCACTGCAGAGATCTATCGGTAAGGCGTTTCTTCCTGCAAGCACACATGAAGATGCTGCAGCAGATTACAATCATGTTCTGATCCCCAAAGTAAGGATCTATAGAAGTCCAATTCCCAGTGGTGGGTGTAATTATTCATTACCATGTAGATAATGAAGTCCACAATGATGACGGCCTGTGATAGATAATTTAGCTTCTGTCTATTGGCATATTTCTCTAATGGCAACTGTGATGCTGTGATCTGTCCGACCGCACACAACATCTAATTTCCGGATCCAGTTTGTGTTGTAATACAGAGATATGATGACATTGCTCTTTAAAAGAGTCTCTGGTAGGTATTTATCATTCAGTCCCCATCTTTGGGCCTTTGATACCACAAGAATGGCACATCTATGAAGTGATTCCACATGCATTGTAATCTCCTGAGGATAATGCCTCACTAAGATATAAAACAAGGCCCTGTACCAACTCTACATGCTGTCAGGTTGGTCTATATTTAGGTTGAGTACAGTACAGTAGTGAGAAGGAAACATTGGCCACAATGTGCCGCTTAGTTTTGGCATGTTACTCGAATAGGACATTAGGAATGAGGCATACTAGTGCTTATGCTATACTGTGAAGATACACACGAATATGAAAAGCAAGTCACCATCGTGTGCTGTAATGTGATCGCAGATTTTAAGTTTAAAGGGCATTTAATCCATTGCCAATTACATTTAGTACATATAGGGATTATTCTGTCATATGTAATATATAAATATAAGTAAAGAGTTCCCAGCCAGAATATCTGCAAAGGAAAAGACAGTCAGCGACATCTTCTGCTGGTTTTGACCAGACTTGCACTGCAGCCACACATTAGACTCTTGTTGTACAGTTCTATACTTATTTTCACATTTGTGTAATTACTTCTTTCTCCTGTTTGTATTTTTTTACTTTTCAAAGGGTAACTGTATCCAACTGTGCTTCTGATGATCCTGATTTTCCAGCCAGCTAGTGTTGGCAACACGCTGCATCCAGCTGTAGCGTGGCACTATGGTGCGACTCTACTTCACCAGTTGGCTGTGGTCACAATTACGTCAGACCACACCTGATATGTTTATCCTCCTTCTAAAATGTAGTTTAGATTATTCTGTTTTCTTTGGATGGTAATCGGAGAAGACAACACACAAATTCTGTTTATTGAAAATAAAGTACAAACGATTAAGAAGGATTACTATACACAAAGCACCCTAATTGACACATTTACAAATGCGGACTCATGCTCATCTCACGATGAAGAGACAAAATAAAGGGAGGGATAACAACTAGATTAGGGCCGCGCAGGCTTCCAACTGTGGAAGTGAATGGGAATCATCTGAAGGGATAAAGCAAGACTGGACATTATAATACTGCACAACCTGCAAAATCAAATATGTCATTGAAAACCCTTCACAAAGGTTCAGAATGAATGGGTTATGAAAATCATTTTTTGATCAATAATAGCCTAAACAATGCTGTTCTCGCGAGTTATGTTATGTTAAAACTGAATGAAGACTCGCTGAAGGACCACAGATACTGTTTTCTTCTTGTTTAATCAAGGTTAATAGTTTTATCTTCGAATGCAGACATATTGCAGTGCCTATAGAAGTAATCTGATGAATTTAAAAATGTGCATTGCTCTGCTACCGGGGGAAAAGACATCCTTAACAAACCAGCTGTCTCAGCACATCAGATGACATTTTCACAATATTAAAACAGCCAGTAGGAGAAATCTGACTATCTCGATTTCTCATAATAGCTGACCGCAACATCAGCAGCACCAAACGTGGAAGGAGAGCGACGTGAGGCAGAGCGAGCTGACAGCACAGAACGCAGATTAAATATTGACCATCTCTTGGAGGAGCCTTGCTGAGAGCGTGTGCACGAGTAATGGCATGGATTTACAAAAAAATCCATGTTTATTTTTAGAAGACACGCTTGAAGGGGTTTCTCTGCGCTTGTGTGTTTTGCTGTTGTGTACAGTGTGTGTAAAAAATGTGTGTGTGTGTGGGGAGCAGTATGTGTTATGATAGAGTGAAAAGACAGACATACAGACACTTGAAAGTGGTCGGCATTTCTGCTCGAAACGCACACACACTCACACTCACACACACACACACACACACACACACACACACACACACACACACACACACACACACACACACACACACACACACACACACACACACACACACACACACACACACACACATTCCCATCAGGGGCACATCTTTCCCACAGGAAAACAAAGAGGATCGAGGAGGTGAATTGAGATTTAGGCAGCGCCATCATTTGCATTTTAATTAAGCAGCTTCTGTTTGTCCCCTCCCCTCTTCTGGCTGGGCCACGGCCTCTGGGGGCCACTTGTACTGCTCTGCTCTCGCATGCCTCCACAAACCTATACAAACCACAGGTTACTCACTGCTGTGTACACAATGAGGGTACGAGTGACACTTCAGCGCCCCCTGAATCCTCTTAATTTCAGGTCAGATTATTTTAATGAGCGCTTTGGCCTCCTTCCTGTTTGATCACTGATCTTATCTGAACGTTTTTGCCGCTTCCAATGGGCTCTGCAGCAAATAAATGTTGGTCATGTTGCCCACAACAGAACGTAAGGTCAACGTCATGCTAATGTTTAGAGACTCAATGTTCCTTTGACCTTTGTGACTGTTTGACCAGCTACTACTGTACACAGCGCAATGTGCAGCCAAACCACTCGATAAATAAGGGCAGGAACCTACTGTACAAATTAAATAAATGTAATTTTGCCTACACAATTTGTCGACAAAACATGGGTAAAAATAATAATCAGGGCAACTCCTTCACTGAGTCGATCAAAGGCCTGAGATTCCCCTTGGATATCAGAAGCCACAAAAAAAAAACAAATAGGAACTGTTATCAACACTGTAAGGATGTTCACAGACATCGTGGAGAGGTCAGAGAGCAGGTTTAGAGGGTGAGGGTGCACTGACTTGGCTGATCAAATCATTTGATCGTTTTATATGATTACAAATATTAAAACAGCATTACAGATACATCTTCTCTTCTAGAAGTGATTAAAGGTTTATTTGCAGCTGAAGCTATCACTAGTGTTAAGCATCATCCTCTTCATTAAATACAAGACATCCTGTTCTCAACCTTTTCAGGTAACGATAATCTAGTTATATGTTGCAGCTCAGTTGCGGAAATGTAGAGAAAAACCTCAGGCATATTATATACTCTAAAGTACAATATAATGAGCTCCATTGATTTCCATGCGCTGCTTTCATGTATCCATAATAAATATTTGATGACTGGTGTGGCGGTCTGGACGGACTGGGATGGAACCGGGGCCTGCGGGGATGGGAGGGGAAGTGTGTGTGCCCGTGCATGCGCATGTTAAAAGACAAATAAGAGAAAGAGGGCGAGTGAATGGAACAGTGTGTGTGTGTGTGTGTGGAGAGAGGGTGGGGTAATGACCCCACTGTGAGCAGAGGGAGGAGCCATCACAGCCTTTTCTGTCATTCGCTCCCACCCTCCATTTATGAATAATTAACTTGGAAACTGCCAGTCAGAGCGGGCCGATGGCTCATTACAAGGCATTATGTACGGCCGTGTCACGCAAGCTATCAATCAAGAGGCGTCCGTTCAAGTGCGTCAAGTC
The DNA here is from genome assembly GCA_023566465.1 of Cottus gobio. Lineage (NCBI taxonomy): Eukaryota > Metazoa > Chordata > Actinopteri > Perciformes > Cottidae > Cottus > Cottus gobio. Next base: position 11,500,742 of record CM042237.1, read on the forward strand.
ATCTCCGGGGATGACAGAGACAGTGGGGGGTAGGTTGTGTGTGTGCGCGTTAGGGGAGCTGGAGGGATGGGGAGCCAGGAGAGAGACTCAGCAAACACAGAATCTCTCTCAACAAGGCAACCCTGGTATGACCAAATAAGGACATGGGCTCTGCTTTAGGCTGCAGATTGGCGGCTCATGTACGCTCATTTGGCAAAGACTTCATGATTATTCAGGGGGCGGAGTTATGACATCACCATGCTCAACATCAGAGCTGGAAAGAGTTGAACTGATGATAAATATGACTATTGTCTACATCTGTACAATTACCTGTCTGTGGAGAGGGTTGTATCACCTTTGAGTCGTATTTTTGTGAAAACAGTTAATCAAATTTACAGTCTGTATAAATCAGATATTGATGCATTATTATTTGCTCCATTTCATAGTCATCATTTCAAAGATGCATTAAAACTAAAATGTTTTATGCCATAAGAAAACATGCAATAAAGGCCACAACAACTGTACAACAAATTAAATCTGCTGATTAACTTTACTGTCAGGTTTTCTAGTAAAACCACTTAGTTTTAGTCCAGTAAATTAGTATGCACTAATTAAAATACCATACTGCCTATTCACTGTTTGAAGAAGAGCATGCCAATCAGGTGTAAAACTAGACAGCAGAATGTGGCTCATCTCAAGTCATTGGATGTTTGGTAAATCTCACCTCTCCCTTCTTGACAGTCATGGACTGGCGGCGGGGCGTCGTCTCTTCATTGATGCTGGACAGGAAGTTCTGGGAGATCCGCAAGGCGTCCTGCAGAAGCGGGTGGTCCGGGTGGCTGGTGGGCGTGTGTTTGAGCAAGTCCTGGAGGGGAGCGGTATAGGTAGAAATATTAGTTTTGTCCAGTTAAAATAACACATATTCATATATATATATATATGCACAGTACATACTATATTACTATTGGTAAATCAATGAAGCTCCTCTTTTCTTCGCTCTTGAATCCTAACAGGAAACGGTCAAATAAAGTAAAAAGACTTTGAACCACGAGCTAAAAGCTCCCCTCGGAAGCAGAGAAGTCATAACAAGGTTTGCATATAACAAACATAACTTTGGTTGAGTACTGATGGAGAAACTTTTATAAAGATTGTGACAAAGCAGATTTGTAAGAAATACGTGAAATAAAATAAAAAATTACATTTTACATTCTGACAATGTTGTGGAAATGTTCAGTCCTATTTTGATTTGGTTTGATTAATTTCTGAGCAAAAAAAGCAATTATTAAAACATTTCAGATCGTCATTTTTGAGTGACATCATTAAGATGTGCTTCGTCGCTCACTCTTACTTACATGAAGAACCAATGTGCTGCGGGTCACTCGGTCCACTGGTTTATAGAGCAACGCTGTACGTGAGAAAGGAGAGAAACCAGACTGAATTGTTTAAATGTCTGAATTACTCCAATATGCTTTATGGACATAATTTAATAGATTGGAGCAATAAACACTAGCATGATGTGGCTGACCTTCTAGAGAGTTCTTGGCTGTCTGGTCCTTTGAGTCCTTTGGGCTTCTCACCTTCAGGTTCTGTTTGAAAACCAAAGATTTAGGTTGAGGAAACCCCTTTAAAAAGAACTTTAAAAAACAGTTCAGTACAGTTTGTCCATATGAAAACATGGTGAGGTTATTATCCTTGCTAAAGGCACTGAGGTCATCCATTTCCAAATTAATTATACCATCCTCAGCAGCATTTCCCCTCACCATCTTGCTCAGAGTCATGCATCATTACTTAGGCCATTAACAACCCTCAATGATGAATCCCCCATCCTGCATGTAGACACCAGCCTCAACTCTAACTGGTAGGCCTCATAAAACATGGACAAAGACTGATGGTACAACTTGAAAAAAAGACTGGAACATGTACATAAAAAAAGCGCTCAAATATTTAGCCAGAGGTGTGCATTTGCATTTGTATTAATATTAATGATTTGGATAAATATTCCTCATGCAATGAGTAACATTAAAGTGATGAAACATTATTTTTAACGGCTGCATCTGAACCCATTTCTGTAGCTGCTGCTACTGTAATATGACTTTCACAATTCCCAGCCTCATTAGATTGGTTGAATATAACACTGCTAGGAATGTAGATACGTTTAAAACCCGGGGTCATAAAATATATTCTTCTGAGGCCTTGAAGCTGTTGGACCTTGTGTTTAAATATAAATATGAAAATGTATTATGCTGTCCCTGCTCATATACAGTGATACTGAGCTCAGATTTCCCTTTATCAGTGATGAGCATGAGACCAAGCAACCATCCTCTGAACTGTACACCAGTTGACTGATGCACACACACACGTGTAACCGAACACAAACGTGCACGTGCACACACACACACACACACACACACGGAAAAAACTGCCTCTGGCTGCATTTCTATAGAAATATTCAGCATAATTAAATGAAGGCAAGTGCTAAAAGCTACGTGGGTGAATAATGGCAGCACGTTTTGCAAGTACATTGCATCAGGGACGAAACTGTTAAGCAGCTCTTTAGAACAGCTCCTTTGCCTAATAACACATAATTTAACATTCTGCTGCAAGTCAGTTATCCTCTTTGTCATTTTTCTGTGACCAGATGACACTGCCTTTCTCTCACAAACTGTCCAGCTGCAACAAGTGTAACAAAAATAAATGAATAGACAGCTACACAAGGTGTTTTATGTCAACATAATAGTGTTAACCACAGAAACCACACTAGAGATCTACTATGCCAGACCGCTTTGTGAATTTCAGTATCACAACACACTAAATGTGCTGTAGTAGTTAGTAGTGAACACTGTCAGTCATGTCTCTTATCAGCAATTTGGACAAATAAAAGATATTAAGGATATCTTATACAATAGGCAGTAATTATGGGACTACAACAAGTAATTTAGTGTAATGATAACTCCTGTACTTACATCTAAATTAGATACAGCATTGCTTCACATATCAAAAAAAGGAAGAACTTGTGAGACTCAACTGGATAACTTTCTGGTATGAAGGAGGTTTGTACGATCCGATAACAGAGATCACAGAGTCAACTCCTGCAACAGCTCCGAGGTCGGACCTCAGCCAGTAACGAGTTGCTTTTTGTCAGATTCTTTCCCAAAACATCTACAGCGTAGCTTCAATAAAATTAAAAAAAAACACCTATTTCTATCCCTGCTTGGTGTCGTTATCCATTCTTTCCTCTGTCCGTCTTACCTCAGAGATTTCAGCAAACTGCGTGTTCGCCTGGCAGCACTTCTCTGCAGTCTCCACAGCCAGCTCGTAGTTGTCCACAAACGCTCGGTAGACTCCAAGCTGGCTGGCCTGATGGAGAGAGAGAAAAAGAAACAGAGGTTTTTAATGAACATATTAAGTAATATTGAAACGTTTGTCAGTGACTGTCGTCTTGGAAGAGATTGTTTGTGTTTTTGCCACGAAGGCGCAACAAACTGATAAAGGAAACACATTAGAGAAACACAACATTGACAAATGGAGCAGCAGCACATCGTCTGAACCTCCATTAGAAGAAACATATAATTATGAAAATGCTGGAAAGAACCAGTGAGTCACTTTCCTCAAGTTTGAAAAAATTTCACAAATATTTAAATCTTTAGTCCACCTTAAGCCTCTCTGTGTAACTGTTATATTGTAATCTGTAAAATGTCATATCTGATATTTAGTGCAGTCAGACTGCATGTGATGCAGACAATCAAACAAAACAACGACAGAGGACAGACACACAACACGGTGCAGGCCCGTTGCCCTGGCAACCAGCAAAAACGCACAGTGCAGGGGTGAGTAATTAATGATTGGTGTAACGGAGGCTATGAAAACACATTTAGGAAGCTGGATGGCTGAATAAAACTCCAGCAAACGCTGGCTGCCAGCGCTGCGATCCATCTCGACGCGAACAAAAGGACAATCAATTCTCCCGAACAGAAGCCAAAGGAGGAAAGAGTACAGTGGAGATGGGTTTAGTGTGTAATGTTGAGAGCCCCACACACACACACACACACACCAGAAAATCTCACCTAAGAGTACTTAACACATAAGTGTATTAAATATGAATTATTACCTTCAAAGCTCATTATGACCTATCATATTGCTATATTTCAGACCATTTAGCCCCATATAGGCCTGTGTGGAGCTTAAAGAATGTGGGCAAATTACTTTTGTCCTTTTAGGAGACCAAGCTCGCTGAGCTCCTGCACCACGGTAACACGTGACCAAAGTCAACAAGGTAGGAAACAAGCAGTCAGATAATCAGACAGTGCAGCCCATTTATCTAAACCAAACATAAGGGTACCCAAAAGATGATAATAATCCATCACTGAACAGGGAATCTCTGCATGCACCACAGCAGTAAAGTACAGTAGGTTCAAAGCTGAAACAGGAAGTGGGTCTGGAAACTATAATGGAGCTATACAATGAACAGTTGTTTACCACCTGGTCTGACTGTCTGCCCCATTAATGATGGGAATGATGGTTAAAAAAACAAAGCCTTTAAACCTTTAAAACTAAGGAGACACAGAGACTTTACAGCCGTGAGGCACTGCAGCTACCTGCAGCAGTCTGGCCGAGTCAGTGCTTTTATTGTCGATTTTTTATTTGTGGCCTTGTGTGAAGAACTTTCTAATTAGATTAGAAGTGGTCTAAATAAAGGACTAGTACAATACATATTATTGTCTCAAACTCCCTTTACATCCTATTTTAAGGCCTGACCCTGACCCTTCTAACATGCCCTGATCTTTGCAGTCATGGGGGGGTTGTGAGATTCAATTCTGTCAGGAATGTGGAGTCACAAGATTCACTATGTGTGTTCACTATGTGTAGTGTGTCTGCTTAGATCTTAAGTGAGTCTACAAAATAGCAACAAGCAACAATAAAAAAATGTAACACACAACTAAAATAAGTAATTTCTCGTTTTAGTTTTTTAAATACTCACTGATGAATTTTAGGCAGCAAATTAGCTACAATGCTCGCACATGTATCCGCACTCGACAGTAAGGAGAAGAAAAGTGGGGGAAGGCGAGGAGAAAAGCAATTTTCACAATCCTGCAATCCCGTGTCCTGCCCTGGGCCACACAATCTGCACCACAGCGGAGGCCATTCAGAGCGTGACAGTTTGACTGTGGAGAGAGCAGAGCACCCGAGTGTCTGCCAGCCACATGCACAGAGCCGCGTCGCCATGAAGGCTCATCGAGTGTGGGCTGCAGCTACAGGATCATAGCACGGGAGGACTTTGGGTGATGAAAGAAACTGCCTGGGTGTTTGGATTTCTCAGTTGGGGATTTGTCCTGTGTGAGAGTATGTGTGTAATCCACAGCGGAAAACAACATTAAGAAAACAGCCTCATGACAGACTACGGCCATTATACCAGAAGGCTGGATTTAGCCACTGGGGTTGTAAGGGAGATCAAACACTATATTTGTTCTTACACAGGGGTAAAGTGCTGTTTAGTCGACAATGATTAGCATTAGACCCTTTATTTGCTCTATGCAACCAGGTGTTGGAAATATATATGATAATTTGACAAGCTGCATGGTCTATTTCATCATTTAGGATTTATCCCAAACCCCTACATTTGGTAGATCGCTACAATTAAATTTGACAAAAACCAAGAACAGCCGAGGGGGAATCAAGGATTTGTCAGCAAAGCGGTGATCAATCAGTTGAAGTGATTGTCCCACGCCCACATCAAGCTTAATGATCCTTTCGTCCCACAACAAAGTTTGTCATGATATAAGTATTTATCTTTTCCACATGCACAGGGTGGTAGACAAACAGATTTAGCCAATAGCGTGCTGTAGGAATGAGGAGCCTGAAATAAGGCCTGTGGTGGACACACTCTCACTTGTGAATTTTAACCCTTTTATGTGTCGTCAAAAAGGCGGCTGCCAACAAGTGGCAAAATGAGGGACGTTATAAACCGGTCCAACTTTAGCTGAGTGGTGGTGATGTCAAGTCATGTGACCGAGGTGTAGTTTTTTTTATAGACGTCATCTTTACTTCTGCTGATTACATACACTTTTCAAAAATCATAAAAGTGGTGTTCAATTATGAACATGACCTTACTATACAAAACACGTAAGTATCATAAATGTTTGTTTGCTTGATTTCTGCAAAAGAACATCTTTAACAGAGCAAAGACCAATCTTTAGGTTAGGTGTCTGAGGCAAAAATAACGGATCATTCTTCTATAAATTCACAAAATCAGCCTTTTTTTGGTCCTTCATCTCTGAAGAGCAACATTCAAAGGCAGTTTATGGTGTAAAACCTTCACTTTGCCACTGTGCATGACATGTGTGTCTGTGAAGAGCAGGGGTGTGATTTAGCCCTATTTTCAGCCTTCTTCTTCTTCTTCAGACACTCGTGCTCATAACCTGTCAGTGACTCTTTGCCTCTTCCTCTTTTCTCTGCGTCTCTCGTCTTCCTTGTTCTGTTTATGATTATAAGCCCGTCTGCTCCCCTCACAGACTTCTGAATCAGGGTGAGACAGCTCTATCAGAGCAGCCTAAATCTACTTGCCTACCCGACTCTCATCCTCTCTCAACCCTTCCTCGCCCTATTCCTCGACTCTATCACCTCCTCTACTCTCATCTAATCGCTTCCTCCCTCCCTCTTTACCTCCGAACAGAATGGCTGTCATGAAGCTTTTTTCCCCCTTTTTGTAGGCTAAGCGGCATTTCCTCCTGACTTTTATTACCGATATTTACGGTTTACCTGCATCACGACCATGACATCTTCTTCTTTGTCTTGTTTGATGGGAAAGGCTAATGTGACAGTGAAGCCGTTTGTAGGAGGGAAATATACAGACAAGCTATTTAAGTAATTATAAAAAAAAACGGATTTTGGCGTATGAATCGTTGATGGTGAAACATAAAAATGAAATCCTAATTTCTTTGCAAAGTCCCAAGAGGAGCCTCCTGAGATAAATTCATAAGAGCGCGTGTGTGTGTGTGAGAGAGAGACAGAGAGAGAGAAAGAAAGAAAGAAATAAAGATAGGGAGAGAGAGAGAGAGAGAGAGAGAGAGAGAGAGAGAGAGAGAGAGAGAGAGAGAGAGAGAGACTCCTATTAATAGCAGCTTCTTCGGGACACAAAGCACACAGTGCAGTGATGGCCTCAGCTGCCTGAGGCAGAAAGGCAGCATTGTGAAACACGCCTGCACCTCTGCTGTGTGTGTGTGTGTGTGCATGTAAGTGTGCGTGTGTTTGTGTGTGTGCATGCGTGTGTGTTCGAGCATTCGAGTGAGTCTGCGAGCGAGAGAGAGAGACCCAGGGAAAATTAGGGAGACACTAGTGGGAGAGGTGCAGTATTTCGGAGAGAATTAACAAACGATTCATTGTGAGTTAATTGACCCATTGTGAAATTGATTAAATAGACCCAGTGTACATTTGGCCCAGACATCTTTGGCAGAAACTACTGGGGGGAAGAGAGCAAGCGAGCAGCTGTTGAGGAGGAAATGGGAAGAAAAGGACAATCCCGATTCAATCTGTCTGAATTTAAAATAATAAAGAAGAGCATCGGTAGAGAAATCAAATCTACATTTCTTTTATTGGTTTTTAGTGAATTATGCTGTCAGATTCTGCTTCTGAAAGCCTCAAAATTCAAGAAACTATGTTACTATGAATTATGTCACTCTGGCACAGGGGTCAGAAAGCGCCGCCGTAGCACCCTGGACCTTTGTTGGTGCCCAATGTTGTCTCTTAGATTAAAAGTAAGGTGTCGTGGCTACAGACACACAACCACCAACGCCCCGACCTCTTGACCAATCACTTCTTTTTCCTCACCAGTTTCTGGAAGAGGTCTCCGACTCTCTGGTGGTGGCTCCACTGCTGAACGCGAGGGAAAAGGCCGTCGTAGAACTCCCTGTGGATCTCGTAGAGCTCAGGCACTTTGAAGAAGATGGTTTCTATCTGGGCCACGGTGAGCACAGGCTGCGACGTCGTAGCCGCGGCCTTCAGAGGCTTCATCGGCTGAGAGGAACAAAAGATGCTTTGTGTTCACTGTGAGGACTTTAGGTAGACATTGCTGCAGTAGTGTTGTCTTTTTGACTCTTTTCTAGTTGCGCAACAGTTCTAGCTTGTCAAATTAACTTTTTAATGTCATAAGAAGTTCTTATGGGAAACGTGTTAGCAAACAGTTGCTTATTTACACATCAAGCAAACACAGCATTAGTATTCACTCTAGCTTTGTTTTGGTCTTCACAAACTGCTCATGTGACTCTTTAGCCGCACATATCCTCCACTATGTTCTACCCACTCTCATTACACCTAACCCTAAAATGTTTCACGTCTTCCTTAGTTGCAACTTAAAAAAAATCAATTTATTTGGGATATATTTGGTTTGGCTATTTCAAAACCTTGATTGTTGTAATTTGTAATCTTTTCTTGTTCTTTCACATATTTTCGCATCTAATGGCACTAAATTAAATGAAGTACGTGAAGAGTTTTTCATGAACATATTATATACTTAATACTCAACTTGGACTTAAGGCTGCAGTGCTTACATTCTACTGTATGCTATGGCTGTGTGTAGTGTGTGTGTTCTCACCAGCAGCAGGGCCTCCAGGTGACTGAGGTATGTTTCCTCGGTGGCCAGGATCCCAGAGAGGACCCACTTTCTCATCTCCAAACCTTTTTCCAGGTCACATTCAGTCTGTAACAAACACACAGACAAATAATAGTACAGTTAAAACAATATGCAGCAATACAATATTGTGCACAACATATAATCCAATAACCATACGTGCCTACTTTTGACTTATTCTTTAAATCTATTTTGTGCCTGAGGCATGCCGAACATTCAAAGCATCATATTGTTCCTTACGTCAGATGGTAAAAGGCCATCTCATATTTATAAATCTCAAATTTACAGGCTCCCAGTTCCTCTGAAGTGTTGCCGTTTGTGAGCGCCACAGTCTGGAAAATAAAACGGCAACAATCGCACCTTGGAGAGATCCTCCCCATCTCCACCCCGTTCCCCTCAGCCCAGTCAAAGCTCACTGAGGACTACGGACATGAAAGAAAACAGAGAGACTGAGAGATTCCTCGGGCTGTCTTGTTTAACCATGAACTCTGAAATAACACAAACAGGCAGGGTCTCCCATGGGAAGAAGGTTGGCGTATAAGTATGTGAGAGAATGTGCAACACACACACACACACACACACACACACACACACACACACACACACACACACACACACACACACACACACACACACACACACACACACACACACACACACACACACACACACACACACACACACACACACACACACACACACACACACACACACACACACACACACACACACACACACACACACACACACACACACACACACACACACACACCCACACACACACACAAATATATTTAAATATATTTTGGTTTATTTTGAAAAGGTTCTTCGTTAATCTTTTAAAAGGATGAGGTCATATCTTTTCACGGTTGCTTGAAAATAACACCGACATGTCTATGTCCATTGAAACCATCCATTGTTATGGGTCGCAGTAATTGCGGCTCCTGTCCACACTGGCCGTGACGCGATCCCCGCTGAGTGCACTTCCACAGGTGGAGAAACGATCTACAGTCCTCGTTCTGTGCAGGAATGGATTTACGGCCATGAGACATGCCAAAGGTGATTTGAGGTCCTTCACGGTTTAACTTAGGAACTATTTTTCACATAACTCAATGCCTTTTGCAGTCTATAAAATGTCCAGAAATAGTGAAAAATGCCTGTAACAATCTTCTTTAATTTGCCCGTCTTGTCCAACTAACAGCCCGAAAGCAAACATATTGAATTTACACAAAATGTAGAAAAGCAGCAAATCCTCATATTGCTTTACATTTTTGCTGAAAGAAATGACTTCAACTAATGAATTATTAAAATTGTTTTGTTTAAGTCTAATATATATGTTAAGCCACCTGTAAGCCACTTCTACAACGATAATATCTACACAGCAGAATTCAGGCATTGTATAAATATGTACGCTATAATCATGTGTATTATTCCTGTGAGCTGCACGAGGACGTACTCTGAGTGCTTGGATGTCTGTGGGTGTACATGCATTTATTTAAATGAAGGGATAGATAGGCCTGAAAGCTGTTTCCATGGCCACTGCATTATCAAAATAGAAATAGCACCCAACATTGACCATTACTGTATGTGGTTACAGTTCTCATTCAGATCAATAACCATTAATCCTCCTGAACTCAGCTTTAGACAAGGATTCAAGATGCTACTCTGCTCTCGCTTCTTACACCTCTGCCATTAACACGCTTTGCATTCGGAAAATATTATTCAAATTATGATTCTTATTAATGAATCTGCCAATTCTTTTCACGATGTATCGATTCTTTTGATCGACAAGATGACAGAAAATGACAAAAAACGTCCCAAAACTATGGACCTCTAATGGACTAATCTATAAATCCTCTGATCGGTTCAGCCCTACTTTACTTATTAATATGGTTAAAGGCCCCAAGTAGAATGGGACAGTATTTAAGGTAAAAGCTTCATCTGACAGTTTATCTCGTCTTCAAAAGTTATTACTTCTACTGCACATTCTCTCTCCCTCTCTTTGTCTCTCTTTCTCAGGTGAAGGCATACAGGAAATGATTCTGACAGATATGTATTATGCATCACACAGACATGCCTGGGGATCTGAGCTGTATATAACAGCATCAGAAAAGCTCTGATTGCTCGTTATGTATAGACTCTAAGACGATCAAAAACGTCCCTCTTTTGGTATCAAGTAATGCAATCAAGATCTATGACTGCTTTCAAATGTATTACATTACATTGCAGCGGCTTTTAATCTGTCTGACTTAAAACGGAGCGCTTGGGGCAGCGACGGAGCCCCTGAATGTTGGTGAGTTAATGAAAAATGAATGAATCATTGCTGAGCTACAAGTATCGACACGAGCTATCTGACTTCAGCCTCCCAGGATGTGCCCGATGGTAAAAGAGCACGAGAAACATCCTCGTCCACATGCAGCGTCAAGAAGATTTGAAGCAAATCTCAAAGTGGAAACTTCAACATGCAGCCGCGTGTTACTCAACTAGCAGCGGGAGACGAAAGTGTTTATTCATCGCTTCAGACCCCAGACGACTCCCCTAGGAAGTACCGACTTCTCCAGACATATCATCTTTTATTCATCGCCGTAGCAACTAATGAGCACATCTCTGGGTTCAGACTAAAAGGGGTGTCTGCCTGCCTTTTTTTGGTTATAAAATGAGACGCATTCCCGCTTGGGGTGTGTTTGGGTTGGTGTGTCTAGGTTTTCCCGTCCAGTAAGTGCTTCACATGTGAGCCCACACTTAGGCGCTCGCGGCTCACATGACACCCCCGTAGAGGTGGCTCTGCCAAAAAATGATTTAGGAATTCTGACTTTCTTCTGATTTGTTTATGCATGGTGGATGTTATTCGTGGGAGGTACATGAGAATAAATATAATAAGTGTTTATTTGCAGAGCGAGCAGACGACGCTCAGGAGGTGCAGATAGAAACCGAGCAGCAGCGACTGTGAACACTGTGAACACGTTGTTCTCGTCTCTCTCCATCTCTTTCCCATGTCAGCTCGTATACACTTCCAGAGCCAGGTAAGAGATGAAAGAAGTGAGCGCCAATGCACGCCCCGTTACACACTTTATTAACCAGTCTCATTTTTTATATCCTTATCTCTTTCACGTCCTGTTCTGCCGTTCCTCGCTTTCTGAGCGGTCTAATGTGATTGTTTCCTATCTCCACATGGCTGCTAAGTAATGGGGCGGTTTTAGAATTATCCAGTGCTGCAGGAGAAAGACTGGTTTTAACTGGTTATTTAAATTGCCTGACTGTGATAGATGTTGACAGAGTTGGTGTCTGCAGGTCTTTTGATAGGCAGCATCACACCATGCCTTTAATTGCAAGGAAACAAGCGATGAGGGAATTTTCATTACAGATGTGCTGGATCATAAAACAGGATATTTAAATATTTCCAAGCCTCCAATTCTAGTGAGTCATCTAAAGGATTTGCACTGGCCCAGTGGGAAATGACTGCATCTCCAGGTCTTGGCATCGATGTGTGATGTCAGACAGGATAAAGAAGCATTATAGTATAATTATAATTCAGTATAAATGTGTGGAGGATTTAGATGTAGAAATAGAAATCAGGAATCCACAGGAAGAGAGAAAGTGGTTTACGGCTTACAAGAAAATCTGGGGGTGCCTCGGTGGTCACTGGCCATAAACTGCAATGTCCTTGATGTGCATCCAGTACCTGTGTTGCATGTCATTCCCCATCTTATGCTCTTTCTCCTGCATTTCTTCTCATGTTTCTAGTGTCATATATCTAGTACAAAGCATTAAATAAATAAAAAGATGCATTTAAAAGTAATAATTCTGTTTAACTTGGAAGGGGGGACAAGTGGACTCTGACTGTCCTAGATTGAGCGCATGTGTCACACTGCACCCTAGGATTCTAAGATAATAAAACATATGTGGTGTTAAAACAATATTACACCACAGTCCTCACACTTTAGCCGATTTGTGATCAGTGAACCCACTCGTTTCCCTCTTTAGAGCAAAGAGTCAGATTTTGAGATAAAATTAAATCAGCAGTATTGGTGATGGTGATGACTCTTCACAGTGACATCATTAAACCATCAGCCAATCGGAGATTGTCCGGGCTGTGACTCATCAATTAGAGATGCAGACTGGGGGGATGTTTGAAGAGCAGCTTACCAAGGGCAAATCAAGGACGCGGGTTTTCGTGGCAGCTATTGAAAGCATGTCTGTCTGCGTGGAGAATCTGTTGAAGGATAATTGTTGTTTGGCTGTCTAGTATTTGACTGGACATCCGATGTTGTTCCTGCCAACCCTAAACACACACACCGTGCACTTTCCTCCAGGATTCTGCCTCTAACATGAAAGCTCACTCTGCAAATCATCTTCAATGGGAATTTAACATTCTGCTCAGAGTAGAGGACGTGTGCATCTCTGTAAAAGAAGCCATTGGCGTGTGCAACCTGAAGCAGAGACGACATGACGTGTGTGCCGGTGTGTGTACATTTAAATCTGCAAGAGTTCCAATCTCAGAGGTCAAAGGTTGGATGCAGTCAAGGGGCTCATCATTTATTGGCAGATTCAAGACAGTGAGCAAAGACTGAGGGGGCGGAGTAGTACTGCTTCATGAACACTGATGCGATTACTTCCTCCAAGGGCACAGTGGAGAGAGGCTGTATTAGCCGATTACCTTCTCCCACAATGCCTCTCTCTCCTCATCAAACATACGGCTCTCGCATGTTCATATGCGGCTACTCACAAAATTATTTGGTGCAAGGAATAATGGGTAAATGCTTACATAGATTCTGGCGATAGCATCCATGTTTATTCTCATCGTTGCTGACACTACGGTTTTGTGTGTGTGCGTGTGTGTGTGCGTGTGTGTGTGTAGCATTCGTGTGTATCCTCTCCATGGTAACCTTCGATAGCAGCAGACGTCATAGATCACTGGTTTTCTCTTTGCAGACAAGAAAGAGTAAAAGGAGGGAGGGTTAAGAGGATGAAGGCAGCGATGGGGTGATAGAGGTGATAGGTAATTCTGCCTAATACCCTGGATGAGAAAAAACAGACTCTTAAGGGGGATGAGTTTCTTCCCTGGATGACTGCTTCTGGGGTTATGAGGTAGGTGATTTTGTCCTTTATCTTCCCTTTAAACGGCAGATTTGATTTTCTCGTCAATTCACAGATTTTTGAAGGAACGGATTTGCTTTAAGAATAAATTAGCCCACTTCCTACGCTGTATTCAGAAGGTCAAACTACGTAACTATTGGCCATTGAAGAGAAATTCCAGCCATGTTTGTTGGATTGTACATTCATATGTTATTATACTTTGTAAAAGAAAAATCGGGAATATTAAGTAGCTCCATTTTCAGTCAATTTCTGAAAGAAAACTGTTGAGAAAATTGTCCAGATCAAATCTCCGGCCTACTTACCGACTTGGAGGACTCTAGCGATCCAGAGGAGAGGGTGTCCCGACTGCTGCGGCTCTTGGAGCTGAGGTGCGGTGAAGATGACGGCGAGTCATCGATGTACGGCAGGATGTCGTGGTGCCGCCGCTGCTCCTCTGCGCGGTCTGCATCGTAACCGTACGTGGGAGGCGTCCCGGTGAAATGACCATCTGTGACGGGGGAGAAAACACAACCTTAGGTTGACAACTTAAACATTCTTTACAACCACTTTTGACGCAGACATCTTTTAGCAAAACACCAAATTAATGCAATTCAAGCTTTCTGCACTCATTTGGAGATGCAAACACCATCATTTCTTTCCGAAACAACTTCAGAAAGCCTCAATCTCACCAGAGGTCCATGAAAGTTGCCTTCACAAAGCACTCTGGGTAGATGCATGTCTTACATTTGCTGATTGGCTTCATGCTCGCAGAAGCTGAGGAGTTAATTCTCCAACACAAATTAATGCAATTCTAGAAACTGGGGCACATAAAATGAGTTCCCCCTGCATCTTTGTTCATGCACTCATATAAAAACATAACGTTCTGAGAGAAAGCACTCGAAGAGGCCGACTACAAACTGGGTCAAGGTTCAAATAATTTTAACACCGAGTGCAGCATCCCCGGGGAAATATTCAGCAACCTCGCTGTGACCTGCTTCTGCGGTGGCTGCTATCACTTTCTCTGTGGGGGAACAACAGCACAGCCAGCACAAAGTGGCTCTGAGTATAATTACCCGTGCTGCCCTTTACGAGGAGAGGTGGGAGAGGAAGAACGAGAAACAAAATGTCAGTGAGCTGGATGCAAACAAACTACTATTTGACTGCAAAAACCTTGTTTTACAACGTCACATTTAGCGAGGCGATGCGTTCAAGCCGCGGCTTCCACTGAACACGTTTTTGTGAGTTCAAATTGTTCAGCTTCCAGGAGGAGAGAGTACAGTCAGTGGTGCGGGGAATCTGGTGTGTAACAGCTGAGGGGAAGACATCAAGCATCTCTGAATGTCACTGAAGAACTTTTGCTCATCTCCTCCCACTCCTACATTCAACAGAGCTGAACTTCTCAGAGAGCTGGCCAGGCCTCCTCTGTGCTGACTCAGACTAATAACCTCCAAACAATAAAACATGCAGAAACCACAGCAGTTCAAATAGCTTATTGGCTTATTAGTCACTGATGCTTTTTAGTATTTCACTGTGTTTGATGAATATTGATCTTACACCAGCACATACACAGACATATGGTCTTAAAGTCACAGGTCATGGTGTCAAGAAAAAAAAGAGATAGAAAGAACAATGCTGGTGTGTTCAGGGCCCGTCTGACCTTCAGCCCACCCACCACTCGCTCTGTGTACTCGCTACTGCCTGTGGGCGGGTGCTGCCCACTGCGCCTGCTTCGACCAACGGCATCCTGCCAGGCAAAGACCAACATAGAGGCTCTGTGTGTGTGTGTGTGTGTGTGTGTATGTGTATGTTACACATTCTTCATTCATTTCTTGTCTCAGTGTGTGTCCCTGCTGTTGCATGTTGCAACCCCATGCACATATGCTGTTAGTTATGAATGTTATATTGTTGTGTTCCTTGACATTCATCTGTATCCCATTTTAAATTGTGCAATGACTAAATTGCCCTGTGGTATGATTTTAGTAAAGATTTGATGTGTTTACTAAGCACATACCTACACACTCAGCCTGCAGCTATCTGTATTCATGAATTAAGCATCACAGAGTTACCAGATCTTACATTTAGGAAACAACAAAAGCATTCAGAAGATACATGCAAACAAAAAGACAATGCACGTGGTAAGGTCTGATTTAAAATACAGATGTGAAAAACACCAAGTGGGAAATTAATGGCATCCTGGCATGTTTTTCTTTTCTTGTTTGCCAACCCCACCTCTGTGTATTCAAGTTGGCAGTACAACAGCTCGAGTCGACTAATTTTAATCTTCCTGCCACCTTGTTTTGGAAAAACGCTGTCACTAGAAACACACTGAGGTCGCGTGTGTGCATATGCGAGTGTGCCTGTGGTGCCCACACAACCCAGAGGCCAGAAATATTGAGCATCCAAACAACATTCTTGAGACTGTAAACGCCTCTCGGTTACAAGGGGGGCACAGTCACAGTTGGAAACCTTAATCATGAATAATGATGATGGACTGGAAAATCCAGACCGTCTAAAGTTATTTTTTGAACAATAAACTAATTAACGATTCATAAAGGAATTACCGCTACATTAAACCGGTTCAAACCCGTACTAGTCTACTAGCCTGCTTGTGTATCTTTAAACCAGCAGTTTCCAGTGGGGGAGGGACGGAACTTTACAAGTCTGTTAATGGGTCACTACAGCCTGTGGTCTTCAAACACTAGCTTCAGTCTGTACACGTCTGACCTCATCTCGGCCCAGACGCCGCTCCTAACGCAGCCCAGCATAAAGCCTGGATGCAGGAGGAAATGGCTATGCCCAAATCTAACTTTTAACACAATTTGACTTGGCCAACAAGATGTAAAGTGTGTTTAGTGAGTATCAGAGAGGCCGAACAGAGCAGGTTTGGCTGCTTCCAGTCTTTATGCTAAGCTAAGCTAATTGGCTGCTGCCTATTTAGCATACAGAAAGGAGACTCCTCACACTTTCTATCACTATTCATTACTTGCTTCATGCTACTTCTTCTCAGTGTCTCAGTTCTGCTCTCTGCCTTATTGGATACAACATATAATCATACTGTAACAGTGCTAAAGTGCAATAGCTTAAAAAGATGAAACAAGCTGACCCTTACATATAAAGGAAATTAAAAGGCTTGTCTGAGTTGAATGGCAATAAAGAGAGCTGTGGCCGACAGACAAAGGAAACAATTATTGCCTAAAACCCATAATGCTCCTTATGGTTCAGAAAGAAAAGAGGGGTGAAAGTAAAAAAAGAGGAATAAAGTATACACTATTAAGACTGAAATGATTATGGAAACTACAAGATAGAAAATAATCAAATCAAATAGCTCTAAAAAGAAAGAAGACAATGACAATGTAACAGATTGAGAGCCATGAAATTGGAGAGAGAGGGAGTGACTCTCAGAGGAGGCATAAGATATCCGAGATAGTCAGAGCTGCCTCTCCATCCCCCATCACGCTTTTCACTCAGCATGGCCGTCATAAATCTGCTGACGCCTTTATAGGAGGGGGCCTGTCATCCCAACACTGCCGATATAACCCCACCTCTGGCTCTTTCTCTCTCACACAAAGTTACAAATGCATTCACACCCTCACCACAATGCCCCACCCAGCCCCATAGGATGCTAATGTTACGCTACAACACTCTCTCTCTTATTCATGCGATTTAATGAGAGAGGCGAATGTAATCAGAGATGGAATGGTCCCCCCCATCCTAAATCTGATTCATATACAGTGTGCTGGATTTGGGAAGGCTAAGCTTATTGAAGAGGCCAAGTCTGGATACTTGAGATAAATAAGATGCACCCCCGTCTCCCAAATAATGCTGCCCTTTTCATTACTGTCCCTCAAAATGTAAATATACACATGCAGTACTGCAAACTATGATGGGAAAGGGGAAGTGGGGTGAGAGTTGTTTAAAAAAAAAAAAAAGAGTAAAAGAAAGAGAGAGCACCCCTTCGTCTGAGTTCCTACATCCCGCTAAATATCCAATTTAGAGACAATTTAACACAGAGGAGAGGGGGCTGGTACAGCAGTGAAAGAGGAAAGCTGTGGAAATTAAAGTGAAGGCTCAGCTACAGCATCGCTGGGGGCGACAGACACGCCGTCAAATGAACTTGAACACAGCACTTCACTCATAATCCTCCTGCGACTGCACGGGCACTTGACAGAAGTTAATTTGATAAATGTCCCTATCTTGTCAGACGCAGAGTGTCTGAATAGGCGATTCTATTTTTGACGTCCTCCGTATCTGCATTTTAGGTATGAAAATCTGGAGGCGTGGCTCTTTGCAGCTAATCAGAAGATGCAAATACGGGGACAGTTTGGAGAGGAATTCTCTCCATCCACTTGAGGTCACAGTGGGCACTTTGCATCCCTCATAGCAACCATTCAGTGGAACTAGATTGGGACTCTCGCAAGATAAAGATGAATCCGGAAGACATTCTTCACAGAATTGCTGTAAAAGACACGACATGTATCTATGCAGAGGTAATGTGTTCCTGGAAGCGGTTTTAGTTCACACGTTAGTTTTTGTATTTCTGTCTCTTCTTTGAGAGGACCAAGACTGCACATTCCCTCAGTGAAGGCAGCACCTTTCCTCGTCTTCTTTTCGCAATTGTAGTCAATTTATCATGAATACTATTTCAACCAGCAATCCCAGCCGCATGATGTCTATCTGCTGGTGAATTCCTGGTTCCCGCCTCCTAGCGTTATCACTCGAGTTAAGAAATCATAATAAACCAATTTGTTTCCTGGGGGTAATCTCTCTGCCTCAGCGTTAATAATCTCTTCGGAAACGACCCGGCAGCAGCAGCCAGTTTCACTTATAAAGCTGGGAGGACGGCTAAGTCAGATACGCCGTTCCTTTAAATACAAACAGCGCCCCCTGCAGTGATGTAATCATCCCTTTGTCTCAGGACGTAGAGATGAGAGGCAGAACAGCAATGAAAGAAAAAGGAAAGGGCATGGCCTGAAATCACACCACTGGAGGAAGAGAGATGGGTAGAGGAATGAGGATATTAGTGTGTGTGTGTGTGTGTGTGTGTGTGTGTGTGTAAGTAAATTTGTTTTGATGTCACTTGCTGAAGACTGTCTAACCCTAATTATTGTCAAAGGAGCATCAGCAACATCTCACAAATCCTTAATGAAAGCATGTATGGTGCCCCAATAATTATTAATCAACTAAAAATAACTAAATTATTACATGAATTACCCACTTGACAAAATGTCATTAAATTGTGAGGAAATCACAAATTCAAATGTTCCAGAGACAAGAAGACATCTTCAAATGTATTATTAGACCAACAACTGTTAAAGTCATAAAATGTACAATGACATAATATCAAGGAAATAACTAATTCTGTGCTTCCTGAGTCTCCAGCTTTCCAGGCGTTTGCTGCCAGGGGACAGTGCATCACTGTCATAAGTCAGGTATAAAATATGGGAAAGTAGACAAACAATATAAATGATTTGATGAAAAGGAAGACAGATGAAAAGAGACAGTGAGGAGAAGACAAACGTTGACAGGCAGGCCGGCAGGTGGCAGATATATGCAGAAGAAAATGACCCAAACACGAAAATAAACATAATTACAGTAGAAGACATGGACAGAAAGATAATTACACAACCAATCTCACACACACAGCCACATGTCGCATCTCTTACATTGTGTCAGCTTCCCTCGGCGCTGCGTGTTTTACTTCACTTCTCTCCCTGTCTCTGTTTCAGTCTTTTCTATTGTCTTTCTCCTTCCTGCCGCCTCCTTTGATCTCAAGGAGAGCGCTCTCCTGTCTTGGTGCGCGCACACACACACACACACACACACACACACACGCGCACACACACACACACACACCCTCATCCTGACAGACAGACCTTTGATTCATCAAGCGCCTGTCGTGTCTTCTCTGTCAACTGACTCATTAGCAAAGAGACCCCCAAAGCATTATGGGGGAAAATAAGCGTTCAAATTGCTGCAAAATCACGCAGAGGCTCTGATTAATAATACAGCGTGCTAAATTACCGGCTCTGCTCTGAAACGTGGTGCTCATTAGACTGCGGTTTCTACAGGCAAAGATGGTAATGTGTGATGAAAAGAGGAAGATGCTTTTAGGCTGTTAAGTCAGCAAATGGAGGGTCTTTAGGGATATTTACAGTATGTGTCTTGAAGGTAAAACCAATAATAACACATCCCTATCTGCTTCTCTTCTTTCATTTACACAACAGGAGCTTTATTTCTGTAAATGTATTCTTAAATACTACCTTTCCTCAGAATCGCTCGCCCCTTTGTTGCTTTCCTTCCACGCTGGCCTTTGCAGGAAGCACTCTGCGATCTCACCACGGCGGTAAATCTTGAGGGCAGACCTCAACCCTCTGACACTCTCTTTAATGCATCATGAGAGCCACAGCCATTGCGTAGGTTTCCGTGTGGGCGGAGAGCAGCCTCATTCATTAATTTACACTTAAACCTACGCGGCTATCTGCGGCCCATCATAAATGATGTGTGGCTTATCATTGCTCTAATGTGCTAGATACAAATACAGTAAATGGGAGAGAGATGCTATATCTTTATCTGTGCAACATTTAAGTTGGTGAAAAGATGCTAACACATGAGTGAGTGAAACGGTTTGTCATGACATGATTCAATGTCTTCTAGATTTGGTTTGGATGATAAAGATCCTGTTGTGTAAACCAGAATAAAAGGTCACATTGACAACTCCTTTCACATCTGGTAACTTCTGGATCAACTTTGCAGCAGAAGCTAAAAACTGAGCAGAAAGTAGTCGTTTAACATGTTAGCATGCTAACATTTGCTAATTAGCGCTAAATACAAAGCACAGCTGAGGCTTATGGTGGCAGTAGATGAAAAATTAGAGGATCATCAAAGCCATCAGATACATCCTCTGGGGAACCTTAAATATATGGAAACAATGTTCATGAAAATACAAATTCACTATTTGTTGAGACATTTCAGTCTGGACCAAAATGGCTACTAATATGACAACATATGAATATCCGGCATAACAAAATATTATCACACAATCACAGGTGTGAAGTGTTTGCATGTGTCTGTTGCTGGAGGGTGGACACAGTCAAGGCCCCAAGCCGAGCAAAGGTTGGAGGTTAACGCATTGGAGGAGTGGGGCCAAAGGGCACATGGGTTTTCTGTTACTATGTGCGCGTTTGTGTATTCATGTATGCCTCAAGCAGGGGAGCTGAAATCCAATTAACAAACAGTATTACTACTTCAATCAATACACTCACTAGCTAGGGAATGGACCCTGATCCTTATCAGCACACATACCTCTCCTTAGAAATACTGTAATGTATTGCAATCCTGAATGCTGGATAGATTATGTGTGTTACAATGTCCTCATGCTGCCGAGGAGGTATTATGATACAGAACATGATGTGAAGAGGAAGCTGGGGGCTGTGGATTATTTGATTTCCATAAGTGCTTCCAGACAGCCAAAAATGAAAGTCAGCTACTTCTTTTATAAACAATAGTCTATAATTTTAAAAAAACGCACAACGTTTCACTGAATCTCATCAGTCTATTGATCTCACCCTGAAGCTGACATCA
This sequence comes from Cottus gobio, assembly GCA_023566465.1. Classification (NCBI taxonomy): domain Eukaryota; kingdom Metazoa; phylum Chordata; class Actinopteri; order Perciformes; family Cottidae; genus Cottus; species Cottus gobio. Next base: position 11,522,001 of record CM042237.1, read on the forward strand.
AGATAACTACTCTCCACATTTCATTCGGCTTTATGGAGTCGAATGAAGAGAGGGATGACAATCAAGTATTGCTCCTGTTTCATTTCATCCAGTCTGATGGAACAACTCATGTGAAAAAAGAAGCAAAACGATGATTGTTCCACGTCAGTGTCTGCAACGTGATAGAAGATTTGACACGTTAAAGCTTTCGTTGATGAGTGCACCACCACAACTTGCCATTTTATTCTGATTGCAGACACTATGCTGATGGAAAAGATGAATGATTGAGCAATAATCTATGACGGGCCACAAATAAAAGGTAAATTATCTGCGTGACAGACTGAGGTTCCACGGGGGTTTAACTACTATTGACACATCTTTTCAGTTTCTTTGTACCACAGCATTTTCAGATCCGCACAAACCTGCAATACGATTTATATTAATTAAACTACTACGGAGTGTGCTATCCACTTCGATTTGGTTACTTAGAAAATAACACTCAACAATAACAAATACATTGTGATTATACGTATAACAACTTAGTGACTGCATCTTATAATAGTAAACATTGGCACCACATTTTCCGGCTGCAACATGCAAGGCATGTATTGCTTCATGCAATACATGCCCCTTTGTTGCACAAAGGTAATTGTGCAATTTGTACAATTACCTTTGGTACCATATATAGATTCTGATGCCAATATATGGACTTTTAATTGACTACAAATTGGATTGCATGGCTTTTAATTGTAACAGAGTATTTCTACACTGTGGAATTGATACTTTTACAGACCAAAACCTAGTCATTAAAAGGCTTTGTTAGTTCCTCAGGAGAAGCAAATCTACAAGAGCTGGTTGGTTTTGTGTGCTCATGTGTAACACTTTCTATTACTTACTGCACTTATGTGCAGCGGTTGTGAGTTTTATGGTTATAGGACTATGGTATGTGTACAGTTTAGGTGGTGCAGAGCCGCAAGAGTCCTGTATAGTGCGAATACAGTCTGGCAGATGATGGGGGAGTGGCTTCTTCCACATAACGTGAGCAGCTTGGTGTTGAACATAAAGCCATGTCAATGCATTCATCTCTTGTTATTTGGTTTTGTTTGAGGAGTGTGCTACTAAAGCATGAGCGGTGTAAACACATTGAGTTTCAGAACTAAGTAAAGTCCCACCAACAAACTCCATTGCTCCAAAAAAAAGCTATAAAATCCCTCGCAAGGAAGTAATGGCGAAAAGTGCAAATGGCTCATATGTTCTTGCAACTACGCCGCTTGAAACCGCATCGAATCGTTTTGTGCACTTCATACAGCAGGTCGACGTTCAATGAGTGTGTGTTCCTGCCATTACTTCATCTCTGAGCCCAACACCATCACCATTACATTCCCCAGGGTCCTGTAACGCAGGTAATGTTGCACTCCTGCTGCCGATGCCGCTCAGATTGTCTCTGAGGAGCCGAGTCGAACCCTCAGAACTGCTGCTCAACCTTTCTGCCAAACAACTGAACTTTGGCCTCTCTATAATATAATGCCGTTAGCTTCATATAGCCCATACGACTAGCTTACAGGCATTAAAATGTTGTAATATGACACCTAATCAATATGACAGCATGAAGCTGCATACATGATCTTATTTTTTAAAAGGAATTAACTCGTATTTTGAAGAAGAAAAAAAAAGCGGACTTATTTAGACGGACGTTTTTCCTGTTAAACCAGCATGTGACATTTGTGGGGTGGGGTGGCTCCACCAGTTTACCTCAACCCGGTCTCCTCTCCCACGGCTCCCGGCTCAGACATTATGGCCTGCAGTGGCGCTTATCATCAGCGCACAGCAGAACGAGCACAAAAGGCCCCAATCTGCCTAATCTCTGGTCAAACACAAGCTGCAGCATCATCGCTGCTCAGGGCAATAAACTGCTGCTTTATGCCGGAGCCGTTCAGGGGACACGCGTTAGGACTTTGCTAAACGGACCATAAAGGTTTGCCAAAGCAAATCTCCAGGGGAACTGTTTCCTTGGTTACCACAGCCAACAGGAAGAGCAGTTCATTTCTGATTAGGTATCCTGTCAGGATTCGGAGGACGCTTTAATACATGCTTCTTGGGAAATGGGATTAAGAATCCCGAATGAATGACTTATGAATGATTATTAATTTGAACTAAATACAATTAATAAACTGTGCAAGCAGTGAATCCCCACTCCCCCCTAAAAAAAAGGCCAATGTTTGACTCATAGACACTTCAAAAGCACACTTTTGTAAGCATGGATCCAACATACATGAATTTCCTGTCTTGTTCCTTGACAGCTCTCCGAAGAACAAGCATGCGACTGCACTTTTTGAAGAACAGGAGGGGACAATTGTGAGATTGCATTCCAGGTAAACTGACATTTAAGCATCCTTTTAGTTAATTTCTCACCCCATCTGATAGTTGCCATGGAATTTCTTCTTCTCTAATCTTCTCCTCCCCGCTTCTCTCCTTCCACCCTTTTTAAACTGGCACTGGGCCAGTCTGACTGTCTGCCAGTTTCAAGAGTCCCAGTATCAATTACCTGATCCCAGCACTCCCATAATGGCTCTAAAACACTCACACACACACACACACACACACACACACACACACACACACACACACACACACACACACACACACACACACACACACACACACACACACACACACACACACACACACACACACACACACACACACACACACACACACACACACACACACACACACACACACACACACACACACACACACACACACACACACACACACACACACACACACGCTTACAATGTACATGCCTCGCTCCCACACGTCTGATCAAACACGCACACACAAGATAATAGAACATATTCCCACTACCTAGACTCTCAGCTTTTCTCTGTTCATGTGTACACACACACACGCACATTTTCACGAAATGAGGACACTGAATAATTAGTAGGATGAAGAAAAAAAAAGAAGAAAAGAAAGAGTCGGAGCCTATACAGACAGTCATTTCAATTATCTCTATTCCTCCGGCTGTCTGGCTGCTGTCTCTGCACGGTTATGGGCTCAGCTCACCACAGTCTCTGGGACTTAGTCATGAGGAACCAGTTTGCTATTTGATTCCCCTCCATGCAGGGTCCCAGGCTAGATCTCATCATGGTGCTGAAGGACCCATGTGTCTTCATCCCCCGTTCCTGCTGTAAGTGACGGCTGCCTGGACCAGGCATGAAACATTCATCCTCAGGTTGTTATGAGGGATGCAGGGCATTCGACAGATTACACAGTGTACTTGTGATGGTAAGACCAACAATGGCTCGCAGCCGAGCCAACTGCAGGGCATTTCTCTTTACGGCAGCATTGTGATAATCAGGGATGTTGGAATGAAGCAAACCCACGTTCCTCCCCCTCCTCAATCCTCTCAGGTATTTACTGAATGCGTTCAGCGCAGGCCTGGTCTCCGTGGCAACAGGACGTAGCAGGGAGACTCAGGAAGCTCATGGGTAGACCTGTGTGTGTGTGTGTGTGTGTGTGTGTGTGTGTGTTTTTATCTGCTTCCCTCTGGAAAAGCATGCAGGCGCACTGTCCTCTATGGCTTTGCTGCAAGGACACAACTCATAATACCCAATGTCGCGCTGACAGTTAACACCTACACATGAGCGCAAGCAGACATCGGAAATATTTTCAAAATAGGAAATCAAAAGCAAATATAGATAGACACATGCGGTATGGAGCCTGCCAAGACAAATAGAAGCAAAGCGCATGTGGCTCTTCGTGGCAGGTACATTTTTATGTGCATGGTCACGTTAAATTAAACCTCAGTAACAGTGAACTGGAATAGTACAGACAGAGTCTTATGTAAAACAGGGATGGATACAACAACTCTTTGTGGAAAAGCCCTGAAAAACGTTCAGTCAACATTACAGCAGGGAATTCCTGAAAGAGAGGAGCGTCAGTTCCCATCGGTCAATCGGACCATCGACCAACCCTCCATCCATTTTCATCTAATCAAGATATTAGTATGGACAATAATGAATTAATACACAAAATATAGATACAATGCTCCACCAGCATTTCATTTCTTTAAACCAGAGTTTCATATATAGGTGAAAAATGGACACAATAGGAATAACCATCAAATGTTCCAGAGAATCTTAGGTAATCAAGGCACAGTGAAGCATGGAGTGTGCAGCATAGGAAAGCATCATTTCCATTGGGGATGGGCGGGACATGTCCCCCCTTTCAAAATCCCCCACGCAGGTTGATTTTCGTAATGTTGATAAGCTCACTGGTGTCCTTCAATTATGATCATTCACAATAGGTTACCATGTTGTACTACCATTATAATTTATCTTAATTTGTTAATTGTTAGACAGATAGATATATCTATATATGCAGCATATGTATATTGCTATTTGAAAAGTGACAAAGGATCTGCTTTTACCAGCAATTGCCAGTCTGAAACAGCAGTGAGTGAGTGAGTATGAGGGACCTTTGACCTTTAGCCATGCATAGAGTAGGCCTTGTTCTTGTTACTCATGGAGGCATTTTCTGATACACACACCTCCCTGAAGACATGCAGTTTGAGCTTTTCCGACACCTACCTCTCCACAAAGACAGCGGGAGAGAGGGCCAGTGGGTCAAAAGGTTAGAAACTGGAGGAAGGGGTTGAACGTTGAATTAATTTGAACTCTTGAGTGTTGTGTGCTGCCTCTACGGGAGGAAAAAAGAAAAAGTTTGGTCCCCCAAATGAACCTTCTGCAAAGATCGACAGTAGGTTTGCTCGTAAATCTGCCTCAGCCTAAATTGTGACTCGAGACAGAAAATATGACATGCAAAACAAGGAATGGGGTTTGACAGGGAAACATAGTGAGAGAAAAACAGAGGTTAGACGAGATAGGAGCCTCTCAGAAGCATTAACTACTTAGAGAGAGACGGCGAGGGAGGCAGTGTGAATTAGAGTCTTTCTTCACTGGCGCCTTGAGGGAGGAATGCTATATTCAATTTGGGTTAAAAGAATGTGTTTAGAAAGGAAACACTATGACGGGCCCCGGGTGCATGCAAGACACGCTTTGGAGGATTAAGGCCTTTTCTGTGTTTCTCTGCTGGATGGTAATTGAGAGATTCAGGAGAGGAGCTTTTACTGAGCCAGATCAAGGCTACAAGCTGTCAATGAAAACTACAAACATGGCCACGAGGGCAACTGACTGTCACTCAAAAGTGCAAAGAAAATTAAAATCGGCGTCCTACTCCGAGGATAGGAGACCACGTTCAGTCTTTGGCTTCTTTATTTCTTCTTCTTTATCTGCTTTTTTCGTTTAAATTACATTTAGCTGACGCTTTTATCCAAAGCGACTTACATGCTATACACCATAGACGGCAACGGTGAGCAATTAGGATTAAGTGTCTTGCTCAAGAACACATCGACATGGACTAGCGGAGTCAGGGATCGAACCACCGATCCTCTGATTGAAGGACGACCCTGCTAACCACTGATCCACAGTCGCTTTTCAATCACATCTCCGTTTCTCAGTCCTCCTTTCCTTAATATCCGAAAACCGTCTCCTAATCATTTCAATAGCTCTCCTCTACCTCTCTTTTATCTCTCCCCTCATTCCCTTTCGGGGTGATGACCGACTCCGAGGTGCCAGTTACATGGCTTTCTGGGGTAACGTTAGCCTGCTTATGTAACAAGACACTAAGCAGGGGAGGGCATGGCCCCGCAGGTCGTCGGGCTGCTCATGAGTAGGCATGGGCGTACGCCCACGGGTGTCGTTTAACTTATGAGAGAGAGCAGTAGAGCGTAGGACCACTTTTGAAGCTTCTATTCCTACAGGTAATAAAAGCGCTTTACATTTTGCAACGGCAACAAATGATTTGAATCAAACGCTTACAAAACACTTGTTCGTGATAAGACGCAACTCTAACCTTGTAACTATAATTTGATTCTGTGTAACTTAATAGAGAGCTGAAGTGAAGTTTTATAATGCAATAATACATATTACATCACTTTGCTCAACAATGTCTGCGATTGGTGAATTAAAAAACAAAGATATAATACTGTCATATTTTTGGTCAATAATGTGCAAGGTTGTACATAATGGGAATGGAATGGTAGATAAGCAGAGATTACAAAATAAAAGAGTGTAGGTGGGTGCCATGGATAAGAAGCTTCCAGATGAATTGCCGTGGGAAAATTCAACATCTAACATCAAGTTAAGGCTTTATACTTTTGTAAACCGCAGCAACACGTTTCTGTTAAAGACCGGCTGATAAAAGAAGTAAATGGAACAAAGCAGGATTTCAGATTTCTGCCCGAATCCTGACTCATCAAGCCGATCACTACGACCCAGGAACCTGAATGAAAGTCTGCTTTGGACTAAGTGAGGTGAAGTAGCAGCTAATAATACATACATACATACATCAGGAGTGCAAGACACAGTGAGGGGGAACATGATGAAAGCACAGCAGGTCCTTGCACTCATTCAGGCAAAGGCAGATTTCCCTGTGGAGTTTGGGCGTCCTCAAACTCTTTGGAAACGACCTCCTTTGGTTTGTGTGTGTGTGTGTGTGTGTGTGTACAGTACAAAGTGACTGGGAGGGCAGAGCAGGTGGGGGTTGGTGGGGGTTGCTTATTACCTACCAAGGACAAAGCAGGGGAGTCACTCACACACACACACACACACACACACACACACACACACACGCAAACATGACCTCATATAGAGCAAAATGCACCACAAGGACACACGAATGCCGTCCTTCAACACTGATCAACTGTACCCCACATGCACTCCGTCCAGATGTGCATGTTTTGTACCAGCAAGAAGAAGAAAAAAGTAAAATGCCATCTTCCTCATCAACACACAGACATTAAACTCTACATGAACCCACAAAAGGAGGCAGACGGAGACTCACCGAGCATGTTGAACTACAGGGGAAGAACAAAGGAGTCATTTTTGTCATCAACCCTGAGAGGCTGGTATGCAACAAAGAATCTAGCTTGGTCTCACCAATCCATGTGTGTGTGTATGTTTGAGATATGTGAGGTGTTCTCGTGATGTTGTTCAGTACAGCAATGTGGTGGAGCAACCTGAAACGCTGCTTCTTTAAACCTAGAACACTAACGTCTGGTGATTTTTACCCGAGCGATTGTGGTTACGTTATTTTCATTGTGTCGCTTTTGTCTGAGTTGGTGGGTCCTTGTGTAGCTTCATGCTGCTCACTGATGTTATTGAAGGTGGGCGTGTCTTTCTGCTCCAATCCCTGTTTTTTTCAACAAGCATGTGTTCAAATAAAATATGCCTGGCGTTAGTGATAGAGGGTAAAACACTTTGGGTGGACTTCACCATTGCAGGGAGACTGTGTCTTAGACAAGGCTCACATGTCCCAGGAACGGGTGGACCAAAGAACAAGTTCATAGTTCCATTATTTATATTTTAAACATGTTTTATTGATGCATGATAGCTTTTTTTTTAATATATGAGAAGTTATATAGGGTAAAATAAAAGGTAAGTACTTCAATTTGCCTTGTATTGTTGTATTTTGATATTATTATATTTTGATATTATTAGTATTTTTTATCAGGTACATTATATCAGGTAAAATATACCCAAAGTTTGTGATGGTGTTACAATGCTTTTCTTTGGAGTGCTTTGATCTCATCTGAAAAGATAAACTTACTTTTCTGTCATTTCCCGGGAGCAAGTAAACACTTTATTCTCTCTTTGATCAGCGCTGAAGCATCTGTCCCCATGCACACCAGGAGAACAAAGAGTTACATAGATAGAGTGCAGAGCCAGACAACTTAAGCAACGCGTCTTCTAAGTTTAGGGTTTTCCGCCTGTCCTGCTCGTCTGCTGTATGTGAATGTGCACAAGAATGCAGAATGAATGATGACGATGATGAAATTGATGATGAAAGTCATTATGCAACCGGGGCAACAGCATCACATTACTTTGATTAGACTAGCCAGCTGTTAATTAAAGAGAAGCTGGACTCCGCTCAATCTCCTGATGTTTTCAGCAGCAGTGGAGCGAGAGGACACATGGGGGGAAATTTACTGGTTCATGGATGGATGAACAAAGGCAAAAAAGAGCCGGATGGATAGATGCTATACGGAATGAAGAAAGGTTCATTTGTTGGCGGATGAAAGGTGTGAAAATTGTTTCTTAGCAAAATCTTAGTGTCCGATCATGCCGAAAGGTGGCACGATGAAATCCACCTACCTTCTTTACAACATATGTGATTCTCGAGGGCTGAGTGACAATTCATAGGGCTAGTTGGTAAACTATAGCTGGCCTGCTAACCACTAACATGTCAGCCATCTTTTTTTGGGGGGGGTCATTGTTTTAATTTGACATAATAGTTAATAAACCTTGAACTCCCAGTCTTTTGAATGTGAAATCACTAGTATGTTACGGAAGAATAAAAGAGGGATAACTTGTCCTTTGACTACATTTTCTCTTTTCCTTTCATGCTAACTAGAACACAGGTTAATGCAATTAAACATGCTTTACAGATGACCAACACACCGATGACAACACTCGTTGCAATACACTAGGATGAGATCCAAACACACAGGCACACATTTAAAAATACATGCATGAGACAGAGGCCAACAGTCACACATCAACACGGGCTGATGCACAAAGGTAAACAAAACAAGAAACACCATCACACCGGGGAGCAGTGCAGAGGAGAGAAGAGAACACAGCACTATTATTTTATATATATATATATATATATATATATATATATATATATATATATATATACATATATATATATATACATACACACACACACACACACACACACACACACACACACACACACACACACACACACACACACACACACACACACACACACACACACACACACACACACACACACACACACACACACACTTTAGCCTATAATTTTCTTCTAGTCTCATGCAGAGGAGAAGCTTAAAAATGCACTATTCCTTTTCTCAATTTTATTTTGCTTGATGCAAAGTCGATTCCTCAAATCCAACTATCAAATATTATTTTGCTCCAGCAAAGCAAGAGCATTCAAGCGTTCCCTTTGCATGTACTTTTGTTCAACTTCAACATTTTGGCCTTTCTGACAAAAACCCGTTCTCACAGCTCCCTCACAGATTGACGGAGGCCGTCAAACAGGCACAGCAAGTCACAAAATAGATTTAGTCAATTAAAGGTTGTTTATTTGTAAAAGCATGCAAAAAAAATCTAGATCTAGAAACCATAGAGCAGAGAGCAGAGAGTTAAGGCAATCAAAATAAAAAGGCTTGAAATAGAGCTGTGACCTCACAAACAAGGTCAAGTGAGCACAAGTCTCCCAAAAGGTTCTCGGCTCGACTCTACAGAGCCACAAATGCAACGATTCCCCTGAGGGCGTCTGAATGATGGAGAAAGGGAAGAGTCAAAGAAGGTAGAGAAGGAAACGTGTGCATGAATTATATGTTTTGGCTCCATGTTTGTCGAGATTATTTATGTTCGTCAACATGGGATCTGTCCTCTGGATTCAACAGCCATATTGTCAGCCTTCAGATGAGCTTTCCCTCAAGTATGCTGCTGGTCACATTACATTCAGACTGTGGGACAGTCATGATGACTCAAGAACACACACACACACACACACACACACACACAGCTCCCTTGGTGGTGAGCAGGGAAGCAGGGTGTCTCGACGTTATGAATCACATTACATAAAAAGGAACATTTGCACACAAAAATAAATTTGGTAGATATAAACCAGATTTGTCATAAAAATATCATAAACATCTGCTTCCATCGGTAGCTAGGTCTGCCATGTTGTTAACCTCAAATAAGAGAAACCCGCACCAGACAAATACAATGAGTCATAAGATGCGTCTGTGTTAATATTATCGCACACACACACACACACACACACACACACACACACACACACACACACACACACACACACACACACACACACACACACACACACACACACACACACACACACACACACACACACACACACACACACACACACACACACACACACACACACACCTGAGCGTGTCACTTGCGTGTTTGCTCCTTTTACCCCCTTCATGTAACACTACAAGACCGGTCTTACAGACGTTAAGCAGAAACAGATAGCACCGAGCTACTGCTGGGATATCAGCGAGATAAAAAAAACAGAGCCCTAAACCACACACACACACACACACACACACACACACAGTTAGTGTCAGAGAGGAGGTGTCTGAACCAAAATCTTGAAAGTCTGGCTCAGCGGGTAGAAGGTGAAGTGTGTGTGTGTGTGTGTGTGTGTGTGTGTGTGTGTGTGTGTGTGTGTGTGTGTGTGTGTGTGTGTGTGTCTCATTAGAATCGTCAGGAAAAATGCAAGGAAGCACCAGTTCAACTGTGTGCATGGAAACTAATTAACCCAAACCAGTGACAGAAGTGTGAGGAGCGCCAAGAAGAGCAAAGCACAGTTTCCACTACACCACTGCTGCACAGCCGGAGAGGAAGGTTAAGAGCATCACAAATCATCAAGAAGCCAACGCTTTCAACGGACCAGTTTTGTTTTGTTTCCATAACCTGAACTGTTCATTTAGACAGAATGTGTATTTCATTATATTAAAGTATTTAAGTCCTGCTAATCTGAATGAGTATGAACTGGATCTGCATTGTGGACACAGAGTTATATCAACAACTTGCTTCCCAGTGTATTCTGATAAACTGCATGATAAATATAGAATGTAAAGAAAACATACACTACATCTAGGCCTATGTTTGCAACCCTTTTTCCAGTCAACCATGCATCTACATTATCCAGTAAATTCAGATCCTTGTTGTTAGTATCAGTACACAAAGTGAAAATGCTACATTACAAGTAAAAAGCCATGCATTCCACTTGTTACATATATGTAAATGTACAAGTATTGATTATATAGATCAACTTAACAGTCATTTTCATAAAAGTGTTGAATGGCACCTGTAAGAAGTTTACATCATTGCATTTGTATTTTTAATTACATATGCATTGAATTATAATTGTAAAGTAGTCTACTTACTAGTTTACTGTAAGTATATTTCTTTATATACTGTTAAATATAGATGGATGGTCACTATATCTGTCAGATAAATGTAGTGAAGTAAAATGTTGTGAAAAATGGAAGTACCTCAAAACTGAACCCGAGTAAATCATTGAGTTCGCCGCCTACAACTTCTTGGCACTAAAATTGGAAAACAAACAGACGTTGGTCACCAGGCACACACACATTGACACCATGCTGTCAGAGCGCACACACCCTCTTCGACTGCGCTGGCCAAAGTAAGTAACCTTTTAGCACAGAGATGGAGCCCTTGGCAATGAGCCTGAGGCAATACTGAGTCAACCAGTGGTCAAGGACGGACAGTCAGAGAGAGAGAGAGAGAGAGAGAGAGAGAGAAAGAGAGGTGGAGAGGAGAGGGAGGGAAACCATTATCCATTGAGATGAGAGACAAAGGACATTGGGGCCTCGTCACACTTGAGTGAGAAAAAATAATAGCTCCCAAAAGAAATGGGACAAGAACCTCGAGTGACCCACTTTTTCACTCCAACTGCACACCAAAAGGATCAGCAAGTCACCCATAGCTGTGTGAGGCTGTAGGTGTGTGTGTGTGTGAGAAAGATGTGCACGTGTGTCGGCAGAGATAGGGAGGGGCGTGGGAAAGCAGCATGCGCTGTAGTTCATCTTCACCTCTCTCTTGATCTCCGTCAGCTGTGTTTTCTCCTTCATATCTCTGATCGCTGCAACGTGACTCGTAAACGACCTGCAGCTGCAACTTGTGATTATTTTCAACAAACCAGCTGTATATTGTTTGGATTTTAACAATCGGTTGATTGTTGTAAAATGTAAAATGACAGAAGACTGTTAAAAAAAAAAAAAAACTGTTATATCAGCCAATTCCAGTCGGGTTGGTTTTGTGCCTTCTCAGCAACATTTATCACAATTATCTGTGCACCCTGACAGAAAGCTGAGGGACCATGAGAAAAGGATGCTGTGGAGAAATAAAAGGGTACGGTAAAGGTGTGAGTACCATCACAGGGTGATTCAGTCTCTAATTGAAGCCATCAATTACAACTTTAACAGTGATATTATGACAATCTATATGTAGTCCACGAATTCTATTTTATCTCACACATACACTCTCTCTCTCTCTTCTCTTTTATATCTTCCAGGTACTTCTTTTATTTACTTACCGGCTATCTTGTTCATCGTTTTGATAATTGCACTTTTGTGGTATTATTTTTCATATCTCCTATTATTTTAACAGAAACGTCAGCGCAGCAGCATTTTAATAGGGACTAAACTCTACAAAAGGAATTTAAAAAAGGTCGACCATTGCCCTCCAACAGATGTGACAGAGGTCCAAATTAGTACCTGCATTATCCAGACTGTCTTTAACAGCCATGTGGGACACAGGCTTGTTTTCGTTTGAGTCACCAAACGGCACATGTCTTAAATATGCTTTAACAGTCTTTGCCTCCAGAGAAAAATTAACTATGCGTATGTTTGTCCCAGTCTGAAAATACATTTTCTCTTGCAGAGGTCGCTCTGACGACTGCAAGCCTTTTATGGTTCTTCGTTACTCATCCGAAAGGTTTATTTAAAAATCTGTTTTGCCCTCTTTTCCTCTCAGTCGATGCTCCACGCCTTAAAAACATTACCCTAGCAGATCGAAAATAGATTTTTTTTTTTCTGGTTCAAGCCACGGAGGATGAAGACATGCATGTACAGGCTTTTACACAAACACACTTAAATGCGACGCCCCGCCCTCGCTGTGCCCTCAGTCAGATGTTCCGCCTGAGATCCATGAATCAACAGACGAGATGAGTGACTGTGCCATCAGCGTCAAAATATAGCAGCGCTGCCGACATCTGACTTAAAAGCATTAGCCGAAGTGTTTCTGCTGTCGTGTGGCCTCGACCACAAATAAACATGCATGTAAATAATATCCACATTAATGCACAAAGTGAGCATTGGCCATCACCTCAAAGAAAGTCATTAAATCCTCTGAATGATGTAGGATAAGCGGCATCTGCTAGATGTTTAACCGTTGCTAACAAGTTGGCCATATCAGTTCATTTCAATTGATTAGGCCTGCAAACATAGTGTAATTTGCAGAGTATTGGTTTTCCCTTGTATTTTCAGCAAATCATTTTCTCTCACCAGGGATGCATTTAACAGTTTCTGCTCATCACCTACCATCAAATCAATCCTTACCGGCTTCCACTTTAATGTGAGTTAAAAACAAGTTAAAGGAGTGAAATGGCTTTTCTTTGTTTGTTGTTGCTGCTGCGCAGGGAAAAGGAGATAACTGCTTTTTACCGGCAGATAGCTTTGTTTCCTCAAGAGGTTTGGCCTTGAGACTAAAATGGCAACAGAAAATGGCCCACCAGCGATACCGATCTCTCCACCTGAATAGGATAACACCCTTTAACCTGGACACCGCTACTAATACATTCAATCTATCTTTGGATGCTCTAAAATATACTGAGTGCTGAGGCTGGTGGATTGATGTGTTTACAATGACCTTCTGAGAAGTGCTGCTATGAGAGGCTTGTCCTTTTTGCAATAACTTAGATTTGTCTTTTTGTGTCATGACTGAATTACATAATCTATGCATAGCGCAGTGAAAATGCAGATTGACAACATTACTCCATATGGTTAAGGTCTGTGTGTTGCTTTGAGTAGAGACATAATTAAAGAATTAAAGAAGGAACACATGAGTTCCAAAGATCCAATTTCTCTTTGGAAGATTAAGCACTGAACTAGGGCTGGGTGATATCCCTTAAAGTACATTATGTGGACAAATGTTTGTAAGCATTGCACATATGGGATTATTATTATTATATTATTGAACGTCTCATATTAAAGGTTGGAAATACATGTTTACCGTAGGTATAAGACAGGAGAAATGAAAGTAAGACAGGCTTGCAGATTTATGGCAGAATCAGCTGCGTTTCGTTTCATGTTTAAATCTCCTCAGCTAGAGAGGGATGACATAAGCCGGCTAGTCCCTCGTTGCCAGCACAGCACATGGAAAATGAAACGCTACATTGCCAGCTAATTCACTTACATAAGAGCCTCAACTGAGATGTGAATTTTAAAGTACAGTGACAGAGAGAAAAAAAATGAAGAAAAAGCACCGAGAAGCTTCGAAGCGGGAGGCAGAGAAGGCAAGACAAAAATGTTCACATTGTATTGTCCATTACAAGCCTGTGCATATTAAAACTGTCCTTTGTATTTCCGCCAAAATAATACAGACCATTAACATGGCATGAAACATAAACTACACTGCAATTATTCTAATATATACTCCGAGCGCCGGAAAGTTCTTTTCATATCACAGTGAATTTCTCATACGCCCTGTAAAGAGTTCTTCTCCCGCTAATCACCTTGCAGTCTTTAACACAAACGGACACACTCACAGGCGGCGGAGATTTAGTAACTATGATCAACACTCCCGCTGACAGAGGAGGGATGAAATTCTCCTGCACTATTTCTGGAGACATGCCACTTTAGTTTTGGACGAGACAGAGCCAGGCGGCTTTGCACTTCCTCTTCACATGCATCCCATTTGCTTCCAGTGTCTCAGTCAGTGTGTGTCAGCGTGTGTGTACATGCGTGTCCTGAATGACATTGGAGTCGCAACGTTGTTGTTTTCTATCTCTCCGTTTCTTGACTTTATGTGACAGTTCATTCATTAGCATTGCTGTTCTGTGGCCCATTACCAGACTGACTGACAGCAGGCCAAACAGCATCGACTGCAGGCCGATACATGCTAATCCAAGCTAACCAGAACCTTTCCTCTGACGTGCACATGCCATAGGCCAGCCTCCCCATAAGATGTTTACACTGTATTTGTTGAGCTTGTTTGTTTGAGAACAACCAGATTTTGGAGAGGGTTAGAATTATTGGCTGGTAAACACGTCTAACTTCACCATTTGCCAACAATGTTTAGGTTACAAGCTCTCGACATGATGCTATCCGGCCATGCTGCCAGTCGGACAAAATCCCTATGTTTGCATTCAAGGCTTCATGATGTGAAAAAGGAATCCGCTCACGGTGCAGACCAGAAAACATACATAAGTCAGTGAAACGACACACACGGGCACATATTCATTTTAGGCAGCGGCAGCATGAGGCACAGACGCGCCTACGTGAGTTGAAAATGTTTTAACTCTCGATCTATTTATCAAGAGCTAAAAAAAAAAAAAAAAAAAGCTCTTACTGCGTCAATGTGACTTTCAGCTAATTTGGGCCTCTTAGAAAGACAAAAGATAAGGACAGTTTGAGACCACAGCTTATTTTGTACGCTCTTAGCGATAAACGATATGAGAATTTGTCACAAGGATCCTGTTTTGTGAGAGAGACAGGGAGACATCTCCCTGGATTCAGCCATATATCCTGCATAGCTGCATTTAGCTTCTGGGCCGACTCTCACTCACTCAGACACTCACACACAAACGCAAAAATCGCACTTGCGCTCTCATCCAAACACACTTCCATTAAACTAACACATCTGTTAGTGAAAGAACAGAGGCCTTGAAGCGTGATGCCACAATGTGTCTGCCAGAGGAGCATCTGATTCTCCCCGTGTTGTGTTTTTCACTGAAGCCATCTCTACCTTGGCGGGCTAATTCAATTCATTACAGCTAATTGCGTCAGTGTAAAACACTGGAAGTTTCCACTGTGTGGAGCAATGCGTCTCCTCACACAGTCGAGCCATCTGTTTGGTTCTCTGGAAGCCCTCTATCTTCAGGAGACGGAAGAAATATGGCAGGTAGCTGGATGCTTCATTTTATGTGCTTGTGCTAAACAACCAGACACACAACCTGCATAAATACTCTTATGGCACAATAAGCCCAGAAGGCAATGTGTGGATCTTTTTCTTTCATAACCAATGACCGAAACAAAAGGAAACGGTCTAGTTGATTGCGAGTCTGCTTACGGACGCGCTTTTGTTCTGCTGCAGAACATTGGAGCGTGAAGATAAGACTTCAGGAAGGTGAAAGCTAAGCACATGACTGCCACAGATTGTGAGTATGGTCATCTCACACAGACAAGGGCACAGCCATCTTCTGCTGAAAGATGTATAGAGGTCTTCTGATGGACACCCTCACCATGGATTCACTTAAGCGATCGATAGAGTTATGAATATCTCTTGGCGTGGTACAACAGTAATAAAATGATTCCACTTTGCTCCGGCCCGGAGAGCAGACTGTGGGCACCACAGGGCCTCGTATAGATCGCTCTCTGTTTTCAATACAAGGTCACACTCAAGGCGGTCTGTCAAAAGCGCGCACACACACACACACACACACACACACACACACACAATTACAAGAACACATTGTGCCCACACATTACCAGACAGACACACATCCACAGCAGGGAGTGGCATCCCTCTGTGGCCTGTAACTCTGCACACGCGAGCAGAAGCTTTCAAAGAAACAGCCATCCCGCCGAGGGACCAGTGCGCTTCTGCTACTAGGGAACACGCCTAAGATCCCATGACAAGGCCTAAAGGAGGAAGTGTGTGTCTCAAGTAAACAGTACTGGGTGTGAGGTTGTCTGCAGCGTGTTTTATCTGTGTGCCAGAGCTTCTCTGGTGACACAGGGATTCCTTGAGACACCTACTCATCTGGCTGGAGTCCAGACCACACAGAGAGGGGGCAACACCACGCCAATCATTTTTCAAAGCACTGTCCAATCAGAAATTAAGCTCACACTGTGGTTGTCTAATAATACATTGAATCGGAGACTATCCTCCAAGAATCCTCCAGAAAACAAGTATTTTAGTTTTGCAAATATCCAAAGAGAAATGTCTCCATCACTGAAATCCGTGAAAAAGAAAAAAAAAGGTGTTAAATGTACAAAAATGTATTTCCTATAGCGTGTAGTTAATTGGATATTAGCCCTCAGTTTCACATGATGGGTGACTAACCTGAATTTGTTCTGACAGATGGAGCCACATGGCCGAGCGTATCGCCAAGCTGCGGTGTTGTTGACGCCACTGTGTGTACTGCTCAGCATCTGCTTGTAAGCGACGGAGTGGAGCTACGAGGGTAATCACCGATTTAAGTCAAAGTCAGAGCAAACAGGCCCTGTCCATCTAAACACAACGTGGAACCGTGGGAGCTTATTCAATGATAATGGTCATTAACGAAGTAAAACGACGCCCTCGGCGGTGGGAAAGTCGTCGTGTTTCACACAGCCCTCATTAGTGATTATGTGTCTCACGGTAGCTGCAGCGGGACCTTTATTCTAATCTCGTCCACCGCAGTGTTTGGAGCCGCCTGAGACAGTTTGGATCTTCAATCGTACATGTGAATGTCTTAAGACAACACTGGAAGAACATGATCTCTTGTTTGAAGGGGAAACATCCCATTTGTATAACCTGTTAACATAATACATTGTGGAGATAAGGAGTTAGACAGAATAGCATTCCACACAAACAATGGAGCATCCTTGACTATATCTGTGTTGCTGGATGTCTCGTTCAACTCACTTTTTGAGACGTTTTAGTCTAATGATCCCCTGAGCTTTGGTTAATGGATTTGTATTTAAAACCCTTTATCAGTAGTTCTCATATGTAGGATGTATTTGGGAACTCCACACAACAAATATGTCTCCATCCATTAACATAAATATGTTTTAAAGTATTATTTCTTGCTTAACAAAAATGAAAGACATCGATAATAGATGACAGAGAAAGGGATTAGGCGGAAAGGCAGAGTGGCACGTGGAAACGTGCCCTTTTATCAAAATCCAGCAGTGAATTAGCGGGTATGTATTCATGTGTATGAGACGGTGAGTTTGCGTCTAAATATCTGGATTCGCATTTCCATGAATTCATGTTGGGGTTTAGCCTAAAACCTTCCTCTGGCTTTATGCTGTTGGGTAGCACACAGCATGAATTGAGCGAGGAGAGCTACTGTACGGCCTCCTTACAGATGTGACTGAGAAAATACTTCTTGAGTTGTCACTCCGAGCCAATCACAAGCGCTTCGCCCCGAGCCGGCTCTGCCATTTATAGGTCTACAAAGTGGGCCAAATGAGAGGGAGCTGCAGCGACGATGACACATGAAGATTTGTAGAAACTGGAGCGAGGGAGAAGAAGAAAAAGGACAACAAGGAGAAAGAAAGAACAGAGAGCTCACAAGAGAAAGAAGAAGAAGACAGGAGGAAAAAAAGCGGAGTTACATGAGACTGCTTTGACCATGTGGACACCATGTGGACGCTACAGAGGAAGCTCCAGATCCCACGACAAAGCAGCACATGAGGAATCACTTCATATTCTCTTCCTCCTACATTCACAGGCAGCGCTGTGTCGTTCTGTTAACAGAGTAATCAAGTCAGTGTCAAGCCAACCAGGTTTCCAGGCCGAGTTTGTTTTTGGCATTTCACACACCAGAGTCAAACCGTTTTTTTCTCTTTCTTTAATGTGTTAATAGCAGAAACGCTTATGTTTGAGTTAAAGTGCCCATTTGGCTTTCAGCCATCTCAGCCATATCGGCAAAGCACAAGCGTTACACGCCTTCATTACAGCCACATTATCGTGCAGTCAGGGTTGTTTGCACAAGGTTTCTGTTGAGGACTTACAGATTGCATAACTCTGAGAGAGGGACTATCCAGAGTGGTTGTTATTAATCTGTGTCTCAGCCTCTGCATCACTTGAAAGTTATGTTCATTCTCTACAAAGTGAAAATATGTGCTCCCAGTGCCCTGCCGGTGGCACAGGTTGAGCTGGGAAAGCTGGGAAAGCTGGAAAGTTGGATTTCCCGTCACCATTTTGAATCCGGCGGAGAGCTGCCGGCATGGATTCTGTTGCCCGTCAGAAGAAAAAGATGCCTACAATGGACCGAAACAGAAAGACAATGGGCAGCTGCGGAGAAGAGGCTTCTTTTATAAAATTCAGGATCACGTTTAAATGTATCTCAAACATAGCTGTTATAATGAAACAACAAATTAAAACCCTACAACGTTTTCCAACTGCTGATATGTCCACCATACTTGTAGACAAGTGGAGCCTCTCCACGAACTTAAAGACCAGTTGTCAAAACCAAATTGGGCTTAAAATCAGCCTTTATATTGTATAGTGTGCTGCAGGCTGAAAAGCAATGAATGAAAGGGGCAGAGAGAGAAAAACAGAGAGAAATGGTCAGGGGCATAGAGAAAGGGATATCAAGTGACATAAAAGAGATATCACAGAAGGAGGGATGTTACCGAAGGGCATTCAGTGAAGAGATGGAGGAGAGAGGAGGGAGGCAGATCATGGCATGAAATATGATCTTCCCCAGGAGCCTCCAGTCATCCAGTCGCTCTGCAACCGGCGGCTCAACAAACAACTCAGACAATAAAAAGGAGCCGGAGTCAGAGAAAACGTGACGGGAATCAAACTGGTCCTCACATCTGGTCACAAGTTATTTTTTGTTTGTCATGTTGCTTGACATTTAACAAATGGCTGTTCCGACAGGAGAGATTCTGCTCCTCCCTCGAAAATCGATCCGACCACAGCACGGTCAGTTTCCTTCTCTTCCACTTCTGATGCCCACTCCCTCCATCTGTGCACCCATCCTCCAAACAGCTACAGTATCGACTCTGAAGCCGTACGCATCCATTGCTGCCTTCACACGTCTATGAGAAGAGTCACCTTCAATCACCACTTTGTAAGAGGAAATCTTTGGAACAGCAAGTAGTGTTGTGACATTATTTAGAAATGAACAAGTCATATTTGTCTTAACATTTATTGTTCTGAAAGGCAAAAATCCCAAAGAAAATGATGTGTGTGATTGGTGTGAGCGGTGGTGTTTTTATGACTTACACCAATTCGCTGCCATTATGACAAATAACACATTGTATACATGACTCCTTTCTTTCACTGGTCCTGGTCTGGTCCACGCATATTCCCAGGATCAAACAAAGTTAGACAAAGCTGCATCGCAATCAGCATCACTGACCCCTTGCCTCCATTCACACTCTCACAAACACATCTGTGTTTCCATGTGCAGGACAATGCCTCCTGGGTGCATCTTGCACACTTTCAACCAGACAAAATGTGTTGAAATGTGATTACGCAAATAGACTAACTGGAAAAAATGTTTTTTTTGACACAAGTGGCCAGCTGCAACGCTGATCAACAGCCAGTCCCTTTGCTCATTTAGTTGATAATGTGTTATTTTTACAGCATAGCTACCTCCTTCTGCAGTCTCTCTCTCTCGCAACTTCTCTCCCTCTGTGTGTCTCTAACTCACTCACACAGAAGGTCTGCTTCTCCTTTAAAAGAGAGGATACATTGATACTTTCACTACAAAATCTGCTGAACAGTGTATGACGAAACTAATTATTCATTTGATATTTCTCTACTGTACCAAATAACCATGCGTCTGTGCGGACAGGTGCACGGTGCTTCTTATTCTTTGCATCCACGCCGCTCTCGAGATCAAGGACGGTAAACGCTACATCCCACGCGTGGCCTAACCCTCAGTGAGCCACAATCCTTACTACTGACAGTAAACCGAGGATAACTCCATTAAAGTCAACTGAACCCCTTTTCCGAAGAATCAGAAGCTCTTAACTGCCTGTCAACACAAACACACACTTAGGATACACAGATTTAACATATCGGAGCCAGGAGTGCATGGTGGACAGAAATGTAGACTTAAAGAACTAGCTGGAGGAAAAGAGAGAAAACTGAAGAGGCTCCATGGAGCATCAGCCGTGCAGGCGCAGGGGAATACACTCGGCGGTCTGCACTGTTCTGTAACAAGGAGGCCGGCTGCTGACATTTGGCATTGATTGTGTTGTTTTATGGGCATTCGTCAGTTAAACCCCTATTGGACAATTACAGAGAGAGCCTGCTTGCTCCTGCAGGGGGGGTCGTGACTTTGATCTCTCCCTGCCCCTCCCCCCTCCTCCCTCCCTCCCTTTCTCGGTGGAAAACCCGCGGAAAACAAAGACGGAAAGGTGATGCACCTCTAATTGGCTCCAAGCAAAAGGAAAGTAGAAGCAGCTGGTTGAATGGAGGGAGAGAAGGGGAAATGGGAGACGGTAGGTGAGGAAATAAGAGAGATACACATGTACATTTTCTAAAAGCCAGGAATATCTACACGCTGTAGTGCCGGAGTAAACCACCAAGCACACATTATCATAATTCAATAAGAAAACATCACCAGTGTATTTGTTTTTGGTGTCTTCACCCATCATTTCTCTGTAACCTGTCGTGCATACATGAGCGATGATAATCCCATCGGTAATATATAGGACATCACGCATTAGTGTTGCGATGAGTGCAGCGTGGTGTGAGCTGTGTTGAATGAGGGACAAATGGTTAATCTGATTGTTAGCCAGTTTCTAATTCCCAGACTGAAGAGTGGAGATTAGGGTTTACATGTTTGCATGACTAGACAGGTTCCTGTTGCCCTCCGACCCGGAGAAGTGCATCACTTGGCTTTCAATTGCACACGTGTGCAATGTATGCATTATTTTCCACACACACACACACACACACACACACACACACACACACACACACACACACACGTCTCTTTAAGAAGCCTTGGATGCATTCGCGCAGGATGTGTCTTCATGATTTCTCACCCACCCCGAAGGCTCAGATCACATCTGAATATGCATCCGTCAAAAGACTTTCAAGTCTTGTTGTGTTGGACATACGTTTTCCATCAGTCGTCCATGTCTATTAAACCCATGCCCAGTTTTGAAACACAGGATATAGATATTCAAGTTGCATGAGTGCTTGAGTCTCAAAAATGGACGTAAAATAAAAAAAATAGGTGGAATGCTCCTTCTATGTCTATACTATATAATGTAATACTCTGGGCTGACACAGCTGGACAAATTATCTCTGAAGATTATTTGGGTCATTCTGATATTAATCTTCATGGATGCCACATTGCCTTGTGGTCTCAACCAGAGACCATTTCCATTTTCCATTACAACCCCCCCAACCTTAACCCAGTCCCTTAGAGAGATGGCTGTGATCAACAGTCCATGCAGCTAAACTAGAATATATGTAGAAAAACCAGGAAGAGAAAACACACCAGCAAGCACTCACATTACAATGCCTGTGGTGAGTGGTTAGCGGTGGACGCTAACTAGCGCAGTTTCCCTGCACTGTGGCCGATGCAGATGACAAGCGCAGTGACTGCAACGACGTGGGCCAAGTTACTGAGAGCCAAGATGGCCGATGCTCAAAAGAAGGGGCAAGCAGCTACACATGGGGAGAAAAGAGTCACCGGGATTTATGGAAGGGATTTTCCAAGTTTCTTTTTTTCCCTTTTTTTAACAAGAGCTGTTGGTCACCAGAGGAAAGATTGTGGCTGGAAAGGAAGCATACAAGTGCACACAACAAAGGAGAAGAAATAAACAGAAGCAGGGAAGAGCGATTCTTTATTTGGAGGGCTGCGAGTTTGTGTTCATGTGTGCTTGTATTTGCATGTCTTTTTCTGCAGAGTCCAGTTATTATTATCCAATCAGCTTCCCTACAACCAAAGTTTAGCTTGAGTGTCCGAACCCCCCATGCCTAACACACACACACACACACACACACACACACACACACACACACACACACACACACACACACACACACACACACACACACACACACACACACACACACACACACACACACACACACACACACACACACACACACACACACACACACACACACACACACACACACACACACACACACACACACACACACACTTCAGGGTAGGGCTGAAGCCCTACAAACCAAGCCTCTCACTGGGTAGCAGCTGGAGCTGCTCCCCCCTCCTGCCCGCTGCCAACGGAGCAACTCCCCGGCAGCCTCCGTGTCAAGCTGGACTCCTACTGTAGAAATATGGGATGACACACCACCAGACATGGTTGCCATATACATAGGAGAGTATGCATCTTGTGTTTTTCTTTTTGATCCCTTAAAGTTGTTACATGGTGTCATATCAAGCATGCTGCATAAACTAGCCAACTAGCTGAAATATTGAAGGAGTTCACAGGGTTTTTTCTTTTATTACTTTTTCCCCAGAAAGGAAGTTTTCTTCCTTCCAGGACTGATCCCAGCAAAAGGAAACAAAGGGGCCGCTTTGTGCCGGCATACTTGGTCCGAGCAGGTTGCAACAGTCCACTGAAAGGCTGAGGGGAGCACCCATCTGGCAAGAAAGGCAGATCAGCTTCACCCCTCCCTCCACCTCCTCTCTCCACTCGGGCCCGACTGTGAGCTTGCAGCTCCTGTGCCGGCTGAGGTAACCAAGTGTCTCTCTCTCGCTCTCTCTCTGACTGAACATGCCTTTTTAAACTACAAGACCCCCCCTCCAAGTGTGAAAAGGGGGTCACTGTTCCACGCTAGACTTCTGTAAAGCATGCAAAATTGGCCAAAGGTACCACCAACAAAATATCTCTCGGCGTCTCGTGAGCTGTGTCTACCCATCCTTTCTTTTCATCATTTGAGGTCCACCGATCGCCGGCTTGTTGTTGCGCAATCGCACGCAAGCAACACGCTCGGTCTGATGTCCGAGGAAATGTACGTTACACATTGAGATGTTAAGCAACACAAATATTTAGAGAAAAAAAGAAAAACACACAAAGCGGCACAACAACGTCATCAGATTTGATCTGCTAATGTCCCTCAGGGACACCGAGCCCTTTTTTTTTTTTGTCCTTTCCAACACCAACACATGCTAAAACACACACACACCAGGATGTTTTGCTGGTCCTAGGAGGTAGAGGTTCGAACGGGGCTGAATATAGTCTTTTTAGACTTTTAAGTCACCTGTAGTCATTGTATATAGCGCTCCTTGTAGTTCCTTTGTAAATCATGTATTACTTTGTTTTATTGATATATTCCTATTTGGAGGAATCTGTTTCAGAATTAGTGGGGGTATATCCAATTATGCCTTTGAGGTAATTTAGCCAAATGGTATGAGCAACATGTTGTGTTACTTTTGTGGAAAGGTAAATAGTTCAAGTGATAAATAACCTTGAGACCAGAGAGGTTGAAGAGAGCTGGAGGCAGTGCCTGTCTTAAAATATAGCCCCTGACAGGACCCAGCTGAGGGAGGTGGAGGTTGTGGACAATACAGCCATTGAAGCTTTTTCAGGTCTGTCCTGCTCTGGCATTCCCGCCCTCGGAGACCAACCCACAGGTATTCCCTGGTTAAGAGGACTATTTCCCTTCAAATGATTCAATGTAAACAGCCTGTGGAGGAAAAATGACATTTTGGTCACCACCCATTCCATTACTGGAGGTAGTGAATGCTCCTTTTCTTCAATGAACTGACCTCACAAAAACCTTCAGCTGGTAATACATGTGGGGTTTTGGATTTGATCTTAATCCACCTCACATTTAACTTCAGTCCTGTGTGTGTGAGAAACATTTGGGTTGAGCTGTTGGTTTTTCATAAACATGTTCTTCATTTAATGAATGCTTTTTTTTTGCTTTTTGCAGACGGTTTACTTGCATGAGGAGGTGAAGCATCGAGTCACGCCGATGTGAAAGGGACTTGTCAGTCGTCTGCCTTGGCACGAATGCTTGATGTAACAGTGCCGCGCTCGTGTTTGTTCTGCTCATTTCAAAAGGGAAAAGTTGGCACTTGTGCCTCGAAACATGTTTCGCTATTTATTCACAAGCCTTTAACGTCTCTGCTTTCCCACTGAATGACACTCGGGGGGGGGGGGGATATCTCTGTTTTAATCTTTCACTCATTTCTGTCATAGCCACAAAGACCTGCATGTCTCTGCTCAGCATGGAAACTTTTCATCCTGAAGCCCCGCCCCCGTGCCCCCAACAATAAATAAACTAATCACACTGTGAGGCAATTACTTCTGTTGTTAGCATGCAGAGAGAAAAAGAGAAGAGAACTAATCGCTGCATCAGAACAGCTCTGGCACATGGTGCATCTCCTCCACAGAGCATCTCCAGACTCGAGTCAACCCCTGGCAGGAAACATCCTTCCCCTTGGACCCGGTCTGAGCAACACACCTATTGCTGAAGGGAAAGCGGCCTCGAGGTATACGAGTAAACATCGAGCGTGTGTCTTTGTGTGTGAGCCTGTGTTTCTGTTACGCAACGGGAGAGTTCTTCCCATCTGCGCCTCTCTGCAGCCCCCGCATCCCTGACCAATGAAGCGAGAAACGACAGCGCTGCCTTGCACTCTGCCTCCCTCAAGTCTTCCTCACAACACCGTCCCACTCTTCATTATTATCATCATCATCATCATCATCGGCCGCCCACTAAAAACACTCGATCCCTTACTGCCTTCTCTCTGTTCTGGTCGGCTGAAACCACAGGCCGCCGGGGCAATATTCATCGTTATCACCACCTGTGCTGTCAACATCACGCTCGTCTGCCCTCTGCTTAAACCCCACCTAGAAAACAAAAGCACTCTGTGGGGTGTCTAACCAACATTTGTACTTCTTATGCTCAAAAATCCAGATTATCCCACTAAATGCCCCCCCCCCCCACCCCCTATCCTCCACCTCCGTCCCAGCTCTTCCGGCTCGCCAAACTCCCCACAGGGCTCACTGTTGTGGAAAAGATGTTGAAACAAAGAGAGCAGACAGTGCAGCGATAATCCTAAACATAGCAGCTGGGGAATTAGCCAGCCATTTGTCGGGGACTCACTCTCCCAACCACGCACAATGTGAATGGCTGTTAGAGCTACGAGTGTTAGCATTGCACTTAAATGTTAATGCTGTTGTCCTATTGTTGGTCACTGGGGAGGGAATGCTAATGAAAAGGAAAGATGTCTTTCACTTTCACTGCAATTATGTCTCAGGTGGTTTATCTTGGAAAAGATACGATGCGGTATTTGATGATCGCATCCTGTCTGGAAAAAACATTTTAGCTGATTCCACAAGGACCGGTGTGTCAGTGGTTCTATTCAAATAAATGAATTATAGATGCAAAGAGACCCGTTCTCTGTTCAGGATATTTAGGCAATGAGCGGCATCGGGTTTCAGACAGTAAAGCCGCCCAGAGAGATGACGGCAACATCTTCAGTACGGAGTCTAATAGTGCAACAGCAACATAATGGTATTAAGCCTATCTATAAACGTAAATCAGCTATAACTCTACTGCGCAGGTACAGTTGGCATCTCTGGCCCTCTGGTGTTCCCAGTCCCTCCTCCTTTCTCTCTTTCACTACATATCTGACAACCTCTTCTCCTCTGAACCGTCCCGGCGCTGCAGCAGAAGTGTGATGCCTGCACCTTGCTGCCTGTCTGTTCCAGTCGGTTACAATACATGTGGACGCTAAAACACAGGCAACAAGTAAAATGCACTGCACAACTGCAGCTAACCGCACCTCGGTCAACACCACTCAAAGACTAAAAATCATGTCAAATATTTGAACTACCCCGAGCAGTGTTTGGTTTGCTGTGGAAACTTTACTGTGGAACTGCAGCAAACGAAGTCCTGCTAATGTGCGTCTTTGAACCTCACAGTCCAACATTGTTGAACCTGAACTACCAGGTTAACTCCAGGCTGCTCATCTATCTGCTCGCTGCTTTTTTGTATTACAGGTGCCATGGCTCAACGGCTG
Source organism: Cottus gobio (assembly GCA_023566465.1). Classification (NCBI taxonomy): domain Eukaryota; kingdom Metazoa; phylum Chordata; class Actinopteri; order Perciformes; family Cottidae; genus Cottus; species Cottus gobio. Next base: position 11,548,575 of record CM042237.1, read on the forward strand.
CGACTAAGCGGTTAGGGATACGGCACATGATTGTTTGGAGAGTGGATTTCTTTTGTCCTGCTCTCTAAAAGCGGGTGAAGAGTTTCAGCTTGGAGGCTCAGGGGATTGTCTTTTACTCGTCACGTTTCAGGCATTAAGAGAGAGACAGGCAGGCAGGCAGACAGACAGACAGCTGTGAATGAAATTTCATTCTCAGAGCCGCAGGCTAGACCTGCAGTTTCAACCCAGACTGACCGCATTTATTGTTCACCCACCCGACTGACATTCCAGGAATATGCAGAGGTGGATCTTTCATCCGTCTCCCACGCGAGGCCATTCAAAGAGCACACAGTCCTGCGCGTTTGCGCCACACACAATCACGCACACACCATCAATCACGTCATCGTTTGGCTGCTTTGTGGTTTGAACAGGAAAGACGTATTATGTGAGGAAGAGGCAAGAAATGCTAAAGATTAGATGCCAAAACATGACTGAATTACACTCATTCACTCAGGCTTTCATTCATTTGTCATTCCTCCGCACACAACCAGACATACTCGTTTCTCTCTGGGGTCCAGCCCGCCTGCTTTCCATCACAACAAAGATTAGAGACAGCAGCCACCACTCACCTAGGTGGTCTCCATGGAAACTGTTGTCATGGGATGTTCTACCATGGGGCACGAGGTCATGATGGGCACCAGGTGGCCAGATTTGACCGGTCTTGCGAACGCTCACAATAGTGGCTTCAGACATGACCACGTGGCCCCCCTGCTGCCGGTGGTGACGCTTCTGGGACTGCGGCGTCGGAGGGCTGCTGCTGTCAAACGAGTGCTGGGAGTTCTGGGAGTTTTGGGACGGCGAGCGGCTCTTCTCCCTGAAGGGCCGGCGGAAGGCCGTGGTGGGACTGGGTGAGACGTGGCTGGACTGCCCTGAGGAGAAGTCCTCCTCGCTGGACGTCAGGTTCTCGTTGGAGCTGCAGTCCGGTGTGTAGCCACCGCCTCCACCAACATCCTCGAAGCTCCCCGGGGAGTAGGAGCGGCGAGGCCAGGTCAGGAGGTGGTCATCACCTCCCCCAAGGTCTCTCATTGTGACTCCACTACCACTCCCACCGCCGCCTCTCCCGTCTCCACCGCCACCTTCACCCATCATCACCCCACCAACATAGACACTGGAGTAGGCCTGGAACTCAGAGGGCTGCCATGGAGGGGGTGGAGGTTTGCCACCATTGGCCCTCCCTGCATGTCGCTGGTTGGGCTCCCCGTCTTCATATTCTGCATCATAGCCGCAGGTGCTCTCGGTGGACCGGCCTCTGTACACTGGCCTGGCGCGGAGCTCCCCTGCCACCGTTGCCAAGTTACCCGGGAGCGAGTGAAGAGATCTCTTTCGCTCCATCTGCATGGCCTGGCTGCCCAGGGAGCTGATCTTGTCAGAAACGTCCCGGTCGTTGACCCGGATCAGACCCCTCTCGTGGTGGAATTCCATGTTCGAGTAGAACGGCGGCGGTGGCGGCGGCAGAGGCTGCTGCTGCTTCTCCTGGCCCTTCGCTACATCCCCCGCAGAGTGAGGGTTGGCCCGTTTGATCCTCTCAAAGTTGGACCGAAGGGCCGCCACGCCAAGTCCCATTCCCAGCTTGTCCTTGGGGTCAGAGGGCAGGTCCTTGTCTGGGGGCGGAAGGTTGAGTCTGCGGGGGGAGACCGAGATGCCGCCTCTCTGCTTGGACGGCGAGAGGCCATCGAGGTTGTCGCAAGACGTCGACTCAGCCTGCTGGGGTACCTCAAAGGCCGACTCCAGCCCGTCTCCGTGGGAGGCCGACTTCCTGGCTGGTGGAGGCCTGGGTTTGGACCTTCCAGTTCCATCTCCAAGAGGCTGATAGCGGCTCCTCTCCATACTGCCACCACCATACCCTCCACCAACTACTGCTATTCCGACTCCACCAGTCTCCTGCATGTGCGGCTGCTGGGACTGGCACTCTGCACCCTGTGTGGCTGCGGGGTCCATCCCCTCGTTCAGCGGCGTCTTCCTGAAGCCCCAGCGCTGCTTGTCATAGCTCTTCCTCTCCTTGGCCAGGAGGGTCTGCAGGTAGATCATGCGGAAGCGCTCCTTGTTCACCTCCTGCTCCAGGCGCCTGATGGAAGCTTTGCACTTCTCCAGCTCCTGCTCAATGCCCCCAACGGATCGCAGCTCCATCTTGGGGGGTTCGGACTCCGGGAATTGCGCTTTCCACGCCTCGGTAAATCCCACAGGCTCCACCATATTGTGCCTAATTTCTTTCTGTGACTGACCCTGGCTCACACACACTGGGTGAATGAAGCCAAGGGCGCACCGTTTGTCCTTTTATAGTCCAGTTCGCCACAGAGTCCTTATCGACAACAATGGCCACCTGCAGTCAGAAAGCAGGGACAGTGTTTAAAAACAGGATCTTCAGGTAACCCGTTCAGAAACACACAGGGCAATTGCTGACACTTGTCGTGGGCTGCGCAGATGCGACAATACATCCCATTCTGAACAAGAGAGACCGGCTGTTCAGACAGAGGGATAGCTGGGGACGTGTGAGGCAGGAGAGGGAACACAAAGCGGCAGTCTCATGCAGCTCGTCTTTCTCATGCATTATTCCAGAAAAAGAACACTTTAAAAAGAAGATTTTTTTTTTCTCCTCCAAAAGCTCAGCCTTGACACAATGACAGCATCTATCCTCGCGGGTGACAAGGGGAGGGGGGGGGGATCTTGCTCCCAGGGAGAGAGAGAGAGAGAGAGGGGGGGAAAAAAATATTAAGAAAGTGTTTTAATCCTGCTAGATTTACTCACTGGCTGTGTCTACCATTCCGTGTTTGTCCGTGATAGCAGGTCCGTTCTCTCTTCTCCATTCATATGGCAGTAATCCCTGGTGCTGCTGCTGCTGTTCCAGACCGAGCGCCTTTGTATCAGCAGCGCTCAAGGAGAAAGGAGAAAAAGCGCAAAACACAAGCGACGACAACATCGGAGTTTCTCAGAGAACGCGGTCAAGCGGTGGGATCCGGTTGAAGTGAATCAATTGTTTCGTTATCCCATTTTTTTCCTTCCCTTCTCTCCACCGTACCTATGTGGTATTGTTGCGCGGATGTGCTCTTTCCAGGTTTATCCCGTTTCCTCGGCCGTGATGGTGCCGCTATGTGCGCTCCCATCTCAGGCCAGCAGCACTGGAGGGCTGCAGGAATGGGAGGGACCAGTGGGAGCGAGCCTGCTGTTAAAGAGACAGAGCAGGGAGCCTCTACGCTAGTGCACGGACGTGTCTGATATGAAATGTTAACTGTTCACACTTACTGTCATTTCTTATGGTTTTAGAAGAAGAAGAAAACGTCTGCATGAGCAACAGTAGACCTCGTTTGTTCTGTTGCTCTTTTTCTTTATTCTACTGCACGTTTGCGTGATCGAGCAATCAGGCTACTTGAAGCCTGCAAATATATTGCTCCAAATGCATGTTTTTACAAATCCTTCCATTTTTTTTTGAGGAACCAGCAAGATGCCACATCTCCCAATATTGCTGTTCTACAGTTATTGCAAATATTTCCCGGGTATTACCCTACTCCTCCTGGGCTCCTTTAAAAGCGCGTGGCCGTACCTGTCATGCAGGTGTTGCAGAACACGCAGAGGGCTGTTGGTATCTTTAACCCAACGCTGCCACCCAGTGGCGAAACATTTCATGTGTCCAGACAGTTTTTTTTAATACCATTTTTGGTTTGTTCTCAGTGCAGAACTTTCCATAACTATTCAAACAGTGGCATTGGCGTTTTAATCGTATAAATGACAAACTGTATAGCACTTTTGAACTCAGTGGCTACAAGAATGCAAAAGGACACAAGTCAAATACTATGTTTTATTTACCTGAAACCACAACCTCACTAATGCATGTACAACCATTATTAGTCATCAATAATGATCGTCTTTCTACATGTTATTGTTCTTCGATCAGGTGTCGCTGAGGGGGCCGGCAAGAGGCCCCCTCACATTAGATCACAGTTTTACAGCAGTTGATAAAGATACATGATGATAATAATAATAATAATAATAATAATGCAGAGGCAATAAGAGAACACTGTTGTATTGCAGGATTACCAATGAATCAAAGTGTCTGTTGTCCTCATCGCAAAGGACTGCTTCATTAGAAAGTAAAGGATCAGTGATCGGCCTACAGTAGTTGTCAAAGGGGGAAAATTAAAGTTAAAAAACTCAAGTAGAGCACAGTCAAGTTCAGCTAGAGTCATCTCTCCTTGTCCAATATTGTGCAAATTACTCAAACCGTTACAATAAAAACAGTGATTTACATATCTACGATATATCCATCTTAAAACCATCTTAATAAGTAATTTGAGTATTATACATTATAATCTATAAATACAAATTGCAAAGCCTACATACAGCTGGAACGCATGCATGAATGTTTTGTACACTGACGTACAGCTAAGAGCATTCAACCCAGTTGTTAAAGATTAAAGATTCTCTACATGACGAGCTACCATGGAAGTTGGAAACGAGATCTTCATGCAAGAAGGAACGTTGAGGGCGTTGAAAACTTCCCCTGCACACAAAAAACTGGAATAGTGTCATATCGACATAGCATCTGCACACAGAGGTATAAGTGTGTTAAGTGTGCGTGTGATGTGGTGCATGGGGAAAAGATAAGTGTATTTCCAGCCCAACCACTTTTAAGTAAACCCTTATGTATTTGGTCTCATTACTGTGAAAACATCCTTTTTCTGTTTTGTCTGTGCAAGGGTACACACACAGCTGGTCATCACGGTGTTGGGGGTGTGTGCAGTTAAGAGGGAGCACACATGCTGGACAGTGTGCGACTCCAGCCTCTGAGCCCACTCTTTAAAATTTGCGAAGTCTTTATGAGAACCAACCTAAGAGGGAGAGGAAAAAAACACGATTAAAACAGTTAATTATACATTTTTCAACCCCACTATCAACATTCATTCTGTTGTGTTGTATTTTTTGGGGCTTAAAGGCAAGTGTCAGAGCGGTGAAAAGAACAGCACACAGTGACATTCACAATCGTGAACGTGGTCAAAATCAATGAGAATTAGTGTATATTTTTGTATAGGTCAGCAACACATGATCACTCCCTCACACACCTAAAATGGGAATAAAAACATTTTACAACTCGTTTCAATGACATTGATGTCATTTCCCAAAACGCTTCTCTATTTAATAGTGGAATGTTTATTTGAAAACCAGTCTGCTGTGGAGTTTCATTAGATTGTAATGAAGTGATTTGGTATTCAGTGAAGTGTGAACAAAGCAAATGAATACTCACTCTAGTGACAGGGGAGCCAATGGAAGGCATTGAGGAAGAAAACACACAGTTGTTAAGTGGAACACAAACACACGAACAAGCCCAGGCTTCTACCCCAAAAAACATGCTTTAGATTTGTCACTCGTGGAAATTCACACACAAAATAATTAAGTTTAAGTGGTCTGAGATTAGTGGTCTGACTGTATGGACTCTGTTTCAACATGTACACACCGCCACAAAGGGTGGCAAGACCAGCACAAACTAAACCCGCCAACTATTAAAGCCTGTAAGAGTCAAATAGACAAGATCTTTGTGCTGTTAATATCTCCTGCTCGTCATGTTGTGCCAAGGACACTGAAGCATTCATGTGTCTGAAATGATTTGTATTCAAGTATTATATGCACATACAAAAGAAACATTGGATATGGATGATGTTGATAGCCAATCATATTAAATAAAGACAGAAAACACTTTGATTCAAAGGTTTATGGGTGTATTTTTCCTTGAAGTAAAAAAAAAACAACATTTTGGGTTCTTATCAGCAATCCATGTTCATTTGGACTACTTTCAGCATAATTTCTTAGGATTTTAATATTACCGTCCTTTGAATCAAACGCTATGGAGATGGTAATTAATATAAATCATCTCCACTCGGTTCTGTCTCCAAAGCAAAGCACAAATAAAGTTAATGAAAGTCAAAAATCAATACAAACAAAATATATCCTTAAAATTGTTAGAGGGAAGGAACATTTTGTTCTTGTTTTCTGCACAAGTATATAGGGGCACACCTCAGATGTTACACTTTAGCAAGACCGTTTAGGAATCTAGAGATGAGCAAAAAATATCTTTTTTTATCATATTGAGGTAGCTGTGCTCTGCCCAGTGCAGAAGAACTGGCTTGTTTTCAAATCATTATAGTAAAAAAAAACATCCATGAGGTTAATGTATACTCTAACATGGGGGAATCACAATTAAATTAGGAATGAGAAACCACATACAATTCATGCTTTGTCACAGGACATGCGGCTTTTGTTTTTAAATTTTTTCTTCTTTTTTGTCTGTTTTAGCGGAGCATTCAAACGTTCACTCCCAAACCTTTCGCCGTCCTCGTCCACCACACGGAGCTTGTCCTCTCTGAAAGAGTTCTGAGTTTATACTGAACACACAATGGTAAACATGAGAAAAGAAATGAAGGCGGTATGTCTAAGACACACTGGTCAAACAACTGACGAAACCATTAAAAAAAGGTTGCATAAAATTCAATCTCTGTACAAATCAATGGATTTCTGATATCTTCAAGGTTTTCTTTTCATGAAGAGGGAAGCAAAAAAAAATATGATTTGCTGTTGTTACTGTAGTGACATAAGACAACTGATATTCCCCAAATTAAGAAATATAAACCTTAAAGGCAATATTAACAATAATTTAAAAAAATGGCAACAGTATATTTTCTTTCAAACCAGCAACAAAGTCCACAGCTACAGGAGTGTTGGTCTTCTAACACTCACCCATTCAGAAATCCTATCTCAACTCAAAACAGGTGACTTCTCAATGTTAACATCTTATATCATTTGTTCAATTCATGTGTTAAAGTTGGTCCTTTTCGTACACACACGGTAGGCACGCACAAGTACACACACTAACTCTACAAACACGCACTCGCAAGCTATGCACATGGAGGAAGGCAGAGAGGACAGAGGGAGATGGGAGAGGACAGAGGGAGGTGATGGCGGTGGGGGCGGGGAGGAAATGGAAAAGTTGAGGTTGTGCTCAAGTCAGTCAGGACCAGAACATGTCGGCCATGTTAGTGTCGGTGCTGTAGATCCAGAGGACCAAGGGGAGGGACACGGCCACGAAGGGCCAGGAGATGCCCTCCATACATGCAGACAGGCAGCAGCCTTTGCAGCTGTCGGGCTTCTCCAGTTCTTTACCGAACTCCAGGTAGTGCCTGGAGGCAAACTTCAATATCTCGTCAAGGAGAATGACGGGCAGTGACATCTTGAGCACCGTCAGCCATTGTGTCAGATTCAGTGGGGTGATCTGGAAGATGATCTAAAAAGAAGCACACAAGACAAAGATCAAGGTTCAGTCTGCATGGTACACACTCCAATTGTGAGAGACAGTTCATGATACTGCAGTGTTGTAATGTCTGCTGTAATGTCTGCTCGAACTAAAAGAAGGTTACTCACTGGGAGAGGCTCCACATAGAGGATGAGGAAATGAAGGGACATGGAGAGGCAGATGGCTCCCAGCAGCCACACGTTCTCCCAGGGAGGCATCCTCAGCAGGGACTGGTTCTCTGACACACTGAGCAAAAAAGACAAATGGACATGTTCGTTAAAAACACTCATTGACTTTAAAGCCAGTACTTACGAATACTGCATTGTATGTTTATTCGTCCATATAAAACATATGTGAGAAAGTGGAAATGGAGATAAAGTCCAGGATGTTGTAGCAGAGACATTGAGACATAGTGCTAACATGTTGCTCACACTAACCTGTTTAGGGCATTGCACATCTCAATGGTGACCAGCACAGACAAGGCCATGGTCATTGGGTAAGGGGACTCAAACACCTTACAGTCCAGATCTGTGAAGTCTGGGTTCTCGGGGCCGCACTGCAGGAAGTGGCTCTATGAACAGATTAAATCCCACAGCAGATTAAATTAAGTTTGTGTTGGAGTTTACATAATTAGCATGACGATAGATATTTGGCTGCAATTCATACCAGCTGGTAAAATGTGATCCTTGGACCATCCTCAGCAGCAACAAACCACCAGGAAGCAGCACCAACAGTGGCAGCACCAACATAACCTGGTGATCAAACCAAAAAAGACGTTATCACACAGTGTCAAAGATGTCTGGCTACATAAATCATCGAAGAACAGCAACCACTTACATCCAATGGCTAGGTATCTGAAGAAGAGCCATCCAGAGATAAGGGGCTCGCGGGCGTTGCGTGGGGGCTTGCTCATGATGTCCAAGTCTGGTGGGTTGAAGCCTAAAGCAGTGGCAGGCAAACCATCGGTCACCAGGTTGACCCAGAGCAGCTGCACGGGGATCAGGGCTTCGGGGAAGCCGAGAGCTGCAGTCAGGAAGATGCTACACACAAAAGCAGCAGGATTATAAAAGAGTGAAGGAAATTGTGTGATGTTAAGGTATAATGTATGTCTGTGTGTATTTTATGAGATACGGTTGTAGAGGGAATTGTGTGCGTCTTTGTATAAGGCCTCCTTACCAGACAACTTCGCCTACGTTGGAAGAGATGAGGTATCTGATAAACTGCTTCATGTTGTTATAAATGGCTCTGCCTTCCTCGACTGCAGCTACAATGGTGGAAAAGTTGTCATCCGCCAGCACCATCTCAGAGGCCGACTTGGCCACAGCTGTGCCTGAGCCCATGGCAATACCAATTTCAGCCTTCTTGAGAGCGGGAGCATCATTAACTCCATCACCAGTCTGAAGGGAGAGGGAAAACAAGAAAGTTATGAAAAACTATTTTACATACAAAATATATATAAAACATGCTGCTAGGAGAGCATTGATCTTATCTGGTTTTATTTCAAGATCATTTTGTTAAGGGGGAATCTGTGCATGTTTAAAAGAAACTATCAAACAGATGGTAGATGGTAAACATTTTATCAGCATGCCAGAGGTCCTAAACACACTTTGAATAGGTGAATATGCTTACCATTGCTGTAATCTCATCATAGGACTGCAGATACTCAATAATCTTGGATTTATGAGACGGCTCAACGCGGGCATAGCAGCGGGCCTTGACCACAGCTTCTCTTTGGGCAGCAGGTGACAGATCATCAAACTCTCGGCCAGTGAATGCCATGCTGGAAACATCATCGTTCTCTCCAAAAATTCCAATACGTCTACAGATGGCCACTGCCGTCCCTATGATATGAAAAAAAAGCACATTTATAGTATCCATAACTATGTTTGACTATTTTAGTGTGTGCGTGTGTGTGTGCTAGTTACATGTGTGAAAAAAAGGGTTAACATGATTTGAGTCAAGTCAAGTTTTCTCTCTAAGCAGATGTGACTACATACCCTTATTGTCTCCAGTGATCATAATTACTCTGATGCCTGCAAGGCGGCAGAGTCTAATAGAGGCTGCCACCTCTGCCCTGGGAGGATCCAGCATGCCCACACAGCCAACAAATGTCAGGTCAGTCTGAACGATGAAAGAAAAATAGATGCAACATTCTGATTATTTTGCTTATTCTCACTTACTCAGACACTGACAGCCAACAATGTCACACCTGAAGAGGAACTTAGAAACAAAAAGTGACACAAATGTTTGCGGTGAAACCACCGACCATATTAATCTGTCCCAGCTCTCACCTCATAGTCAATAAAGCGGGTGGAGTCCTCCAACTTCAGCTCGTCTTTGCTCATGCGCTGGTCTCGTGTGGCGAGAGCCAGGCAGCGCAGCGTGTCCCTGCCAGTTCCATATTCCCTGATCACAGACATCAGCTTCTCCTTGATGCCAGGGGTCATGGGCAGCTTGTTACTGCCGACACGGATGTGTGTGCACCTGTCAATCACTCCCTCAGGGGCACCCTATGAGCAGGCATTGACAGGAGGATGAGAATACAAAGAAAAGTGCAAGCTACTTTCAATAAACAAAACATTGTATTTTGTAACATTTTTAGCAAACAAAATTCTAAATGACCCCGACACAAACACTATCATTGTAATATTATCAAGTTAATGAAAAGCATTCATTCCAATAGCATGGATAGATGTCCAGAAGAAAAAAAAGCTGCTCAACAATGTCTCAGTCAATATAACCAGTAACGTCATATTGTGCATGTATCAGGCTTGGACAATTCAAATCCAAACAGTGATTCTCAATTTGTCAATTTCGTACCTTTACGAACATCTTGCCAACTGAGGACCGGGCCTTATTAGCAGTGCAGTACACAGACATGGACTTCCTGTCTCTTGTGAATTCTAAAGTAAACTCCTTCTTCATCAGCTGCTTGATCACCTACAATTTAGATAAAACACAATGGCAGTTAGTTTTTCTGCATTTGGGTTGTTTTATATTATTTTACAACAAAACAAAGACGCTGTTTAACGTTGTATTGCAAGGAAATTACTAAAGAATAGAGGGTTACATACAGAATTGCAGGCGTTTGCGCGCTCAATCTTGGACAGGCCTTTAACATCTGTATCAAACACGTTCATCTTCTCCACCAGGCATGTGAGAGCCGTCTCTGTGGCCTCACCCACCTTCTCAAACACTCCTTTGGCCTAGACACACACACACACAGAAAAGCAAAAGGCATTTGGTCAATCTGCATCTGAAATTCACACAAAACATGTAAGCCACTGTCAACAGAGCCACATATGGATTAGGTGTCAGTTAACATGCAAAAAGATTCACTACCAACCTCATTATAGTCCAATGAGGAATCATTACAGAGAGCACAGATGGAGGCCAGCTCCACCAAAGCATCATACTGGGAACTTTTCACTGGTTTGCCATCATGGAACCTAAACAAACAGATGTAAACCGTGACCAACAAGAGAGCCAATTGTGCAGCTTTTATGAAAAACAAGGTGGGGAAGAGGTTTGTATGTGTAACATGTTGTGACCCACACAAAATAAAGCGTTACAAAATGAATGATTCACTGTAGCTTATAACCTTTACATTAGTGTGATTTTATATTGTTATGCATGCATCATTTTCATATTGTAGAGCGCAGGCGTATGAGACTAAATACTCACACTTCTCCATCTGGGGCATATGTGGATCCAGTAATAGTGAAGTCCTTTAATGAACAATGATCGCCCTCTGCCTGATCAATGATAAACATCTGGAAACACAAACATTTTAGAAACTATTAGTACTTAACACTTACACAAAACCTCTGTTGCAACAACGAGGGCTGCAACATTAATTTCTGCACTGCCCCATTTAAAGTGCTGTAGCCATTGCATCACATATTTAATGCCAAAAAGAAACAATGGACAGAAAAAAAGCAGAGACTCTGCATCCAGCAGGTGGCAGCAGACTACCATCCAGAGGAAAGAAACCTTCATATCACAAGTCTGCTTGAGCATAGAGGAGAGTATAATAATGAAATGCTGAGCCAAAGCAGACAGAGTACTCTGGTGGGAAGGATCCATAAATGTCATCTTACAGCAAGGCAGACACAGAATTCCTCTATGTGCAGTCACACCGCATAAATACAGTGTATGAAAGTGAATCACTCTCAGGCGGAAATAGTTTGACCTTGAGTATCCAAACCTTTAGGTAAGGAGGTTGGGTTTTAGGGTCTGGTTTATTTAGGATTTTCATAAAATGAATTCAAAGTTTTTCCAATTGAATGTGCAAAGGAAAAATGTGATGACCTACAATGATGAATATCATTAAATTCATATTTTGTTCCCTATCCAAATGTAAAAGGGCTGTCAAGACATGGACATTTTGATATCAGCAAAGGAGGCCAAAGCAAAGGTGCAGAGGTTTGAGTCAGTCAACACCCAACCCGTTAATGTCAAGCATATGGGTTCACTCTTTACAATTTCTTACATACAAAGCACTGCATTTGCCTAACATTGAAAGCAGCAAGACAGAGATAGACGGATGAAAATATAAATATCTGAATAAAATGATGAGCTGGCATTATGGCTACACTTCCCTCAGGCACCAGCAAGACAAAAAAATGTGATGTCAATAGCAGTCCTCCACAAATCAGAGCGAAAATAGGAATTGAATTGTGAGAGAAATAGTCAGTCACTCAGGGCACCACATTTTGTTACTGCCCTTTTCAGACAGAAGACATTTGGATGAGTCAAGCACAAGCTTATCCGTCAGTGACTTTCAAATAGCCAGAAATAGCATCCTTTAGTTTCCAAAATGAGGCCTTTGAACATTGCTAAACATAATATTGACTCGAAAATTGTGCAGGATGAGCAAGAGAAGAGGAAATATACAGGGGAGAGAGAGAATCTTTCAATTCAAGGTCAGTTATGCAACTCTACTGCTGGTTCTGCTGCAAGTGACTAACTACTGCATACTGATCAGCCTGCTGCCTGAACAAGGAGGGGAGGGCGGGAACAGAAGACCAACAAGATACAGGGCTGAGGAATAGCGTCAAGAAAGATGGAGGGACAGATCAAAATATAATGTCAGAAAATGAACTGGGGAGCAACTAATCTTGTAAAACTGAACTATACATTAAATAGATAATAGTTCATATAGCCTCAAGCTGTCTCTCTCACACACACTTAATTGTGAACACATAAATCCTTCATTATATATTATTAGCTGTGTTTAGTGCTCAACAAATCCTTAGTCAGCAAAAAGCCACATGGGTTTCTTTATTTTCCAAATGAACATTTTAAACTTGAAAGGTTCTTAGATGTCCGGCAAATAGCCATCCAATAGCCAGCCCTTGCTACTTTCACGCATTTCATATTCTACAGATTTGACAGAGTTTTCTTCTTATTTTTATGCCAGGCAGACTGTCACCATACTGTTGATCTGGGGAGGATGTAGACAGCCATCAGTGACACCGTGCATAGATTCACTGAATACTTTGACTGAACACTTTAAATGCTAGTTGTTCTGCAAAACTTTGAATCAAGTCATCCAGTGAGACACATTAATGTCCTGTCAACGAGTGCTCATTTATCACACTTTGATGGCAGGGAGTAATTGTTATGACCATTGCTGCTCAATCATTTTTGGCTGACAATTTATCATTTATTTTATGATACAAGACTTTTGTTATGCCAACGTACACAGCAACTATTTACATAGTTTCACTTAAACCTGCATAAATGTTGTTAGACAAGCCAACAATGTCTTAGAACATACTTTTAAGTGAACTGAGTGACTGTTGAAGGTTAATGATGTAATATGGGAAATGGAATAAATATAGGATTTCTGATTCACAGTTTAATCAAATCCATAAACACATCAAGGATGAGGCCGACGGTTATTTGTTTTGTGGTGTGTGTTTATAATTGCATGAAGAAAAAAAAGAAAAAAGCACAATCCAGCTTTTGCCAATGGGTTCTAGGTTTCTGTTCTCATTTTCTGCCACTGTTCACTTTTCTCTTACCCTGCACACAGACATCTGATTGGTGGTCAGCGTGCCAGTCTTGTCAGAGCAGATGACAGATGTACAGCCAAGGGTCTCCACAGACGGCAAACTGCGGACAATGGCATTCTTCTTGGCCATGCGCCGTGTTCCTAAAGCCAGGCAAGTAGTGATGACAGCAGGCAGACCTGTAACAGAACCAAAGAAGAAAAGAGGATTAAAAACACACTGGAAAGGAGATCAGCCGTGAAAGAAAGAAACGGAGACATCAATTTATATTCATTAATTTACTCAAGTGAGGATAATGATATTCGTTGTGCCCGCATCATGAAGTACACAGTAAAAAACTGTCCTGCAGTCAGAATAAAGGAACAGCATAGGAATCTCTCAGGGCATCAAGCATGTCAAGGTTTCATGTGTACTGTAGCTCTCCAGCTTACCCTCGGGGATGGCAGCAACTGCCAGAGCCACAGCAATCTTGAAGTAGTAGACAGCACCTCGGATCCAGGAGCCTCCGTGGACAGGATCATTGAAATGTCCAATATTGATGAGCCACACCGCAATGCAGATCAGTGTAATAACCTTAAATGATACATTAGTTTAAATGTAAAGACTATATTAACAGCAAAAAATGAAGCATAACTGAATGTTATGAACAATGTTATGAATTAGGATTAATCATGATTTCCTGAAGTACAAAAAGGCAAAAAGAAACAAAGGGAGAGAATAGTGTAACATAAATTACCTTGGATAGTTGCTGTCCGAACTCATCCAGCTTTTGCTGCAGTGGTGTGCGCTCCTGCTCCGTTGATGCCATCTCATCTCGGATTTTGCCAATCTCTGTATTGCCACCTGTGGCCACTACCACACCAACCGCTTTACCAGCTGCAATGTTGGTGCCCTGCGGAGGGAGAAGTTCAAGCAGATCAGCTTTACCCATCGAGCTTCTGGGAAAGGTGTAAAACTAGTTTAACAACTATTCTGAGATATGTGTCACAAAGACACAGGGAGGAGAGGTTCAACATGCAGCAAGTATCAACATGCAGCAAGTCAATCCATTCCTAAATAAAGTTTGTAGTAGCAGTAACAGTAGTAACTTGCATGGAAGCAAACGTGACAATTTATTTTGTAGACGAGTGGACCCTTGGACATGCACGTTTATTGGAATGGACATGCATGTTATTTTGCATGTATAAGACTGAAAAAGCAAAGACATGAATTAAGATCTCATTACTTTACAAATGTGATAAAACTCTTAAACAGACAAACTAATATTAAAAAGGTATGGTGGGAAAAGTAAAGGACGAGAAGAAGGTCCTAAACAAACAAAGTTGGATATATAGGTGTAACAGACACAACAAGTGTAAATAATATTGAACAGACTTAAATGGTCTTGTGAGTCACTCACAGAAAAGAGCATGTTCTTCTTGTCCTGGTTGACAGCACGTGGGTCGGGCACAGGGTCCGTGTGTTTGATCACAGACACAGACTCTCCTGCAGGAAGCGGAAACAAAGGACATGAGGAAACAGTGAGAGTTTTTACACTGAAGAGAAAAGTGGTAGTTGTGATTCTTGGTTGACACCTTGGGCAGATGTGTGGAACAGGCTTTGTAGCTGACTGAGCAGGCCTGACAATTATTATCAAATACAGCACTACCACTGCCTTTCAACCTCCATATCTGATATGTGCTTGCGCTGTGCGTGTGTCTATGAGTTTAATCAACTGTGCAAGTTCTGCACTGTTCTGATGGAGTACGGCAGTGAACATTTGACAAGCACTATGGCCATGAATGGGGAACGGAAGAGAGGGGAAAAACAGCTGAAACACTAAAATATCCCATGGAATTTGCTACCAATTAAGGCAGCAGAGTAAGACAAGCAACTTACGGACTTGATTCACATAAACCTCTTCTCTCATGCATATATCCTGCAATATTCTCCCTTCTATCTAAACCACTGTCCAATTATCCATGAAGAGATGCATCCATTTCCTCTCATTCTCATCACACTTTTTGTTTCGCTATTAACTGAACAGCGATTTACAACAGGGCGTATTGAGGACATGTGCGAAGAGGACATTGCATATTCTTGGTTTCTAGTTTCATCAAAACGCAGGCCAAGAAATTATGTTTATATATTGTTTTGTAAGCTATAAAAGGGAAACATCCATCCATGTAGCTCACACAAAAAGGGGCTAAACAATAAAGAAATGGTTTTACCTGTGAGAATAGATTGGTCGACCCTCAGTGTTGTTGACTTGATGGAAGACAGCCTGATGTCTGCCGGCACTTTATCACCAACTGTGGACAGAAACAAGGCATAAGAGACACTTAAGTACCTCTTTACATTTTAAAAGCATCTGTAAATGGCACAACTACAGGTGGATGGATACTTTGCACAATACCAGCAATAAAAGTAGATAAGTGATGTTCAGATTGCGCAAATACTGTAAAAGGACACATTTGTAATTAAACTTGTTTTCGTGAAAAGAGATAATACTTACATAGAGATAAGACAAGATAAGCACTATAAACAAACAAAAGCCAGTTCTCACACAGACTGAAGTCTTGGATATAAAATCAATGCTGTATTAACGTCACTTGTGCTATTTGGGAGTGATAAAATAATCAAACTCAAGTTATGTGTTGGAAAGAGGCTAAGGGAAAGTCATGCATTAAAAAAAACATTAATGTTCCGCTTCTCTCCTACACAGGACGCAAATAGATTGCTGCTCATTCTTTCCACTAACACAGGGGTTTATCAATCCCCAGTAAAACAGATGTAAAACGTAAATATACTCCAAATTCCAAACAAGTGTATCCTCTTCAGAGACCCGATAAGTACCATTAAATCCCCTAGCGTTTATTAACTTTGCTTAAAAGGGCATCAAACGATTTTACTCCTCTGGATTTCACATGCAGTTTGGGTCTGATCTGGGCGGATAAAAAAAAAAAAAAAAATTATGACCCTCTCAACTCTGTTTTGATGAAAGAAAAAAGTATTTAAACATTAGACCATGTTTGACATTTACTTGAACATCTGCTTTAAGTTATATTCTTCCATGAGTTTTCTCATTTCAAAGCCCCTTTATTGGATGGGACTGGAAAAACAAACTAGCAATATATTATCTCTTGAAAAGTAAGATCTAGGATGAAAAATCAAAGAATATAACCTGAAAGAATCTAGAATAAAGAAAATAAATCTGTCAAAGTACATTCAAGTCTTAGAACTATTATGTTCCAGTATAATAATGCACTGTCATAGTTAGGACTGAGCCAACGTAGGGTGCCCGTAGAACCTAAAATTGACGGCTGACATTTTAATGAAATTCTAAAAGCATGATAAAAAAAAAATGCCACTGTTGCACCAAAGTTAAATATTACTTTCAGCTTTTAGTAAGACATAACACAGGCTGAAAGGGTGAAGCTAAAAGTAATATAGAGCAATGACCCAGAGGCTCTAAAGAGATCCCTCTCTGGACAGTGCAGAGTGGTGACAGACATGTAAACCAACCCTTGGGCCTCTGCAGTGCACTTCTGAGCAGAGAGGAAGAGGAGAGGAGGGCGGGGAGACGGGGGGACGACGAGAGGAGAGAATTGGAAGGGGGATTAGATGAGTCCTGCAAAACACGGGTCCAAAAATGGGAAAACTATTTTGATAATTTGCAAACGTGCTGCTGGATTTGGGGGAAGGGAAATTATACAAACATCAGTTTAAAGCCAGGAGAATCCACTCTACGTAATAAGAATTGAAATATAAACAGGGTGACTGACTGTTCATTCATTCACACCACTCATGAGTTTGACAGAATTAAGCAGCGGAGACAGAGACCATGAGTATATTCTACCCAATATAGTTTAAACTATACCGTAACCCAAAAAGCTATGTTATTACTGTAAATGCTGTGCAACATGTGAGAATGCTGAGTTCATGGCGAGTGATAATTCTCCTGGACTGTACGAGCTGCACCACCAAATTTGGTCCTTCACTTGACTAGAGGCCGTCAAAGACACTTCATCATTGCCTCCCTGACATCAAACTAGATCCCCCTCACAGACAGGTGACACTGAAGAAGATGAACAAGAGTAGCATGAGGGAAGACACAAAGAAGACAGGGAACTGCAGTCGCTGGAAATATTTAAGACTCAAAGCCCCGTGGGAAGGTTCCCACAAATAGTCACCAATTAGAAAACCTCCTACGTCAAAGTAATCGTGACCCTACTTAGCACTCATTGGTGTAGGGAATAAGGGCACAGCAAGTAGAAAAATCCACTTTCACAGGCAATGAGAATAGTTTGAGACTAGACGACATTATAAGACCTATCAATTGTTACAGCCTTTTAAATTTAACCCTTATCAATAACAAACAGGTATGTTGGTTATCTTAATTTCCACAAATATATTATGTTCATGACAAACCCATTACTCCTGGTAATAATGACTATTAGATTTCAAAGAACAAATCATGAGTTACAATAATATGTAGGGCTGCACCAATCTGACTTTCAATCCAGAGACTGATAACCATATCTGGGCTTTGGGTATTGGCCCATCCAATACTAGTGTTTGATTAATAACACTGTGTGGAAGACACTGGGATCATTGTTTTATGTGTAAGGCAGCATAAGGCTTGACCTATATAAGCATAGAAATTAATTGAATAGTTCGGCCCCACTGTCATTGATACCTGATCAAAATATTTGAGTCAGTATCCGCCGAATATCAGTACATCCCTAATAGGGGATAATAGGGGCGACTGTGGCTCAGTGGTTAGCAAGTCGGTCTTACAATCAGAGGGTCGGTGGTTCGATCCCCGGCTCCGGCAGTCTGTGTCGCTGTGTCCTTGAGCAAGACACTTAACCCTCATTGCTCACCGTTGCTGTGTCTACGGTCTACTGTATATCATGTAAGTCGCTTTGGATAAAAGCGTCAGCTAAATGTAATGTAATGTAATGTAATAAGTAGCTAGTAGATAGATGAGCATAAACTACAATTATCACTGCCTCCGAAATTACGAAGTAATTTTGCACACAACAAATATAGTTTTGCAATTATCTACAGACTTTGCTGCACTGCCCCAAAAGTTGCAGCTGTCTCCACTTATGAGTGACATCATCTTTTCTTTCATGTTACATCACATGCTCTTATTTTTCTGGGAACATGGACAGCCTCGGGGATAGGGACCTCTTTCTCCCATGAGAACAGAGGGAGGAATGAATGAATGAATGTGTATGTATATATATATATATATATATATCTGTGTTATGCGTTCCCTAGAGTGAGGGACTAAAGTCAGTCTGCAAAAACTTAAAGTAATAACATCCTTCAGCTTGTAGAGACCCAAGAAGTTTTCACATCTTATCCAATGTCTGCATCTCCACCTTTCCTTCCTCATACTAACCATGATTGAAGCCCCTACTCCATGTTAATTTATATTGGTATGGTTGTCTTTGCAAAATTACTTTTAAAAACATTAATAAACCATAAGCCTCAACTCTCGTGATGAGTCCGAGAAAACTTAGCAAAGACAACCATACCGATATAAATCCTTCGGCTTTGAATTTTAGCGTAGGTTACACAGTACACAACTATTCATCATGGGGGGTCTAGTGAATCTAGTGAGGCCTTAGGAGGTTGTTTATTTCCTCTCGCAGAGACTAGGGCTCCCTGATGTGCTAGCACGTCGTCTGCAGTCCTCTGGGACCTTTCATAAGTTCCTTCAGGCCTCAACGTACTCTTCCACTCTTATAAAGTGAGAAAATATCTGATCAAACATACACAAACACATGACACTGTGCATTGCATATCCTCTGTGTTCAAATAATGAAGCCTTTACATTAACAAAGGAATAAGCAAAGACAAGAGGAATAGACAGTTAGCACAGGAAAGGCAGAGACAAATAGCTTGGTTGATGACAATAGACAGATTATCCTATTCTCCAAACACAAGAGAGAAAATCTGGCCATGTGGCCATCTGGAGCACAAATTATTTATCAAATTGAATCTGTACCCTTTCTAAACGCTACATCCTATTCATGCCGTCTCTGACAACGTTAATGGTTAAAATAAAACCACAAGTCAAAAGAACAGCAGGGAATCTGTCTTACACATTATATATATATATATATATATATACAAACATACGAGTTCCATACAGCCAGAGAGCATTAAATCAGGGAATGAGAAAGAAAGTGCTCTTTTATTTCTTAAGCGCAGGATGTTGTTGCTACAAGGGTCAAGGCTGTCACTTTGGCAACAGACTAAGAACATCTAGTCCAATAAAGAATTGCACGGTAAAACAAAGAATTGGCGCTGCTGCCTCAGTAGAGTGCTGGCAGTAATAAAAAACAGTAAACTCACTTTGGGTTTTTAATGAAACCGTGCCGTACTCAGGAGACAAAACAGTGTCTGAACGGCTCAACTGAGGGGACAGAGAGTCTTAATGAAGTGGGAAACACAAGCCAGAAACAGAGCACAACTGCAGATAACCAGGAAAACTAAGAACCCTCCTAGTGAAATTAGGTTTTATGTGAAACTATTTTTTAAATATGAAAACTGAAAAACAAATCTTTGGCTTTTGCAAGCAGCTTCAGTACATATGGATGTTGATGTCTTTCTTGTTTCACCCATTCTTCCCTACTCAGTAATGTGCTCAATGCTACCAATAAGAGTAATTCAGCTGAAGTAGTCCACTTCAAGAAGCTACATGAAATCAACAGTCTTTTTTGACTTCTAGTGGTTTATGATAATGGGCATTTCACATAGTACACGACTTTTAGCCTTTTTGGAGCTCCCTGACGAAAACTGTTCAAAGTGAGAAACAAGTTCATCGACAAACACTACTAGACCTGTGTCACTCAACTCACGTGTGTTTTCATGACACAACGTAGTTAGGGGACCTTATCAGGGACTCCTCCCAGTGAATGATCTTGCAGTGTGTGTGACCCTCTGTCGTCAGCTAGTCATATAGTGCAATAAACCACGACAACTTAGACCACTACAAGACAGAAAGTTGAGTAGTGTGTACAGTACAGCAAGCTGATGACTTTAAAAGTTGTGTAGCGTTAACTTGGTTTAATAATACTGCTGTCTATTAGTCACTTACCACAAAACTATGTCACTGATACGTAAGGGGCCAGGTGTGTCATTTGATCCTGTGCCCAGAAACCCAGTAAAAAAGCCAAATTGTGGTCAATGATACCCAATTCATAGTACTGCAGAAAAACAAACCGTTGATGAAACACAGCAAAACACTTTACTGTGACAAGTAAGCAATCAATGTCGAAAAGTGTTCCAGGCGGTAATCGTTACTAGCCTACAAGAACCCTTACTGTGTATCCAAAAAATGGACTGAAAAAGCAATATTATTAACACAAAGCAGGAACCATAAACACAGTAATTCACACAGACTTCCACGAACCACTTAAAAACAATTGCTCAGATGGAGCTTCTGCGCTTGTGATGGCAAAATCATTGCAGCTATACATCTAAAAGTACCCAGAGGACATAAACCATATGCCTGGTCTGACGAGACACTTTGCAGTACACTCATAAATCGTCGCACTGCAACTCGCTGTTCGACTAGTTGGTTTCCCCGCCGCTGCCAACACAAACACATGCACAAAGAGCTCTTTGGCCAAGTAAACTACGGTAGTTTCTGTAGATACTGTGCAACATGTTAATCAACTCCATCCTCATTACTTATGTCACCTCAGAGGCCCATGTGACAGATGCAGGATCATATTTATGTAAACAGCTTGCTGCCGCAGACAGTACATCAACTGGCCGTGACTGTATATAAAGCATGTAGTCCCGCTTGTTTGATTCAGCTACTGTCCCACAAAAACATTTGAGTTGGCAGGTTGAATGATCTATATACGACTCTGAACATGGGATAATAGTTGCAGCAACACAAAGAGCGGTTCTACTTTAATTATTAAATAAGACAATGCCAAGTATAGCAGTCTGTGTTGAGATCTTGAGG
Source organism: Cottus gobio (assembly GCA_023566465.1). NCBI lineage: Eukaryota > Metazoa > Chordata > Actinopteri > Perciformes > Cottidae > Cottus > Cottus gobio. Next base: position 11,569,882 of record CM042237.1, read on the forward strand.
CTATAGTGGCCACATAATCACCAATTTGTTACCCTGCTGCATTAAAAACTAAGCAGAAGGTTGTGGTAGTACACTAGGGATGGGTACTGGGTTGGGGTCGCGATAATCAAACGCCTTATTTTGAGAAGATTAAAGTTAATATATTCCTTTATATATGATATGGGACGTAGGTCCAACAATCACTTTGAGTCATCCATATTCAGAAATTGGACATATTGTCACTTTTTTTTTGAGTGGCTTTGTTCGGTCATTAATTGGTGTTTTTTGTAGGCAAGCAAGAAATGGACAGTCCATAGTTGTGCAGCAGCTGCAGTGTAAAGCGACAGTCACTTTGATGCCAATAAATTATAATGCTGATTATTTGTAAAAAGAATCGAGTGTACTTATTTAAAATATCTCCAAGAATAACACATTATTGCTGCACAAATGTTCTAAAAATTAAGTCAATATGAGAATTAACAAGACTCAACATTGACTCTGAAAGACATTGGAACAACAGTGAGTAAATCCACAACCCTTTCTTTTAACTTCTGACAAGAGTATAAGCACAATAAAGAAGTGTTTCACTCTACTTCACTAACCTCTGCTTTGGGACAAAGAAAATACATCTTTTATGGGAAGCTAAATACTTACCAGAGACAGAAAAAAAAAAGACATCCAAAGATAGACAAGAAGAAAGATAAGACAGAAAGAGGCCCACTGAGAAAGACTGAGTGTAAGTAAATACAGAAAACAAGAGAAATGACGAGCAGTGACGCAAGAGCCAAAAACATGTGGCGCTATTCAAGTTGAGGTTAGGAAAGGGGGAAAATATTTTGGGAAACGGATTGGGCCTCTGCTCTTGTATTGCATAACTGCTTTACTGACTTACTACTACCATTATTCTGAAATTGTTAAGAGGGATGAACAGGATGAGGGATCAGCTGGGTGTGTGTGTTTAAAGCTGTGTAAAGTGTACATCATAACACTGTTCATGGTGTTTACAGAGCGGATGACCAATGTTGTCTGTACATTTCTTACAGTCACTAAAAGCATCAGTGTTTTGAAGTATAGTCATCAATTCATCAGCTTTTTAAAAAGAAAAGATAGAAAGAGCAACTTATCAGATGAAACAAATTATCATGTTTAAATAATCAAAAGGCCCTGCACATGCAGTGGGCGCCTAGTCTTAAAACATTGGATGTGTGAGACCGCACAGTGGCGCAATTACGCCACTTTTGCCGTACATACACTCATGCCTGGGACATTACGTTAATCATAAACAACTCTCAAAGGGATAGCTTGGATATTTTGTAGTGGGGTTTTGTGAGGTGAGGTACTATAGTAGATTGCGGTCTGAACACCCCCAGTTTGGAGAGGCAGGCATGAGTCCCAACACGGGAGCAACTTTGCTCCCGTGTTTAATTAAGCATTTTTCCTGGATGCTTTATTTGGAATATTTGTACCACTTCATCTAGTCAGGCCTTTCCAACAAGGAACTAAACTGAAACGTATCAATATGTTTCACTTTCAGTTCCACTCCCAGGCCAATATTTTAAAAGTAGCATACATTTAAACTGATTTTGATGTTTAAAGATAAGCCTTTCTTTAAGGTGGATACAATATTTCTTGCTGCTGCCCCTGTCCATAGTTGTATATTACTTTGGTACTCAAGTCTTCAGAACTTCTCCAAACTAAGGTCATGTCGACCACCATACACAGACTATGGATAAGCTCCTCGTACAAAACAACTTCCAATAATCCAAACTATCCCGTTAATACTTATAACCATACCTGCCACCTCCACGATGTCGCCAGGCATAATGTCCCTGGCCTTGATCCTCTGGACACTTTTTCTGTCCTGGCGGTACACCTTCCCCATCTCTGGCTCATATTCCTTGAGCGCTTCAATGGCATTTTCTGCATTTCGCTCCTGAGCAGTGGAAATAGAAGGGGAAACAATTTAAAATAAGTAGATTTCACACAAACACTGAGCATTTTACAAGAGCTGGATGAAAACAGAGACAAAAAAAGTCTCAGATATGCTGTTTTAGTTAGAGCACCATTATTACAAATGGATGGATTAGTATCAAATCTTTACATAAGCAAAGCCACAAAGAAAATATACTAAGTGCACATGAGGAGTTAGCTGGGATAGACAGTGGAGCAGAATTATGTTAACACTAAGACATGTTGGAAAAGGCTCGTCATTTTATTTGTAAAGAAAGCTTTTGCCTCGGCCACAAGGTTTTCTTTTCTCAGATGTCAAACAATAGACCTTAAAGTTACCCTAACAATGGAGATTTTCTATTCCAAAACACATGTGACTTATGCATGCGAGTGCAATGACATTCTTTAGTGTATCTAAATGCTCTCTTACTGCCTGCTCAGTTCCTGATCATTCTTCTCTTACACATTTTCTGTTAGTGCTGATTTCACCATGTCTGACAGATTGCTCTCAGACAGAACACTTTCAGTGACAGCCTTCAGCCTGTTTGGCAGGCAGGCAGGCAGCACTCAACAAGACATGGCAAGACAGGGCACACAATCCCAGGACATTAAAGTTTTTTGTAAGCAACAACAACAGTCATTAAAATGGCTGCCAGTGAAGGTGAGGATCACCAAGGTTAAAGAAAGCTAGGAAAAAGCACAACATTCGACTACTGTGTACAGAGGGAAACTATCCAAAGCAGCACTAGCAGACTCCGCCTCCTCCACATCAACATAATTCAGAGGCTTTGTTTAAATAAACAAAGTCAGACAACCAAACACTTACTGTGACGAGTCAACATTTACACACAAGCCTCAGCAGGACTTCAACAAGTATTCAAGACAATCCAGCAGAGAACCACCCAACCTGCCAGGTGTCTTCTTTTGTCACTTACAATCAAGGGATTATAACCCAGCAAAAGTGACAAAAGGGAGGAAAATAAATAAGCCTGAAAACCTCTAAAAAGTAGGACTAATTAAATAAAAAGGTCAGGTCATTGACATATAGCCACTTAGATTTCATTCAATAATTGTATTGTTTAAACGTTCTCAAAAAGGATTGGACAACGCCAATCCTGGGGGAAAGCCAGGCCTCTGCAGAGGCACACAAATATAGATGCATGAAAAAATAACTCCTCACAAGCAGCATTAAAACAATCATATTTGACATCTTGTTTCACTCTTGAAGATTGAATGTTGTCCTTCATAGTCAAAAGGTTTCCCTGAAAGGACAGGTTAATGAATATGGACCAGAATATACCAAGTGAGTAGGAAGTGGGGCAGGCCAAGTTTCCACAGTGTGACGCAGACAAGATGAAGTGTATGATATTGGTGTGTTTCTACACTGAGGGTCCAATAAGATATGTTCTGTATCCTTGAATGAGAAATGTTATATCGATTTTATGTCCAGATTACATTTTTCCATTACATATTTTTTTCGAAGGCATTAGTTTCCCCCTTCAACAAGACTTTTATTTAGCTTGCACATTCCCTAAACACATTTGGTGACAAATTTAATAGTGGAAGAAATTCTGTAATATTAATTTTAGTTTCGTCTTCAACTGTATTGCTTCAGCTGTTGATCTACTAATATAACATGTGTTTGATATGAGGAACATAGCAAGGGAAAAGTCAGGTAGCAAATGCCACCTGTCCTCATCTTTTCAGCATTAAAGTAACACCCCACCACCAGATTTGTAAATGCAATCCGTTTACCTGCCAGACTCCAACAATGGCATTTGCTATGAGAATAAGCAGGATAACAAAAGGCTCCACAAAGGCTGTAATGGTTTCTTCTCCGTCTTCAAACCAGGCCAGCACCTTAACACACAAAACAGAGAAAAATAAATGAACAGTTTGAGTAAATACGCTAAAACAGTTAATACTGAAGTGTGAGACACAGAAACCATTAAAGTCCTGACGGGATAAGCTGCACCCCCAAAAGAACAACCAGAATTTAATACTGGACATTGGTAATTATGAGGTTTGTTTTAGGATGTCCTCCCAGTGTCTTTCCCATGCACCTTCCTAGTAATTAAAGTTGTGCCCGAACCTTACTTTGACATATTTGGCCCAATTATTTTAAAAGGTATCTAACAATAATTTAATAATTCATAATAAATAGTATTGCAGAAACTGGGACAAGAAAGCCATGTGAGAGAAACAAGAGTGTAGTAACCATTTTCTCCTCTTTTAGAATCTGTGCCAGAAGTGAAGTGTGTCAAACCAAATGATAATGGCCTCCCTATTTCCTACTGGCAACCTATTTTAAGCATGGCCAATTAAACAGCAAATTTAATTCCAAGTGGCTTTTAGTAGTCTAAATTTTGTTACGCTAAAATAAATGTAAATTGATCTGCACATGACAGAAGCCCATGTGATTGAGAGCGAGTCTTGTACTACAGCTGGTGATTTATAAGCTTTGTAACCATAGCTGCCTGTCATCGGCATGCCTTGGTGACTGATAATATTCTCAGCCAGTAGGCCAACAGCCAACCCTTGAACAAACAGGGCCATATGATAGTTAACCCAACACTGTCACATACAAACTACAATGAGGAATGTCACTCACTGCTGACAACACAAAATCAATTTCTGTTCATTTATGGAACTGTCATCCTGTATTCACAACGATAATATGAAAACACGGACATGCTGGATATTCCATCAATGTACCACAGAGGCCAATCAAGTGACAGCTACGGTTTCAAGATCAGAATCGGAACCGTTTATTGCATTTTGTTTAAGTGCGTTAAGATGAACATCATATCTTTTTAATTACATAATTCTTGATAATTGATGCATTAACATAATCTCTATAAAACAGGTTAGAAAAATACTGTGATTACTTGATTTGGTACAAGAGCAAAAGCATAGATGACAGGATACCATAAGACAGAATCTTGAAAATCATCTGGGTAGGGTCAGCAGATTCTGGATGCCTTTTCTTTCCACATCAGTCTTGCTAAACTGATCTGCACTAAATTACTTAGAAAAGGTTTATATACACTTTGAAAGATCACCAAAGTGCCCCATTTATGGTCAACTTATCTTGAGTTGACTGTTGAACGAACCACTTTAAAGAGAGGGTATTTTACTACTACTAATCTTGATAACATACAAGAGAAGGCCTGGCTGTGGACAAGTCGCATGGGAGCTTTTGTATTTGTTTTACCCCATCTGGTCCATATTGGTTAAATCAACACTGCACAAACCACCTGTACGGCTAACAAAACATGTGTTGTACTTACAAAGGATATGCAGGCAGCCAGTAAAAGGATCCTCACAAGCAAATCTTCAAACTGCTCAACCACTAGAGACCAAAGGGATTTACCTAGAAAACAAGATACAAATGCAAATATAAATAAAAAACCTGAATGACAATGTTTCCCTTTAATTGAAAAATTCGTAATTACAGAATCTTAACATATAGGGTTACAGGTTATTGATTGCACTCACCCTCCTCAGCCGGCAATTCTGCAGATCATCCCATCCAGACCGCAAGCACAAGAGAGATGGAGAACCGGGTATTTAAATTGCAGTAACGGTAGATTAAACATAACAAATCAATACCTATTACCGTGAAACAAACACGATACATAGTATAATGGTGGACGATGCGTTGTTTACTAAGCGAGTCACATAACAGATGCGTGCCAATTATTTCAACATACGGATCGTGACGTCAACAACCTCTTTTTGTTCTGCGTGTCGTCCGTTACAAATCGGGAGCCGCGGGGCCATAACGTTACGTGACACCGGGACAGTGCGGCTAACGTTACTTGTTTTTGAACAAACGGGCATTAAACAGCTCCTTACCGTTTGGTCCATATCGTTCCCGTTGTTTCTTCACTTGCTCTAAACTCAGACCGGTGCTCTCATTCACGTTAAAAAAGCTGTAAACTTCTTCGACCGTCTTCGTGTGTCCGTTGTCCATGGTGAACGGCCACTTGAGGACAGCGCCTGTGTCGCACTGCTGGTCCCCAAACGTTAACCTCTCGCGGTCCTCTCCCCTCTTTTTAGTGTCACCGCGGTGGCTCAAACTGAACAATTGAAGCACCAGAGAGGGAACCTACGGTGTTGACTAGTACCAAGTAATTAGCTATAACACCGGGTAGCAAAGGCTTGCAGGTGCCGGACGAAATAGCGGCTCCGGGGCTAGCGGACAGCTAACAGGCTAACGCGAGCTAACTGTTGGGCTTCAATTATCCGGGTGCACTCCGCTAGGTTTCTTTTGAGACCCTGTACGAATAACTCATATCAACGTAACGGCCTCAACTGGGTGTGACAATATCGTCCTCTTCTTTTAAAGCTGCGAATTGGCTTAAACATGTGCCTCTGTTGCAGTAAGGCTCCCTTAAACCAGCTCTGTCTGCGCGTTGCGGAGTCACCAGCGTCTTCGTCGGCACCAATCGCGTTTGTCCGCTGCAGCTCTCGCGTGCGTCGAATGCGGTGTTCGGTGTCCGCATGTGGAATCAGCTGATTGGTTGGATAAACCGGAAATCCTACCGTATCCTCGATCTGCTCCACCCCACGGCAACGGAGCTTTGGATGGAGGCATTTGACGCTACATTTGTTTTTTATATTTTCCGCGAAATTTTCCAAATATCAGCCCAGCTGGTTTTTGAACAACCGAGTATATTTTGGGAGAAATTAACAATATAATAACAGATACCAACATAATAATATATTACCGCACCAAAGAAAGGCTTGCAGCTAAAACCTTGATAATACTGTCTATTAATGATATTGTTTCATAATTGCCAGTGGTTTTGGAGTTTCTGAGAAGATTCCGTCAGAGCAACAGTGTCAGTGGTATAACACAGTTAACCTTACCATTTGCCCTGTTATCTTTATCATAGTGTCAGACATAATGTATCCGTTAAAGTCATCCTAAAAGAATCTTTGAAATGATACCATGGATCAAAGTGGGTAGTGACATTTGTAACATTTTTTTCACCTGGACATTATTTCAAGAAGAAGAAAAAATACATCACACTGTACATCGAAAGCAATCAGAAATACGTTATCCAGTGGTTTCTCATGCAGTTGCCTGTAATACTGACCCTAAGAAAAGTAATCCTTAAAAATCCGTGCTCATGTGTGAGATGGTTTCTGTCTTTTGCAGCCAACAGCATCTGCTTTCTTTTTGAAAGGCAAGCTATTTTAATACTGTGTGCTTCACAGTACACAATTAATGTGTGCTACCACAATCAGACTCCTCCTCAATGACAACGAAAGACTACATTTTTGCAGCTATATATCATGTTGAGAAAGCCTAATGAAAAATAAAATACAGTGAAACCTAATCTGTAACTATTCAGAAACACAACAGCTTGAGATAAAAAGGAAATAATGCAGTGAATGAGAGCCTGGCTACCAATAAAGAACGACTTACTTTACAACATTAAAGTATTGCAAAGTACAAGTTGGTTTTATGTCACTGCAGTAATATCAGTTGTAATGCTTTAAAAACAAAAAAGATACTGCATGACGACTTATATGAATGCAGAACATTTGTATGTTTTTTTTTTCGAACCCCAAAATGTACAAATACAATCAAATATGTAATATTTTGTTTCTTAATGCATTGATATATTATTGAAAACACTTGCTAGAAATACAAAATAACATAATATCTCATATGACATTAATTAAGAATTAACTGTAATACAAAATGTACTTAAGTCATGACAGGGAGGAACTATTCAGTTCATGGGAGTTCAGGTGAGTGTGAGCTTTGCGGAAAGGTTTATGTCCGTTTGGACAGCTTGCTTAGTGGCTCACTGTGAAGCCAATTCGCTCTCTTTCTTTTTAGTCACATTTCATGTCAGACTTGACAGATGAGACTCTCAGGACACTGAGGTTAAAATAATGCAGGCTTTACTAACTGAACATTTCTGCTAGTTTGCAAAAGACACGCTTCACACAAGGTTTCATGGTCATCAAGAAAATACAAAAAAAGAAAAGAAATGCAAGTTATGCGACTTTTGTAATTTGAACCTTATATTTGGGATTATTTTAAGACATCTGGGTTACCAAAAAGGTTCTCGCTGAATTCAATGATTTCCCTGCTTTTACATTTTTGGGACTTGACACTCCCCCGTGCCCTTATGGCTACAGGCTATATAAAGCATGATAACTCAACTAAAATATACATACGCTGTGCTTTTCATTCAGCAAAGCCCAATCAGCTGCATTAGTCTTGAAGAATCACTATTTAACATAAAGAATCACCGGTAAGTAACTTCAACATTTTGTAAGAAAATGTTGCACATGCCGTGAGAGTTGGGCTTGTGTGAAACTGGGTCCTTTTCCCATTGCATGTCTATCTTTGGCTTCATGTTTTCAGCAGAAATCTACGTGAGCACCTTATAAGGTGCTATGAAAAAGTGCAAGTGGACATAGTATGGCCATCCCAAGATGAGAGGGTTACATGTTGAACCTCTTGACAACTACAATCTCTCATTGTAGTGGTGTCCTTGGGAAAGCCACAAACACTCTCCTCAGGGAATGCTGAATCCCACAGCAACTATAATTTGCTTTTAGCATTTATTCACAGGCATTAGAGTCATAGCAAATTATGATGATTCGCTAATGTAAATCAATATTGACTAAGACTTCTGTATATGGATTATGCTTTGCATCATAATACAGCTGAATAGTCCTCCACTCATGTGATTTTGCTGCACTCAAGTGGACAAACATATAAGTACATGTGGATTTATATCTGAACTCTCTATAAACTATATGTGGCTGTAGTGTTATGTGCAAAAGTTGTCTGAGATTCATCACTTGCCTAAGATACCTCTTAAAAGACCACATCAAACAGCTAAATATCAAGGTTAGACTATTCCATATAAGTAGATGTAAATCATAGGGTTAAAATATACTGTGACAACAACAATCAAAGAGGATAGTTACATTTTGTCTGCCAAGAGGATATATTTTAAAATGTGAAATATATATATTAAAATATATATATATATATATATTAAATAAATGACAAAGTACTAATATGACGTTTACAAAAGCGAGAACAAGGCCAGTCTCGCGATATTTACCTCAGGGGTCAAAGTTAACGTTGGCCATGTGTTTATGTTGCCGCATCTACTACAGCACTCTTAGATACAGCCACAGTTTGTTTTATATTTACATATATTTATGTTTATGTATGAGGTCTGCAATTCAAATACGTCTTTAGGAGACTTTATAGTTCGTCAACGGAAGTTGGTCTTTTCTGAATATTCTGCTCCGCCTTAGCTTCCGGAGTTGAGCTCCCGTGCCAGTCTGCATCCTTTAGCTGCGCGATGGCTTAGCGTGACATGTTTAAAACCCGAACGCTGTTGAGTGCCTTAGTTAATAACAGACTGAATTTAGGAAGAAACGGTAAGCAAACGTACCAAAGATAACGTGCCGCCCGAGTGTATATTCAGTGTGCAACCTGTGCCTGTGTGTTTCTGTTCGCAGGACTCATCTCCTTACTTTGTTTATATTCGTGCAAAATGTAATAACGTCCTTCGTCACAGAACATGAGTTACATGGAGGATGGCGCAGCAGGGCGTCCTTATCACGGGTTATTTCCTGATGTCTCCCCAGGTGGCCCTTGTAAGGTGTACAGCACAATGAGTGAAGGACCCAGAGATGAGCAGACAGCCAAGCTGCTGAAAAGAGCCAATGAGGAAAATAAGGACTCGGCTGAGAAGGAGGAGGTGCAGGCTACAAAAAAGTTAAAAGCAGAAGGGGAACATGCTGACGATGAAAAGAAATATCCCAAAAAGAAAGTGGTCCTCCTCGTGGCATACTCTGGAAAGGGATACTACGGCATGCAGGTTGGTACTGTAGCTGATTCTCCTCTCCAGGCATTTTATTTGTTTACATCTTGCTAAATGTGTTTGTGTGTGTGTGTTTTCTGCTTTCCAGAGAAATGCCGGAACCTCTCAGTTTAGGACCATCGAAGATGAACTGGTCACTGCGCTCATTAAATCAGGTTGCATTCCTGAAAATCATGGTGATGAGATGAAGAAGATGTCTTTCCAAAGATGTGCCAGAACAGATAAGGTACGAGTATGTGCAGGTATCGCAGAAGGAGTACTTGTCACAAGGCCAACAACACAGTTTGAGTTTGTATTCTTCATGATTATTGGTGTGTTTTTTTTTTTTTTAGGGCGTGTCAGCTGCTGGCCAAGTGGTGTCTCTAAAGCTGCGGTTGATTGATGACACTGTTGAAAAGATCAATGAGCATCTGCCTCCACAGATCAAAGTGCTCGGTGAGATATTGGTTCCAATAATCCAGTTTTATTGATTGTAGTCTGAGATGGTTTTAATATTCACTCATTTAAAAAACAAAACTTTTGTCCCAACAGGACTTAAACGGGTGACCCAAGGTTTCAATTCCAAAAACAACTGTGATGCTCGTACATACGCTTATATGCTTCCAACAGTGGCCTTTTCCCCGAAAGACTATGACACCGGCGCCATAGCAGCCTTCCGCCTCGAGCCAGAAACACTTCAGAAGGTGAACTGTCTGTTTGCGCTCTACAAAGGCACCCATAACTTCCACAACTTCACTTCTCAGAAGGCTCCAAGTGACCCCAGTGCCCGCCGCTATATCACGGAGATGTCTTGTGGAGAGCCTTTCATCAACGGCAATATACAGTTTGCGGTGATCACCGTTCGAGGCCAGAGCTTTATGCTGCACCAAATCCGGAAGATGATCGGCCTGGTGATTGCGGTGACGAGGGGCTTCGCAAAGGAGGAAGTGGTGGAGCGCAGCTGGGGGCAAGATAAGGTGGACGTTCCCAAAGCTCCAGGGCTGGGCTTGGTTCTGGAAAGGGTGCACTTTGACCGGTACAACAAGCGATTCGGAGGGGACGGGCTGCACGAGCGGCTGGATTGGGACGGCGAGGAGGAGGCTATCAAGGCCTTCAAAGAGGCTCACATCTACCCCACCATTGTTGAGACGGAGTGTCAGGAGGGCTCCATGGTCAGCTGGATGTCCTCACTTCCTATCCATGACTTTAAAGCTACAGCCACAGCTGCTGACACACAAGACAATAAGGACCAGAAACAGGTATCGGGAAGCTGTCGTAGAATAAAAATATTTATTTAAAATCACAATGTTTGATGTTTAAAATAATAATTTTGTTTATTGTTGCTCTCCTTTTCCCCCAGGACACTGCAGATTTAGGAAATGACTCCGATTAGGTCACCCTGCCAACTGAAAGAAGAGACGTTTTCAGAACAAAGTATTCTCTCTCTCCTTTGTTGGGAATTAGCTTTCTTTTTATTATATCTTCCAAGATTGGATTTTTTTTAGTGATATTCAATTCTTCTTGTCTTATACAAATGTTATTAAACAAACAAGACAATACAAGCTTCTGTTCTTTATTGTACCCTAAGTGTTCCCTGATTTTAAATGATCAAATGCTAATGCACTCTACTTGTGTTTCAGCTCCATTAGTGTTGGTTGACTCTTTGTCTTGTAAGGATTTTTTTTGCATCGTAATACCCATATGTACTGTACCTCACCTCAAATCCACTTTAAGATTGGGGACAAAATCCACTGTATAGCTACCACGCAAGAATGTGTTTCATAGATCAGCTGTAGCTAATAATTAGGGTTCCACATGCTTGGCACACAGTTAGCTAAACCAAGTGTCTAAAAATATATAAGTCTCTAGAAGAGATCTTGGTGATCGGTTATTTATTTGGCTCAGTGTCTTTAAATTTGTAAAGCCAGTTAATGCTTTTTGTGGAAATGTATTGACCAATTAGCGTTGGTAAGATCTCCCTGACGCAAACCTTAGATTGCGCTAATTAAAATAAATAACCGTCTGATTGGAATGAGATACTTATATATTTTTAGTCCATTTTTCACTGGCATGTATTGAACTCGGAACGTTAACGTCATGAATGGTTATGGTTGCGGGACCAGTGCAGATGATATTTACACATGGGTCATCATCTATTTTAGTATATCATACAGTTACTGTATTATATGAAAATAAATAATGTATTGATTGTAAAAGAAATGTGTCGACAGATCTCAGTTGAGTCACAGTACTAATTTGATAAAGTGTCGTTGATCTGCACCCCAGCAGTGATTAGGTTAGTTTGTGTGAAAACCTAAACCAGGACTTAACCCTCCCGCCACCAGGAGGCGACACAACAATTTAATGGTCAGGACTGATGCTGCATTCATGAACCTTTAGAAAATGAAGGAAAGTAGAACTCTTCGCAAGCATGTTTGCAATGCCTGATAGTCGTGAAAGATTCAAAGCAAAAATTATATTTGTATATTACAGAAATCCTTATATGGTGTTATTTAATATACGCTACTTTAACTATATTAAATGATTCATAAACCCAATAATTAGAATGTTCCCAGGGAAGCGCAGGATGTTTGTAGTTCTGTATTTTACACTACTCTAAAGTTACTTGAACGTAGCAGCACCCAGTAATCATGGCGCCGACCAAAAAACGCAACGTGATTTCGGCGAAAACATCCGAACAAAGTGGAAAAAGAGCTAAAATTGACCTAAATACCAAAGTCGAAAATGTACTTGAGAGTAGAAAAAATGCCAACGACGTTTTCGACATCCTCGAGTTCCTTGAGGTAAATATCCGCAACTAAGTTACTCTGTTTTAGGACCCAACTGACTCCATGCTGGTTAGCCAGCTTTATTGACACCAAGCAGGACGTTAACGTGCTTCTCATGGTGACTAAAACGACACATGTTTGTATTCTCCTTGTCCGTTTGCAGTCAGGAAAAGAGAAAGATGTTGTCAATGGGATCAATGCTTGCAGCAAATTGTTCTGCACTTTGTTGGAGAAGAAAGAGCTGTTTTTGGGGAAACTTCCCGGAGAGGAGGAGGCGTTGAGTGGTGAGTAACGTTACGGGTTAAATATAATAGCACATTACAAGTATTACTATTACCAAATGGGTTTATACAGCAACATAGATCTGTTAAACGTATAAAAGAAACGTTGCTCTACATCAGGCAAGAACATGGTGACAAAGCCTCACTGGGTCGTACAGTATTTATGTGTGTCTGTATGTCTTCTGGTTCAGGAGGGCTGAGTGCTGAAGAGAAGTACCGCATGTTCATGCGACACCGATACAACAGCTGTGTGGAGATGCTGCTTGAGCTCTTCAACCACGAGCTGCACTGTGTGAAGGTGAGTGGACTGGAAGCCTCAATGCAAATGGTGCACACACACTTGACAAAGAAGCATGTTTCTCCTAATGTAAAGCCATGCTTTCTGTTAATTTCTTGAGTCACTCACAGTCACCTCAGACTAAAACATAATAGGGGCCACAGGGTCACATCAAAGTGAGTATGCATGATTAGACGTGTGCAGGAAGCTTCTTTATCTAAGTCCATATGGTTCTTATTTATAAGACAGTATACGTGAGTGTTGTGCCTGGGGTTTTCACTTTTGAAAATGAGGTACACTGGTATTACTACCAGTGTCATGTAATCAACATCCTGTTTGATAATAACACTATGTTCACTTTAGTCGTGTAAAACATACTACTCTCTGCACGTTGGTTTATTATTATTGCTGAAATACATTAAAGTAACGGCAGATGAAAAGGAGAATCAAGTAGGTAGTGATAGGTGACTGGGTTTTATCTTGTGTACTGTCATTGCTTACCAGCTCAGGTCTGCCACAGCTATTAATAATTTAGTTATCTTTCCAATGTTTTATTGTCTGTGTTTTTTTAATAATAACTGTCTGAATACAGGAAAGTGCCCTGTGCTGCCTCATGAAGTTTGCAGTGGGAGAAGGACAGCATCCCCTCGAGGATTTAGACTGGAATGAACACTACAGCTTCCCAAGAGAACTCATCCAAGTAAGATTTTTCAGTGGTGGGAATATGAATTATACTTTATTTGTTTACCAAGAAGGCAGTTTTTTCTTTTCTTTTAATCAGCCAACCTTTTTGTCATTGGTGGCAAAGGCGCATTCTGATGTTTCTATTATTTCATCATCAGGCAGTGGTGGACAGACTGCTGACCAAAACAACAGACAACTCCCTGCTGATCTCCAGGTTCCAGGAGTTCCTTGAGATGGAGGATGTTCGCTATTACGTCATGAGCTCCATCCGTGGGAATGTGGGCAAAGTTATGGATAAAAACAAAGGGGTAGGGGAACGGTTCAGTGCTTGGTTTATCTGCTGTTGCTGAGCTTATTTATTACTTTCCTTTTCACATTTTCTTTTATTTAGTAAATATGACTTGGTGTTCTGAATGTGGTTGGTTTGTCTTGTTCCTCTCAGGCGGTGGTGCCTGTATATCAGAACAACGTGTTCACCCTCATATCCAACATCAGTGTACCGAGTGAGCAGTCGGAGCTCACCAACTTTATGATCAAACAGGAAGGTGAGACCTGGTGTTGTCGTGATAGTTTCTTCTGTGTGTGGAGAAGAGGCTGTTTATGTTAGTTTTGTACACAAGTGCTACTTTTTTATAAGTCTGATGTTAAATTGACATTTTTTTTTCCAGACAAGCATGAGGACTGGAAAGCTGCTAAACTGAATGTAAGTAAAATATTGTTATTCAGATGTTCACATTTCTTAACATAAATATTTCCCAAATATGATTTTAAAATGTTGTACTTCATAACAGGAACATAAGCGTGCCTTTGAGAGGATGTGGCTGGGCTTTCTCAAGTATAAGGTATTATAAAATCTTGACTGCAAAATCATCTAAATGTTTTTTATTAAAACATATTCTCTGTAAGCATCTATAACACTGTGCCATCTCATCTGTCTGTTGTAGTTGCCAAGCAGCATGTATAAAAAGATCCTGGTGATCCTCCATGACTCCATTTTGCCCCACATGAGTAAACCCACACTGATGATTGACTTCTTGACTGCTGCCTATGAAGTCGGTAAGTTGTGCGTGTGGCTCAGTAGTGAAACTACTCTTAATATCGTCACTTGAGCTGACAATGACTACTTTAAACTGTGGGTCAGTGGTTAGCAAGTCTGTCTTTCAATCAGAGGGTCGGTGGTTCGATCCCAGGCTCCAGTAGTCCATGTTGTTGTGTCCTTGAGCAAGACACTTAACTCTAATTGCTCACCGTTGCTGTGTCTACAGTCTACTGTATATCATGTAAGTTGCTTTGGATAAAAGCGTCAGCTAAATAAAATGTAATGTAATAACAACAGTGGCGTTTTTACATATGCGGTAATCTTGATTTGGTATTCTGTCTTGTTTTTGTTGAACAGGTGGCGCTATCAGCCTGCTGGCTCTCAATGGGCTTTTTGTCCTCATACATCAACACAACTTGTGAGTATTACATGGGGAAAAATATTTATTTAGTCACATTAACTACAGCAATATGAAGAAGATACACGAGGCTCCGTTCTGAATATATAAAGGACAACAGTAGACTGAACGAAGTGTTTGTATGGCATAAACACTGTACTTTATGTTGTGTTTGCTTGCAGAGATTACCCAGATTTCTACAAGAAGCTGTATAATCTGCTTGAGCCTTCGGTTTTCCATGTGAAGTACAGAGCACGCTTTTTCCACCTTGCTAATGTCTTCCTTAGTTCCAGGTAAGAACACTCATGCTTCACTCACACTTCTTTTTTTTCCACCCAGTTTATCCAGGTATAGTTGTGTGCTTCTGTCCTTCTGGAGCACCAGACAGGCGTACAGTTGTAGTTAATACTATTTCTAGTTGACCTGCAGTTCCGCCGTTACTAATTAACGGATACATTTTCCAGGTTAACCACACCTTTTAATTTGTTGGCCACTGTTGCGCCCCACTGAATTGAATGGGGTTTCTAGGGAGAATGTGATTATCTGATTCAAGCTGAATGTATGACCATGAAAAACTCAAAAAGCTGATGTATGCATTCATAACCATTGCTGCATATGTGTTTGTGCCTTCCTCCAGTCACTTGCCAGTGTACCTAGTAGCAGCGTTTGCCAAACGCCTGGCTCGCTTGGCTCTCACAGCACCGCCCACGGCCCTCCTTATAATTCTGCCCTTCATCTACAACCTCATCCGCCGCCACCCGTCCTGCAGAATCCTTATTCACAAGCCCAGTACACAGGATGGTGAGCGTCAGTCACTCTCCTGTTTGGGGTTTTAATTTCAGTTTCAAAATGTCAGGGGTTTTAGATTGGCGGTCCGATTCATTATACTTAACACAGATTGTAAGAATTTTTCAGACATATATGTAGAGGTTTGTTGTTTCTAATGACAGAGCCTGTGGAGGACCCGTACCTAATGGATGAAGAGGATCCTGTGCATTGCCGTGCCTTAGAGAGCAGCTTGTGGGAGATTAAGGTCTGTACCGCATGTGAATGTTTTGGATTCACCAATATGTCGGGACATGACTTGTCAGCCAAGGGTTTAAATTTGAAAATGAGATGAAGGAATATCATATATCTCTTGCAATCTAACTTAATGGAAGCATACTTCATTTACAATTATTTTCTTCTTCTTTCCTGCAGACACTGCAAAAGCATTACCATCCAGATGTGGCCAAGGCAGCTGTTTCCATCAACACACCTCTGTCCGAACAAGAGGAGGACATCAACAAGGTGCTGGAGACAACAACATATGAGGTAATATGACACTTCCACAGTTACTCAATACTAATAATAAATGCTAGTAGTCCTCTTATTCTCATATAATAATTTGATTAGCATGAATAATGTCCCATGTTCTTATCCCCAGCTGATGGAGCGAGACCTTAAGCAGTCCCGGATCAAGACTGTCCCACTGGAGTTTGAAACTGCCACACAGTTACTAAACGGAGAAAGAGATGTGTTAGGACAGCACTTCTGTCTGGATTAAAACAAGGAAAAATGAGCTTCCTCCATTTTTAGCATGTGATACATTTCTGGGACCAGTTCATCTGTCAAGGCGACTGTTTATAGCTGTTTGGCCTGGACCGGATATGAGGACAGATGTCTCTGAGACCAGCTACAGCAGCAAGAACAGAAATTAATTTAACCTGGAGTTGTGTTATTATGTTTTTCTCTACGACTATTGATGTGTAATTATTGTGCGTCAGTAAAAACACTTTTCCATACCTTGTGGTGAATTAATCTCTAGGTTTGTATTTGGCACATCTTTGGGAATGACAAAAGAAAATGATTTACAAATGAAGGTTTGTCTGTACAAGTTTGAGATCATTATTGACCATGGAGTTTTTACATTAAAATGTTTTTAGTTTTTTTTTCTGAATCAGGGCTAAAAGATGGCAAGTATCTATTCAGCACGGATAAAGCCCTTTGAGGCTAATTTGTGACTTGACTCAGACTAACAAACTGCAGCTCTACAGTGCTTAATAGCCTATATTTTCAAATACATTTTATGGTACTTTTACTGTTGATTTCAGTCACTCCTTGCTGCAGTAGCCATACAGCTAAAACACCGTAAACACCAGAGATAATAAAAGGGGAATTAGTATTGGATCTCCACCTATCTGGTGACCAGAAACACCACTTCAGCCTAGACTATTTCTGTCTGTGTCCTGAAGAAGCCAAGAAAATAAATGTAATGCAGCGTTGAAGGCCCCACACAGCCCCACAGCTGTTTTCACTTATCCAGGTTGATTGCACTCGGGTAGGGGGTCCCTACCTTGGGAAGAGCTAATCAGTGTGTGCGTGCGTGTATGCATGTATGTGCGTGGAGGGCGCTTTCAGTTTTACAAACTGGTAGTATCGGGGTCATGCTGACGTCATATTTGACCTTTACCGTGCGAGGTACACAACCACGGGGTCAGGTGTGTCCATGTGCGCGAGGGTTAGCCTAAAATGCTCTTTTCCATCTCCAGTTCATATTTAATGTTCAAGGGTGCCATATGGTCAAACAGCAGGCAGCCCTGTGTACAGGAACACCGTGAGAGAAAACCCTGACTCATAACTGACTTGTGTGTGAAAAGAGTAAGTCCTATCGGGTGAGAGCTGTCCCAAACACGTAGCTTGTTGTTTCAGCGAGTTTTACTTTTTCTATACAAAGATTTGGAAATTGTATGTATTTTTTTTTTAAGGCGTATCGTTTTTGAGGATTATACGGCGGACACATGGCACTATACTCGCAATCGGGAAGGTGAGAAGAGGATGAGGGCCACCGACCAGCTCACTTGGATGGGTAAAAAGAAAAATGTCCCCCCTATCCTACGTTGTCATTTTTTTAAGGATATGCAAACTGCAATTATCTGATAAAGAGAACAAAGTGCAGACATACGTTTTAGATACATGCAGAACTTGGAGCATGTCTCAAACCATTTAGAAAGCCATTATACACACACACACACACACACACACACACACACACACACACACACACACACACACACACACACACACACACACACACACACACACACACACACACACACACACACACACACACAGCCTAGTAACCTCATAACTGAACTCCACTTCTTCATCTAAAATTCTTTAATGTTTTTTTTTCTAATTGGGTTTGTGCTAAAGTATTAACAGCACAACAATAATGCTCAGTATCAAGCTGAGTTAACTACACCACTGTCTTTTTCAGAGGGAGAGGACATACTTAAAAAAAAACAGCAATAACAGGAAATCAATCATCATAGTGGGCTGAGAGAATAATTAATAGGGAGATTGTAAATTAAAACCCCCATTCAGGCCCGGATAATGAGGCACGCACAGCACCTTCCTCCTCTTACTTTAATAATTCTGTGAGACGCTTACCACTGCAGGTTTATAGATGGCTTGGTGGGATGACATTTCTGCATAAATCTACAGGACTCCTGAGCTTTGTGTGTTGTTGTTGTTTTGTCTGTCCTCCTCCTCCAGTCCCCTGCAAGGAAATAGAAGCTGTCCAAGGTGAGTCAGCATGGAGAAGCTGTTTGAGCAGTTGGCTGAGGCTTTAAGAGAGATTGGGGAAGAGGGATCTGATTCATTTGACAGCATTTTTTTTTCTATTACCTCTAAGAAAAAACTGGTTGAAAACAAATCACCTGTATTTCTTCTTTGTTCATTTGTTGTTGATAGTATCCCAAAAAAAAGTACTATCACAATTATTTTTTCCATTACTGTGATCTTGTTCTGCAGTTGCTTTAATTTAATGCAAAACACATGCACTTGTCTAAAAGACAGAACACAGATGACTGAAATCAGCTGTTTGAGTATTTATTATGATGCAGCAGGGTAGTCAGATAAGTCAAATCTCCTGAAGCAGCATTAACCTTCTTAACCATGCATGTGTCACTAGGGTCGTTTCTGTGCTTGCATGTGTGTGCGTGCGTGTGTGTGTGTGTGCGCGCAAAGATAAAAAAACAGGGTACATAGTTGAGGATTTAGCACTGACTGATAAAATCTTATGTTTTTCCATGCTCCCCCTTTCATTGTGTTGCTGTGATACAGTAATCCTCTCTTATGTAACTGATTCACTCTCTCCCTCTCACTCACTCACTCACTCACTCACTCACTCACTCAATAATCACACTCGTACACATGGGCACACATGTATATATAAACCACACCAGTCAGCACCTACAAATGCATGTAGATGTATTGATGCAGTGGGAATTTAATTTGAGTTTAATTTGACATTGTTGCTGTCAGGGATTGACTGTATACTTGCGGTAACAAACAAGTTATGTGTTTTTAAATGAAAGAAGATGAAGAAATTGTGTAGAATCAAATTGATATGGAGAGAATTTCTAAAGATCATGTAATGACAATGTAATGGCTACGGTTAGTAATTACGCTCCAAAATGATAAAATATTACTACTTTAGTGGAAAATAATAGTAACTCCGTAAAAACTACTCCCCCGTTGTTCCTATATATTTACTTGACACAGCACACGAGTAACAAAGTATGTGCAAAGGTTCAGTACTAAAGTCCAAATCTTAACCAGAAACACGCAAATAAAAAAGACCTTTGGTAACCCGTCAAAATGTCAATGAACACATTGTACGATTTGGTTTAGTCTGTGTCTGTGTGTGCTTCAGTACGTGTATGCTTGCATGAAGGTGTGAGGTTTGCAGTGTGGCTCCGGCATGTGTAATCTCTGTTGTGTGGGTTTTGCAGGCGAAAATGCGGGATTACACGTCCGGTGCTAACATGGAGGAGCTGCTGAGGCGGTCTCAGGTGGAGTTACAGTGGATCCAAAGGCAGCTGACCATGATTGCTGCCAGAAACATACAGCATCACCACCTGCACACCAAGGGCAAGGTACTGTGGTACCACTGTAGGCCTGTGTTACTACTAGTAGGAGGAGAACTTTGCCCACTAATACTAATGTATACTCCTACTAGTCATTATTAGATCATTTTGTTATCAACATGAAACAGACCTCCTCGAGAGGAGGACATCTGGGGATAAAGCCCCACTTTTATGGACTTAGAAAAAAGAAACATCTGCTCAACCTAATCTGATAGATCTTCATTACACGTTATTTGATGATGCTTTTAGACTTTTACTTTACATTACATTACATTTCACTGACGCTTTTATCCAAAGCGACTTACATGATATACAGTAGACCGTAGACACAGCAACGGTGAGCAATTAGGGTTAAGTGTCTTGCTCAAGGACACAACGACACAGACTGCCAGAGCCGGGGATCGAACCACCGACCTTCTGATTGAAAGACCGACTTGCTAACCACTGAGCCACAGTCGCCCCTTACCTCCACTCTTGATGATGGACTTTCTGTTGTTTGACAAACACCTTCTTCAATACACATGTAACACAGATGGTCTTTGCAATGACATTAATTGCGATGTGTAATATTTTAGTTTAACAACTCAAACGTTTAGCCCTCATATGTAGTACAAAGTTCCAATTTTTCAAGCTAAAAAAATGGAAAATCTTACAATTTTAAAGTTGAGTTTTGTGTTTTTGACCACAAATCCGTTGTTCTCAATAATCCTTTACCTTATATGACCCTAACAAATGAACAACTGTCTGCTGGGTTTTTACATCTTCCTACTGTGATAATACTACAACACAATATTGTAATAGGCATTTCTATCCTTGGCAGATATTCTTTATGGGGATAAAAACACAAACACACAAGCACTGCAATGGCTCCATGAGAATAACTCAGGCCTTGAAGTGAAATATCAAATAACTTATTTTTGGAAATTTTCTTTTTTAAATATTTAATAATACATCCTCATGCAAAATCTATTTTGTTATCTTCGTTGAAAAAGTACCATGTGACATGTGTCACCAGGTGTAGAGAAAGTCTTCAACCGATAACTCCATCCCACATGTTTGGCTTTTTCCTTTTATTCCATATGGCAGGAGGAGGACGACATACTTCTTAAAAACACACATCAAACATTACAAGTTGAGAAAGAAGCCGGCCACAATACGCTCTGATGGCAGCAGCTTGTTTGGTCGTTAAATGACATGTTGCCTTCAGCTATTTGCATATTTAAAGGAGTCGTTGCATATTTCTGCCCAATCCAGTTTCCATCTGTTCCTGAACTCCGGTCTCTCAGGGCTTCATGTCATGTGCGAAAACCAATTCACTACGAGAGCAATGCGTCGACAGTAAGGAACCAGACAGCGAGCAAGCGTTGCTAAGCAACAGAGTGGAACAAAGAGTACGTTCTGCTTTCTCTTCTCACTCACGCACACTTTGTGTCTCTTTCTTTCTGTCCTCTCCTCTGTCCTGTGCCTCCTTTCCTGCGTTAAATGGAGGGCGCCTATTGACATAATACATTGAGTGCCTGCTGCTGATGCAACCTCACTAAAGCCACCACGCTGATTCAATTTGAGTCCTCTGATCAGGGATTTAGAGGAGGTGAAGAGAGCAAAAGGATTGTTGTGTCTGAGGTCTGTCCAGGAACATTGAAGTGTAGATTTGATTTGATGCGAGAGGAAAGTTACAAGTAGTAATACCGAGCAAACGCTAAACATATTGATATATGTATAAATCTGGGATGGAGTGATGTATCCTTTGTTGCTTCTGTCAGCAAAACTGAAAAACATTATCTTCGGTCTGTTAGAAAGAAAGATGCAGAGGAAACAGGGATGCTGGACCTCAATATACTCTGCGTGGGAAATCTATTCAGACAGGATGCTTATCTATGATGTAATGATTTACACATCACTGCTCAACAGATTTACATAGTCCATTTAAATGAAAGCTGCCCTCCATGTCTTTTTTTTTTTTTTTGTGTGCCTGTGTGACGTTTTGGGGTGTGCACATGTCTGCGTATGAGCGAGACGGAGAGCAAAAGAGTCCGGGAGGGGGGATTTTAAAGCACGACTTGAGGAAGAGAGCGCGAGAGGAAGCGTGAACACATTTAGGGGCGGGACTCAGGGAGTGTGTGTGTGTGTGTGTGTGTGTGTGTGTGTCTGAGAGTGCCAAGCTACTGTAGCTTCTTTTGCTTTCACTGTTAGGGTGAGACCTCCAGCCTGTTCCAGTGGCGTACAGAACAGGCGAGCTAATGGAGCTGCAGATCTGAAACGCTCATTCCAAACACACACACAGGCACTCATGCACCAGCACACACGTGCACACGGGCGAACGCGTCACCTCTACCGCCACTGACAGCCGGTAATGTGACGAGAAGAGAGTCATTTTGGGACATTAGCGGTACTGCTTTAAAGGTAGGCACATTGTCAATGTTTATATCAGCAAAAACATACATGTCTGTCCACGCTGCTGTCCCATTCCCTTTTTTAGACTGTTAGACACTGTTGATTTTCTTAAATTCAAAACACACAAATGATGTGCTGGATGCTGCTGTAGCTATAGGTTTAATACATTCAGGGAAACACAGGACCACATGTACTCTCTTTATTAGGAGCAGTGATACGTGTTTGTGAATGCTGACATGTTTCTCTGCTGAGTAGTTGAAGCTAGATATATAACAGTCTGAATCCAAATCCAAGTGAAACACATTCATAACAACACTTATGCTGGAGAGGAGTAGCTTGATGGGCTTGAAAAGACATATTTTCTCTTTGCAAATATCTATTTAATGGCAGGTCAATAGCTGTACATCCATGGCTGACTGCATCGGGCAGCACTGATGCAAGTATTTTGCTCACACACCAGATGGCGATATGGCAATCCATTTAAATCACACCCCAGTCAAAATAAGATTACCTTGGGGTATCCTGGTGGGTCGGTTGGCTGAGCACACGCCACTTAACCACAATGCCCTTGGTTGAAAGCCAGCCACCACATGCTGCTTTACTAATCTACTCTCCTGTGTCCCTCCACCATAAGTCATCCAACAAAGCAAAAATGACACAAATTCCTAGAAAATTACGGTTTTATTAAGTGAATCACCGGATGACTATACTCACAGCATTTCTTCGTGTCCATGGAGAATTAAAATCGGTGGCTATTAATTACTGCAACATTGGAGGAAAGCTTAACTGTGCACAGTATAAAGTACTAAAAAGCCCCTATTACACAATTTTATGCTGTAACATCTTAATAGCTACCCATATTATCTGCCTTGCTTGATAAACAGTTGCCCCAGCCTCCAGTTAATCCATTCACAGTGTACCCGTCATACGGTGCTGTGCAGTTCAGGCAAGTCACAGAAATCTAAGTTCCCTGAATGTTTTTTTATTTCAAGGAATGTGTCCATGAACTTATCATGGAGTCATGACTTGTGTTCTGCGTCGGTGTAAGTTAACGTTAAACTCCCTTTTGACCTCAAGTTTCTGCTTCACTCTGCCTTTGAGCTGTTCACTGACTTTGACCTTTTGCATTGTGATTGGTAAACACAAAAGGAAAAAAAAAACAGCATATCATTTAATATTTGAAGTGATCGATCATTAAATGATTCTGGGAAATACAGATATCGCCTAGTAGTTACCTAGCTATTCCTGTCAATAGGTTTATTGAGCAACATGCGGTTACATTTTCATTATCGTAGACTTCCTCTGAGCACTCTATGCCTGAACTTTGAGATACGACAGATGGGGCATACGGTTGAGTAGAGGCCACCTCAGACATTTTTCACATTTTTGTGAGCTCTAGCAAGGCTTGGAAGTCTGTTTAAGAGCACAGTTTTAAGACGACAAGTCCTTTTGATATTTCCATAGTGCTGTCTCACTCCTGTTACCCCAAGCCAATATATTCATATATTGCTCAGGTAATCTTTTACCTTTGACTGACCCTTTGAGATGGACTCGCTTTAATAGGATTAAAAGACATAAAAGAGAAAACAAGCAATTTTAGATACAGTGTTTGGCTTGGATAATAGCAGCTTATGAGACAATGTAACAGATTTAGACAAACACTTAAATAAATCATTATTTTTTATCCACTGTGATGAATACACAAAGGTAGGTTTAGCCTAGCTGTGCAGTCTTCTGATGAATGGTGTGTGGAATCCTTCCACACATCGTCAATCTACTTATTTATACACTATTTACATTGGTATATTATTTTATGGCCCTCCACAGTGGTCTATGGAAGACAAACAGAAAATGCAGAGAACTGCTGTTCCATCATAAGGACTGAATGAATGAATGCCAAATGTTGGATGTAATTGTAACAATGCATGTGATCCAGTGTGCCATTTGAGGCTGGCATTCACAACGTGTGTGAACCAGCCCACCTTTGGGAGTGAATGCACGGCCCTGAAAGGGTCTCTGTACATTTCACCGTGTCCCTTTGAATTCCTCCCCTCCTGGCTCACATTTAGCAGAAGATTGTTGTCAGTGTTTCTTGTGGCCCCAGAGCGCACAAGTGCGTCATGATTCCCAACTCTGACGCAGCTCCTGTCAGAGCAGCTTTGGCAGCTCCCTCGGCACAAGGATGATGTCTCCCAAGTGGACGGCACAATTGGGTCCTGCCCGACTCGGGACTGGGATAGTCACAACCTCTGTTGTCTGCATGCCTGACTGACTGATTTGGGGACTGAACTAATCATGTCTCAATTTGATGTCTCAACCTGGCATTGATAAGTCTTGATGAGGACCATTACTCTGCTCCAGTGCCACGCCAGCAATTCATTTTATAATTGTATAATTACCACATGTTGTCAAGTTACCAAAGTGATAACCTGTTTGTTTATTTCTTCGAGAGAGAGAGCACATTCAGTTTGTGCACCAATGGTTTTCTGGTCTAAATGACTCATGCATCAGTTTTCACATGGATGTCCATATGGCCTAATATCTCACTCTAAATAGGCTGACTGAATGTGTTAGTCTGTCTGTCTCTTTGGGAAACCAACAGTACTGGTTGGCAGGTCTATCTATCTCTCTGTCTGTTCTTGGACAGTCCACCATATTACACTGGTGGGTCTATCTGCAGGCTTGTCTGCTTGGCAGGTAGCTGTATTAGCAGGTGTATCTGGCTGTCTTTCTGTCTGCTTGGCAGGTCCATCACACTGGCTTTGGTAGGTTTGGCTCTCTGTGTTAACTGACATATTGCCTGCAATTTTTTTTTTTGTCTTTGTGGAGGATAAAAGTCTAGCTTGCAGTCCGGAGATCTGGTTGTTATTTTTGTGTGTGCCTGACGAGATGCCAAATGCTCTGCTAGCACGCTAATTGTTATATCAGAGTAATATTAACCGATATTAGAACCATCTGTTGGTTGGTCTGTTCTGTGGGCTACTACAAGGGAAGAAAGTTCTTGATGAGAAGAATTGGCATATATTTTCATTTCTTCTTTATTTATCCTCCAAGTGATAATTTAAATTTTAGAAGGAGAAAGCAGAGATACAGATAAAAGTGAACCGACTTCAGAGTACTGCAGCACAGATTTATTTTGTCTAGAGTGGTAATGTTTTCCCTTTTATAGCTCCGGTAATATTGGAGTGTCTGGGCTGGCTAAGTGTGCTTTTTTAGAAGGCAAATGGGTAGACTACACCCCATTTGGGATTTAATGATTGTAGCTCTCCAAAATGTTTGCATTTCATACTTTTACATTCCTAAAAGTAGATATTTTGGAGCAAAGCATCAAATCTGTTTTTAGATTAACTCATAGGGAAGAGTTCCTTCATCTGACACAAAATGGAGCAAAAGGCATCCTCACATCCTTGGAGGGTGTTTAACTTCAGGAGGCACAGGCAGAGTTTACATGCACCTCTTCTAAATCAGCTTCCCCCTTACCTCGGCCAAACAGCTGTTCAGTTCCTCTGCTATCTGCAGCCCCACTGGTGGCCTCAAAGTCATTGGACAATTTAAAAAGCAAAAGATTGGCAGCAGAGCAGTTCTGTTCCAAAACAAGACAATTGCTAACTCAATAACGCACTATCAAATTGTACACATGGATGTCGGAAAGCTGCGCAATACGAGAAACTATTCACCACTCCAATCTGCCTATTACAGATATGTAGTTTATTTCCATGGAAGGTCCAAGCGTCAGAGTGAAAATTCACTTTCAAAGGCCATTCTAATCCATCGAGAAAACTTCTAAGGAGAAAAACACTGACTGGCAAATCTCGCTGAGGCTCAAAACCTGTTGCAGTAGCAGCTTCATTTTCAGGCCTGGTAATCCTTTTCCTATGACTGACCCCACGGGATGGAACTAAAGCCTGAGTACGTCGCTGTAAGCAAGATTGACAGTAGCCTTATGTCCTCTTCCATAACTTATATTAATCAAGTGCTCACTTCCTCATGTATATTTTTTATACCCACTCACCGGCCTGTCTGTTGTTCCGGTGGACGGCCTGCCACTTTGGCCATGTGATTTGGTACAGATAATCAGGGTGCCCAGATGATGTATCCTCATGATTGTGTTAATCCTCTTTTTTTGTAGTTCCACCAGGAGGTCAAAGTTTTAATTTATCTTGTGAGGTATTGCTACATATAACCTCTGTAATCCCTTCTTTCACATTTTTGATTTTGAGTCAAATAAATTTCCATGACATTTTTTACACACATTTGTGTTTTTGTAATAATGTTGGTGATCCACTGACTTCATCTTGCTTCATCATCATAATGATAACTTTGATTTGTCCAGTATTTTGTTCAAGCACAAATAATTGCACAACTAATCACATTCAGCTATACTTATCTATATACTATATACTATACTATATCTTATGCTAGTTAGCAGGTGCTATGCTAACACGCTAAACTATGTTGATGAACATTATGCATCAGCATCCTAGCATCATCATTATGAGCTTGTTAGTAAATTGACGTTAGCCTACGTCTCACATAGCCGCTACCAAGGCTGTGGACTCTTGTCTTGTTACTGTACTCTAGTTAGTCATGTTAGATTTGTATATGGTATAGTATAACAATTACGACTAATAATAAGGATAGTAATGATACCAGAAATGTCTCGTATTGTTATTACTCATCTTGACTTTTTGTCTTGCAGACAAGATCTGAAGTTTCATCCCAGCAACCTACGGGACACGTGGCCCACAATGTGAACCGCTTTCGATTTCTGGAGGAGAGAAACCGAACTCTGAAGCTCGAGGTAACCACGCTTCGCCAGGAGAAACAGCAGTATAGGAAAAAGGTACATTTTCCATTACCACCACTCTGCTTTTGTCCCCATCCCCCCACCCCCACCCAGACACTCTCTCACACACACACACACACACACACTATCTTTCTCACATCTACCTTTCTCAGCGACTCACATTCACCTACATTATTTTAGCTATTATTATTAGCATTATTTAAACTATTAAGATGTAATTATTGTGGCACTGTATGTGTGTATGTAGAGAGTGTTAGTGATTCACTATATTCAAGTCCCTGTTGCAGCTTTTATTCCTCAAGGACGCAGCTGTGTATAGCCGGGTGACTCGCATGACTCTGTGCACATATCCTCCCTCTGATTGGTCTTGGTAATGCAGACATGTGGGCATGTGTAATGTGGTGTAAAATAGATAAGGAGGGGCGTGTGGTTTGGTGTGTTGTGCATTAGAGTGTGTGTGCGTGTATTTAGTTTGCACTGTATGCTTATGCATGCATTTATGTATTTAGTCCTTTGGAGGCCTCCCCCAGGTGGTCTCGGATGGCAAGGTGTGTGAGCTGTTGTCTTGGCAACACGCCTATTTGCAGAAGTGTGGACAGTGGACAGACTGGCCGAGGGGAACTGACATAACATAATGCAGGCTGCTTCTGTTATGAGCCTCAATGGCTTGAAATTAGTGTCAGTAAAATAGAGCGAAACCTGCATGCTACAGTCTGCATTTACAAACAATTTACTGACTGTTTCAGTGCAGTGTAGTTCTCAGGCTACTATTTGGGTTGTGAATGACAGCATCTTCGCCTTCTCATTTATGTTGTATTGAAGCATACGTCAGTACATATTTACAAGACAAGAACATATCTATCAGTTGTTGCTTCTATTTATAGAAACTAAATACAGCACAAACCAGAACCATCATGTGTATACCTTTCCCGGGAACCGCTGGGTACTCTCCTTTCACGATAGAGAAAGAGCTGAGAAATCACTTCTAAGACAGCAATTCCTCCTTTTACATGAACACATTAACGCTTTTCTGATCGAATAGCAAAATTTATGGCAACCTGCCCAGTGGGAGATTTTCTCTACGTTCACAGCCAAAACCTTGGCACAAGCCACGTCTGTCACCGTAGCTAACATGCAGTAGTCAGCAACATAACTCAATAATGCCATGTAATTATGTATGTGTTCGTGTTTATGTGTTTTTCATATGTGGGGAAATACTGTTGGAGGTAGTCCAGCTGGGTGCCTGGCAGTCACTTTGCTGTCACTGCTGACAGCTACACTATCACAGACTGCATCATGGTCATTCATGCAAAGACAGACTCAGCTATGGATCAGTTGTACTAAGAGAAGCTCAGTCACAAGAGTGGGTTTGCTCATGCAGATAGACTCTCGGCTTGCTCTTCAAAGAATAGAGAAGATGACGGTGTATCGCATCCATCAATTTTGACTTTACTGCAAATTCTTTCTTAAGTGAAGGAAAATATGGCCATGTGACATTTAGAAACATCTCTTGATGATTATCAAATCCCAACTAAAGGAGTATATGTAGAGTGAAATAGTCAAAAGATGTGTCATATTAGATCCAGACAAAACACTCACTAGATTGAAGATACAAGAATAAAAGAACTGTTGGTACAAAACACATGCCACATGTCTGATTAGCTAGCTAGCTATTTATGGTTTAAATGGATGCCGTTGTTAATGTCAACACTATTCTACACAAAAAATCTGTTATTGTAAAATAAATCATATATTTTGTCACATATTAGCAGCATAACTTGATTCTAGCGTTGTTGCACAGGGTGATGATGGGTGCATAAAATGCAGTTATTTCTAAATTAGAAATAACACTTTTTTAAATTGTTGACATAAGTTTTTGTCTGTAGAAAAAATAACCAGACAAGTGAGAACTCTACCAATAACATATCTAATGTTATATAATAAAGTGGCTATAATATTAGAGGTGGATCACATGACTACTTCCTGTATATATTCACTATGAATATATTTTATTATATATAATATAGCAATTTGAGCATTCTCCAGGTGGCGACGACACTTCAATGCTAATCTACTGAATGTTTTAAAGGTGACTGTTTGCAAACATGTTCACCATGTCAACTTGAAATATATTAACATATCAGTGTTGTGTCTTCAGCATGTTTGTGCTGCCCCCAATGGCGAGAAATATCAGATACTGCAGATTTAGGTAATCTTATGTTTCATAACTAACTCAAATCCTAACATCCCAGAGTATATTGTTCTCAACCTAGCACAGACAGTTATGTTGAGTATATAAATTGAGAGAGGGACCACACCCATGCTAGATCAGGCTGTTGGCTACAGTCAATCCACCGGCTTCTGCTGTTGCATTTAATCCTTGTTTTATAGTTGAGAATGAGGCACTTCAGCTAGATTCTCACGTCTCTTATCTGTTCTTCCAATTCATTTGTCATTTTGCTTCTGAAATTGCAAGACAAAACACTGAGAGGGTGGACTGCTTCCTCGAAAAACAAACAAACAAAGAGCTTTAGACCAGTTGCCTGGAAACAATCTGTGACGGACAGTCGGAGAAAGGTACCTCAGGTGAGGGATGACCTTCTGTGTGCAGTGTGGCTGCTGCTAAAAGGCCACAGCTGTCTCCCTGGACACCATCCCTATGGGAACGTTTGTGTACCGCTAGCAGCTGGCCCCATCAGATGGTTGTCCTCGTGACGATATGGGCTGTCCCGCTGCAAAAACAAACGCCTAATCAATAATCACTAATAGCCGTGTTGTCTCAGCTGACCCAGTAATCTCCATTTGAACTCCTTCCAATCAAAGATGCACAGATAAACCAGGGTTAATAATAGTCCAAGTAATGTAATACAAATCAGAGGGAATGATACCTTCCACCACCCACAGGATATTAAGAAAAAATCCCTTTGTTTTGACTCTGTTTTAACATCTGCTATTAGACGGGGTGTGCTGACGTTTTTATTCTCTCTGCATTTAGATGGTTGGAGTTGTCTCTATGTATACAACAACATTATCCTCTTTTTCCCGATCCATTTCCCATTACTTGTCTTGTTACTTAACTAAAACTACCGAGAGCTAAGGCAAAGCACAATAAGCTTTACACTTAACAAGAAATGATCAGAAAAATGGGAAACATATTCAGGTTTTGCATTTCAGCTAAGGTGCTCCCCACGGACTGTTTATCTGCATTCAACCAAAGTGTGCTCAAACATCGTGGCGCAATACAACTCAGACTGCAAACCGAAATCAAAATTGTGTCCCGTTGCATGCAGAATGCATTCATAGGCAGGCATCTGTTTATAGACGACATTGTAACAGCTCACACAGCCACCAGTGAAAACATGCTAGCAGATTATTTTGCTGGTGGAAGCACTAGCTTTGTCGGTCACGTGATCCTGAAGTTGTAGCAGTCCGAGGCTCATATATGTGAGTCTCTTTCTTTCTTTTTATGTTTCTCTCAGGCCTTTTTAATCCCTCACATCTCCTCTGTTCTCTCACCCGCTTCACTTTGTTCCCCCCCCACCCTCCATCCCCCCACACCCTCACATCCGCATCCTACTTCCTGTCCAAACCTCCTTGACTGGGGTTGACTGGGGCCACTAATCTGGCCTGTGCAGCTTCATGCCTGCATTGATTTAAGAAGATGTGATGGCCATGCCAGCCTGATGATCAAATTTCAGACATTTTCTGAGAGTTATTTCCAGACACAAATTTTGAAATGAATAATGCTTTCTTCCTGGTTGTGAGTGGATAATACTGCCATTTAAGTTTATTACTGAGGAAACGTCCAAACCCACAGCCACAAAAAGAAGCTGCTACAGTCTTATCTGGTATATGTTCCTTACTGACCATGGTAGGTCCATAGTAGACCTGTTTTTCAAAAATCCTAATC
This sequence comes from Cottus gobio, assembly GCA_023566465.1. Classification (NCBI taxonomy): domain Eukaryota; kingdom Metazoa; phylum Chordata; class Actinopteri; order Perciformes; family Cottidae; genus Cottus; species Cottus gobio. Next base: position 11,601,155 of record CM042237.1, read on the forward strand.
CAAAGTGTTTCATGGAGTGTTTTCATAACGGTACACTTAACTTTTAATTCCTACGTAGCGGTATAAATCATTATGATCTTATTAAGTAATTTACAGTCTATATATTCAAAGATCGTGACTCATAATCTGAACCACAATTATTAATGTACCCCACAGTGCTGCTTCCTAGGCAACTGCTGCTTTCATCCTTCTTTGAGTTGGAGCTTGCTATAGAAATGGCAATAAAACAAATCTGTGAATAATGGCTACCGAGATAGTTACATAAATGTCCAGCATTGGCTTGATTTTAGAGCGTACACTGATGCAAGTGTCTGAAACAAATTTGACGTCCACCTTGTGAGAGCACTGAATCATATTAAAATTGCAGGGGAAAATACATTATGTTGCATCAGTAGGAAAATGTGCTAAAAATATGGCACTGTCTAAATGTAGGGCTCTCCTGGATTAATTGAAAATCCCTTTAACCGGATGAAATCATTTTAGGGGCTAACTGTGGTATACCCACACTCTCAATCACACATACACATGCATGGCCACGCTTGAGCCCCCACACATAAGCTGATGTCAATATGATATAATTACTCATTGTGACAAGGAAGTGTAGGCAGTGTGATTGCAAGTGTGTTTTGTGTTGTAGTTAAAGGCTAAAAGCTGTGAAACTGTGAGGATTAGAGCTGGAACAGACCGAAAATGGAATAATTGGTTGCATGGGAATGAAATTGAGGTCCCACCATTAATGCATGTCAAATTTAAGTTTGGGTAGTGTTTTCAGAAAACTTTGTATTAAACCATTTCAATATAATAGGAGTATCTCAGCATGGTTCCCAAACTCCACAAGTGTGGATGAAATTACAGAGATGGTGCAAGTAATTTCAACCCCTTTAGCCTTGAAAAAGGGCTGTACAATGTTTGTAGTGTGGCATAGTGGCATGTATTAGCCATTCTAGCATGGCATGGCTCTATGAGTGGGATTCATCCTGCAGACCTTTGGTGACCCTCTGACCTGTCCTTTAGCACTGGCATGTTTGGCTTTGAGGGAAATATAAATTGAATGGATCGCCATTAAATTAAGTAGACGTTCAGGATTCCCTCAGGATGATTTGTAATATCCCTTTACTTATTTATCTAGCACCACCATCAGGTCAACACATATGACATATAATATCTATCTATATCTATATCTATATCTATATATATATAGATATATATATACAATATTTTGGACCAATCACCTGTACATCTTGCATTCCCATCAGCCTTTGGTGCTAATTAGCAATTGTAGCATGCTAACATGCTACACTAAGATGGTAAACATGCTAAATATAACTTGTCAGCATGTTGTTGTTGTAATTGTAAGTATGTTAGCATGCTGTTAGCATTTACCTCAAAGCATGGCGGGGCCCCAGTACAACCATACATTATAAGGTGTATTAAATGTATAAGCAAACATCATCATATTCCAACTACAGACATACACCTTATATTAAATTAAGTACGTAAACTAAGGCACTTTCATTTACTCACTTAAACTTATATACGTTATATTATATTAAGGAAAGTGCTGAGACCCAATTTTCAGTGTAATACACCTGTATTACTATTATAACTATTATATATTTGTACACCATTCACAGTATACACAAAGTTACCTTTCAATAATCTCATTACAGGCCTTTTCACACTGATTAACACAACTTACCATCTTAAGCTATACCCTGTTTATTAATACCAGTACAACATCATTATCAGATGTTTGTATGTTAGTAAAAATGTGGCATCAATCAAGGCTCTGTTCAATTAGTGTCATGGCTTAAGACGGGGAGCAGAGAAGAGGAGGAGGGGTAGCATTATGCAGACTGCTGTCATTTCAGTCAATTTGGCAGACAGACAGGAAGGTCCAGACTGTGGTTGTACAGGGCATCTTTCCAACAAACCATCCCTATTTGTATCCCAGACTCCAAGATGCCGGTTTCCTATTGCCAACGATACCTCTTCCGATGTAGCCGACGGTTGTAGCAGTGGAGCAGGCTGATTAATTCAACAGAGTAGATTTCCGCAGCTCACTGCACACGCATACAGAGAGAGAGAGAGAGCGAGAGAGGGAGAGAGAGAGGGAGGGAGAGAGGGAGACAGAGAGAGAGAAATTGAGCAGAGGAAGAGAACGCGTAAGAGAAAAGGAGAAAATGATGGAGGAAGGGTGTTAAGGAGGAGGGTGTTCGGGGGTGGGGAGAGAGTGAGAGGAAAGGGATAGGAAAGAGAGAGTGTGTGGAGAGGAGGCGGAGGAAAGAGAGAGAGAGAGCGAGAGAGAGACACACACGCAGGCCCCGGAGCTGCTACTGATGCTGCTGCTGATGCTGCTGCAGCCGTTTGACAATTCCCCACCCAGAGAGAGCAGGGAAGAAGGGAGGAGATCAGAGCAAGGAGGAAGAAGGAGTAAGCGACACCTCTGTCAAGATGCTCCTATGCTAGCCAACACTCACGGTAAATACCAACCCTTTATCACCACTCTGCTTCCCCTTTACTGCCGCTGTATGCCTCATTGGCCCGGGTGTGTTTTGTTTGATTTAGCTTCGTTGAGTCCTATATATAGTGCACAGGGTTAGCATAGCCAAGCAGCTGGGGAAAAGCTGTCTGTGCAGCTGCGGCAGGAGGAGACATACTTCCACAGAGAGGTGTAAAGGAGAGGAGGATTTGTACATTTTGTCTCTTCTGGGACTTAATGAGGAAAAAGCAACCTCTAGCTTTCTCTGTTTCTTGACTGTAGCAGGGCCACCTGTTTGGAGATGTGTGGGTGTGTGCGGTGTGTGCTGAAGGGTGGGGGGTGGGGTTACGGTGTATTGGTCTAATGGTGTGTTTGTGGCTTGGAAAGGTTAGTATGTGCATGTGATTGGGTGCCGGTGTGTGTGTTTGCACATGGATTTTTCAAAGTGTAGGATAACGCTGCCTTTTGACTGCTGTCAAATTATGAATTTAATCTTATTCGTGTGTAAAACAGCATATGTAGACACATGTTCACACGAGCCCGTAGACACACTGGGTGAGAGACAATTGTGTAATGCTTTGTCAAACAAATAGAGTGTGCGTGTTTTTGTGTGTGTGCTTTGACGTTATTGGCTCCTGCAACCTGAGCTTTTCCTGGTTCCTGCCTGCTGAGGGGTTGCCAGGTGTTGGTGATGAATATTAACCGACTCGTGGCTGTATGACATGTGTTCTCCAGTTATTTGAGGCATAGTCTCGTGTGTGTGTGTGTGTGTGTGTGTGCTCATGGGAAGATGCTGACTTCTATCCACTCATTTGTCAGTTTATAAGGTGTCTACAGTAGCTAAAGCTAGTGCAGTCTAATACGGCCACCCTTCAATTCCTACCTTCATGTGTTCAGTTTTAGTTGAACTTTATGGCATTATAGGCTATAGTTTATGGTGTTGTTGAATTGTATTACATCTTTTTAAAGAGCAGTGTTTAGATTTTGGTGACTCCTAGCGGTGAGGTTGCAACACTCTTCCGCTCACCCCTCCCTTTCCAATTGTGTCAGAGAACTACGGTGGCCTTCAGGTAACGTAAAACGTGAAAGGTTCTCTTTAGAGTCGGTGTTTAGTTTGTCCTTTTTGGGCTACTGTAGAAACATGACAGTGCAGCATGGTGCACTGCGTGAAGAGGATCTGCCCTAGATATAAAGGACTCATTCTTAGCTAGAATGAGTTTGGTAAAGCTAGTTTCCTGTGAGATGAAAACACATTTTATTCCATTTCAGCTAATAGATTGCCCTAAATCCTACACACTGGTCGAAAGGACCAGAGGTATTTTGTCAACCCACTTTACATTATGATGAGCTAAATATTATCCCAAAACACCATTTTCATTTTAATAATAAATACACCCAACATCACATATTAAGGATTATGGATCCTTCCCTCCCACGTTGCTTCCCATACGAACTGTTGTGTCTTTATATAAAATATTAATGCCTGCTTTGTAAAAAAAAAAAAAAACATTGCTTCCTATGTCCTAAATAATTTTTTGTGGGAACCAGGTGTGCTAACTAGGTGTTTTGAGCAGTGAAAAAGTTTGATAAGAAATAGATTACAACTGTGCAAGGTCATGCTAATGTTTTGGGAGCAGTTAGGTATTTGCAATGAAAGAAAACTTCAACAATGTTTCTTCTCATGCCTCACTGTAGTCATTTCATGCTAAGAAAACATAGTCCTATCACATTTTGCGCACAAAGTATGTGTGACATTTGCAGAGACGTTGAGATGGAAGAATAGAAGTTGTTTTTTATCTGGTCAGTTGTTGAAACGAGAGAAATCAAAGCTATCCCGACACTCTGCTTTCTCTGTTGGATATGGTCGTGTTACTGTACATGCTTAGAACAAGTGTGTGTGTGTACGTTAGAATATACATTCATATCCCTGCACCATGCATATGTTTGAATGTATGGCTGTGTGGGTGGGTGAGAGACCACAGGAGAAATACGGCAGAGGAGAGAGAAAGTATTGGTGCTTAGACAGTCTCTTTTGCAGTATTTTGCTTCATGTGAGCAGTGTAACTTTCTCCTGCTTGTTCCCATTTTGTCTCTTCCTTTCCTTATTTTTTTTTCATCACATGAAGGTGTAAAAATCATGTTTTAGAATATATGGGGAATAATCGTATATACTCCCGTAATTACGCTCCTCTTGCACCATTCTCCCATTTCTTCTTCCACTTCTTCATCTCCATGCGGCAGACTGGTCGGCTGTGCCAGCTGACGTTCAGTTGGAGGCTAGGGGGCGAGAAGGAGAGAGAGGAGGAAAGAAGATGAAACTTGTGTTTTCAGTCTCATGGCTGAGTTCCTTGCTCCGCTCCTGAGATTATCAGTGAGTCTGGCAGCCTAAAGACACCCTCCTTGACTAATCACAATGTTCCTCGGGACATACAGACACCGCAATAATTCCTGAACAGAAACCTCCTCGTAGGGGTGTGGCTGCACATGTCAATAAACACATATGTACACACTAACATGTGGAGACAGAGAGTTGCACATTACCTTTGTGTACTTTACACTCTGACAATCACACGTTTCCACAGTTACTCTGGATTACATGCCTTCATACACACTCACTTTCACTGTATTATTAACTGTGTATCCATGCATGCTGACACTTACTGTATCACACATCCACATCATATAGCGTTGAGTATCTGTGCATCGTTTTGTACAACACTATTGCTTACTCGTGCATCTTTGCTTTACTAACTGTTCATTCATCCTGCGGGTTCAAATAGCAAATAAATTAGATTGCTTTTGTTTGCCATACTTGCATGCCGGCTTTACATTCAGAAAATTCAAAGGGCATCAGATATGTTGGATGTGATTCTCCGTTGCTACTTTTTATCATCCTGACACACCATACCTGAAAGGGAACAGTTTCTATAGCAACCCCATCATCCCCTCCCCTCACCCCGCCATCCCTGTTGTGTGTGTGTGTGTGTGTGTGTGTGTTCACAATGTGTGTATCTCCGAATGCGAACACATGCCTGAATATGAGTGAGTGCTGTATTGATTGCTAGCATACACGTGTTGATGTCATCTAGCCAGCGGGGGAAGCAGAGAGGGAAACAATAAAGGAACATTTCCTCTGCACATTTCCTGGCAGCTTTTCAAGATACACAGAAGTTTTATTAAAGGAAATAGACAGAACACTGCAGAGGGAAAAAGCTAAAAGAGCAGGGTGGGGCAAAGAAGGAAAGTGAGAGGTGGAAGAGAGGGAGTGTAGGTAGTAAATTAATGTCTGCTTGAAGTCTAAATACAAATGCAAATACAGTTTCAAATGAATGGGTGCACGGGGGTATTTCAACATTGATTGACCAAGCTAATTAATCAGATACAATTAAGTGATTTCTACTCAATGAATGTACAACAAATTAGATTTTGTATATGTTTGACTGACAGGCTTTACCACATGCATTCCTTCTTCATCTGCCATTTACATCACTTAACTGAGTATCAGGTACACAGAGCCCTCTGGATGACATCACTAAAAGCCTCTATATGACCCTGACCCAAGTTTATGTTGCATTTGTTGTAAAAGTTGTGGCATATGTCTCGGATAGAGGAGCAGACCAAAGTGCCTTTTCACAAGCCTATATTTGTGACCTATTTGATTTTGTTTCGCTCCATCATGTCGCCATGGCACTGCAAGGCGAGGTGAGCCCTTTAGCAAAGACACATGCTGATTAAAGGCCTGTTTATTCCGCAGCACTAATTGTCTCCCACTGTCTCCTGTCCTCTTTTTTAGGTTGACTTCTCCCATCACTTTCTCCTTTTTCTCCTTCCCCTTTGTCGCCTTTCTGTTGCGATCACACTTTCCTCTTAGCCTCTGTTCCTCTAAATAACTACTTGATTACCTACATTACACCTGCCTTGTGCCTCTGTCTTTCTCCTTCTTTCAGCCCCCAGTGGTTTGTGTCTGGATGGGCTTGAATGATTAAACATAGGACAGGAGCCTTTGGTGGAGTGAACACCAAGGGCAACTAGATGGAGGGTGGAAGGAAGAGAGGATGGGGAGAGAGAGAGAGAGAGAGAGAGAGAGAGAGAGAGAGAGAGAGAGAGAGAGACACACACCAGCCTGTTTGGATACAGATGACATGACAGGACCTGTGCTCTTGTAACTGTCCCCTATTGCTCTGTGCCACAGAGTCCTGCTCACTTGAGACCTAAAACTCGGTCACATGCATTTGCCGCACACTGTTACATGGACAATTATAGAATTCTCTATATCTTTCTTGTCATTGCACCCTGAGCAGTATTTTAAGCACATATATAAGTTGTTTTCTGCAGTAAAACTTGTTTTGAGCCAAGTGTCTGTCGTCTGTAAGTGATTGTTTTTAAATTCCAAGGTCTTATTATCCAAATTATGTTTTGAATGGAACATTCTCTAGACATCTGTGAACTTGATGAGACAGAAGTCTGTGAGGGATCAAAGGTGATTTGCATGTTTTGTTCAAAGGCTAGCAATGTAGTCATGGTAGCGGCCCCAATTATTTTTTGCTCTGTTGCTCTGCTCACAAGAGGAACCATTTGGTAGTATGTGCAATACTAATGTAGAATAAATAGGAGGCATATATGTAAAGTAAGCATGATTTATTTATGTAAGTGCCTCACAATAAGTATTTAGTGCAAAATGTAAAATGGGTAAAATAGAAACAAAAGCAAGAGCAACAAAACTGAAATGACCTCAACAAAAGAGCAATATATCCATTAAGGAATACAAATAAAGAATATTTATGAACCACTTTGATATTGAGAGCAAAAACTGTTCCAAAGTTTAGCAAATGCTCGTTCTTCATTGTATGCAAAGCAGAGTAAAAACATCCAGCAGTCCTTTGTTAGTCAACCTGAGTGACTTAACGAGGACGTATCATGAGAAACTCACTTTTTCAATGCTCGTGCACATGCATACGGGTATCTGGAGTTCCAACCAACCCACACACTGTAAAATAAGATCAGCTGTTAGAACACCATTACATTACATTACATTACATTACATTTCATTTAGCTGACGCTTTTATCCAAAGCGACTTACAATAAGTGCATTCTACGGTTACATACAAGAATCAGAACAACAAGAATCAAGAAGGTACAATTTCGACAAAAAGTTCAACTACAAAGTGCTATCAGTAAGAGCCATTTCAGTGCTACTAAAGTGCTACTTCCTTTATTCAAGGTATAGTCGGAAAAGATGTGTTTTTAGTTTGCGACGGAAGATGTAGAGACTTTCTGCTGTTCTGATGTCAATGGGGAGCTCATTCCACCATCGAGGAGCCAGGACAGAGAACAGTCGAGACTTTGTTGAGTGTTTAGCTCGCAGTGACGGAGCTACAAGCCGATTGGCAGAAGCCGAGCGGAGCGCACGAGTTGGGGTGTAAGGTTTTACCATGTCCTGGATGTAGACTGGACCAGATCTGTTCGTAGCACGGTACGCCAGTACCAATGTTTTGAAGCGGATGCGGGCGGCCACCGGTAACCAGTGAAGGTCGCGGAGGAGCGGAGTAGTGTGGGTGAATTTCGGGAGGTTAAAGACCAGTCGAGCTGCTGCATTCTGGATGAGCTGCAACGGTCGGATGGCACCAGCAGGTAGACCCGCCAGGAGGGAGTTGCAGTAGTCTAGACGCGAGATGACCAGAGCCTGGACGAGAACCTGTGCTGCCTTCTGGGTGAGAAGTGGACGTATTCTCCTGATGTTGTGCAGCATGAATCTACAGGAACGTGTTGTTGCAGTAATGTTGGCAGTCAGGGAGAGTTGACTGTCAAGGGTCACACCGAGGTTCCTGGCAGTCGGGGTCGGGGCCAAGACTGAGTTGTTGAAAGTAATCGTCAGGTCGTGAGTGGGGGAGACTTTTCCTGGAAGGAAAAGTAATTCCGTCTTGTCAGGGTTAATTTTCAGGTGGTGTGCGGACATCCATTGTGAAATGTCAGTCAGACAAGCAGAGATTCGTGCTGCTATCTGTGTTTCCGATTAATTATTGCCACCAATATTCAGCCAGAGGGTGAATACAGGCACCCTCAGACTGACAGTAAGAGAAAACAGTAAAGCTTGTGAAGATGTCCAAAACACGGGTATGAACCTGAAAATAACTATATGGCTCCTGTAAGTCAACTAAGAAATGTACTCGGGGACTTCAATGTCCACTGCCTGATAAAGGTAAACAAAAACTCTAATATGAGTTATCTATTGGCCGCTGATGCGAAGAGGCCAACACTGCATAACCTTCTCCCAGTGCTTTGTCTTTGCCAGAAGACTGCTTGCTGCATTTTGAAGCATCTGCTGATGAGTATAAAATGCTAATTTTGTACCGTTTGCTCTTTTTGTAATAGGATATACATACAGTGGGCTTTGGTCTAGAAACCAGTGGCGAGGAAACTTCTGCTTAGGCTCTCTCGGTGTTTCTAGCATACTGTACATTTTAGCAACTGTGCAATGGGGTCAGATGTAAATTATTTAGCACCTTGTGCAGTATGTTTTGCTGCAGATTAGGGTCACGTGTGTGTGTATTTGTGGGTATTGTGTGTGGGTCTGTGTATGCACATATAGAAATGTGTGTGCATCCCTAGCCGGGTGTGGTTCGTGGGAGAGTTTTATGGATTTGCTTGTGCTGGAGCATTTATACGCCAGCTTCTGTGTGTTTTGTGTGTTTTGTGTGTATTCTGAGCATGAGTTCCATCCAAGCATTATGTGAGCATGAAGGTCCACCAAAGCACATGTAATCCCTAACCAGCTCTTGGGCTTCTCATTAGCATTACACTGATCTTCCTCAGAACTTATTTACCAGGCCTCTGATATTCTATGTGGCCTGAGGGAACAATAGGTCCTGTTCACATCAAATGTGTTATGTCATCAATGTGACTGGAAGCTTTGCTTCTCATGTCATGGGAGCCCTATTTCACTCTCACTGCCTGCTCCCTCAGTATGTACATACAGGGCGTGCACACACTTCAATGTGCACGTTCCCTTGCCCTAATGTTCCCGGTGGGGCAAGTGTATTCCCAAGAGAGGTGATTCTCCCGGAGGGCCCTCCTTATACAGTACAGCTGGAGCAACTCTACATATCATATATAGTACACAGTCAAAGTTAATATGCTCACATGGGCTCTGTCTTTCTCCCTGGTTCTGTTCAGACCACTTTCAGATTGGATTTAGAGCAGTTGGGACAAATTGCAGTTCATGTTTTTCATCAAATTGTGCTTCAAATGTAAATTCTTTCTTTCAGTTTAATGAAAGAAACATGGTGAAATCTTTGGATGTGAATCAAAAATGGTGTTCTTGGATTGTAGTGTGTGTCTATATATAGTTCAGTGACCAAAGACAAGCTAAGCCAAAATGTAAGACCAAAATCCAACAATGTGTCAACTGCTACGACCCACGTCTACAAACCAACCAATCAGAGGGTGACACCAATATACTGATGAACAAGTGTGAAGCTACTGCTAAAAACATATTTACCATAAAGGCACTTTGCAAAATTGGCTTTTAATGTGGCCTTTTCTCCCATTATTGCCTCTTATCCATTCATTTTTGGGGGTTTTCTTGATGCGTAAAACAGTGCTATTATTATTATTATTATTATTATTTCTTCGCACAGTGTGGTAGCATCACATTTTACAAACAATTGTTGCTTGCAAATTGCAGAGGTTTTTTTAATCATACAGTTCTCTCACTTGCTTATGCATTGCTCATATTTGTTTGTTTTGATAAGTGAAAAGTGTCAAAGGGAGAGGAAATTGTCTCATGATGAAAATTGCAGCTTGCATGTTGCACATTTGGTGAAACAGGCCACTACTTGAGAAAATGAAAACCATAGCAATTTGGTAACTTGTCCCAGATGTGGGCCAAAAAGTTGTTTGACATGTAAAAATCAGCTCTGCTTTGTCGCAATATGGTCACATATGTCCCTGAGTATCTGTGGAGACTCAAAAGCAAACGCTGTATGAACTGTATATATGTTTACAACACATTACACAAGCACAAGCTTTACAGAATCTTAGCAGAGTTACGATGAGTAACGGGAGAAGCGACAGAGGAGGTGGAAGAGTGAGGTGAATGAGGATGTGTGTTACGTGGAGAAGTTAATCTCTCCTGACGATCGCGCCGGCCTCTCCCTGCCTCTCCTCTGTCTTCTCTCCTCCATAAAACTCTGGATTGTCTCCCGCTCTGCACACCCACACACTAAAACACACATGGCAGGATGTAGAGTAACCAGGGCCTTCAAACAAAACACAAGCTGTTTGATTCTTGCTCGAGAGAAAAGGTGAACACATTTTAAAACTACATATCCCGCAAGGCTCTTTATTTGTGCTCGGATATGAGTCTTTGAACACGTACCATTCTTGGTAAAATCTTGAGTATGTGGTTTCACTTAGCACAAAATACTGTACAGTATGTGCAGGGATTCCTTCCCAGTAAGAATATTTTATATGTGCATAAAATCTTTGCTGCCACATTGAGCTGATGTAGAGTCTTTTGGGCTTGAGACATTAATATTAAACGTCTGTGACTGCGTAGGCTGGGTTTCCATTCAAGCTCCAGTTGATCCACATTATTAAATCTGCAGGAGTGAGTCATTTTTTAAAACCTTTATTTACATATCCACCAACAATAGGGGGTTGCCTCAAATGATATGGGTAGTATACATCGTGATAACTTAGAGTTTTAACTTAATATAGTATGTATTTGTTGATTAAGAGTGGTAGTTCCTGCCAAATGTCTTTCTTTTTTGAGATTTTATTTTGAGAGGTCTGGAACACTGTGGATGCACAAGAGCTTAAGGCTGATGAATGCCTGGAGATGCTAGTTATGCAACTCATTCATGCTTGCACACACAAAAACACACACACTACCCACACACACATGCGAACACACACATATTTCAACTCAGGCTTGACTATATTGATGTTACCCACTGCCATCTGCGTCCACAGTTTACACCACAGAAATAGAATAGGAGTACATTCGACATTGAACTGTCATTTGATGAGTACAAAAAAAATGCAGATGATTGTGAGTTGTTGTGATGACAACACGTCTGTGGGCCATAAAAAAAACAGGAGGAGAGTGTTATGGTTGCTGTTCGGCTAACTTTCTATAACCAGCGTAGCATTAAAGCATATCAGAGTTAGCAAGCTAGCTATCTAGACAGCTGTCCCCTAGTTAGCCAGCTAGCTTGGTAATTCCACCATGATTTAATGCTACACTAGTTACATAAATGAAGCCAACCAAAGTTGTCACTCATCTGGTAAAAGCAATGTGCTGTCTTTGACAAGAGTAAGTAGAAGAAGCATTAGGTTTTTTAAATTTTACTCATTTACTCTGGCTCTCTGTGCTTCATAACTTTGCTACTCCACTGCATGTTTAAGCTTTTACTGCAAAACCTCAGTGAGTCTGCAACTTGCCATAAGTTGGTTTAGTTTATAGGGAAGTTAGCCCGCTACAACAGTCATAGGCACCTGCAGAGACACATTAGTGTCTCTGGTGTTGCAAATTTGTGTTTTGCTACAAACACAAAACACAGTGCATCTAGTTTTTGTGCATAATTGTATGTTACAACTCTAATGCTGCTGTGATGTCCATATCAAATAAAGTTGAATGAATTAGTGCAGAAGTTGAAATAGATATAAAAGATATGATTTTATAGTATGTTGATGAAAAATATATTGGTAACATTCACCGCACTTCATTATAAGCACGAAGAATAGATGAGTAATGCAAAAGGTGCATTCCAAGTAAGATGACTTAAAGGAAATCACTGTTTTGTGAATGTACTGTGAATGTGCAGCTATTAGCAAGTAGTTGTCCAGGTGCCAAATGCACAAGTTGCAAAACAGTAGTAAGGCGCAGTATTTTGCATTGTAACGATTTATATCAAAATGATCTTGAGGCTTGCTATAGTCTGCCAAAGAAGCTGATTTTCTCCAGAATATTAAGTGGGCTAGAAGTGTCTTATGAAAAGGCAAACACCTACTAAGCCCTTCAGAGGACAAACACTGTGTTATATATCATCTTTATGCTGCAGTGAAGACCTTACTAATGCTACACAATAAATCTCCAAAATGTTTCTCGTTTTCATAACCAATTCCTTAAGTGGGGATGTACTCAACTGCTTTAAAGTTAACAATAACCTTGAAAGTGTGTCCTTTTTTACTACGGGACAATTTTAAAGTTTTTTTTCTTTTAATTTTCAGTATGGCATATTGAACTATGCTTCAGGTGGCTGATCCATCAATGTGATATACTACTGCTCAAAACTACATTAGCTAAATTATCTGCAAGTAAAGATGCTATATTCTCACCAAAATGTATTTGTATGTATCGTTGAAATCCAACAAATATGTTGATGCATTTCCTTTGTCAACATAACATATTTGTAGAGCTGATTTTAGAGGATATTTAAAATTGTTTACATCTATATTTGACAGCCTGGAAGTTTGTTCTTCGCACCTTACTGTTACCAACTGTTGATCAGCAGAATAGCAGGAACATGGTGGCATTGCTGTGTATAATGTACAACACAAGTACAGTCAAATCTAGTCTACGATCATAGAACATGAGGAGGATTGATTTGTTTCACTGAGGCATCAAAATATGTGATAGTAGCCTACTTTATGGGTGAGAATTACAATTCTTCAATTATTAGAAAGATCTTCCAACAGAAGTTGAGAAAGATTTCATGGCTCTAAAAAAAAAATCAATACTGCACTATAAAGCAATTTGTAGTAAATTTTACAGCAACTGAATCAACGTTTTTAAAGGGTGTCAGATGCTATTAAGTAGTTTGAAAAGAAAAGTTGACTGATATTCCTTTATTATTATGTATGTAAATATACTTCAAATGTTTGAGCATATGTGAATGTATACACCCCAGCTTTTGATATTTCAGGCTTTAATGTAGGACAACATGCTACATTTGACAGTTGAAACATGCACAGTTAAATCATTGAAGCAGATTTTATAGTCCTTTTCAACACTGATCCACAGTAGTTAAGAAGGCCCCACAGTTTAGGGAACTGTCCATGGTCCTGATTGCTTCAGATATTGCTGAACAGGCGGCCGATGTTGCAGCCGCTTTAAGTGGTGGGACAACCGTCATGGCTCTGACTCCATTTGCTCATTCTCCAACCACATAAGTGCATACACACCTGGCTGTTGGTAAGCACACACACACACACACACACACACACACACACACACACACACACACACACACACACACACACACACACACACACACACACACACACACACACACACACACACACACACACACACACACACACATTAACTGTAGTCGTCCTGTTTAACACTCTGCTCAAAGTTTAGAGGATTGCATTGACAGAAGTTTATAATATGAATTTATAATATCACAATATAATAAGATGGAAATCCTCTGATGCAAAAGTGTGAAGCCTTTTGTTTGAATTCAGTTCAATATCTAATATAACTTACAAAGGAAGACCAAGAAGAGATTATGCTTTATCTTTGAGTGAGGAGAGGTCTTTATAACGATAGTACATTTCTCTATTTTGAACTACAGTTTAACTTAAACTACAAAAAAATATTATTTTGATGATCAAATGTAACAAAACTCAGTATGTTGCAGAAGCATATATATATATATATATATACATATATACACACACAATCTTTGTTCACTTATTAGATTTGATAGGCAATCTCTGCTTATCTGTGACTTCACTGGTGCTCCAACTGAAGACAACTGATGTCATCAGTGTGTTTCCGCCCACGGTTAAGTGGAACAAAGTGTTTCACCGTGACATCTGATTAATGACAATCCCCCTGGGAGTTGAGGGAGAGCAGCAGCAATCCTCTACCCACAAAAAAAAAAATCCCATTTAGAGTCAGCAGTAGCCATCGTAGAAATCTCAATCTGCACCAATTACTTAATCCTTCATTTGTTCTCCATTATAAGTGCAGCAGCTGCTGCCTAATGCTTCCTCAAATACGAAACTGCAATATTTAATATTACCATTATGATCCAAAACCTGTATTTCTAAATTAAGCAAATCCAAGATCCTGTCCGTGAAATTTTCTGTGGGCTTGCAAGAAGCAATATTTGAATGTTGCAATTAATTCCCATTAATGTCTGTTTTATTCTTCTGTGGCAATTCATCACTTCAAAAGCATTAACACTTCCTTTAATACATTTCAAGCCTGCATAGAAAATTACCGTATGTTCAGGATACCAAAACAGTTATGAGGACAATGCTGGATGTACTCTTTATTAAAAAGAGAGAATATTTTAAGATTCTTCCCATCCAATTTGGATCAGTATGAATACACTACATATATTTCTGCTCAACTCCTTGTCATCAGGTAATGAAGACCCAGAAATATACTGACAGCTTGTTGCCAAATCAAAGAAACTGTCTGGTCTGGTTTGGACCCGAGCAGAGTTCATATGATGGAAACCATTACACACACACACACACACACACACACACACACACACACACACACACACACACACACACACACACACACACACACACACACACACACACACTCCTGGTTGCAGCTTTATATGTAGTGTGAGTGGTATCAATCTGCTTATTTAACTCTAGTCAAAACGTTGTAGATAATGTAGATTCCCAAAATGTGAAACGATTCCTTTCAAGCTTTCTGAAGTCCAGCCAGTTGTGAAAAGGTTACTTTACCTATTGTAAAGCTTCTGATTTGCTCCTACAACATTATACAAACTAATACCCCTGATGCAGACTCTTGTTAAAATTGAGATTTGTGAGTCGGATGCAGAGTAGATTCTGGTACTCATGAAGCTCAGTGAGAGGCCACAGTGCAGATTTAGGGCCAGCAGCTAAATTAGTGGGTTTGGGGAGAGAATGATAATCATGGTGGTGATGGAGAGGAGTGTGTGTGCGTGCGTGTGTGTGTGTGCATGTGAGTAAGATGTTAAAAGTTAGATGGAGAGAGAAGACAGAAGAAAGAAGTTGTTGAAGGGAATTTGTCATTAGTGGCGTTGAGGTCTCTCCTCCTAGCTTGTCCACTCTTTTTATACACACACACACACACATATGGATCTAAAATTTCACAACCACGCACAGATTCACTTGCATGCCACACTTTTCACTCAAACATGGATCTGCATAGATGTCCTCGGAGAGCCGTTAATCCCCTTTTGAAAGTGTTTTTCCATCCGAGGATATCTAATTATCAAATCATTTATATATTCTCACCAGATTGCTCTGTTTATTTGTGCATATTGTAGGTTTGAATTGGCGCAGGAATATGTGCGTGTGTCCCTTGGCTTAGCAGTATAGCAATGTGTTTACAAGATGTTTCGAAGTGTTAAGCAGAGCTGTGAATGTGTGATTCACTGGAAGTGGGAGGAAGTGGGGAAGCAGACATCATTCCTGAGGCCCGTGAAAAGAAGCCTTTAAAAGGTCATTCTCTTTTTCTATGGGTCTTTCTTTCTTTTGTTATCACGGCAACCTCAAATGAACCCGAAACTTTCTTTTGCTTGAACTGTCTTTACTCGACCTGTCCATCACTTCTTTCCAGTTATCTTTACATCCCTTCCAACCCCCACCACGCTTCCCTTTGGTGTCAACAACAAGGCCACGTCCTGGAGTGCCAGTGCAGAGGACGACTGCAGCTGGCACCTCATGATGTGTCACGTCTTGCATAATTACCAGTCAAAGACAGAGGAACAAGATCATTTTTGGCTGCCACTGTAGCTCGGTGCGGTTCAGTACAATTGCGGTTGCTCTGTAGTCTGCGGTGATGTGATGCGGAGGTAGTGTTACACAATAAGAGCAGCGTGTGAACTCACTCAGCAGTCTCTGTGTCTTCCCGTCCTTGTCTGTTCTCTATCTGTGTCTCGGTTTGATTGCGTCTTCCTCCGACAGCCCTGGCTGTCTCTCTGCCTGAACACAATGAGAAGGATGAACCTGCCTGGCCCCTCTCTTTCTGTTTTTTTTTGGCTCGGGTTTATTGAGTTTCTCGATTTGTACTGATTAATTTGATCATAAACCTCAGAGCTGCACAATCTTCTCTTGTGCAGCAGCTGACGTACAATGCCTCTTTTGCTCAACTATATCATAGCAATCAGGCTCAAGGGAGCATATTACATGTATGTGAGGGGTGCCACAGTGTTTATATGGTGCTGCTCATCGGTGTGGAACAAAAACAACACAGTCAGCTGTACTTTATGGAGCTAGAATGCATTTTCCCAGTCGGATGTTTTTCATCAGCTTATGACACATTGGTGGCAATTTGGATTAAACCCTCTTTTAGAGACTATACAGCTCCTTTTTATTTGGGGCAATATTTTTAGGTTCATATGAAACAAAACCTTACTGGTCTTAAAGGCACAATATTAATGTGCTAGACATATGAGGAAAATAAAATCTGTGATCGACTTCTGTTGCTTTTTGTACAAAGACAAAGCCGAATAGAGAAAAGGCTTGACTGCTATTAGAAATGACTTATCCACATTTTATGATGGGGATGCTGAGAATGACAATCAACAGTATGCACTCAGTGCACTAGCATGAAGTGGTATTATGGGCCAGGATATGACCAGACGCAGTCTCTTAAATGCTCAGCGCTGTGATAGGAGGAGAGCGATGCCCTAGTTTGAGTCTGCCGTAATTATGTAATGCTTGAGTACCTGCAGCACCAGAGGCATGACTACTTCTGAATGTGGATCTGGGCAGCAGAGAGTGCAGACAGGAACGGCACACCTCTTTTCAATCTTTTTCTTTTTTTTTTACGTGGCATGCAACTTAATCTCATCTTGAGTTCGCTGCGTTTTGGCTCACATTTTGCACTCATTTGCTTATTTAGCATTCAACTGACATATTCAGTACTCCCTCATTCCATCCTTTCATCTCATCAGTCTGTTAGGTTTTCCTCAATATTTCTCCCTCAAACCATTTCCTCTTTTCCATCCCTCTCTCTTTCTTCCTGTGCCCCCCCCCCCTCCCCCCCACCACGCACACACACTTTTTTCCAGCTCTCCCCGTCCGTTCCAAATACCATATACCAAATGGAGGGTGACAGTGTGCAGCTGTGGGTTTTGTCCTCCAGACAGCATCTTAGAGAAAAGCTTAGCCCCCCACACACACACACGCGTACAGACGGAGGGGAGGGATCGGCACTAACCTGAGTATTTCATCTGTCGTTTATATAATAGTTTTAAGATGGAGTTGCGCTGGTTGGCTTGCATACATGATGCAGTCAGACATGAAAGTCTTTGCAATGAGGAAGAGGATGCATCATAATGCAACAACACACTAAACTAAACTCTCCTGTGTCTCTTGCTTATTTAGAGGGCAAAGCTCCATGCTGCCTTGCAGGAGAAAAATCGTCTGAACCTTGAGCTGATCAACCACCACCTGAATACGTCAGAGTATGACCAGGTATGGCACACACACACACACACACACACACACACACACACACACACACACACACACACACACACACACACACACACACACACACACACACACACACACACACACACACACACACACACAGGCCATGATCAATGGTAAAATCTATTGTATATTGCACTATCAGTGATATAGGTGTTACGTATCACAAGCACATGGTCTTATAAATGGCTGTAACATCAGTCATGTTGCTATTTGCAGATCAATACACCTGCAGCATTATTTATCATCATCATACATGTTTTCATGTCTTGCCTCTTCATGTTCTTTATATTGCTTCTTCACCCACATGTGCTATTAATGTCAAGTCTTCCATCTTCAACACACATATACACACACTTATACACACACTTATACACACACACACACACACACACACACACACACACACAAACCCACACACACACATTATTGCTACGTTTCCTCTCCCATCCTTGTGTCCTCACTGGCACAGCCAGCCAGAGTCTCCCACTTCACACATGCATACATAACACACACACACACACACACACACACACACACACACACACAGACCCAGATGGAGACAGTCTGTGATGGTAGGCGATTAGCTACTCTGGCGCTAATAGTGATTTTCACAGAGGGGGCAGATTTGACACGTGTCCAGGGACTCTGCTCGGAGATTTTGCTCCAGAGTGCCACACAAAAAGATGCCATCTGTGCACAGACAAGGTGGGCACAGAGATGAAAAAGACGTGTGTCCAGTCCCACCACATACACAGTATGAATGAGGCGCGACTGGTTTGTAAGAGCAATCCTGGCAGCACATGGTGGACAAAGCATAGAGTGGAAATGAAGGGACGAAAGAGGGAAAAGAGGCAGAGAACAGAAGCAAGTGGTGATACTATTAGATAAAGTAATCACAGAAAATAAATTATACTTTCTGTGGAGGCTATTTGTCAGAGAGTTCAAGAGAATAAACTGCATATCTCTGACAGTTTCAAAAGGAAATATATTGACTGAAAATCATAGTGGGCTTGTATTGGACTCAATGTTCATGTTATTGTTTCCACAGAATCACCAATGGTGAGTCAGGGAGCTGTGTTAACATTGACTATTAGTTATTTCAGTTTTGAATAAATATTTAAATATTGCTAATTAAACAGCGCAGCTAAGGACAGAATATGTATCAAATTTATATTAGATATGAATATTTATTCACGGGAGATGGTGACATACCAACACAAGGTTTTATTACCAGGCCATGGTTTTTCAAGTTTGATTTTATATATTGTTCTGTTCTGTTACTTATATTAGCTTTAAATGTTGTTTTTACTCACCTAATACAATTGTATTATGTCAACCATCTTTGGGTATCTAGATAAATGCTTGAAAATTATTATTATGCTACTTGCCCACTGTGATATAGAGCTCCCATCATAAATTCCTCAATACGAATGAATTCCTTCCCTTTGAAGCAGAGTAGTTTTGTGCAGTTGAGTAAGCAAGCTTATCTATTGTACGCTCATCTCTTTTCCTAGTTAATGAGATGATTGGTGTACGGCTGAGGTTCTGCTCGGTCCTATGAGGCCACCTTGAGAGGAACCAGCTTGACTCAAGGCCTCTGACTGATGAAGGAGCGAGAGGCAGAACGCTTAAGTCAGCAGCTCCGTCTCATCAAGGCTAAATTGAAATGTGCTGATTAATTTCTCTTCAAACTGTGAACTCCCAATCAACCCTCCAGCAAGAAAAGAACAGCCTCTATTCATGAATGTAAAAAGTAGGTCTACTGCAAGAACAAACCTCATAAAAATTGCATGTTTCTTTTCCTCTTTGAAAAAACAGAATAAATGCTACATTTACCCTCCTCAAGTAAAAAAACAGGGAGGAAATGAAAGTGTTTCCCCTCTGTTTCCCCTTTGTTGTTCTTCTGTTTAATTGTGTCTCTGCTTAACTTTTGTTTTATGGCTGTTTATATTCCTGTTGTTTATAATCCTCTTAATCTCCTCTTGCTCTTTTTGTCTTCTTCTTGTCCCTCCCCATCTTGTATCTGGACTCTTATTCCTCATGTAGGTGCGATCAGACTATGAGCAGCTGAGACAGACCTTTGCTGTAGTGAGCCAGGAGAGAGACGTGGCCCAGCAGCAGAGGAGCCAACTCCAAGACAAAGTGGAGAACCTGGAACAGGTTCTAAAAGTGAGACGTTGTGAAACTGTACTTTCATCCCATATACCCCGAAATACATACATCACTAATCTGCTTTCAATAATTATAGCTCTTCATCTCTCTATTCATTCCTCTATTTTAATGTGTCCTCCCTCCACCGGCATTTGTCGGTGTGCTCGTAATCCTTTTATATGTGACATGATACTACATATTTTGTATTATTAATTCATTTTCATACATACATACAATTACCTTTCACTGCTTCATATTTTGGAAAATCCTATAACATACCGACAACTTTTAATCATCTTGACCGTATTGCAGTGGTAGTAATCTGAGTATGGAGTAAAAAACAACAATTTAGAAAACACTTAATCACTTAATCATGTCAGAAAACAATTTTGAGTCCTGTGGGAGAAATCTGAAATCTTGTCAATAAGTGTCAGTAATGAACCCATGGATTACCTGATCAAAGGAATCCGATTTGAGTCCCCCAAGGAAAAAATGTCCTTTCTCGCCCCACATTTAATCACCTGCATTTACAGATTAAATTGTGTAAATCAATTAAAAGTTAGTTCAGGGATTGATACCCTAAACCTGCTATGGTTTCTTCTTCATCTCTCCCGTTCTTCTGGAGACTACTGAGCAATATGTCTCTAAGGCAAACCCTGCCCATGTCTTACTGCTAAGTAGGCAAAGCAAAAGAATTAAGAGACCCAAGTTGAAACCTCTTATCCTCCATTATCACCACTGATTCTATCCATTCACTTTTTCCGCTGACATAGTGTATATCTCACCACATTTCTCCAGCATTCCCATCTGCACTCATTCATCCCTCGTTCATTTCAGTGGTCCTGCTCAGCTCACACCATTCATCAGATCTGGAGGTTTGTCCCGGCCCTGTTTTTTCTGCCTATTTTTGAAAATATTCAAATCTCTCATGTGTTTTGTTTTCTAAGAAAACTTTAGACGGGTTAGAAGCGATGCAACTCATGAGGTGAAGTGTCATCGGATTCATGGAGAAGCTCTTTTTTCACCATCTCATAGTCCGCCAATAGTAATCAGACACAGTCTCCCTGCACCGTGAGAGGCACTCTCATTACAAATCCTCGCCTCCCTGCATCTCCTATCGATTGTCTGTTTGTCAGGATATTTGAGAGAGAAATGTACCCATCTGAGAAAAACTGACCTGCTCCCTAATACAGCAAAGAAAGGTTTGTCACTTTCTCATTGTGTATTGATTAAGCAGACATAGAGACTATTTATAGAAAATGACATGGGGCAATGTGGGTGGAGAGAGCAGAGATGGAGGAAATGGAACATGAAAAAAAAGACATAAGACAGACTTCTCCAGTCAAAGCTAATGAGATACAGCACTGCCAATCTTGGCAAAATACTTATTGTCATATATTCTATGTGGGAATTTAATAAACCTCTCTGTCATACAGAACGTCTAAGGGGGAAATATGCAAGACAAATGTAAAGTGGCTCGTTATAATTGTCACTGAAGAGGACAGTCCATATGATTAAGCAGTGCTAGTAGCGGCTAATGTAGCTTCCAGCCACTAGCAGAGAGGAGGAGTGGGATGTGCCATCAGTGTCTGATTTAATACAGAGTATATAAAACACTTACACTTATATTTTATTGAACATGTATTAAATAACTATTTGTGAAGGACTTTTTAATTTATGTTAATTTTATATATATTTAAAAGAAATCTCGTGCTTGAGCTGCAGGCGTCCGTAAGGCAGGTTATTGGTATAATATCAATGTCTCTCTCTGGTTTAACATGACATCACAGTGTGTTTGCTTGAAATGTAGGTGAGTTCATCAAGCCTTGAATAGCCAAGAGTTATAAAAAGTAGTTTTCACTAAGGCTCCAGTGACAGCCTCTCAGCCAGCCCAGTCCTCTGCAGCTTAGAACTTCTCCCTGATTATGCAAAGCAGTAGCTGCCTGCTCAGGACACCTCGAAGCCACTCCGGGAGGTAAAGAGGCTTTTCTTTTTTTTTTTTTCGAGGGAGAGAGAACACAGAGAGAAAATGATGAATGTCAGTGCTTTTTAAGCTGTCTTTTCTTCTTAAGCCCGTAGAAACATCTTATGGCCTTAACTCTGTTTCTGTAAGATGTGGCAGCTGGTCGTGACTCCGCGGATAGATACTGTATGGTTATGAGTCGGCTAATTTGGGAAAGGGTAGATTTAGGATCAGCGTGGGTGACCATGCGTGACAGCTTTGTCTGAGTCAGTTTGGAGTATACAGTGGGTTGCATCTGATACGCATTATATGACAAGCTCATACTGTATAGCACCCTTTACTTCCACAGTGAACTTAACACTTGAGTGCCTTAGATTGAAAAAAATCGGCCTTTCAAGAAATAGTTCAACTTTCTTGCTGAAACGGTATTCTGTGAAAAATCATCTCTAAATAACATCCTTCAACATAACCACATCCTCTCTGTTTCTCCAGCATATGCACGAGGCTGTAGAGCTGAAGCAGCAGCTGCAGATAGAGCATGAGCAAGCCTTGGTGGCCCTTCACACCAAGCAGAAGGAGATTAATCAACTGCAAAAGGTATGGCCTTATGGATAACGGCAAAAGTACAAAATATTCATTTTGTGAATACTGTCGACATAATGCTCCTTTTGTAATTGATTTTGTGATAAGACCAGTGACGAACTGAAGCTCCATGTTCAGTAGTTGATGTGTCAGGAGTCACTTTGTGCTGAATCACTGTCATTGAATCGCTGCTACTGTATCAGAAAATATAAAGACCTTAGAAACCTGTCAAATAAAGTAGAAATCAGCAGATTTCATCCGAAATGCAGTTTCAGCTTACAACACCTTTCACATTGTGTGATAGTGTGATGAAGAGCTCTTTGCTAAAAATGTTTCCTTTCTAGATGTTGATAAATTTAAACACCTTCTGAACATCTTTCAGTGTGCAGACTTTCTTTTCTAGACCACATATTCTGTCTGGTACCTTTTTAATATTGGGATATATTCTTACTCTGCTTAGAAGCTGAACTGCAAGTATCACAAGGGGACACATAGATTTAAGTTACAAGTGCTTTTTACCTGCAACTGTTCAAATGTCTAAAATGTTTAATCATCCGTCTTAATCAATTTAATCACCCTGATGTTCAGCATTGTGGAGCCTACATTTAAATCAACAAATATGTAGCTTTAAAGAATTAATTTGTTGTATGTTTGTCCTGTTGCAGCATTATTTACAGTTAATTGTTTACACACCATACAACGATAAAACAACTTATTCTAATGATTGATATGTAAATCTACTCAATGCCTGCTGGATTAGACCATGCAAGCTGTTTTATGCCTTAAAACAGCTGAATAGCGACTGCCTCCTTAGAAACCGTCAGGTTTATCAGTCAGTTGTCTGCATGTACCCCCTTATGGTCTTGTATTTGCATTGGCGTCTTTTCAAAGAGAAACAAACAGACACTAAGCAGATGCTAAGTCATTTGTATAACTACGCAAAGAGGTTTTTTAACTTCTGCTACCAGTCACTTCTTGCACACTAAAATAAATCTGTTCCTGCTCATCAGAACCATCAGGAGAAGGCATTTCCTCAATTACCAGTGCCGTGTTTTCAACCAGTGTATTGGGTTGACAGTATGTCAGCTGTGTGCTGTCTATTCTCCCTCATGGGCCGTGATCACAGTGTCAGCTGCCACTGTGTGTCTCTGTGTGTCTCTGCAAGCGAGGTTTCACGCTGACCACCAGCACGAGGAAGCAGTGCACCTGTTAGAGGTACAGCGTTACCTCACTGGTACCTTTCTGAAATATGGTTTTGATTTGGTTTAAGCTGATGTTTCACACATAATGTTTCACATATTAGGCAGATGTGGAACAAGGGGTACTACATAAAAAACAAATAACTAAAACAAATGCATTTTCATTTTAGTTTAGAAATTAAAATGCTTCAAAAATCCCATTTATCTGTAAAAAAACAAAAATGTTGTACCACTCACACAGGTATTTTAAATTACACTGGCTGTTTGCATCTCTGCTAGGAATTTAGTGTGTGTTTAGCCCTGCCCCCGTTTGTTAACATTGCTGTCAAGCTTTCTGTTATTTTTTCAGGATTTGTTTTTAGGATTTTTGAAACATTTCCTTGATTTCAGATATATTTCTAGCCAGCAACTGTCTTAGTAGTTTTAAGATGCAAGCATTTCAGTCAAGGGACACTACACCTGTCAGTAAGAATGCAAGATCACGATGATGATGTAGAAGTGTCTAAAATCAAAATTTTCGACTCACAATTGAGTGTTCCTTCGATGTAGAGCGTAGTTTTAGACATACCTGGTAACTCTAAGGACGATAAAGATCTGAACAGGTGCATCAGCAAGACGTTAAAGAGATGTCCATCTGCACACGTCCACCCAGCCTATGAAGAGACCAAAATAAGTGAAAACGTGTGTGTGTGTGTGTGTGTGTGGACAATGCATATGTAGGGTCTTTTATGTGAAGCATGAAGAGGAGAACCAGGCATAGGTTTGTGGATAACTGTCATGCTTCTGGATCCTCTTTTAATAGAATCTCCTCGAGAATCTTTATTGGTTCTCATTTTCAGTGAGATGCGTATTGAGCATCGTCAGGGTGCTGGCCGATGCCCTCTGCTCTGAAGCATAAATTATGCTTTAAAATTTGAAATCCACTGACTGTAAACTGGCCTCTTCCTACCTAGAAGTAGTTGTGCACAAATACTGTAATACCGTGTAGGTTATTCAATACTGCACAGCAGTTTGTGACTCACACCCCAGAGAATCTAAAACAATCCGTAGCTCAGCTTCTGTGTTTGCAGCTATATTCCTATATTGTCCTTTGTCTTCCTGTAGGTGTTCCTGTTGTTGTGAACAATATTTTCTCCAAACTTTAACAGTCGTTGCAGATTTCCGTTAATCATGCAGCCAGGCTGACCTTGAATACTAAGTGTCCCCATGATCAAATCACTGACCTGCTGTGTTTCATCAGCCTCTAAGAAGCTTGTCACTGCCTCATATACTCCAAAATAATTTTCTCATTTCACTCTAAATCCTTTTGTCACAACAACAGGGTCAGACTCCTTGAGTGTAGTTCAAGTAAGGTCATGTTATTATCCATGCAAAGCACTTTAATACGATTTTACTGAGCAAGCAGCCTGAGTTTGGCTGAGACAAACATCAAGTATGGTCAGAGAAATGGAAGCTCCACTGTCGATGAATTAATTCTCTTCTTGCAAATCCTTTGAATCAATTGCTTGTCTCTCACATGACTGTTTCTTGACACTGAAGGGTAAACACACACTTCAGCAGGAAGAAAAACATAGCCCCACTGTGTGTTGTGTCGAACACAGGCACAAGGCCCTGATTCCACAGTACTGTGCTCAGGAGGCTTTTACAGGTTGTCTGTCTTTTTGGTTCCTTTTACTTTAAATTCATGTTGCTTTTATATATTTATCTGCACTGATAAATATATCTTATTGTTTTGCATTCATCTTAGCATCGATTGCAAGGACATTTATTAGTGCTTGGTTCGATCTTCATTATGTTTTTTCTTTTAATTTTTCTTCTTTCTTTACTTTTCCCTCCCCTTTTTTGTCTAAACAGAACAATAAGGACAGAATGTTTCAGGTATTTACTTTCCTCCCTGATTAGTTCCATGTGTGAATTTTCAGCAAATCATTAAAACTTTCAAAACCTTATTTTGTGCGAACTGAAAATCCATTTATGCACTGAATGGTATTGAGTATTATACTCACTATACACCTCATCCATCTTCCTGGACTTCCTCTGATATATTTATGATATCACATCTTTAATGTCTATACTGTAAGTGTTATAATCCTCTTTTCTACTTGCAGTACTTAGGCTTCCTTATCAGAGTTTAACAGTGTTATGTATCAGCAGCTGCAGCAGTGCAGAGGACTCTCCAATGTAACATGCAGCTTAATGCTGAAAGATGTCTCTCTAGGGATCCTTTTCTAATTGGTTCTTTCTTTGATCAGCATTAATAGATGAAACGTTGGCTGTTCTTCAAAGAATTCATATCTGAACATTACATGTGATGAAGTACACTCCATGCTGTATGTGTATTTCCCCTCATCTCTCTCTCTCTCTCTCTCTCTCTCTCTCTCTCTCTGTTTTCCTCCCTCCTCTCGGCCATTACACCCCCTTCTGCTTTCTTTGTTGTCCTTCAAAGGTCAAAGTTCGTGACCTGGAGCAGAAATGCCGGTCACAGAGTGAACACTTCCACCAGCTGTCCAACGAGCTGCTGAATTTCCGTTTGCAATCTGATACTGTGGATATCCTTCAAATTAATCCTGCCTCCACATCCCAGATCCTTTTCTCATCAGAGAAGAAAGTCTCACAAGTCATCGTTGGATTTGAAGCCCTGACGGAGACAGGTGGGTCAGGGCTCTGAACTCATAGCCAAACTTCACATTTTTGAGACATCAGGTTTTGAAAAGGAAGAAAAATCTATTCTGCTATGATTTTGAAACTGTCCATCGTGAGTCGGACAGTGTTATAGAAGTGCATTGCCAAATCTGTGGAGTGAATGTTACTTAGGCTACCAGTGTTCAATGGTCCACTACCAGTGACGCCCACCCATTCTAAAAAATAATGACTGCACTCTCGATAAAAGCATTCACCAAATTAGATGCGATCAAAAGGCCTATGATCAGAATAAAATGAGTCAGAGTGATCTAATCCCCAGACGGCTCACATAACAGCTGGATCAGCTCACTCCTGAACAGATGTGGACACCATTAATGGCAGCACTGCTTATTCATGATCAATATCTATCCTAATTGATCATAGGCCTGATGTATGACATGAATGTGGTTTAACACATTAGTATTCTAACGACACATAGTGCAACCTGCAGAGCCAGCAGATAGAGCCATATCAATGATGTAGATTTATACAGTCTGGCACAGACCAGAGGTCTTTGAAGTGCTGGAAATCCTGTTTTATCTTTCTCTTCACTTGAAACAGAGGGTGCACTCACGGATGCTTTTGTGCTAATGCATAATATTACTCACTCACAAACCACAAGAACCCACTGATACCGTGCACCCATGTTGTTGACTGACTCTAATTTCCTCAAGGAATTCAGCTGTTCACACTGTTAGACTGCAGTTTTCTATTTTGAAACACACACACACACACACACACACACACACACACACACACACACAGGACCTCAGTGGTATTTAAGGACAAATGCAATGGTGTTGATCGAGGCGGAATAGCCTTTGCCATGAAGAGTGTTTGCTGTACACTCGCTTCAACAGGAGATCAATAACTGTACAGTGAGCAGCAAATGGGTGCAGAAGGAATGACAGTTGCTCTTTATTTGCTATGGAAATCAATGTCTCCTAGGCGATGAGAGCGCGGCAAACACGCCTCTTCTGATCTCCCGGTTCTCGCCCTACACACCACAGACTGGAGACAGAAAAAGACCAGAACCGCTGTCTGTCAAATCCAGCACCGTGACAACGGACCGCCCCAGCAACCCTCGACAGCGGACCCCCTCAGAGGTGGGTCTGAGGCATTGATGTGACCACTATCACATCAATGCTTGGGTAATTTATCAAGTCTTTCAGATAGTTTAAAGTTTGTCATGTATTCAAAGTGAATAGCTTACTTTGCTTAATCTCAGATATAGTCTTTTTATGAACAGTATACATATAGTATATGACATTAATGTTGACAATCTATAGATGGAGGATGAGGCCAGCCCATCACCCAGGTCCAAGGCTCGCTACACAGGCCAGGTCCGCCTTTGCACTGCCCGATACAGGTGAATGAGATCAGCTTCAGGAATCTGTTGATTTTATTGCACATCGTCTTTTTTTTACCTAACTAACTGACTAACTAACTAACTAACTAACTAACTAACTAACTAACTAACTGCTTCTTTATGAAAACATATGTAAATGTAAAAAAAACTACTGTCATGCATACTAAAAAAAGGTAACTCCTCCTTTCAGTTATAACCCTTACGATGGACCAAACGAGCATCCAGAAGCAGAACTCCCCCTTGTGGCTGGGAAGTATCTGTACGTGTATGGAAACATGGATGATGATGGCTTCTATCAAGGTGAGAAGTTAACAAGGCTCAGAGATGACATGGAAAATAACTATTCAAATGTTTCTTTTTTTATCAAATTGCACTTGTGTCCTTGCTTTTCATGTCCGTGGTTTTGAGTCCCTGTCTGCTGCTGTAGAAGAGAATGCTTGACAGTCACAAAAAGCGTGTGCTTCACCGCATATTGATTATCTCACAATGAGACATAATGCCAAGATCTGTGTGTATCAGCTCACAGTTATCACCCTGTGAATGTGTTAGTCAACATCCTTTTAAAACTACAATATTGCTGTACATTGTGTGTGTGTGTGTGTTTGTATATATATATATATATGCATCCATGACATATTATTTTGTTCCCCTACTTGTCACTCTAAAGTATATCTTGTTGACTTTGTCCTCAATGTGCAAGACATGACATCATGATCAAACCCTGATTAAAAAGACTATAATGCTGATGCAATCATCCCTGGAAACACTGTGGCTCTTCGTAGGTTTCATGACGGTAGCAGTATCTGTCACCCTCATACTGGTTATTATAACCTTGTGACGTGAACTCCTCTTTGTCAGTGCAGTCAAACTGTATTTGGCTCAAGTTGCCATGGTTTTCATAGAGGTATCAAATAATTTTACAGTTTTCTTGAGATAACAGAGCATATTGCTTTGAAGGCTCACTATTAAACCTCTTTTAAAGCAATCAAAATCCAGTTGGCATTCAACCTGTTACTTTACAGTGAGTCACTTACCCACGAGGTGATTACTTTAATTTTCCTACAGCTGTATGTATGCATGCTCTGTGACCGTGTCACCAAGAACACATCCTGTACACCTTTTGTAACTGTGATTGGAGTGATTCTCTGTCTAATCTCTTTAGAATTATGAAGGCTTCTCCATCAGAGGCAATCCTAATCCCCCTGACTAGCAATCCAGCCGACAGCGCAGCCCGCTACTGACACAGTTGTACTCAGCTGTAGTGATTCATTAGCTGTGGGCGGTGAAATTGCATGGCATCGTGGAGGAGCCTTGTATTTACCACGCAGGAGGGAGACTCGTGCCTCAGACCAAGCTGTTGTCAAGATGGGACCTTGGTCCCTTTTAGCTTGATGACTAATCCAGCAGGGCTCAGTTTAATCATCAGCACACACAAACAAAACACACAGACACACAGATGGTCTCCAAGGCCTCTGTGGAGAAAGGGATTGAAGGACAAGATGATAGGGAGCTTTTTTGGAAGACTGACCTCTTCCCTTTGGGAAAAAAACTACAGTGCAAATCTTAACTGGGTTTTTTTCTGCATCTACATGCTCAGGGGTGTTCCTGGAAATGTTCAAAAACAGTGACTTAAAGTTCATGTTCTTCAAAATGTTGAGTTGTGTGTTTACTGGAGAGAGTATAAAAGATAGCATCAGAGCAGTAGTTAATCTTACATCTTAGGGAATAGCACATACTGTATGTTTACAGATCTCCCACCTCTCACTCGCTGACTCTTTCCCACCGCACAGGGAGAATAGATCTCACCATTATCTAAATGTATTCAAATTACATCTTTCCTTGTGTCTTTTTTTTGTCCCGAGCCATTAGTGAGCCTAATTTTAACATGTTGCTTCCCGATAGAGACAAGACAAAGGGTAGCATGAACAGAAAGAACAATGCACTTTGTTGAGTTATTCATCTTCTACTTCCAATGTATGTCTTTCTGTGTCACAGGGGAGCTGCTCGACGGTCAGCGAGGACTTGTTCCCTCCAACTTCGTGGAGTTTGTCCAAGACAAGGAAAAACTAGCGATTGAGGCGGGGGAAGGAAGAGACGACCTGGGCCCTCTGGACCATATGCCCTTGGCTTTGATGGCAGTGGACGGAGGTTCCTCCCAGGACGGCCTCCTGAGCTCAACCAACGCCTTGGTTCCCTGTAGCAATGGGACAGGGGGGCCCCTGGACCCCGAGGACCTGGCTGAAGACGTTGTGCCTTATCCCCGAAAGATCAACTTGATCAAGCAGCTGGCACGGAGCGTCATCGTGGCCTGGGAGTCTCCGCCAGTGCCTTTGGGCTGGGGGAACATCTCTGGCTACAACGTGTTGGTCGACGGGGAGCTTCGTGCCAGTACAATGTACGGTGGCCGGACCAAGTGTCTGCTGGAGAAGCTGGACCTGGACGGCTGCGTCCACCGCGTGTCGGTGCAGAGCGTCACGGACCGGGGCCTGTCCGATGAGCTGCGCTGCACCTTGCTGGTGGGGGCCAACGTGGTGGTCGCGCCGTGCGGCCTCCGGGTGGACGACATACAGCGCGACACCGCCGAGCTCTCCTGGTTGCCCAGCAACAGTAACTATGGTCACAACGTGTTCTTGGACGGGGCAGAGCACGCCGTGGTAAAGCCGGGGAGGTATAGACTACGCTTCATCAACCTGAAGCCCCTGACGGTTTACAAAGTGACGGTGGTGGCACAGCCGCACCAGGTGCCATGGCAACTGCCGCTGGAGCAGAGAGAGAGGAAAGAAGCTGGCGTGGAGTTTTGCACTCAGGCTGCAGGTCAGCAAAGCTCATCACTATACGGAGATACAGTATCAATAATATATCGCTTTATATAGAAAATATGGTTTAAACAATCTCGGAGACAGATGGAGATGACAGCTGCTCTGTTTATGTCCGTTAGCTCAAATGTGTGACATGATGCCATATTGTACTGTGCGGCTAGAGGACAGTGCTTCATTGCCTTACCTTGCCGTTGTTGTGTATTGTATTTTGTCTAGGTCCAACACCATATTGTGGAACAGGTCAGAATGAAACATCAGTCCTGTGCTGGGTTTCCCAAATCATTTCTTCTATTGCTAACCAATGGGCAGAGATGACATTAGTGCTAGGATACTTTCGGAAGAGGCTCATGGTCATGGCACTGAGAATAATTATGACATATTGTTCAATTAAGAGATTTGGGCAACATTTACATCTCCAAACAATGGTGTCTTTTATGTATCTATTTTAATTTAAATACATTAAAAATACTTTATTTTTGGAAACCAAATTACCAAATTTGCCCAACTTTACTCACTATAGTCTAAGTATATCACTGATTAGAGAGCAGCCACGCATCACACGATATGATCAGTTATTATTCTGATGAGTCATTTCCTCTGCCTATAGCCTGGCCTGTAGTAACCAGCACTATATAAAGCAGTGCCTCTCCACTGCTCACTGAAATGACCATTTTGTATGAGTGTGCATTTGCCTCTGCTTGACTGCAGTTGCATGTTTTATCCAGTGATCCAGGAAAGTGGAAGACAAAGAATGAGCTGTAGTCTCTCTGGATTGTGTCCTGCATGCAGAGACAACAGCGCTTCTCTCAGGAGGCCCAGAGGCCCACATTGTTTTATTTTACCTTCATTGTTTCTCCTCACATAAAGAATAGTATGAGCACTAGGACAGAGGAATACACACGGAATTGTTCATATTTGATTTTGCAAAAAACAACTGAGAGAGAAAAGAGAATTTGATTTCACATTTAGACTATCTTACGTTAGACACTATGATAGTAATATTAATAATTAGCATTTTATAAACACAAGCAATGTCATATCATCACAAGTATCTGCATGTACTGTGCATACCTACAAAGTATAGATAAAGCTGAATTCTTTCACAAGTATAAATATGAGAAGTTCAATTATAAATTAACCCAGTTTATTGTGTCTTGAATCCTCATCCCCCCACCATGTCTGTGCATGGTTGTGTGTGCACCAATTTGTGCATTTGATGAATGCTTCATACCCTTTCCTTTTGTTTAAGTATTAGTGATAATAAAACAGTAAATAATTGCACAACTTTTACACTTTATTTTCCTCCCTCCCAGGCCCTCCCCAACCTCCCCAGGATGTACAGGTGCTCTGTGGGCAGGCTCCAGGGGTCCTACAGGTCCGCTGGAAGCCACCCCTCCTCTCTCCCACAGGCACATCTAATGGGGCAAATGTCGTTGGTTACGCAGTCTGCACTAAAGGACAGAGGGTGAGTTAGCAAGTGTTACCCACCACCACTATATCCTCTGTTAAAAGGCATGGTGAGCTATGGCGAGCAGCTCATCTTGGATCAAAGGCATCAATAATAATACCAGGGGAAATAAATGGCTTCGTACAGTAGCATGAATAGTACCGAGGGACCGATTTGTGGAGAATTCCCTAGCATATGGGATCCATATTTCAAAGGCCTACACAGATACAGTAAAACACTGATTGGGTTGTTTTAATCATATTTAATCCAGTTGAAACATGAGAACATGCACCACAGATGGGTTGGTAAAAGAATCGGATGTTGAGTTTAGCATTATGTCATCAGTGGCCTGAGCGCACTCAGCAGTGCCATCTACTTGTGATTCATGTTCAGAGCAAGCCACTCAATCTGGGCTCTGTGAACATCTTGGAAAAGGTCTCTCACTCCCTCTGGTGACCGCCAAAGTAAATCAACACACTATGCTGAAACTTTGTCAGCATGGTGTTTCCTGCCTTATTGTGTGCTTCACATACTAATATCAAAACGTATGAATTGTAAAGGAGTTTTGCTCAGACTAAAGAGAATATTAACCTTAACTTAGTCTTGGAGTCTTGGGATGCCACAAAATAAATAAGTTGTTTCAGTGGTTAAAAATAATCTGTGTACGTTAACATTTATTTTCTCTTTTTGAATCCAGATAGCAGAAGTGTTGTTCCCAATGGCAGACTATGTTACCGTCGAGCTGACAAGGATTCAGTGCCTGGAGGCCAGGGAAGTCATCGTGAGGACGCTGTCAGTGCAGGGAGAATCCCAGGACTCCCTAGTCGCCGTCATTCCAAACAACCTCCTCGTGCCTCTACCTGCAATCCCCCTCCCACCGCCAATGCACCCCCACGCAGGCCCCCCTCCACACCCCCATGCTCAGCCCCACCTCCAATCCCCTCACCTTCCTCATGCCCCACTCCAACTTTGTGCTCCAAACCAGGCACACGGACAACCACCCCCACAACATCCTCCTCAACCTCAACCTCATCCCAGACTTCCCCACCCAGGTGGACCCCCGCAACCCATGCACCGACCCCCACATCCTCAGCCCCAACCCCAGCCACAGCCCCAGCCCCAGCCCATACACCTTCAGCCTCGCCATCCACACCAAGGTCCCAGGCCCCAGCACCAACTGCCTCTGCTACCCCACCCCCATCACCACCCTATACCTCAGAGACCAGTATGTGCCAGAGACCTGGATGCCAAAGAGCACGCAGCCCACCACGGGGGGGCTTTTCCACCTGGCCAGCCTGGCTGGGACCCAAATCGCTCTCCCACTTCGCAGCCTCCTGTGCCCATGCAAGGCCACACCCTTGAGGCCCCACCCTCAGCCAATCCACGTTCCCCCTCCCCCCAGAGGATTCTTCCTCAGCCCAGAGGAACGCTCATCCCGGACACTGTGGCCAAAGCCATCGCCCGAGAAGCAGCGCAGAGGGTGGCAGCAGAAAGTGGCAAGGTTTGATGAAGATGGAAATGCTAAATCCATTCACATAAATGGAATTACACAGTCAAAAAGGAAAAGGAAACTTACAGTGTCATAAACAGTGAATTTAATTTTGAAACACCTGTAAATTAGCTTCAAATAAAGAGAATACAGCGATCTATTG
The DNA here is from genome assembly GCA_023566465.1 of Cottus gobio. Taxonomy (NCBI): domain Eukaryota; kingdom Metazoa; phylum Chordata; class Actinopteri; order Perciformes; family Cottidae; genus Cottus; species Cottus gobio. The sequence continues at coordinate 11,634,969 of CM042237.1, forward strand.
ATTATATACACATACTATTTGGCTTTCCATGACTGTCAGTATATTTACACCATAAAATAAGAGCGTAGTACCACTGGTCTGCCCCTTTCTCTGTTACTTACGTACCACACTTTCCATGGATATTTCTTTTAGGCGGACAGGAGGCCGGGCAGATATGCAGAGCAGGGTCGTGCATTTCACCAGCATCATTCTGATGAGGAAGAGGAAGATGAAGAAGGGTTTGCACGTGGCCGTCGGAGAGGACCCTCAGTGGATGAGTTCCTCAGAGGCTCTGAGCTTGGAAGGCCGGTAAGAACAGCGATGAATCTTTTCCCTTATTTTGTCCCAATGTGTTTTTCAATGGACAACCTCTTCTGTGTGGGTATGTTTGGATGTGTGTGTGTGTGTGTGTGTGTGTGTGCATGCATGTCTGGGTGGTTGCATGCATACACTCCTGTGCCCGTGTTCCTGTGTGTGTTCACATGCGTGTGTTTGCCCATCCATGTGTGTTTGGTGTGTGCATGTACGTATGAATGTATGTGGACTTAAACAATTGCGTCTGTGTGTTTGTTTGTGTGTGTGTGTGTGTGTGTGACTGCCAAAAGCCTCACTATAGTCACAATGAAGATTATCACAGCGAAAGCAGCCGGGGCTCTGACCTGTCTGACATCATGGAAGAGGATGAGGAGGAGCTGTACTCTGAGATGCAGCTGGAAGAGGGACGTCGACGCAACTCGCACAACACACCCAAGGTGCAGTTCTTTGCACTTATTCTAAACCCAAAAGTCATAACCACCCAAATTTATTATTATTTAGTGAACTGCACTGGGCACAGATACTTCAATTGAGACTGCTGCCTTGACATGCATTTAATAGTTTTTGTTAGTGTGTGTGTGCTGAGTTTAGTTCTTAAAAACAGATAGAGAAACTGGGTTTCAGCACTATGGAGAGAAACAGAGACAGACTGGATTGTAATGCTTTCAGGCAGCATTTCCACTCACCAGTGAAGAGAAACAGCCCCGAAGCAACGTCTTCAGAGTTTGACTATCAAGTCTGGCCCAATGTTTGTGATATTAGTCAGCAAAATTGTCAATATCGCTAACATTTTCCTCTCATCTAAACTGTAATCCTCTCCATTTCGCTATGAGATTGCACACTGTAGATGGAAGCAGCCTGTGGTGCATAGAACTGGTTATTAGTCGGATTGGAGGTGACGTGGAGCTGCAGCGTCTGCAGCCTGCTGCCACAAATACCAAAAACAGAACACTGACGCCGCGAGGCTGCAGTCTGAGAGCAACAGAGAGAAAGAAGCTGGGTTTGAATGTTTCAGCTTCATGGAGAGAAACTAAGATACACTGGGTGGGTGTGAATGTGTTCAGCACCTTGGAGAGAGACACAGGGAGAGACTGGGTGTGATCAGTTTAGCGTTGTATACATTAATATACAAGTGCTTTCTGATATCTTTGACACAATTATTTTTCCTTATACATATTTTAAATCAGTAGTTTTTTTTAATTGGTATTTGCATAATATCGGAATGTTGAAATTTCCCGTGGGCTTGTGTGTGTCTGAGTGCGTGTCTATGCGTCTGTGTTTCAGTGTGCCTGCCTGTGAGTGCTGCATGATTTTGTTTACATACAAATTGTACGAGTACGTCGACATGCGTTTTCTTTCACACACTGTTTGCGAGTCATGTGTCTGTGAGCAGCTCGTGAATGTTTAATGTTTGCGAATGTTTTCTGTGCTTTTCTTTGCATTTCAGAGCAACACTCCTGCGGGAGGCCGCCATGACCGGGAGGCAGGCAGAAGAAACCATCATGGCGGTTCCCAGCCTCAGAGAAGACCTCTAATGGTCCCCTCCATTGGTCAGTATGGGCGGGTGGATAGAGAGAGCGGAGGGGGGTGTCGTTTATTTGATAATGTTTTGTGTTTTTTGTGCCTTAGAACCGACATGTTTGTTGCTCTGTTAAAACCATCATGAGCTTCTCTGTGTCTCCAGATCACCTCTGTGTCTATGAACCATGCTCATGCCCTTCACCACCTGAACATCTTGCAGAGATTATTATTATGGCACAAACTGACACTTTTCTTAAATTGTCTTGCACAGTTGCACTACACACTGATGTGCTAATCTGCTCTGATAAACTCTGACAATTATGATAGTTTTGCCATAGTCATTTTCCTGTGTGTATTTGTTTTTACCTTGTGTCTAAGCAGTAAGACGCTTTAGGTGGCAACACAAATCTTCAGTTAACCTTTTGGGAACGGAATGTTGAGCTTTGCATTGTAACCCCATCACCCTCTAATTGGTGTTTCCTGTAGAGGTAACCTTTGAGAATAGCAGTGAGGCAAACCCCATCACCGAGGATGTTTACTATGGCAGAGTAGCTCGGCACAGGACGTGGTCTTCCCGCAGGCACATGGGCGGCACCAGGTCACCCCATGGTATGTGCCTGCAGTCCTGCTTCTACCACCACAGCATGGCGACAAAAATGCCACCGGCAATTGGCAAACAGCAAGAAGTAGCTGTGGACACCTGCAAGTGCCTGCTTCTCCGTCTCAAATAATACTAGATATTATTATGCTTACAGTTGAACAGCATGACTGCACTGCACTGAAATGGTGGACCCACTGGCAAGCCATACCTGGGGTCCAGGATGAACCTTCCCACAGTTGCAGATGATAAATGATTGATTGACTGCTCAGAGAATGCCACACTCACTGCACTGAACTCCAGATGCCTGCTAAACCCCTTCCCCCTGTGGTACAACCACACCTACGACACTTTAATGAGAGCATTCATGCATGACATGTCGAAGAAATATCAGTGGCAGACATTAAATGTTGACGACACGTTCACTGCTTTCTTGTTTTCTTTAGACGTTTCAGTTTCTTCAGTTTGAAATATCAGCTGTTGGAAATGCAGTTGTCTTTTGGTCGTGCCTCATAAACACAATTACCAAACCTTCTGTAGGTTGGGATATGCTCAGCCAGGAGCAGTGCATTTCACATCATGCTTGTATTTCCAAGCACCAAAATAAAGCTTTGGCCTAACAGTATCACGTATGCGAGCAAATTCAAATAAATTACTTCCACAACAACTCTGCCATCTTTGCTTTAGACCTCTTGCTGCTACAAGGGTTGGCAATGTATAGGAAGTTTTGGATTTTGCTTTAGATCTTAAGATTTCACATAAAAAAATAGACACATGGAGTTTTATCTTTGTCTTTAGGTGCATTGTTTTATTTAGGCTTCTTGTTGCATGCATGTCAGAGTCTTGTGTGTTTCTGGTGTTGTGTCATGTCCATGAATCACGTTTTCTGTGTATTGCACCATGGTTTGTATTGCTTTTCGTCTGTCTCTCACTGCATATTCAAATGTAAAAATAGACAAAATCACGAAAGTACGTGTGTGTGTGTGGGTGTGTGTGTGGGTGTGTGTGTGTGCGTGTGTGTCTGTGTGCGTGTGTGTTGGTGCATGCGTGTGTGCGTCAGTTAATTATTTAAATAGATGACTGACCACTGTTTTTTTCCTGCATGCTGACAGGCACAATTATGGCTAGACAGGAAATTAAAATCTGTCACGCAATACAGCAAATCAATGAGACGTATTAAGACAAAAAAAATCTCCTCATTGATTTCCTTTGAAGCATGACTAAGACACATCAATATGTAAACATACTGTATGGACTTGCTCAGTCTAGAAGTGGTATTTACTGTATGAAACAGTAGGTCTCATACAGTAAATTACTTTAAGGTTTTGCTGCTGAGCCTTGACATCTGTGACCAAACCTCACAAACACAGGCTCATATTTTACAAAAGACAAACATACAAACTATGTTTGCAAATATTAAATATTTCCACAAAGAAACAACGCCTCCTTCAAAGTTCTTATTTTGTGTGTTGGACCACATTAATAGTGTTTTTTCTAGTGATGCAGGATGATGGAATTTGTTTGTCCTCAATGTGTTTAAGATGGCTACAGGGACCGGGACCGCCGCTCTCCCACGTACTACGATGAGTCCGAGCCTGAGGAGTCCTTCCGGATCTTTGTGGCCCTCTTTGACTACGATCCTCTGTCCATGTCCCCCAACCCAGATGCAGCTGACGAGGAGCTGCCCTTCAAAGAGGGGCAGATCATTAGGGTGGGAGTTTATGTTTATTTATTTGTCATAGAGCGCTAGTTGTTTCCTGTATTTTGGCCATAAAACCCAAACACTATAATCCTTAATCCTTAAATAGTTATTTCAGTGTGCAGTAGCTGCATAAAGGATGTTCAGTTCAAATATAGTTATCTCAGACAAACTTCATCATTCACTAATGTTTGTTTTTCACATATGCATGTGTGCAGACTAGCTGTCAGTAAAATTACTTCTCTGAAATTAAACCTGCTTGGGTCTTGAATCTTTGTTTGTCCTTCAAGCTCTTCTTTTACAGGTAAAGAAACAAACATTTGTACATTTTGTAGCAGCTGACAAATTTCGGTGGTGCATCATAGTCATAAAAACATTGTATCTTTTATAATTTACAAATTCATAAAAAATGAAAGACCTTTTAAAATGAACCATCAATGAACTATTTTCATTTGAAAATGAAATATCTTTATCTTTTATGTGTTATCCTTCTACTTAAACTCAAGCATATCTGAAAAAAAAACATGCAAATTACTGGCTTGACTGCTCCAATCACCATAACAGAAGTACTACACAGGTTGTGGGAGATCTAAACATCACTCGCTTACTCTCTTCTCTGACAGGTGTACGGCGATAAAGACACAGATGGGTTTTACAGAGGAGAAGTGAGGGGCAGGATGGGGCTTATCCCCTGTAACATGGTGTCAGAGATCAGAGCGGAGGACGAGGAGACAATGGACCAGCTCATCAAACAGGGCTTCCTGCCTCTCAGCACCCCTGTGGACCGATTAGGTACTACAAAGTACAGATACTCACTTTTACCCACTCTCAGTGGGGTTGCAAAGTTTAAATGTCAATGAAAACACAAGTTGAAATACTTTCTGTTAAAATGAAATCCGTTATTGCTTCCAGAACAGCACAGAAGAGGCCTGCGTCGAGATCAGGCCTCGAGGAGAATGGTGGCTCTGTACGACTACGACCCCCGAGAGAGCTCTCCTAACGTCGATGTCGAGGTATCAGTGCTTAGGACTCATTACTGAAAACATATACATCTACTGATCTAAGCAAGTGGCAGACCATGACCCCACATAAACAAATATAACAGATTAAGACATGGATCGCATTCCTTGTACAGTATATCCCTTTCTGTATCTCTGTCTTCTGATAGGCTGAGATGACCTTCTGTGCTGGTGACATCATGGCTGTGTTTGGAGATATTGATGAAGACGGATTCTATTATGTGAGTGCCGCTTGGCCATGTTTGCTTTTGGTACAGTTTAACACGTCAACACTTTAAATTTTGTTAGTTTTTTTAGATATGTATTAATTTGCTGGTATGCAAATTCAATTTGTTTTGTCTAAAGGCAGTATGTATCCAATGCTAAGGTACCCGGCTGCTGGTTGTAGATTTGTATTTACTGCTAGTGTTGTATTTACTTGCTGACATAAGAATGGCATCCATCTTCAAGAAAGCGAAATGTGGAACTTTTAACATACAAGCCTTTCCTGAGTATTAAAAGCATCGTGTTAACTGTAGAGTCACAATTCGTGATTGATTACAGGCAGGGTGGTTGGTGTCAAACTATCTTTAATTTAACAAATCAGAAGATTGGGAGGTGGGATGACTATGCAAATGAATAGTTTCTAAACTTGAATTAAATGATAAATAGATCTAGGGCATTGGCCATGTAAATTAGCAGATTTTGGTGTGGGATACATCCCTATTTATTGGGACAGCCTATGCAGTAGTATACAACATGGTGTTTCCAGTATTAACTCTGACAGAAGCGTCCCCTCTCTTCCCCTCATTACTGTCGACAGGGTGAGATCAACGGCCACCGCGGTCTGGTTCCCTCTAACTTCCTGGAAGAAGTGCCTGATGACGTGGAGGTGTATCTGACCGATACTCCGTCCCACTACCCCCAGGAAGAGCCTGCCAACCGGCCCCCTGCCAATTCTGCCTCCACCGTCTCAGAGGGCAAACGGGTACACCATCATCGCCGCTCTCAGCGCTAGGCCCTGTGTTCATCCATCCTCCGTCGTCTCTCTTGATTTCCGTCTCTCGCTTCCTCCACTTGCCGTCTGTGTGCTGTTCATTGTGTGTGTTTGTCCATGTGGTGACAGTGGTGACTCTATACAAACAAACAACCTCCCTCCCCCCCGCCCCTGCCCTCCACCCTTTGGAAAAGGGGACAAAAATCCAGTGTTAACACCTTTCTGAGTCTCAGAGAAAGGAAGAAGCAAAGCCTGACATGGACAGAGAGAGAGGATAGACTGTGGGAGCTCTGCGGGTGATTTATGCATGTAGCACTGGTTAAGGAGGACTTGAAAAAGGCTCAACTCAATCCTTACACAAAATAATTTGGTACCTCTTTGCACTGAAACACAAAATCAAAATGTGGTTATTGTGTATAATAATAAGTGCTTTATTAACACATAACAACGGCTACCCAAGGACACTGAAATCAATTATTGGAGAAAAAAACTTTTAAGATGAAAAAGAGAGAGAAGCATGCCTTTTTCATACTTGATACATTTTATAATACCTTTCTTGATTCGACTGCTGTATTTCCTTAAAGAGGCTTTGTTTCTTTATGTATATTGCACACACATCAAATCTATTTTTCAGCGGATATGCCATGTTTGCTCTGCGCTCGAGAGACAAAACTAATCGCAGCACTGATACATCCATACTGTATTGTTACAATGGAACAATAAAAGAACGAAATTGGATATTAAAAACATTCTTTTTTTGCGCTCTGTGTTCGGTGTTGTTGTTGTTGACGCTGTTGTTGTTGTTGTTTTCAGTTTTCATAGTGGTGTGGGTTTTTTAAGCGACGGTGACTTTGCTACCACATCTGATTTCTTTTTTGTTTTTCCTCACCCGCTTGGCAAAACAAAACAAACAAACAGAAGAAGATTGTTCATTTCACACCATAAATGGCTCTGTCTGCCTTGTACAGTAAGTCGGCAACTTGAGATACCAAACTCGCGGCTCTAATGCACACAGCTTGTGGTCACAGCAGAGGGCTCTTTTGTTTCTCACAGTGATGTATCAGTTGTTCCCGGTTTGAGTGTTACCGAAATGCTTTGGTACATTTTCAAATATATACATGTTCATTTCGAGATGTTAAAATGTTCATTATATTGGCCTCACAATACTGAATATCATCATTTTTGTCACCCAAAAGCCATATATCATGATACATCACTGACAATTCGGACCAGAGTCTGAGAAATGTAAACTCTTTATAACACCACGATATCCAAATAGAGATCTTAATGATGATGCTTACAAATGCATCACTGCATATCCAGCTGATGCATTAGTGGAGAAGCCTGGTATCTACAGTTGTGTCCCTAAGTGTTGTTCTGTAGATGACTGTACTGTATGTTCCCTACTGATGGCCTACTGATGGTGGACTTCTGCAGCTCTGTGTTGTGCTGATGTCGTGCTCGACATTTGATGGCTTCCTCCTCAGTGTTTCTTCTACATATCTAAAATGTGTGTGCGTGTTTGTGTGTGTGTGTGTGTGTGTGTGTGTGTGTGAATTAATTTCATAAATGTAATTCTGAAACTATGATTGATAGATAGATGAAGGAATAACTTTAATAATCTCAAGAAATTGCGGTAGTTAGAGCAGCCACATAAGAATCACCAAACAAACAACATAAAGACACTGAGTTATTTATTACATAACATAAACAGAAATAACAAAAATATATTAGCTAAAAGAATAAGATTAATAAAAAAAAGATATGTTTATAATAATATTCTGTACATGATAGTAAAGTTAGAATATGCACATTGTAATATTTAATAGTAGAAAAGCTTTTTCACAATTGCATCAAAATGGACAGGCAATAATAAGAGAGACGAAAAATACGTTATTTTTATGACCCATGACTTAACCCTCCATCAAATTAAATTTAAAAGAAAGATATTTGAGATGTTCTGCTAAAGAACAAGAAAGGCCAAAGACGTAACCTTGCTGGAGGTAAATACAAAACATTTATAAGTTATTGGATGAAACCAGTCAGACGTGTTCCTCAACATACCATCAGGCAACAAACAAGCAAGTATACCAGTCAGTGGGTAATTTGATCATTAGGTGCTCAGTGAGTGCAGGTTTTAGAAACACGAGGAACTCAGAGAGGTGTGCTCTGCTTATTGTACAAAACAAGCAATGCTGTTTGAAAAGCTTCTGCATTAAGAGAGCAGTTTGATGACGAACTCACAGATTCAGGCCTCGTCTGCGGCGTATGAGTGTTGCTTCTTTTGTAATACGCTGCCCCATGCCTCCACTCCTCCCCATCGCTTCTCTCAGGTGACCACAGAAACCACCGACGCGGTCGACAACGACGCCACACCTGTTCGAGCACCGTCCCCGATTGTTCGGCCCCTCCTGCCAGGCACCATGAGACCACTCAGCCCTATGAGGGGCCCCCACATCCCGCTGGAGCCCCGGGACCCCCGGGACCAAGATCTGGCAAATAAGAAGAAGAAAGGACTACTTTCCAAGGGGAAGAAGCTCCTGAAGAGACTCTCCCCTGTGAAATAAAAGAAAAAAAAGCATACATGTACAATACGTGCACAGGCTCTGTATATTGCATCCACACAATCAACTCTGATCCAACAACACATGACAGAGAGGATGTGAGCTTCGTCTCTCGGACTGTGTGGGCCTATTTTAATATAACCAGTGATAGTTATTCATGTCTGGTGATGGATACAAATTAACTCAATTATGTATAGTGCAGTGCCAAAATCAAGAGGGAGGTCACCTGCGGACACAAAATCATATTACTGTGATGTATTTTAAATCAACTGATAATTTAAGAAGAAGAAGAAGAAGAAAAAACTAGGATTTTCATGACATGTACTTTTCTCTTTTCTTTATCATAAGTCAAAGAAACGATACAATTGTTTCAAGCAGGGTAGCTGTGAAAACAAAGCATCTGGGCACATCCATGTTTCTAACGGCCTTTTTTCTCAGCAAAAAAAAAAACACATCAACTTTGCAGAGTTTTGATGTCACAGCGAGGAAACAGAGACCACAGTCCTCTAGGAACATCTCAAATAGACTACACTGTTATCAAGGCATTCTGTGAAGTAATGCTGGCTGCTAACTCAAAGCCTTTTTTCAGTGCAATATCACGGAGAGGCGGTAGCATATGTGGGAAGAAAAGAAACATTTCCACTTGTACCTGTGATTTCATCAGAGTGGAGTTCTTCTGTGATGAAAGGAATAAAAGAAAAAATAAGAATAGCAGATTGGCAACAGGGCATTAACTTCAGAGGCGAGCTTAGCTGTCTCAGTGGCCTTTATGAGAACAATATGAGCCTGACATTCCTCAGTTGATTTACAGCAGGCTTTTTGTTTCATGACGGGTTGCTTGTGCTTTGTCATTTCTCGAAAATTAAATAAGAGCAGAAATGTTTGTTGTCCTTGCTGTCAAACTGTCATGAAACGCCTAGTTCAAGACCACATTTTGTGTCTGTCTTCCTATTGCACAAAGGTGGGTGTTTTGATTGGTAAAAGACATGTCTTGTGTGCTTGTGTGTGTGTGTGTGTGTGTGTGTGTGTGAGAGACACAGTATGTGATGCGTTCATGTTTTGGACCTTTCATGTTTGTCTTTCACTTATATGTTTTTGTTTTCTGAAGGAGAGGCCATGTAGCTCTTGGTCCTGTGATTAAGTGATGTGCTGCTACCTCCATGGCCTGTGCACCGCTCAGTTTTGTTGTCTCACGTTGATCTAGAGGGCCACGGTAAATCCTCAGAGAAATCCCAAATCAAAATGTCAAGGTGTGCATTGTTCACTGGGTCTGTGAAGAAAAATCACTAACGTTAATATGTCCTTTTATGCTCTACATGACTTGTACTTACAGTACATAAGGACTATACCATAACAAGTTAACATGTTCTGCAGCCTATATATATATATTTAAAAGGGAACTTGGTACAGAACTGCCTTTTACTTTATTCCTATGATCTTGGATAATTTCACAATTTCTGAATTCATGAGCACATGTACTCGAGTCTGGCAACCCTAATCAGTAATGTCGATATTACGTTGTTGCTCCATTTGGTCCGTTGACTCTCTGAATGTTTCATATAATGCAATCAAGTCTTCAGAATCAAACAAACCTATTTGCATAATGCCACTCAAAGATCAGAAAATGTGATCAGATCAGGGAGAACTAGGTAATATCCTGCAGGCTGACCGCCTATTAAGTCAGTTTCTCGTTCATTGTCAATGTAGAAATCTCCAAACTGTGTCTTTTTTGCAACATAGATGGCGCTGCATTGAGTGAGAAAATACTGAGTTATGTGTTTTATGTGATCATTGATTTTTGAATGACAGTATTTCACTTTGTACTTGTCTTAAAGCCATTAAATTCCATCTTCAATTTTTTTTTTGCCAGTTTTCCAATATAGGTAGAATTGGAAAACCTGTAAGTTGGAGAGTAAATCAAATTCTAAAATGCAACCAAAGTTAAAAGAAAATGTGGATGAGTGAAAAGTCAAATTGCAATGCTAAACTTCCATCTTACTGATCACATAAAGTCACAGCAAATAAGAGAAATGTATTTATCCGGTGGCTCGAACACAACTCAACCTCACTGCCCTACCTCAGCTTTTAACTCTCGAGGAGACAGTCATTATGTGTGTTAATTATATGAGATTATAGAAATAATAATTTGGACTAGTAAAAGGAATACTGTACCAACATTGTGTGTGCTGTGAAGGTGACTAATAATGCTCAATAACTCAATTACTAACTGGAGGGATACGTCTCATAGCTTTAATAATTAAAAACTTGCTTTGTTTAGTTCGAAACATCCATGCTGTCCTGTTTATCGCTAGCTGTCCCTTGTTTCAACTTGCACTGAAGGATTCTCTCTCCTCATTATTTGTTAATATTATTGATTCAATGCAATGACAAGAGAGTGTTTGCCAAAATGGAATGTAAGAAAAGTTCGGCTGGTAATAGGTTTACATGATTTTGGTTCCAAAGCTAATCGTGTTTCGTTTCTCATTCACAAAGTCACAACGTTGGATAACGTACCATGGTGTCCCAGTGTCTAATCATTCACCTGTGAATGGGTGTAGTTCTTTTGTACTTTGATCCATTTGTAGATCATTTCTAAATGTTTATACTTGATTTTACGACAGCTTTTTTTGTTTGTTCCTGTAACCGACTGCGAGCATTCTCCATAGTGTCCTTTGAAATCAGATGTATCGGTCCACCGTATGTGCTTGCTTTGTGAATCAAGGTTTTAAAAAAGAAAACAAGAAAAAGAGAAATCATTGGACAGTATTTATGGTGATCATTATGTATGGGTGTGCATGTGAAAAAATACAACTTTTATAACCAAATTAAATTTGATATTTTTTAGGAAATGATTGTTTGCATTCATTTGTGTAAATTGTTTCTCACAGGGAAGGGGGGGGGGGCGGTTGCATTTAATACAGCATATGATTAATATTTTGGTAGCAACTGTTGGCTTAAGAGAGCATCCTTCAAATGACTTCAGCTGTATGAATCATGAATGAATCATGAATATCATGAGTGAATAAGTCAGTGTTCTCAGTTTGGTCGCTTGCGTCTGCATTCACACCAGAAGATAAATGAAGGTTTTTTTGTATGACTTCACAAAGTTTGACATTTTCATGATAATGTTTACAGCTATATAATAAATTCATAAAACATAATTAAAAGTAAGTTAGATTTACAAAGATGTCCAATCATATTGTCATATCCTGGACTGATGGACCTGACTGATGGCTAGTTTAGATTTGGGCTATCTTTAATCTTCGCAGTGTCACACAAATTAATGAGACGTGACGTTTAAAAAAAAAAGAGAATGTAAATGTATGCAGGCAAGACATGTAGCATCTGACATTAGCACCAAGTATAACCTGTGTTTATATGTCAGGTTAATATCAGACAGGGTGTCATTGCTTATTTTTCTGGCTGCAACAAACAAAGCTTCTCACAGTCGTCCTCTCAGTGGAGGTAAAGTGCTTGTCAATAGAAGCTGTGTCCTAATCAGTGCAGTCAAATGTATTCCAGGGGATTCCCTCTGGAAGAATATTGGTTGTTATGTCAGCGGTCGCTTTATGGCACATCCACTGTGTGTCTGATTTAACCCCAGGTTGTAATCGGCTGCAACAAGTGGTTGCATGGAGAGAAAATCCCCAATTCAGCCTCACGCTCATTAATGAATAACAATAACAGGACGACAGCTATCTTTTGTTCAGTTATCAGTTTGAACAAGACATGACACATTATACTGATTTGATGAATTGATTAATGCAACATTTATTTCTGAATTACAATTTGGATCTAAATTCAATATTCTCTCTGCCATCAGTCTGTCATAGGCTGTCATTCAGCCCAGAACATCACAACAAATCACATCCTGCCCGTCATCACATCAGGCACAAAAGGCTGAAGGGATGGTGACAATGCCGGGTTCACACAAGCCTGCTTGGCAGTTCATAAACAACAAGACTGACTGTCAGTTAAAGTTAGATTCATAATTAACGAGACGTTGAAGAGACTTGGCTTCGATGCAGCAACAACAAGTAATAAGTGAAGTGCTGTTAAATGAGATCTGAAGTATAACAGATGTTGACTGTCATCCATGACTTCAAACTCTCTGAGTGAAAGGAGGCTGTGATGAGCCCTGAATGTTGTTTTAACAATTAGTCTCAAAGCACTCAAAGAGTGCGATCCAACAAAGATGTGTGGATGTGATTAATACAGTATGTGTCTTCTCAGGAGTCTGAAATGAGAAAAAACACACCTGCCAAATTCATAACTTATACATATTTTTTTTTTTAATCACGCCTCTCCTTTCCCCTTTCCTCCTGTTTTATATCTCATTAAGTACACCTCACTGTGTCCAGCACATTTACATGAAGGCAGGGAACAATCCAATCAGAGGCGAGCAGATTTGAAATCGTTGTATAAAAAGTGCATAAAACATACAACCAAATTACCTTTTATCATTTATTTAAATTATGTTTTGTACATACTGTCTCTGCGTGTGTCTACTACTAAACCGACCCACTTGTTCATGCTGTGACATCACAGTCCTCTGGAGGGCAGCAGTGCTTTTCAGTTTGGCGAGGACGGCGAGTCTCTGCAGACTGCAGTTTCACGATGAGGAATGTGACAACCAGGTCTCACTCTCATCAATGCATTTGGATTTTATGATGTCAACGCCGCTACCACAAGACATGATTCCACATCATGAATTGTGTGTATTGCTGAACTCGAGGAATAGTCCTTCGCCCTCCTCCTCTTCCTCCTTTTTCACACCCTGCTTTACATGCATATTTGTTTTTACCATTGGCTTAAGTTCAGTGTTGATTAAAACCAGAGAAGCTCAAAGAATGAGTGAATACTGCAGCGTCTCAGTACTGAAACACCCACTGTGTAAATCAATGAATATTTGTTTTGTTGCATCTTATATATTTGCCCTGTACTCTCATCTCTCCCTGTCCTTACTCTCCTCTCCTCTCACTCCGCTCTCTTCCTTTTCTTCCTCCCCCGTACACCTCCCTCCTCTCCTCTCCCTCTCTTCCGCTCGCTCTTGCCCTTATTTTCCCTCGCTATCCAACAGATCTTTATTGAGCAGTAAGTCTGTGGAGTTCCCGAGGGCCAATGGATGTTTAAAATTCTTGCCAGTTGTAACCTCTCTATCACTCGTCCTGCGTGCCACGCCACCAGAGGGGGGCATGAGGAGACATCCGTCTTCTGCTGGCCTCTCTGAATATTTCACAAAACCTCAGAGTGCCAGTTAAGCACTCCATGTCCATTTGACCCTCCCGCCCCAAAATCACAGCAGGGATCTTCCAGGTAAAATTTTTTAATTTGACTTTGATATACCGAGACGCGAGTTGGAGACTTCTTTTGAAGTCTCTGGGAACAGTTATGAAAACTTCCTGAAGCTCATGCAGTAAATGTGTGGTACAGAGGTTTAGAGGGGCTGTGAATGGTACTACAAGTTACTTTGCATATAAAGTAACTGTAGGATTTTATTATAGGCTCTTTTGTTACATATCCTTCGTTGGATGCATACATGACCGAATCAACCAACTCAACCTTTAACCACAAGCCAGAGAGCTTCATTTTGCCACACACCAGCCATTGCTCCCATGCTGGATTACCAGTCAGTCCCCAGGTTAATTTTGTGCCAGTTGGTGTGTGGCAATATAATTACACACAGGTTCATTTACTTGCCAAAACAACTTCAAACACCATTTCACATGGTTACATTTGTACATCTATAGTTACAAGTATTTTACGGAGATTTCACAGATAATAGATTCAAATAAAGTCGGCACCTGCATACTTTCCCCTGAGGGTCTGGGGTCCTTGGGGAAGCTGCCTGATTTGTCTGGTCACTAATAAATAAAAGAGAGATCATTTATTTGCATGCTGCTATGAGGCGCTTGTACGTAAGTCAAACATTTGTGGAAACCCATGACCTGATGCCGTGATATGACATGGGGTTGTGTACAGTCAGTTTTACGGAACACGAAAACACTGGATCACATGGAACAGTTCAGCCGTGTGTCCATCCAGTCCAACATGAATGCATTTCCCAGCAGGTGGTTTGAGGCCAGCCTCTTTCCTGTCCATCACAGCGCTCTGAGGGCAGGCTGTCGATGGAAGGATATACCACCTGGCCTGTAACTCATCCAAGGTATCCTGCTGGGGTGGAAAACTGATGTTTATGCTGGCTGTGTTCAGAGAGGAATGTCGGCTGACGTCAGCGAAGGGAGGAAGCCGGGGCAAGGGCCTCGTCTTGGTGATTCATCTTCGGCTGAGACCGCTCGAAAGTGGGAGATGCTCACTGGGCCCAACTTGGCTGGGGAACCATGAGTGTTGAAAAGACTGGCTGCCCCCCCTGGCAGTCTTTGGTGGTAAGTGTTATTACACAGGTGTACCGGACGCTTTATGTTCAGAAAATGGACTCCAGCACTCCCCGGAGATCAAAGTACAGAATACAGAAGCAGTTTGCAATGATTTACACTCAGATGGCTTCATAAATGCTTATGGCTCCAATTGTCTTGGGTATTCTTGAATCACCTTTTCTGTTAATATTCTATTCATGTGCTCCCCTGGCAAACAGATAGAGGAGTTGATCTAATCTTTGTTTGATGGATGGAAGTTAAGGCAATAGGATTATTAAGATGGAACATTGCTGTAGTTTAATATCCATCAGTGACCTGGATTAGTGTCAGTAAAGGTTAATATATCTAGTAATCATATGATGACCCCAGTGTGTACCGAGGAGTTGAGTGATAGATCACCTGGATGTCAACTCCCAGATTAAAGTTTTGATATGACATGTTCTGGTCTGTTCATGCATACCTCAATGCATACAATGCCTCTTGTGTCAGGTAATATTATTATACTTTTTTTTTTGTAAGTCAAATTCTTCTGAACCGCATTAAGATATACTTGAAAAATGTTTTCTTTCTTTGCTTTTCATTTGATGTAAAATGTTTTTTGTAAATTCAAACTTCTAAGTTGAATCATCTGTGTTACCATGTTTTGATGTTTTTAATGGAGAGTTTACTAAGCTCTTCAACAGGCGGGGAGCAAGAAAGCAGAGTGCAGATTCTGTTTTCTGCCATCATGTTTTGATATAAAAACAGGACATATTATGAAAATGCAAGTTCCAGTGAAATGCATTATTTCCAGTTTGAAGACAACTCATAAAGAAATATCAGAGATATGAATGCCACGCTGAGGCTTTTGATTCATTTTAGGGGTCGAAGAGATAGTGGGCAGACATGGTACTTCAAAACATATAATTAATTATATGCAGCCTTGGGCTACATCAGCCAAAATCTGGATACATATTTAAAACCAACCAGCAGATCAAAGACTGGGAGACTACAGCAATGCTAGCAGCTCTGTTTAGCGTATTAGCGTCCTAAAATCTGCTAATTAGAGCTAAGTACAAGTACAGCTGTGGATGATGGGAATGTAATTAGCTTTGCAGGTGTTTGGTCATATACCAAAGTATTAGACAAATTGAAATTGTGACCTGATAATGGCGCTGGAGGAAAAGTAGAGTAATCACTAAAGTGATTACAATTCACCCTGAGGGCGCCATGAACATCTGCACCAAATTCCATGGCAATCCATCCAATAGCTGTTGAGATATTTCAGTCCGGAAACAAAGTGGAGGATCAACCAACCGTCTGGCCGCCATCCCTAGAGTCAAACAGAGCGCTTGTGGCTAAAAAAGAGGCAATGGTCTATTTCCTGAATTCCTGACAAAGCTTTCGTTCCGTCCAGTTGGTAATTTCTCCTGCTGTCTATCTGTTTCAACAGCTCAATGAAGCACCGCTGCATGTTTTAGAAGAAACAAATATACAGGGATTTGGGTCTTTACCCATGTTGCTCCACATCAAATGACCTCCAGAAATTGTTGAGCCGCCTGGCACCATGCTTTGTATGGTGTATTGGAGTCACACGCAGTGCATCGGACCACCTCTCTGTCATCTCTAATAGCACCAGCAGCAGGTTGCATGTCTGGAAAAACAACTGAGATCTGGAGACGTTCCCAGACTCAATAGTCGGTGCCCTCTGCCACTGTCAGCTTTAATAATCTCATCCAGCCAAAACCACAGACAACCTGCTCAAATTAAAGTTCAGTGGCTTCCAAATGCAATGCATGTGCAAACCCTGCACTGTAAACACTAGAGCAAGACTAGTGTGCAGAAAAATCAAGTTCCTCCTCGGAGATAAGACAGACTCCAGTAGTTCTTCAAAGTTTTATTGGCATTTAGAGATTCCTAAATGTCTCTCTAAGGCTTATATTTATTCTAATCAGCCTCTACTGGCAGCGGAGAAAATGTTTATTTGCCAATGATGCCTGCATGCATATTGCTGTCACCTTGGCACTGGTGCCACCTTGCAATAAAACAGGCATTGAGGCAGTGGGCACAGTGGGTTTTGCTGGCAGGCGTATTCTGCCAGTAAAGCACATTTGTTTCAGTGAACAGGTATGCAGTTAGATGTTAGAGAGTGGGGAAGTGAATGATAGTCTGACCAAGCTCATTTAACCCTAGGTGTGCTTTGCTGTGAATCCGATGTCAGCACTTAGTCCGATGTGGATGGATGCTACAGTGATTAAACTGCATAACCCCTTATTATGGTTTCCCTGGTTGTAGGGCCCATCCAACCAGACACCATGCTATTTAAGTTCAAGCTTTGAACTCACACTGATGCACCTCGTTAAAATTAGTGTAAGAGATTTTAGGTCAAGGCAGATGAAGTGAAAAAACGTAATTAACCAAAGTGTTAAACTGTTAAATGTGGCCTGGAGGCCTGAAGTAGCACAGAAAAACTTGTCTTTATTTGAAAAGTGGACTGGACACATGTGAGGTTGTCAACTTTATGTTGTTCAGGGCTTATGAGACTTATGAGTGTTTGCTGATCCTTTCTACCATGTTGCCAAATGCATAGTGTGCTGTGACACCACAAGGTTTTAGCTATAGTGCCTGTATCCATCTGCTCCATCCTATGCAATATGATCCCATCTGATGCTGTGGACTGGGAATAAGCAGCTGGCAGCTGGCAAAATCTACACTTAACTTTTTTTTTCCCCTTCAAGAACTGGCACAAAGGTCTACTTATTGTAATATTAACATCTGTGAATTAAAAAAATAACTTTAAATATAGTTAAAACAAAAACAAAAAAAAGATGTAATGTGTTCGCGCCCTTCATTAAAATGAGTCGTAGAGAAACCACTGATCCCCTTGACCTCATGTGCATTTAATTTGCTCGCAGCTCTTCCCCTACCGGCGATTACCCACGTGGTTTCGTTAAGCTGAACCAGGGCACATGTTTACTCATTTCCATCATGGGAATAGCCGTGCCTGTTGCTGTCCTGCCGTGCCAGCTCGAGCCGTGCGCCCCCGGAGGAAATCATCCCTCTCGTAAATCAGAGGAACCAAAAGAAGATACGAAACACGTCCCAAAACTATTCCAGATGCAACAAGGCGAAGCTCTACGTGGATAAGGAAGTAAACCAGCATTTTGTTTGCACTTGATTCTCTAGTCAGAAGAAGTAGAGCTCTACCGGACATCGGGCAATCTAGTGATTTGCATCCAGTCGCCAAAGCTCGACTCGGTGCGCACCGGAGGGCGCAGCAGAACCCGCAACTTTGCTGAGATGATGCTCAACTTTCCCTTCCGCTCATTGTTCCCAGTCGTCGCAGTGGCTGTTCTTACTGCTGCTAAAGGTGAGAAATATGATGGCTGTTCATGAACTCTTTGATTTCCTTCATCTGTTGGGTCATGTGTGTTGGAACAGACCGTCTTCACATTTACATTAATAACTGGGGTGGAAGAAGCCTAAGGCTCCAGCTGTGATGACAGTGGGGACATTAATGGAGATGAAATAAGCAAACATGCTCCTGTGCTTGATTTACAAGATGTTCTTCATTGTCCCCTTTATTACAGTTTTGTTAGAATCTCACATATGCACAAACTAGGACAGTGCCGTTTCCTTTAGCCTATTGTTAGCACACACTAAAGTAGGCCCACCAAATGGCAATGAGTTATTGTTTGCATTAGGAGGAGAAGGGCCTTTAAAAATATGGAAGCAGTTTAGAAAATGTGTTCACAGGACAGGCTTTATGAGGACAGAGGGTTGAGTTTTCCTGTTTACAGATTTAGTGATGACTCTACCTCTGTCCATTTTTCATTGTCCCTCTGTCTAAATGAAAGTGACAGCATGCTCTCCAGTGTGCATCAGGAAGCCTCATCTGTGGGATTAAAGAGGCCTGAAGCTGTGGCTGCACAGCTGTTTCTCTGCTTGTTTAAAGATAACCTGCATTGGGAGCAATGGAGTCACAGTAAGCTGTCTGTCTCTCCGTGATACCGATATCATGCGAAAGACTACTTTCTGAGATTGCCTGCGTTTATATCTGCACATGATATCTCAGTGGGCCTGTGTCATCATCCACACATTATGCCTGGGACCGTTGCATTCATGCTAGTGCAGGACTCAGCAGTGCAGCTGTGCTCCTAATTTGTGTCTAAGTGATAGAGTTCAGCCTTTGATACCTTCTCTGCATGGGGCCCATGCATATTAATGGAAGCCTTATCTCTCAGTCCAGTCACAGATGCGGCACCTGTTGTGTCAACGAGTCCGTCTGAGGGTGAACAGACATTTACATTTACAAGTATTTTATATTATTTCAACCAGTGCTACTAATGTCACAAGATACTTCAGGGTATCCAGTCAGGACTCGCCAAATTGACCAATCAATGAACAATTGATGTTCACTGTAAACACAGCATAACCCTATAATTCTTCAATTTAAATCCAAAGTAAGCATTAAAGAAACATAACTTAAATGGATTTCTTGATCCTACTGTATACAACTGTGTAGGATTGTGAATCAAGTCCTCTTAATTACTTGTATATCCTGTTTATGGTTAAAAGACAGTAATCGTCTAAAAGTGGAAATATCAGATCTGGATCATCACACAAATCTAATTAGTGGAACATTTGCCTGGGGACTTTTTCAAAGGGTCTGAAAAACGTCATGTCCTTAATAATGTCTCGTAAAATGGCAGTTTTCAAATTAGATGATTCAATTTATTTTTCTCATAGCCCCAGATATACAGATTTATAGCAGCAGATAGGAAATAAACTATAGATGTATAATTAGATGAACTTTCATTGCATTTCATTTTACTTTTGGTTTGCCTTCGTTCCGCAGCTATCATGTGAATGTGATGTGTACCCACCAATATCTTCTTTGGCCTTTTAATGTGAAATTCCTTTTGGGGTCCATCTTATTGCTGGAATCCAAAGAACAGTTACCTCTGTGTGTTTATGATAACAACATTTTATAAACTCTGATGTGTATTTTTTCATAGATTTTCCGTTACCTTCAGAAAGAAAATTGATTTATGTATTGATGTCTTTGCCTTCGGATAAATTATTTTTGTGAGGGGGAGAAAGTCAAATTTGCACATTAATTCTGAAGCACTGGAACACGGAGGATGGCAAATTACCACGGGCCTTTGACAGGAGGAGGTGGAAGCTGTCACATGCGGCATCCTGTTGTCATCTATGGAAGTTACAAGCGAGGCTTTTTACCACGCAGGCACTGCCTTTGACATGCCCTTTATTGGATCGCGTAGAAGTAGTTTGTTGAGAGCAGAGATACAGCACGGGTATAACTTTGTTACACATACAACCACATACAAGTTAAACACATAGTATGTCTTTGTTTTAGTGCTACAATGATAAGTACAATGGATAAAATAATGTTTACTTCCATGAAATTGAGCCATTTAGCAGCAGTTTGTGAGTTGGCTGAACATCTAATGTGCAACCTGTGGATTCACGATAGTTGTAACCATCTGGATATTTTTTATGCCGTTGGAAACACTTTGTCTTTTTCCATCAGTCCAACTACATTGAGCGCCATCATTAGTTCTATTCATAGAAGTGAATCACTTTGGAGGTGTGTTGGTTTTCGCAGTGCTTTGCTCAGGTTCATTTAAATAGTCTCTTTAAATTTAAGAGACAGGAATAGTGTGCTCAAAAATGTGCTCAGCATAAAACTGTGAAGAAATCCCTTCATGTTCTTCATTAAACAGCGGTTATGATGGTCCCATGAATTAATGATTTAAATGTTGCCGTAATTACTTTTAGAGTTATTTTTTTACACATTTCACATTCAACAGTGCAGATGAATCCGTCTCCTTGTCCAGTTTTAGATGCAGAGGCCAATCATTTTCATGCCTTACCTCTCACACTCCTGTTTGTCTCAATTCTTACGTTCCTCACAGATTTGTAAGTGACAACTGTGTGTATCATAAAAGCACATTTCAAACCAAACACTAAAAATGTTGAGTTTAAGCAGCGGTAAAGTTGTTAATGTTTTAATCTCTCTTTGTAATTTCCCCCCTCCCAGTTGCTGAAAGTCAGAAGGTTGCTGTGGCCAATGGGATATCCTCCACCCCATCGCCAGTTTATCCCACCATCAACTTTCAAGTCCTCAATGTGGATCATGTGTTTTTGAGGCAGGACAGTCCAGAGTCATCCAGTAACTCCAGCCTGAAGGCTCAGACTCAGACTTTTCTCATTACTGGTAAAGGCGCTGGGCTCCTCCAGCCAGCTGTCAACACTTCATACGGCCCCCTGAGTGTGGATGCCCCGATTCCTCCAGACCTGCTCCTCAGTGGGCGCAGGATCCTGCCAGTCATTCTGGTCCGCAAGGTTCGTTCCTCATCCCCTGTTGTCAAGATTCTCTTCCACATGTCCACGGAAAATGACATAACTGTTGGGCAAGAAAGGATGGGGTCTGAAGACGATGATGGCAGGAAAAGCGCTGGAGCCAAGGCAAAGGCTCACTGTGTCACTGCTTACGCCTTCTGGGAGACGAGGGAAGTTCGTGGGGCATGCCTGGTGTTTCCGGGTGGATTCTGTGTGGCACAGCTTCGGCCAGAACCGGCCTGGTTCAGCTCAGGCAGCCGATCAAGCAGCTCTAGCAGGGAAGCAGGAAGAACCGAAGAAATTAAGGGGCTTCAGGGGAACCTTGTGGAGGTTTACTTCCAGAGTCGGAGGGATCGGACAGGCCAGTGTAACCCGCAGGATAGCCTGCAACGTGTAGGAGTAGGAAGAGGAAGAGACTCTGGGGGATCAGGGACACCGATGAGGCGAATAGGAAGTGTCAATCTGCTCAAAACTCTGCCAGGGAACCCCACCTATTTTCGACTGAGGCTGGGGGGCGCCTTGGTGATCCAGACCTCTTCCAAGCCCCTGAAGGCCACAGACGTTGCAACTTTCTATGTCTTCCTGGCGAGCACATCTACCCTGGAAACCTTTACTCTCAGGTGAGAGATCTTCATCTTTTTATTCATCAGGAATTGATTGAAAATATTCTTGTTCACTGATCCGTTGCGGTTTAACAGGGCGGTATGTGTCGGACTATTTCTTGGCCTTGAGCAGTGACTTCCTGAACTCTTGTCTGAGCCTTACATATTAAATATTCTCATGCATAACCTCTTTGTGAAAAGTGTTGATTAGTGAGCTTCCGAGGTACAGGTGGATTTGTGACCTTCGGACATAGACAGGCTAGCCTTTCCCTTGTTTCCAGTCCTTATGCTTCATATTTATTAGACAAACATGAGAGTGGTATCAGTCTTTTCATCTGACTCTTAGCAAGAAAGCGAATAAACTCATTTCCCAAACTATCCTGGGGAGCTTTGTAAACATGCAGTGTATAAAATATTAACTTGTTTATTACTCCTTTTAGAATTGAGACACATTTTCTTGAACTATGCATCACAGCTTGGTTATGGACCTGACCTCTAGTGTTACATTTTACATTGGCAAGTGCAAGTCAGGTCTTTAGTCATTTGACTTACTTCAAGGTGTATTTTTGGTTCAAACATTTTTCAATCAAAGTTGTCAAAGTGTGAGGCTATACGGCTATGTGTAGTGTTATCCTGGTTATTTTACCGTGGGACCTAAGTGGTTTGTTTCTGACATCAAATTAAATCTTTACATTAAGTCAACTCTCCCAGCAGTTAAGTTTATCTCTGGTTCTCATTTTTGTGACCAAAGTCTCAAACCTTATGTCTATATATGGTCATTTTTAACATTCATGTATTATTCTGTAGGTGTTAGACCCACTTCAAATGAATTCTGCCAGTTGTTTTGCATGTATTGTGGCGATGATGATTTGGTTAGCTAAGTAGCTCGTCTGTAAGCCACAGCGTGCTGTGGCTTAGCCTGTACCTGCAGCTTTGGTAAACAATAAAATAATATTACACAGAACCAGGATATCTACATTACACACTGCAGTATGCCATCATCCCATTTTGGCTACAGTACATCACTAAAATAAAGCTAGAGAGGGTTTAGCTTAAGATGTCATTCCCGGACAACATAAAAATTATTCAACTATGTTGCTGAGTCTGCAGAGGCCAAGAGTTTAGGAGGAGTCACATAAAATTTAATTGAAACATATGAAGCAGAAAAAGAGACTGAAACCAAGTTGAATCACCATGATGAACAGTATATTTGAGTATCTTCATGAATGATAAGCTCCATGCATTTAAATGGATACTTAAGGCACTTCGATACTGATGGGGGCTCGCCATCAAGGCCATTCAGTAAAATGCTAGAGCGCCAACATGACTTGTGTTGTTTGCCAGTTTCACTGGCTTCATAAATTACTGACATGTTCTGTCCTGTCTACTTCAACTTCTCAGTTAGTGGGGGAGTTATGGAGAGCACTCTTCCATAAACAGGGAAATAATTGGCAAATGATTCACCGGTTTCCATATCTCCACATCCCACTAACGTTTCAACAAGGTTCTCTGGGTATTTGACTTCATAAATAATGCATACATTTAATGGAGCAGGAAAACAAATAACCAACATCTCCCGCACTCCTGTAGGTAAAAGTGGAGTCAATATTAAAGCAGCACCGACACCAGTAGTTCATTCTGTTTCAAAGTTTCTACTTGCTGCCTTTTGATGCACATCCCTGAGTGGAGTAAAATTGTTTTATCAGAATGCTTCAGATCAGTAAAGTGTAAAGCCATTACAGCGAGGTTTGCGTTTCCAGTCTTTACTAAGCTTAATGGTTGTTTTTTTCAACACAAGACACATTTTTCTCTTAATCCCACGATTTAGTGATATCATGCTGCAAGCAACATACCAACCCCTGCAGTAATCTGCAGCGGGATGCAGGCAAATGGAGAGAAATGTGAAGATATGTGTATTAATCCAAAAAGGCCTGTAGTTAAACCTGTGGCTGTGTGTCAGCCAACCCCCGCTCGTGAATCCGACCGTCCATCCACAGACACAAACATGCCAGCACACACAAACCCAGTGACCTGGATGTAGCTTTGCTGATATTGTTGAAATTCCGTGAATAAGATTTGGTAGAGAGACGCTGACCCTTCGACATCTGCTGTTGTTTTGACTATTTGGAAGGATTTACAGCCCCTCCACCTGATTCCCCTAAACTCTGACTCACTGACCGCACCAAGAAGTCCCTCCAGTCAGGTCAGTGATTTCAGTCCGTGTATTTCTGACCTACTGCCACATCCAGAATGAGATTGGACAAGAAGAGGGGACTGAGTCCAGCGGTTAAGTCCAAGTGAAGGCTCGCAGTGAGGAGCTTGGCAAAGTGATTGATTCCTCCTGGGAGAAATCCCTGCTCTACTTCACTCTTTGGCCCAAGATTGAGTCCACTCCAGCAGGGTTAGGCCAGATAATCTGCGGCCCTGATTGAAAATGAAACAAGAGGTTAACCCTTTAGGGGAGAGATGATCTGGGCTGACTGCCAGGATTAAACATGTAGATGTGTGTGTGTGTGTGTGTGTGTGTGTGTGTGTGTGCGTGCTTTGCAGGGCCATCATACGCACCTGTTAAGCGCACAGGCAGCTTGTAAACAAAACATGTATTCTTAAAAATCATCTATTCTCAAAATTACAATCATATGGAAACATGAACATGTCATCAGATTGAATAGCAAACATTGTGTGGTCTCACATTCAGGTAAATAAAAAGAACAGAAGGAGTAACATCAGATATTGAAAATATTGTATATAGCGTTGATGCTTAGAAATGAGAAGGCAAACCACGGCGTTGCTCCAGCTTTCACCTTCTTGAAAAAGGAGAGATTGACAGAGTTTGTTAAAACAGCACCGAAGAGTCGTTAACTTTACCGCTCGATATCCATTCTGCTCCCCTCCCCCCACACACACCTGTGGTCATGAACTCTGGGGAGTGACTGACAAAGACAGAGAGCGAGGACAGAAGTGGCCGAAATGAGGTTTCTCCGCGGGGAGTACCTTGCCTCCTTGTGGGCGAGAAACTCAGTGATCCAGGAAGATTCTGGCATTGAGTTACTGCTCCTCCTACTCAACAGGAGCACGTTGAAGGGCTTGTGCCCCTGGGAAGGATGGTCATCAGGTGCTTTTGTCACTGTGACGCTGAGCTGGACAAGCAGCAAGCAAAAGAGCCAATGATGTAGGGAGCTCAGTAAGATCATGATGTGAAAAACAATATGTGTTGTATGTTACAATTGTTCATAATTTAAACACAATCTTTCGCTCAGAAAAACACATTATTTTATTTTTTGTATATTGAAAAAAACAAACAAAAGTTCTGACATTTTTCAAATGTGTCAATCACATTTGTTTTCTTGATCTACCTGCTTGATCTATGTGATCAAATCTACACCCATTGAAATTGTAATTGAAAATGTAGAACTTTGGCCTTTGGTTCCAAGGATTTTGATCCAGAAACAGATCTCTGCACAAGTATGTCTTTATCCAGAATTTGCTAAAAATGTTAGCTTTTCAATTTCCTTCAAGTGACCCAGTGTGTGTGTGTGTGTGTGTGTGTGTACTCGCTTGCATACTGTGTTTTGTCTGTCAACCAACTGACCTTGACCCGGTCTCAAAGGTTATTGATCAGTCTGGTTCCTGTTTGATTACAAACCAGTATTTGTAAGTGTGTGCTGAACATGAGGGCATCCATACTGACCCTTAATATAGCATGACTAGAATAGCAGTTTCTCTCCGTCCGTCAGTTTTGATATACGATTGCTGAAATGACACGCTACAGGCTGTTGAAACATATGCAAAGACAGACTGATTGCTGTAAAGAAGCAGGTTACCTCTGTAAACCATTACTGGGCAGCAAGTTGTGTAAAAAAAAAAAAAGCATTTCTACAAAAGTTGTATCTTTGTTTTGAGTCCTTGTTAGTTGTATATTCATTTAATACATCTCCATGGAGTGGATGGGCTAGAGTGCCACTGCTAGAAAGAAGAAAACTGAGACTTCTAATACATCGTATATTTGTGCCTAGACATTGAATTTGACACAATTAATGTCTAAATCCGTCCTTGCCGGTATCAATTGATGGGAAAAGTGGCTACGTTTTAATGGTATTTCGAGAGTGTTTACTTTTTGTTTTTGTTTTGGGTCTCACTCTGAAAATAATCATCCTCTCATGGCCACAGTCTACCCGTTGTCACATGGATGCCACACATCTTCTCCAGATTGTTTCAGCGACTTCAATCAAGCAGCATTCGCAGTTCGCAAACCGAATACACCGCGTTATCAAGGTCGAGGTTTTTCAAATCATTCTCAGCGTGAATATCCTGCCGACAACACCGCGGGAGCTGAGTGATGCTCATGAGTGAGCATGAGCTGAATTCCCCCTGGAACCTTTCCAGCACCTCGTTGAATCCCAACCATGAGGAAATCTGCCTGTTTTGGAAACACACAAGGCTCCCCCCTGGAGCTGGGTGTCTGTGTGAGTGCAGATTAGTGATTCATTGCATTTTAAACAAGGAACAGAAGCGTTTCGTGTCCCTCAATTCACTTTTGAGCCTAATACTTACATAACTGCTCTGTGACCCTATCCAATGATATTTGACGCAACGATTTAGCGGAGAGACAGCTGCTTTAAAAAAAACAAAGGCTTTGTGATTGTCGGACCTCCAGGACTGTCTGGTCCATTCACATTATTTACAATAAGCCCTCTATCTCTCCGAGCAGAGTGATGTGTGTGTCTGATTAACTGATTCCCAGTCGTCCCCAGGGCTAATGGGAATAAATACCCCTGCTAATTCCCAGTCCGACAGCAGCCTCCGACACATCAGTCTGTGGGTGACTCGCCTCGTTAGGAACAACATGGACGACTAAAAACATCAACGGTCGCATACAAAACGCACATATATACATTATGCATGTACAATTATTTATATGTTCATGAGTATATTACATATTTCAAACAACAGATGCAAAAACATGGTAAACATATTTTAATTCAAGTACTTCTGTTCAATGTTTTAGCATTATTATACTGCATTGTACCGTGTCCTGTACAGCTCATACTGCACAATATGGGCTTGCAGTAGTGAGACTTTAGTTTGTATCAAAATAATCATAAACTACACAAACAAACTACAGCACATGAAATTTTCCTTAGTCTTTTACTTTCCACAACTTGCATCAAACGTGAGTGAGTTAATGAGACATCTCGTGACTAACATTCATGCTTTGCACTAACTGGATCACGTCCTTATTAATTTATTAATTTATGTATTCACTGCAGGGCAACAGTTAAAGCGGGCCTGTCATTCAGCGCAGCGCGGCCCAGTGACTCAGCGCTGTGGGACGTCGTAGTGGAGCCTGGCAGAGAAGCAACTCCCAACACCGTCTCCGTTGTCTGCCAGAGGGAGGTTGTTGTCACCGCAAAGAGGTCAGTCTTGTACTTTCTCCACAGATAAATATATATGTATATATATATTTAGTCTTTTGTCGCTTGTTATTGTCTCTCATTCTCTTTATTTTCTGAGATGTCAATAAACTCCTACTGCTACCGTGAAGAAAATCGATCAGTTATCATAAAAACACCCGTCAGTGTTACATTTTACAGGAAAAGTAATTATTGGCCTTGGACACATTCATGTAAAGACTGGAAGCAGTCACATAAAGCACATTAGTTTTTGTCCGTGTCAAGCCTTGTTACAGCTTTCGATTGCATGTGGAAGACTTGCTTTTGTCAGCAGTGGTAAGAGAGTAACCATGCACATCTCCAATCAGCATGAGAAGAAATGAGTTTAAAAATGTTATTCCCTCTCTGATTTCTGCAGACCCTTTTCTGTGAAGGAGTTCATCCGTAAGGATTTACCGACTACAGTCTACATTTCTAAAATCAGCAGAATGTTACAGTGATCCTGCAGGAACAAGAACACTGTAAACACATTGCAATAAATAAATCCAAAGCAACATATAAACAGTTTAGAGTAGTTATTTGTGTTGTTTGAATCGTCAGTCCCCAGCTGTGTTTAGCTTTCATGAGAATGCAATGAAGAGGTTAATGAGACACAGCGATGTTCAAAAATAAAAGATGGATAATTGGGAAAACTCAGCTTACTGGGTTCCTTTGATTGTCATTATATTGTCCTAAAATACTTCCTAAATATATTATCTCAATCTATAGCCTCAGTTTTGATTCGATACAATTTATATTTCTTATCCTATCTATTATTTTTAAATGAGGTTGTCAATTAGGAACTTAATTTACTAAAAAATAAAAACTGAATTACTGGTCTCATGAGTGATCATCCTCATTCTAAGGGGATGGCCACTAAAATGAAATGTAATTGAGTTCTTCTACCTCTATTGACTTCATTGTAAATGAATATAGCACTTCCACTGCATGATATAACTGATATGCACCAGTTATTTTCAACAGTTTTGCCTGGCATTGGTGGTGGCGGCACACACCAACAGCCACCTCTGCCCAGCAACCTCCCGCCCACACAGCAGCCGCCGGCCGCCCGACCCACTTATGCGTAATCATTCATAATCATGGCTACGTTATCCAGGCTTAAGCGCTTGCACGTTCAGAAGGGGAGATTAGGAAGGAGAGATATTCCAAGTTGTGTATCCCTTGTGCTGAGCCCCGACCAGGAAACACACACACACACACACACACACATGCAAGCCCACACACACGTACTCCCACCACTGTGCTTTGAAGTGATGATACGTCCAGGGGTTTAAAGTCCCCCCTATTAGATGGATTTTCAGGAAATAGGGACATTAACCCCTTCTGTGTTTCTCGGGCTCACTCTCTCGCAGCATTTTCTGTGTGAACAATTTCTATCAGTTTAAAATCAGTCCATTTTATTGAAGAAAATACAAGAAGATAAGAAATTTAGTAGACATTTTAATTGGATTTCATTCGGCATGCTGTCAGGTATATTTGCCCCAGACACACATGACTTCGTATGAAGTTAGTATCTTGATCATTAGCACTATGCTGGTTGTTAAAGATATTTTTGTAAATAAGCTTATTCACTTTCTAGTTAACGAAGCGAATAAACACATTTCCCAAACTTCTCCTTTTTGAAAGTTTGAGGTTTGTTTGGTTGTAAGTGAAATGACTTCAACGTGGTATCCCTGACCCTCTGTGAGCAGCAGGAGAACGTCGCCATCAAGAGAAGAGAAACTTGGGAAATTCTTGAGCTCAGCTTGAATTGCGAGTCTACCGCCAGGAGCATCAGCCATAGTTTCACACTCAAAATAAATTGTTTTTTGATTTTATAATATCTGCGGCCAGTGCTTTTAATCTCTTACCACGCAGTCCAAAGCTTATGGATGCACACAGGCAAACTCCTTGAGTTCCTTTTGATAGAGCGTCACTGTTTCTGTATGTTTTTATATATAGTATACATACCTTGCAATACTTAAGACTTTTTTTAAATGTTAGTTTTAGCCGTGTACAGGAGAGGTTCATTGTTTTGCTTTATGCAAAGTTTTGCTCCACTTCAAAGTGCCACAGCTCCATTCACATTCTGCACTTTCCCCCCTTTGATCTGTTCCTACTGGCAGGTACTCTCTCCAGCATCAAATAACATCACATGCCTTTTCTTTGACAATCCTTTGACCAGAATACTCAAATGGCTCAAGTCTCTGCTGGCTCACTTAATCTTCCTTCCACACTCTCACCTCATTCTTCCATCAGCTGATGGAAATGAGACCTCTTGTGGTTTGCACTCGCTTTTGGTTTAAACTCTACAGTTTGTTTTTCACAATAATTCTTTTTCATTTCCACAGGCAGTCTCTTTACAAATTTCTACATTTCTCCCCCATGGCCTGCGAAAGAGTTCACAGCTCTTATCAGATCCTTCTGCATTGAAGGATCTTTATTTCTTCACACCAGTATTCTATTCAAAAAAAGTAAAATAATAAAAAATAACAAATATTAGGTTTTTGTTCAAATGTAACTTGTCTGTTTTTTCTTTAACTACATTGCTTCATGGTGCAATCACCATAAATACCCTCCAAATGGACAACACAGTTGTATTTATTAAGTGGGGATTGTGATCAAACTAAAAGGCAAAGTCATCCCTCTCCACAACCAAAGTTTTCATATTGTATTTTACTAAAATACATAACCAAGTTTTTTTTCCTACTTATAAGTCTGAATAAATAGTAAATGTGGAAACAACACAATTTTTATCCTATGTATTAAACACTCATTAAAGCATTAGCATTAAAGCCCCCCGTACTCAACTCACAGGTTCTCACTAGACTAGGTCTGGTATGTCCTGTAGCTTATGGTGGCTAATGCTAGCTAGCTAGAGTTTGTTAGGTCGCTGACATTACTCAGTTCATTGACTTATGAACTCTTTTAAACATTTTTATTTTTACTTCTGCTTCTACTGTTATAATATGTTCTAACATGTGTCATGTTATCATAATGAGCCACTTGTGGCTGTATTGGCCGTCTTTGAAGCCATGGCTTGCTTTGACTTGTCTAAACCTGTTGTATTTTAAAATGCTATCTCTAAACAGGGGTCTTCTGGAAGTTTTACAACTGGACTTTGTGCCAAAAGATGTTTCAGAGCAGGCTGAGAGTCAGACGATCTCCTGGCGCCTGGAGTTGCCAGGGAACGTCAAAGATGTGGGCATAATGCGGATCTACACAACTCAGAGAGATTATGTTGGGCTGGCACCTCTGGTCATGGTGAGGACAATATCTGTTTTCATTTCTGTTTTGTTAAAAATACTAACTGACATAGAAACACTGCATTACCCGCAGGGTGCGCAGTACATGATCTATTGCCATGTTATTGATCCAGACGTTCAAGGAAAGAGGAGGCCCTATAAAGTGCACAAAGGACGGGGAGAATCTGTTAGCTATAGACAACAGGTCACTTGGCTTTGCCGCTGGTGGAATTTCATGCACTACACTTCCTGACGACTCCCTCGAATCATAAACAAGAGGAGACGATGATAAATTCACAGTTTTAAATTAGTTTAGTCTGTGAGAAAAGGTCAGTAGTCTCCTAGATGTAGTTACATTTGTTGGTTGTACAGATGTTCCAGTCTTTGTAGCATCTGGATGAGTTCCAACTCCGACATCATTGGCCTCCTTAAAGAAATGCCACTCATTTGATTTGTTTTTACAGTTAATTGTTGCTATAAAAAGAGAATACAAATACTTCCATGTTATTAGCTAGTCTTGTTATTATTTTCCCTCCATTTAAAATGATTACAAGTCTGCAATGCAGAGTGTGAAACGTGTCAAATCACCTCTGGCCATTTGCAAAGACATTTGTATTATTAATGACACATGGACATTTCTTTTGATGCCTTGACTGCTTCCCTGCTGCTATGTTCCCTTGTCTCAGAAACCTTTACATTTGAATGTAACCATCAGAAATTACAAGCTCCAGTGGGTGCATGTCTGTATTTGACAGGAGATTCAGTAAGCTATTTCATGGTGCAATAATCAACATGAATCAAACATACGATTGGGAGCAAATGTGTTTCATCTCTGTTTTTTCTTCAAGTGAATGCTGTCAATGACAAACATTTTTCTCCCTCAACTGTGGAGCCTGTATATGAAAGAAGTTTATTAATTCTTTCATATACAGGCTGTGGCACTTTTCCTTGAAAGTAAAGTTGTTGTATCTTTATGTCTATAGCAGAACAAATTACAGTTACAACCACATGTTATGCACTCCACCACCTCAGGTGTAAACAAACAAAAACGGCACATCACTAAAAATGCATTTACTTTTATTGCAATCAGTATTGAACGGAAGTAAAGGAATTGCATGGTGTATTTTGCCTCGCAGCAAAGACAGCTGTGTGTTTGATTTTCTGCCCTTTCTTTATAGTGTTTGCATGTTCTACACATGTTAATGAAGTGTTCATCCCTCACATATAACCCTATAAAGGTTATATTGAGTTGAAAGATAACACTGTTTTCAGTGAAGAAATGGATTTAAAACTGAGCTGAACTGCTTGATCACTCTGAGCCAGATTACTGCGGAGCTAGCGGAAACATCAGAAATCGAGAAGTAGAGTTAGGCGCTGCCAGCACCATATAGTGCTGATATGTCTGTCGGACTTTGTGCTACCCGCGATGCAGTGGCTTATGTTTGGGTCAGTGTCGCAGTCTGAACTAGAGCATGTCCTTTTTGAATTGCGGTCGGCAGCTGTCAAGCCGACAGAGTTCAGAATATGAAGCTGCCGGGGAACATCTGCCGAGTGTTGTCTCATCCACAAGCATCAGGAGGGAAAGAAAAATGCTGATGACCCAGAGCTCCTTACACTCACAGCCTCTACCTATAATAGCTTAAATCGACCTTATCAGAGATCTTGTAAACTGCAAAGTAGTTGTAAATCCATGTTGAATTAGGAGTTTAAGTGTAAGAATAAAGAAATCAGGCTTGATGTATACGAGCTAAGCTGCTGCTCAACATTGATTAAAGAAACACTGTATAAAGTGGGTAAATGGGTCTTTAGGTGTTATCTACGATATGGATAAAAAGACACAAACAAGGATTCATTTTCCAAGTGTGTGAGTTTGTGAGGGACAGACATGTCATGCATAGTATCATCACAGAGAGATTTTTTTTAAGCCCGTTTGTCCAGTCCTGCATCAGTGTGATTCAAACGAATCAAGTTTGTGATCCTGCGAGTGTTTTAATCTCCGTTAGTCTTGTTACAGTAGCACTCTCTGCCTGTCCTCCCTGCCCCCATATGAGTAGTGATGATTGGTCAAAGTACTAATAACACACTGCAAAGATACTCTTTTACAAGCAAATCCTCACATTTGTGAAGCTGGAACCATGAAAGCTTTTTGCCTGAAAACTGACTTCAACGATTTGCAAAGTAATTGGCAGCAACAGTCAGTAAAGTGTCTAACGCCTGCATTCTGTCGAGATACTTTCATCCTTATAACAAAGCAGGCTAGTTGACGGTTTGGGTTTCAGAGAAAGTCTGCTATGTTTTATTCTTACCCAGAGTTTCAGAAGTTTAAGTTATCCTGAAGCTCAATTACTAGTCGCCTATGGGCTCAGGTAGTAGCTCATCACAAAGGTATAATACACCTTCAACATAATTACATCCAATACTCTTTATTATTAAGAAGGTGAAGAATAATGAATCTCCCTTCAACCTATAAACTACCACTCCTTACCATGGCCCTCCTTTCTGCCCAGAACACTGATATCTTGAATACTGCAGTACTGACGGGGGAAACGGTGTCGGTACCTCTGAAAACTCTGGCTGTTGAGGCAGACGGCTCAGTCACCGATGTGACCAACTACACCAGCTGTAGGTCTACGGAGCAGGATGTACTCAAGGTAAATCAATTTACCCACTCTCTTAATCAACCAGGATTGAAATACTCACTGTAATCATTTCTGTCTTGCTTGTAAATGTATTTGCTTCACGTCTGCACTAATGGAAGAATGCAGTGATTTAGCGTTTGTGATCAGCCTCAGAATATACCTTGTTTTTGCTCCAGAGCAATTGCACTGCCAAAATTATGAAAATGCATATACGTGCATGTTAAAGGTGAGATGTTTAGTACAAGACTTTTCAACAGAGTTTCATTTTAGTGCAGCAGTAAATCTTAAGCAATGTTTATGCACACTCTACAGTTTTCACAGATAATACAAAATGTAACTGTTAAACAACGAAAACAGATACAAACAATTGTGTATAACTACCAGGACATTTGATTTCACTGTGCCATCATACTCAACAGGTCCAGCTCTCATCTGAGTGTGAGTGTGTCAAAGCATTTTGGAGAAAAGCAGCCTCTTCCATATGGCACTCGAGACTGAGCCCATGATCCCAACACTCAGTGCACAAGCACAGGGATTTGACCTTCATGTAATGGATCTATGTTACTGGGACAGTAGGAGCAAAGATAGAGAGACAGGGAAGAGAATACAAGAGGAGGAATGGTTTTCCATTAGATGACACAGCAGCGGAGGCCGTGTGCTCACATCAAGTGTGTGAGCTTCAGAGAGTGAGAAAAATACACAAATAGGGAGACTTTTCTGTATCAGTAGAGGAACTTAATCCAGTTACTATTGTATCTCTGAATGGTCTCTTACTCTACCTGCAGTCATTGACCCCTCTTAGAGCAAAACCACAACCAGCTGAATTGGGTAAAGATTACAAAACATATCTTTCATACTATAACTGCCACAAGGGTGAATCTCTATTCAAGATTGATTCACATATAAGCTCTTACATTTAGTTAACACAGGAATGGTTGTGTGTAGTGGAAAGAGCAACATTGTTGTGTGGTTGTGTGTTTGACCTCTTTAAAGAAACATACATAGATTTTTCTTTTCCACTCAGGGGCAACAAACAAACTGACATATTAACACATCATAACATTTCAAACTTGTTATGTGGATCAATCAAACAGTTGCCTATTTTTACATGTAGCAAATGGCCATCTGTTAAATGTAACTCTGCTTTTATTTCGGATTTGGTCTCCACCAACCACTGAATTGGTAATTTTGTCAGTTATCAGCAAATGTTTTTGCTGAAGACGGCTGCCAAAGCAAACAAAACGTTAAGCTGAAAGTCCCTAATTTTACCCATATTTCAATATATTGATTGGTGCCGCT
The DNA here is from genome assembly GCA_023566465.1 of Cottus gobio. NCBI lineage: Eukaryota > Metazoa > Chordata > Actinopteri > Perciformes > Cottidae > Cottus > Cottus gobio. Next base: position 11,669,579 of record CM042237.1, read on the forward strand.
TTAACTGCAAAACATGTATACTTTACACTTTTATTGATCATTTAGAATACATACAATACCACCTATAACAGATGTTCAAACACAACTTGAAAAATATCTGTTTTTTAGACGCTAACATCCTCATTTCTTTTGAAAGCTAAAAGCATTTTTCTTAAACACTTTGAATGCTATTGTAGTTGTTTTAGATGCAACAATCTCAATCTACAGTGCATGTCGACAGGAGGCTGGCCACCAAATAGTTAAAAAGGAATTGCTAAAACAATGCCAAAGGAACATTTTAAACTGTAGGATAAAGAATGACTTAAAAGTTTGATTGTGTTCCTTTTCATCAACATGTCTCATTACAGAGCTGCAAAATAAACTTGATTTAAGTGCTTAAAGAATGTATTTTCTGTCCATTGACCTATCTACAATACATGTGGTGGCACTGGAGACATCAGAGATGTTGGTCCACACCATGTGGCATGATGGCAAAATGTCTACACCGACCGTTCTCCCTCCAGATTTTCACAGAAGTACATGTTGACTTCCATCGCAAGTCATTCCTCCCTCTGCTTTTTTCCTCACTTTTTCCACCTTCCCCTACTTCACCTCCCTCTCTCCTGTGCTACCCTCTACTCTACAGTCTAGTGCCCTCCAATTACCGCTGTGGAGCCACTGGTTTGTTAAGATAAGTGAGGCGGCAATGGAGATAGGCTTCCAATCTTAAATAAAACACACCAACTGCTGTGTCTCACTTCATTGCTCTCACTGGTGGGGGAGCTGCCACGCTCCCGCCTACCGTACAGCAGTACAGGAACAGTCAGAAGGCAGATGTAGTTTATATTCCGCAGCAGTTTCATAGAGACCCTTGGTCGTGAATTTACATGACATATACAGGAACACTGTAAGATTCCCTGGCTAGACTCTGGAAGTTGTACAAAATGTATAAAATGTGTGTGTTTGTGAGGTTTTTGCTCATTTGCATTGGTGCCTCTGTTCAGCCTCTCCTCTACTTGTCAGTTTTTATACTAACACTTTCTTATTAATTTTCCACAGGGCTTTACATGAATAAAACCTGTTTTTCTGGAGACAGTTGAATCCAACGAAATCATGAAACTATAGTTCAGTCCCAACTCTAGTCCAGTGATTCTAAAGTGATTGTAAAGTGACTTTTAAAATCACTATCTTGCCTTATGTCGTGATGTTTTCAGAGGAACGACATCCGCCGGTCTAAGCTTTCGGCCCAGATTCAATTGCCTCATTCACTTTTTGTCTTTCTCTTTGTTTCTTCTCTGCCTTCTCCAGGTGTCAGAGCGATGTGAATTTGCGTATGTAAACGGGAAGGAGACAACAGGGAGGAGCAGGGTGATGCTCAACTTTACTTACGGTTTCTTGACCGCCCAGCTGGAGATGAGTGTATGGATGCCCCGTCTGCCTTTGCTAATTGATGTGGCCGACCCCGAGCTCAGCCAGATCAAAGGCTGGCGAGTCCCTGTTATTACAGGCAGCAGGAGGTAAGGCCGGGCCAGCTTTGGGGCAAATAGTTGCTTTGCTATACATCTGTTATTCCTAGAGCTCTTGGTAGCGTGATTGTGATATTGTACTGTATGAGTTACATATACTCTGTGTACTACTGTGTAGTACTTGTTTTGCGTACTTAAGTAATTCTACTTCTATAGTTATTTTTCCCAAACCACAATCTTTTCCTAAATTGTACCAAGCTGTTCTGTTGCATAAACATATCCAGGTTGTTTCCAGTGAAGACAGAATTTTATTTTGAAAAGACAGCATGCACATAACAAGAGGACATTGACATGTGTTGCTGGACAACTTGTGAATGCACAACAATATATATGATATATAATATCAGCAATGGATATTGTGCAGATGGACCCTTTCCCATGAAAGGGTTGCTCGAGACCATTTTTATTTATGATAGGATATGTCATAACTAGACCGGAAATGCATCTCTGATGCATGTTATCGAACATGCTTCTTGTAAATGTTGTACTGTATTTCCATCTCGGTTTGACAGTGCCACGCTCCATCCAATCCTTCCCCCTTCCCGCTCTCCTTTCACCTCAGCCGATTATGCAGTTGACCCTGTGGAGATATTTAAAAGGAGACGGCATCATCTGCGGTGATATATACTGAGTTAGCCATTCATAAATCCTATTGCGTCTTTGTGAAGTTTGAATAATCCGTTTTTGTTGACACAATGTTCGGGAGCTGGATTGGCACTGGATAACAGCTAATAGAGAGGTGTGTTTCTAATATCAGTCTGTATACTGTAAATACAATCAGTCGTACAAACATCCCATCTGTGTTTGGTGCATTAGCGGGTAGGGCACTGTAGAGGCAACACATTTGCCCTGGAGACAAAGGTTAGTGGACTTTCACTCAATACTTACAGTAAAGTCGTTATTTTTCACTCAATACTGATGATGATGGTAGACTGATGGGCTGTTTCTTTCTCCAGGGTAAAACTCTTTGAGGCTTTCATTTCCCATAACATTCAATACCCACAAACAGATACTGGGAATAGGTCAGAAATGTGACATTTCTGTGGCTCATGCGGATGCTGGATGTTCTCTGCAAGGCTTGCTGCGTTACAGTGTTGAAAACGTGCATTCTTTGAGGCAGAGAAGCAACTGGGATTTAATGTCTAATTAATAGCGACAAAATAGACTGGTACTAAACTTTGGGAACATTTCTGTTTAATTTGAAACTGTGGATTAATGAAACATCCTCACTCTTGCTTTGCTTTCTTTTTCTATTCTTTTTTTTGTGTGGGTACCATCAGGTTGTAAAATATGATGATTTGCATTGAAATAAACACTTGTAATCAGCGAAAATAATTTGATTAATACTAATAATAACACAGGATTTGAGCTGCCTGACAACCCCATATAATGGCTTTGGGGTAATTAACAAACTAATACTTACTTACTTGAGTAACCATGGCAAAGAATTTCGAGATGTTCAAGTGTTTTTTTCAGTAAGTACAAAAATGCAATTAAATATTTGCAGGATGCTATGTTTACTGATATTTTAAAGACTTATACTTGGAACAAATACAAGACAAATACAAATAATATAGAGAATTTAGTTGAAATAGGTGCAGTTCATTCCTGCAGGTGGGAGCTTGGTAACGTATTAAAAATAATGAGTTGGAAGAAAGATGGAGGAAATATTTAGTTTGCTGTCTTGCGTCTCACTTATTTAATTCAAGCAGCATCTCCATCACATGTAACGCTCTGACCTGAGGCTATACAATAATGATGTTTATTTGGACTGTAGCTCCTGACAGTAGCGTTCTGCCTGCAGTATGAAAGCACACCCACTGCAGACAGCACACCTGTGGTGCGGCGTGTGACAGGCCAGCTGTGCTTATGATAATTATACAGAATGATCATTGCTGAGGGGTTTGAGGATGGTGCACAGCTTAACCTCTAACACCCACAAACAAACCAGTCGGCTGTGGGATCCTGGTTAATTCAACTTAAATTCATTTTGAAGTAAAGGTCACCCTGCAAATGATTTGTGCATCAAAGGCGTCAACAACCCAGCTGCCGGTCTCCTGTATTGTTCCTGAATCCTCTCTGCTGGCAATTATAAACACCATTTAGGAATTCACATCACAGATTAAATGCTTGATTTTGTTGTCATTCATTATTTAAATATGAAGAGATCAACATTTGTAGTTTGCATATTTCTTGTGAATTAGTCTCAGTGTATTTTAGTTAATAATTCAGTTATTCAGTCATTTTATTAAAGCTTGAAGAAAGGTCTACAAATCTGTAAATAATTGCGTATTACTAAGCATTTCATTGAGTTATTCATCAATTTGTTATGAAAGGAATAGTTAAGCAGTTTGGGAAAAAAATCATGTTAATTTGTGAGCTTTAGAGATGCTGGTTGGCACATTGTGTAACCTTGGGACGGAGCCAGACTACCTTTGCTAAGCTAACACCTGACTGTGGCTTCACATGTCATGTGTCTGATTTCCCTCGTGTGTCAGGTCGACATGGGACAGCGAGGAAGAGGAGGAGATGAGGAAGGGCAGGGGTTGCATGCTGCAGTACCAGCACTCTACACTCAGAGTGCTAACACCATTCATAGCCCAGGCTGACGCTGAGGCGCCGCCTGACCCGCTTACTGGGGGAGAGCCTGTTGAGTACTTCCTGGGTCCTGACTGGCAGGTGAAAACATTTAACGACCGAAGCTGACATGCTGGCAGTCTTTGTTAGACGTGTCAGACAATAGATTGTCATACATTATTTTGCAGTATCTTTGGCTATGGCTTTAATATGATCAGTGGTTTTCACTCTTTTGATTGACAGGTGGATGTGACCAATCTTGTTCGGTCTTCTCTAAAAGTGGCAGATCCAGATGTCGCCAGAGTGCAGGATGGGGTGGTGCTGCAGGGACGGGCTGTGGGCACTACTACCGTACAGGTGAGCCATGGCTCGGGTATGTGTGTGTGTGTGTGTGTGTGTGGTAGCAGGTGCAGTGCATGGTGATCATGTATTTCCATCTGCATTTTGGATGAGCTTTTCCTTGTTGCAGGTGCTGTCCCCTCTGACATCATCGGTCCTGGCTGAGAGGAGCATCCGGGTGGTGGATGATAAAGTGAGCGTGACAGAGTTGGGGGTGCAGTTGGTTTCTGGACTCTCTCTGTCCCTGCAGCTCAGCCCAGGGAGCAACAGGGCCATTGTTGCCACGGCAACCACCCGGGAGACGATCACGCAGCTCAAACAGGTAAGTAACTGGAAAATTGTAACACACAAAGCATATAGCTGTGGGGCACAGCTCAGCTGTTTGTGAGGATGCTCGTCTCTTCAGTTTTACAGTAACTCATTTTTAGCCTCGCCACAGAAAAACTTGAAGAACCGTTCAACAGAGTGTGAAAATCTGATGGCACAAGAAATAAACAAAAGCAATGAGTCATGTATTTAACTTAAATTTAACATTTAACATACAATTATAAATGTGTGTTTGTGTATTGAGGGATTATTTGAGATTAAGAGAAAATCTTATTCCCTTTTATTCAGATGTTGAAACGTGAGCATAGCTTTCTAGATAAGTCTGTAGTGATCTGCTGCACTACCATTGTAGCTATGTGGTTGCCTGTCTTCAGTCTTAAAACATCCCCTTTTTCTTGCATTTAACAAGCGAGGCCCATTGGCATTCACCACTGTCTTCCACTGATAATCTTCCTTCTCTCATTACCAGCATGGAAATGGTCACAGATGCATGTATAGTAAAGCATACATAACATATACACCCCCATAGACCTATTTTAGAACCACATGCTTCACGCAGATAAAAACCCTGTATATAGGACTTAATTATTGATCTTAGTATTTAGATTTAGAATTTCACTTGCATGTGTGGTTAAATAAATAAAAATATATATTTTTCAAGACTGATCTGTAGGGACATCTTTTCTATGTTCAATGACACATTTTCTCATCAGGGTACAGTGTATACCTGTACAATAAAGTGATCATGCAAGGAATCCAAAAGTTCTGACGAGAAAAGTGAAAGCATCTATTACCTGTTGTCACAGACAATCACAGAGGTGATTGGAGAGAATCAAAAGCTATATATACATTGGTGGAGGACAGGACATAATATCTGGATGGAGGACAGGGCAGAGAAGTGGTTGTGAGAGAAATATGGCAACACTGAATAAAGGAAGTAAAATAAATGTTGTCACTGGAGGCATACCATGGGAATGATTTATCATTACATTTGGTACCCCATGCATATTATTTTTTTTAAATCTAAAGGTGTGTTGGGGAAATTTGGCATTAAGGCAGCAGTGTTATTCATTACATTTCCATTGATTAAATGTGAAAGCACTGTTGGGTCAATGTCTATTGCACCAAGTTGTTTTTAAACATTTCAAGGACCAAAAGCAAAGAAAGAAAAAGAAATGTGGGGCAATAACCACAGTATTCCACATGAATTTAAAGATTCCTCTGGTGAGGTTATTCCTGTGCAGAGAGCAGAAGCAGTTTATGCTCCACTATTGTAAACCCTCTGTGAGTCGGGGCTTCAAACAATACTTTTTGTCTTTTCCAGTAAAGATATGATGGCCTTCTTCAGAGTGGGATTTAAATAACAAGAACTCCCCCCACAGCGCAGATTCACCTCAAGGGTGTCATAATATTTGTGTTTTCTCTTTGCATCTAAGAACATGAACTCAATATGTTCACAGCCCTGACCATCGTCTGCGGTCACAATGCTGTGTGAGAGAGCGGCAAAGGCAGACGGCTCACTTTACCTTCAGTACACTGTCGCTGTGGCTGGCCTGAGCCTGTCAATAACAAACTATTGGAACCATGCCAGAGCTAAACACCAGTCAATTGTGTCTGTGATGACAAGCTGTTAATGCTCTGCTCAGGGCGATTCATAATGTATTCAAACCCCAAATATGGGTTAGGTCTGGCGACCCAGTGGCTCACATGAGCAACAGGAAATAGGTCATTAATGTGATTGGATTGGCTCTTAACATGACCCTTGTAGCTGCACTTTTTGTTCTTATTTAAAGGGCTTCCATACTTGCTTTATTCGGTTTGGTTAAATTATATTTCATAAACCCTGACTTCAAAGGACTGTAATCGATGGAACAATAGCACCCTACTGAGTGTAATCATAAAGAGATTAGCATGGGCAATTTAGTGCTATTAACAATCATGGGAATATAGCTCCCACTGAAGGCAGAGGGGAGAATACTGATTTGCTCTGTTCTGCACTGCTTTTCTACACGATCACCAGGTTCTTTCTTTCTTACTTTCAGGAAGCAGTGGTCAGATGTTGGGTTCAGTTCAGCGATGGCGCAGTCGCTCCACTGGAGCTGTTCGACCGCAGTATCTACTCTCTGACAGTTTCCACCCCAGACGAGGGGGTGGCCACGGTACGCCGCACCCCGCAGTCCACATTTCTAGTGGCGCAAGGTGAAGGTGGAGGCCAGGGGGCGCTAGTGAGAGTGGAGATGAGGATCTGTGAGGAATGCCAAAAGTCCAAGAGGAAGAGCAAGTTGGCAGTGGGCACGGGGCTCCTCAGGATCAACTTCCAGAGTAGCAGCAGAGGCGTAGCAGGAGGGCGTGGCGGTAATGAGGTTGGCACTGACGGAAATAAAGATGTTGATGGCGGCGCATTAGAATTGGTAGGAGAGCTCAAAACGGCACAGCGGGCTGTCACATATGTGGATAAATGGTTGTTCAGAAGCACAGTACCCGACCAGCGAGAGACTGCTACCACCCCAACCATGTTTTCAACAAAACCTAAGAAGCCGTACGTTGTGATAACTGGAACCACGACGAGAGCTACGAGAAGTAACTCATACGCTGCCATTCCCACAACTGCCACTACAACTATGAGCAAAACGACCTTAAATAAATCCCTCAGCACTGCCAGACCTAAAGATACCACCGTGGGTTTAGTTAATAAACAAGAGGGGCAGAAGAGAAGCTATGGAAACATGCTTGACAGCCCCAACGCACCTTCGAACGAAGACATCCCTAAAGCAGAAGTGACACCCAAGAAGGAGTCTCCTAAAACTCCCAAAGTAATTGAGAGCGACCTCATTAAGACATTCAGAGCCATGTCGGATGTGGAAATTGGCGTGTATGCCTTGGTTGGGGTCTCCTGTATAGCTATCTTGGCTTTTTTGCTCAACTGTGCTTCATACAAACTCTGTTTCCGGAATAAAAAGACGCCCATACAGGCAGGCCCGTTACCCATGGGGGACCCGAAGGACCACAAGCACGACTGGGTGTGGCTGGGAAGCAACGGTGAAAGCGCTCCTGCCTCAGGTCCCCCGGCTCAAGTGTCCACACTCAAACGCGAGGCTCACCGCCCTCTGGAGTCCCATCATTCTATAGACTCAATCGGCCACTGCAACATGGAGGGCAACCTGCCCACTGTGAGTGTCCCCGCTGTCCCCGAGAGAACTGCCACCCTGGGCCGCAGCAGGAACAGCTCCCAGCAGCAGCAGCTTCAGGGGAAGGCGATGGACCCCATGGCGAACCGTTCAGCCACCTTGCTGGCCAGGCCGCATCGCAGCGAGCCGCTTCATTCCCCCACCAGCAAGCGGAACCAGGTCCAGTTCACCACCTTCACCACGCTGGACAGCAAGCACTTGGCTGCGCTGAAGAAGAATGGCGTGGACTTAAACTGGGCCAACCAGCAGACTCTGCAACACCAGGCCCTGGCCGAGCACCAGTCACTTTTACCTGACATGCCGTGGCCTGTGGTCAAACCTTTAGGAGAGCCCCAGTGAGTGTGTGTGTGTGTGTGTGTGTGTGTGTGTGTGTGTGTGTGAGTGAGTATGAGTTACTAAGAAAAGTAGAGAAAATAAAAAAGTGACATACATACACAGCAAGTTCTGGTGTAGATTGTCAAAAAGAAAATAAGCTGGCTTTTGTTTTTTGATAAAAGATAAATCACTTTAGAGGCTGTATTTATTGAGATTAGATAAAGGAGTTTTTATATTAAACTATGTGCTCAGTGAAAGCCTGTAAATACATTACGCAATCATCTACCCATGAAGAGAAACATAAGAGATACTGTGTTCGTCTTTTAAAGATTCAAAGCTTGATTTTATCCTCAAAATGAAATATTCTTGTATTTAAAAAATATGTGCTCTCCAGATCAGTTGTTGTAAATATAAATAGATATATACTATTACTTATTTCTACATTTCCAACTCAAAACAAATGGATTTTCGTCTCCTTTGTGCAATTCTGTTGCCCTGTAGTAACTGCTCCAGATATTGCTAGTTGTCGGGCTAAATGCAGTTCGGTAGAGATTATTTCTTGTAATTCTATTCTTTTCCAGCCTTTTGTACTTTTTTTCCTCAGATTCCTCCAGGGAATACCTGAAGAGTCTGTGCAATTTGTCAGAGAATATACAACATTTATCAGGTTATTTGGAGCAATCTGTCACTGCAGTCGTCACTGGATATTTATTCAAATCTAATGCATGTTATGCAAATATAGACTGTGCTGCGTTGGAGGTGGACATTGTCTCTGAATTTTTTAACAAACTTACCTTGGTCTTCCGGCTTCTCCCGGGGGATCTGCGTCTACAATCTGTAAAAATGTATAATCTTGCTCTCCCGACACAGAGCAATACATATTCAACTGTAAGATTTTTCATGTGTGAATGAAAAATGACAAAGCCTTTTGTATGTAAGAGCCTCTTATTTTTAAACCAAAATGTGATGTGCATTTCCTATGAGATCCTATCAATAAAGAACAAATGGATACATTTGTTGTATTGAAATTGAATTGAATTCAATCGTTGTTTTAAAAGCCTTCAAAATGTTAAAGTGTCATTCATGGGAAATCATAGTGAATGGTTTGGATTAAAGGCTAAAGCTCTTCTATGAATCAGTGGGATTTGATCATGTTTAATCACTATTGAAAGTAATTTAAGGCTGATGTCATCATTCAGCCAAATGTCATACTGACAGCAACCTATTTGATGTGTCTGCCAATAAAACTGTCACGTAGAGAGCCAGAGAAAGATGGGAAAAGAGAAAGTGAATCTCATTTTGTGTATTGTGATGGTGTCCCCTAAGAATTACAGGTATTTTATCAATGGTGGAGGCTCTCAGATGATAACTCACGGCTCATTTGTCTCTTTTTCCTCCATCCTCCTTGTGTCTCTGTGGTGACCACAGCTACACTTCTCAAAATGACATTCTAGGAGCTGTGATGCATAAACAACGTCCCCAGTTTAAAGAAGCCCAGGCAATCTGATGCCCTGCACCTCAGGAATTGGCAGCTGTGGGTATGGCGGCGAGCGCCGTCACTCCCTGATGCACAACAGCATCGGGTGGATTTAGAGTGTTGATAAAAACAATTTTAATAACTTCCGCCCAAATTCTCTATCGACAGGCCCAGCATTTTTGTATGTGTATAAGCTCTCAAAGCTTTCCCGTTGATTTATCTGTCCAGCAGCACCAGGAAATGTAAACAAACTCGCCTCGGAGATAAGCAGTGATTCAGAGCTGTCTCCGCGGTGCATCGTGGCCCGGCATCTTTGATTGCGGACCTGCCGTATCATCAACGCAGAATTCAGAACTTAAATGTTCTGACACGGAAGTTATTAAAATATAAAAGCCGAACAGTTTATATGACAACAATGGAGCATCACAATACCTCTCCATGTGCTTTTCCACTGAAATGCTTACAATTTGTATAGCTCAGGTTCGTCCCTTGGTCTGCAAGGAAATAGTCTAATCTGTATATTTGAAGTACTTGGCTTCATCACATTTCTTGAAGGGCACTTCAGTTAATCATAGTCATCATGCAAACAGCATAAGAGTCTGCAAAATGAGTTTGTCTTGAGTAGTTGGGACACAGCATAATGAAATTCCAGTCCATTTATTGCAGGTCCATAGACATAGCCATCAGGGTTATTTTGCATATGATGCATTATGCAAATCACAAACCATGTGTGTTTGTCTTGCAAACAACAAGACAGGAGTAGAGTCCCTCAGTATCATTACAGCAGGATCTCTAATCTGGAGCATCAACTTCCCTATTGACAGATTTAAGGGATTGGGGTCATTGTGCTGGAGGATTAGTGTGCATTAGTGAACCCTCTCCATGACACAATCCTGATAATGTAGGCCAAAAGAGACAAGGTTGCTTTTTATCACAAGGCTGCTTTCACACAGGTTGGACACAAATGATCAAAGATGGGGGCAGGTGTTTGTGGGAAAGTGTTGCTGCAAATGGAAAAACTCACCTGTGAAAATGTACTGTTGAGATGCTATACACATCTATTCTGTGGTTTGCTTTGAGGGGCAATTCTTGGCCACATGTTCCAACGAAATAAGGGCCAGCATTTCACCTCTCTCTTCTGGGGCCAGATATTTTAAATTTACTGTTATAACGAAGAAAAAAAAATCCAGATGCAAAGCAGCAAATCTGCAAAGCCATATGCAAAAGAAATTGACCAAACTGCTGAAACTTTGAGAGATGAATTGGGAGATGAGAGAGGTACAACTCTCATATCACAGGTGCAGGGGAACTCAGGCTGGCAGCTCATTAAGACAAAGTAGCTCTTGCTTCCCCGCTGCGCTCGTCGCTGTCATTGCTTGTCAGCACTGTGTCAGTGCTCAGTGTGCACGGGAAGATAATGTCACCACTTTTACAAAGAAAGAGGACAAAAAGCAGAGGAGAGGTTCTTTGTGTTAATGAGACAGATTGAAGAACACAGTGTTGTAGGAGCAGGAGAAGGAACAGCCTTAATTGACAAAAGAGGAATCTCAACTAGATGAAGCCAAGAGCTGGCAACAAGTATATGAACATGGACACAATAGCTGTTATGTATTTAGTTTATTTATTTGAGTAAGGAGACAACATACAACACATATTAAGCGTGCAAGTATACTGAACCTGCAAACTTGGAGGGGAGGATGGTGTTGAGAGGAAAAGAGAGAGCTCACGAGTCAGACTGGGACACAGCAGGACATGAAAGAGATTTTCCTGCTTGGTGCAGGAATTGTACAGAAAACAATGCTTTCTTCAGAACGTTTTGAGCTAACGTTTTCTGTGATTCCTCACAGATACGGAGCCAGATCCTCGAGGGGGTTTGCCAATATCAGCCTTAGGGGTTTATAAAGATTTCATGGCAATCCATCATAGTAATTGAGATACTTTATTCTGGACCAACACCTTGGACTGACTGCCAATATATACCACCTAAAGGATCAGTAATGTATACATTATCAAACTAATATACACATCCTCAGCACAGAATAGTAAACAAAGGTTTAACATTAATACATTTTAATTATTGGTAAAAAAAAGCCCTGCAACCGAAATAACATAGTCAAAGGCAATAAATGCCCATACATGTAGAAAATGTGTGAAAAGCCAAATAGCGCGTGCACTCACATTTAACACCAGACATTGTGGCACGAACACGGTAAGTGCAATAGAGAGATAAAAGAGGTTCTCACAGAGTATGAATGGTTTTTTATTTTCAAAAGAAAGCTTGAGATGGATTTGCGTCAAAGCAAACAAACTGCTTCAAGGCCGACAGTTGTTCAGTTTAGGCCTACATTAATAACTATATAAAAAAGAAACTGCACAATGACCTTCTGCTTATTTTCTATGGACACTCCTTTCTCTGGTATAATTTGAATTAGGTTGATTGAAAAGAAACAGTTATCTGCGAGAGTGTAATGCTATTATTATGACCAACAAACATCAAGAATAATCTGATTAGAGTTATAGAATATGGTATTACATATATCATCAAATAATTGTCCATTAAACATCAAAGGCATTCATTCTTTTTTGTTATGATAGATTACACATAGACTTAGTCAGCATAATACGTAAGGAACAAAAACCTGTGTTTTGATTCTCATTACTTTTCTGATTATCATCAGAATCATCATCTGTGTGAAAATCTCACATGCAGCATACATCTATTATAATAATAGGTTAGGTTATTTGTATAAATAAAGCATGAGGAAATCGGAGTCTTGAAAGGATTATCAATTGCAAAAACAACAACAACAACAAAAAATGACAAAATCTACCAAAGATTTGACATTAGATCACACAGCTGTGACGGGCATATTTAAATAGTCTAAGGGAGCTAGGAGTGTTGCATTTATATTCATCCTGCCTCAACAGCTGTCACAAGTCTTTCACACTTCCCAGCAGATTTGGTTTATTTCACCTCGAGCACCTTGTTTCTGTAATCTCATTTTTTTTTCTTTGGTTGTTTTGGAAAAGCCACAAAGGACTTGGAGATGCCTTTTCATTAAAAGCACATTGGCTGATTGCTGCTTGGCCCTTTTCTCCGAGTCACATGCTGCAAAGGTGTACCCGGTAATAACAGCGTTGGTACCAAAAATGAAATGATGTGACTGCATAGCAAGTCAGACGCACCATGGCGACATTAAAGGTGTTTGTAATGGAATAGTTGTATTCATCCCTGAGATAGCTGCAGGCTCCCGTCTGGCTTCGCAGTTACTTTTCTGCCTCATTTCAGATCTGAAGAGCAGGCTGTGTGTGTGTGTGTGTGTGTGTGTGTGTGTGTGTGTGCGTGTGTGTGAGACATATACAAACACTTATGCTCGCACATAGAGAGCGGGCCTGTGTCTGACAGGGTTTAGGATGACGGTGAAGGAGATGGAGCTGGTCTTTCGCACGCAGCAGAAATAAGGAAAACATACGACAAAGCAACGTTTGGTATGGCAAAGTTTCTTGAAGCTCAGACAGATTTTTGAAAAATTCCTTCTTTTTAGCTGACAGACATTTTGAAGCAACAGTGCAGGTCTGTGTTTCATCTACATTTGTTTTGGAAATGTGGTCTTGTCTTGTACACAGCAGACAGTTCCCTATCTCCATTTAGACCATTATCCCGCCCACCCCATTCGTTTTGTGCCTCTCTGTCTCTCTGCCTTTGTCTCCTCGACTTGATTCCCCACTTGCTTCACACTTTATACACATGCTGCATTCATCTTGCCTACAGCCCTTAAACAAAGTCTTGCTATTTTTACTCCCCTTCCCTCACACCTGCCACTCGCACTGTATCCTCTTGATATTTGTTTCCCCCTCCAGTTTTTTTGCTGACAAAGGGTTTTCTCTGTCTCCGGGACATCTGTGTTGGGGCGAAAGGTGGAACTACAGGAACTACAGGATTTAGGATTTATTCCAATCTAAGTCTTGATGTGAACTTCAATTTGCAGTTCATTTATTGAATTTTCTTTTCTTTGAAATTCCAAACAGGTTTTTTTTTTGTGAAGATGGAATGAGAATTGAAATATGACAGATTATGAATAGATGGGTGACAACTTAAGGAAAAAAAAAAAAAAACATAACATGATATAACCTTCATTAGGTGTTGGGACAGTTTCAAGCTTCTTGGCAGTTGTCCTTGGAACTCGAGGAAAAACTAACAAATTCCTCCAGAACATGATCCACCGCCTGGTGTGTTGATGATGGAGTCTCATACTTTAAGTGTGTGATCGGGTTGAGATCAGAACATTGTGAAGGCCATATTATTGACACGTTTATTTTAGGGATGCATTTTTTGCACAAGTACCACATATCTCTGATTCACAAGGTAGACTCCATATGAAAAGATTATATTAGATATTGATTTATTATGAAAAAGTAAATGCTTACAGAAAACGGAGACCTACCTTGTTAGCTGTTTAACTGTTAACTGATGGAAGCAACAGCCAATCACAAGAGGGGGAAAAATGTGTAAATCAAGGCCTCAATATTTCTTCTCTCTAATCAGCTGTGGCGTCAAACGCCACATCAAGCCTCAAGCGGAGTTGGACTCCACGCACGAGTTAAGCTGACAGGCCAGGGATGACAGCTAGGCTCACCAAGGTAAGGACTGTGGCTCAGTGGTTAGAAGATCTGTCCTTCATTCAGATCAATGGTTCGCTCCCCGGCGCTGCTAGTCAAAGTCGCTGTGTCCTTGAGCAAAACACTTAACCCAAATTGCTCACCGTTGCTGTGTCTACGGTGTATGAAATGTAAGTCGCTTTGGATAAAAGCGTCAGCTAAATGAAATGTAATCGGACGTCTTGCCTCCACACCGTTGTTTGTGCCTTAGCTGTTGGCTGCCATCGCTCTAAGTTCCCATCTGTGCTTGTTTTGTGATGTCTTGTTCTTGCTGGCTGCTAATTTCTGCTCTTGTGCTGCTGTCAATCATGCAAGTTACCTATGTGAAGAGCTTGCGTTGGTATTGGGAGCTAAGTAGAAGCCCAATTATTGTTGTGGATTTTCATCTGTTTTTTTAGTTTATTATTGATATTTGGCTGGTGTGTTTTTGATGCTTTCAATCGTTGCCCATGTGTGTTGTGGTTTGTGTTGAATTTGTTTTATGGCAGACCCCTTGGTTGTTGCTTTTTTATTTTGTGCGTGTTGTTTGTATATCTACTTCCACAGGGATGTAAACTTGACTGCAGTCCATTCACATATTCATTCACAGCCGAATTGTTTCAATGTAATATACGATTTATGGGATTCTCTACATGTTTATCAAATGGATAGCTTGTCATATTCACAGTGTCTTCACACACTTGATAACTACTAAGTACTACACAGTACTGAAAACAATTGCTTTTGTTTTATATAAACTGCTGATATCCTGTTCTGCTGTTTTTACCATGCTGCTTATTACACATATGAAGACACTGCTCTATTTCGGTGATCGGCTGCATAGCTAATGGGGTTCAGCCTGCTGCTGCTGCTGCAGTGCAGGTGTGTGTCTGGGTTTAGATTTCTCCATGTCAGTTCACGAGAAAGTATGCTCCCCTTTGTGGTCTGGGGTGCTCAGCGGGTGACTTTGCACACAGCGGTTGGTCTCAAACACTGTAGTATGAAAGTTTGTATTGGGCTCTGTAACTAATGTGTTTGCTAGTGTGCTTGTGGGTGGTGGTGACGAAGCAGAGCCTCAGCCTAGATGCCGAATCAGTCCTACACTTGTGTTTATTATACTGTGTTTCCACATTATGCATCTGTTCCTTATAAGTTGGCTGACTGAAATGTCAATGGCTGACTATTTTGCCAAAAGAAAGCTATGGAATTTATGTAATTCATATATAAGCGTTATGCATTCAAACTTGTTGTGTGCTACTAACCAGGAGGCATGAATGCATAACGATGATTGGTAGGTTTATTGCTGCTCTGGCTCTCTCTTTTCTCCCATGCTTTATCTCGGTCTCCTACTTTCTCCCACATTCAGCTGCAGGCCACAGTGTTAATTGTGCCACGGTGATAAACTTGCCTTATCCAGGCCAAGAAGACGAGGCGATTCTATTTAGATAATACTACTTCAGCAGTAGTCTGTTTACCGCAGCAGTTGTCTCGATACATTTTTCTGCTGCTTTGAGGCTGGCATTGCAGCTTTATGTGGCGAACGCAGCGAGTGTCAGACTACTCCTGTGGTTTGCAGCTCCATCAGTTAAGTTCATGCTAAGTATTTGCTGGAGGGAGAAGGAAAGACTTTGAAGTGACGTTGACAACTTATTTTGCATCATTTGGATAGTTGGTACATCACTAATCCTGTTGTGACCGAGACACATTGTATGAATTTCTTTAAAAGAATCACAGTCTGAATGACACATACTGCACCTTTTTACACACATTCTCTACTTGCACAGGAAATTATGAAGGAAATCTGTCTCTCAGACTTAGACAGCTTGTTCACTTGCTAAATAACCCTTCCTCAGACTTGTGGATAAGGCAGGCATTCAGCGATAGAGGAGACTATTACACTCTAACAGTCGGGGCTTGTGTTTCATTTCCCATCAGAGGGCTAAACTATGTGGGTCTACTTTACTCTAAAGCCAGTGACCCGGAGTATCCCTGTGTCAAACCATTTACACACCATGTGGACCAGAGCTGAGCGTCGGGCACTACATCATGCTGTTGTCAGGTCTGTGGTCATGTAGCCAGTTAATTACTCATGGCTTAGTGACCCTTAGAATATAGGGACCAGTGTAACACGTGTGGGTCCTGTTTTCAAAGTGAGTGGGTTGGACAGGTCAGACCTGCTCACAATGCTGGTTGACCTGGATGCTGATAACTGTTCTGCGCTGGATGTGGAAAAGCAGCCAATGTGATGGACACCAGTTTAATGGGCTTTGATTACAATGACCCCACACCTTACACCAGGACGTTTAACAATTTAAAAGATCCTTGTCAAAAACGTTTAATTTGTGTAAATGGTTAATGCCTAAATATATGCGAAAAAACATATTACTATATTATATATATTTACACAGGATTTCTCACAGGATTCCAATCAGCATTAACATTTTGTGATGGTAAAATATGCATCCTAATTACGAAAGACTAATAAAATGGCGTAAAAGTTAAAACAAACACATTTGTGTCTGGTTTGAGTATGGTTACCAATTCCGTGTGTTTATCTGACAAATGTTAAAACAGTATCAAGAGTTTTTTTTAATTAATTGAAGAAGTCATTAAAACCTATCACCCTTTTTAATGCTTTTTCATGCATTCATGTATGGCAGTTACTTAAATAACAATGTCGTCAAATTCATGATTTTATTTAGAAGCGGACATTTACACCCCATCTGGCAGTATCTGCTTCGGTGCACTTGTCACCAGAAGTGATGGGAGCGCCGTCCACGGCAGCGTTTTGATCACAAGGAAGACTGTGTCATTTCGAGACGTGAGGCTTTGATTGTCAGTATTGCTACACGTCTGAAATCGTGCAGGATTGGTTTTGCTGATCCAGCAGCGACGTGCGGGGGTGCACCCAGCAGGTGGTTCACTCCCACAGCCGTCTGATGTCTTGACACCCACAGGACGTCTGCGGGTCTGGCGTGTCAGTATCAAACGTTGCCACCCTGGATTCTGTGGCAGAGAGATGCAATTACATTGTGTTGCATGAAAAATGAAACGGCAGACAGAGAGAGAGAGAGAGAGGGAGGGAGGGAGGGAGGGAGGCGGAGAGCTATTACCTTTGCAGTGACGACTCCCTGGCAGAGATGGTGGGTCTTTGATGGTGGGCCCAGTGTGTATCTTTGTGATGTCAAATTGGGGATCTGAGGATCATTTATTCATGAGTCTACAGCTCTAATGCTCGCTGGTCTGCTAAGTTGTTTGTATTGCTCGCCTCAGGCCTGAATAGCAGTTAAATTGCTCCAGAATAATTTCCTTCATCCGCCATTGTTTCAGGTTGATTTGGCTACAGAGGAAGAAGTCGACACATTAATTTGCTCCCTCTTTTCTCTGTCTCAGTTTTTATTTACATGAATCGCAGATTGGGCCATTTTAAAACGAGCTTATCATATATTCATTCTGATTAGCAAAACAAGTGAAAATTGATTCTCTACAACATCAGCTGTCATTTTGAACTTTCTCTTCAAAAATAATACTGTAAGTAAAAATGATAGCAGGTCTTCTGCAGCGCCTGCAGTTCTGTTTGTTGATCAGAAGCGCATGGATGTACTTGCTAGGTGTTATTTTATGTAACGTCGTTCATGAATATGTTTGACTTCCCCCCATCTGCTCATGTCTACTCCTGAAGAGCTCGGTTTATTTAGATAATTGACTGGGTAGAAAGATCAAGCACGGAAATGTTTTGAAACTTCCTGACTTAAAATAGAGTCGGATGTCTAATGGCTTATACAGGAATAACTTTTCGTGTATAATTGACAAATTCATTCAAGCTAAAAATGTGTTTTTCCCGTTGAACCGGCATCCATTACGTTTGCTGGAAATGTGTTAAGCGAAGCTCGGACTTGACTATACAAGTCTTCTTCTGTGAAACAGCCTGGAAGTTAACAGGCTCAGCCTACATGATATGTCAGTATGTTCTGTAATCCTCTGGGATTCCTAATGAAACATGACAAGTGGGAGCAGCTTGCGTCAGTGATGGATGTTAAAAATCACGCTGACTTTAGTCATATAACTGCTCTGCCTTTTCCAGTGGGCAACGCCAGCTTTTTCTCTCGCTGAAAATACGAGGATCACATATTGAGATCAAACAGTTGAGAACACACAACATGCCTGTGTTTAATTACTGCTCCTATTCATAGTCTCTGCAGCCTTTCTCTGCAGCAAAGACTCCTTCTACTTCACCAAGGCCGTGTGATAATTGAGTCAAGCAGAACGTACATGTTATGCAGATTTCAAAGGACAAGGTGGGCTTCATGTCACACCAGCAGTGGTCTTGATTTCACACCAGCCAGCCAGGTTTGTCCAAGTCGTTCACTGTGGATCAAAATGTCAGCCACATGCCTAAAAGGTAACTGTGTGCCTCTGCTTTGTGAAATCTCTTTACACGTGTCCACTAGTCTCCACCGGGGACATCAGAGTGGGTGGGAGGGCTGATTTGTCTGACGAGACATACTTGTTCCTCTTATGGTACAAACCTTCTGAAAATACTGCAATATTATTTTGCACTGGCGGATGACTCATAAGTGCTGAATCACTTCCTGAGGTAAATATTCATCTCCCTGCACACACCATTCAGTCTGAAGTTTGACTTCAACTTTGTTTGCATGCCTCTATTGGTGTGAACTCATCAGGGCAAATCTAGAGTTTCGATGATACAATGTACACTCCCAAATCTTTTGCATGTTCAGATACACGGTGCACAGAGATTGAAATAGAAAGCTTGTTTCGTCACTTTTCGAGTTGTGGATCTGTCGGTGTGTTTATTGGGATTCTCTGTCAGTGTTCAGCTCAGACACACTTTCCATTTCTTGTTGGGTTGATCGTGGTGAAGGCTTGTTCGTTGTATTTTCAGTTCTGGTTGGGTGCTCATCTCGGTCAAACACAATTTGTGGTTGTGTTATTTCTCTGTTACATTGTGTGCCCTGAATGTGTGTTTGTAGTAACCTAAAGCACGTGGCTTTGTCTTTGCCTCAGCTCTCTTGATTTATCCTGCATCTAATTGTCCATGCCATTCTCTTCTTTGAAGAGCCTTCTTCTTTGAGTCAGACAGATGCTTTTTTAAAATGTTTTATGGAACTTTAAAAGCTTTATACAGCATTTCCAAATCAAGTTTCCTGTTGTTGTAATCCTTGACTGATTGTAAACACCAAATATACTTGCTGTAATTTTCATATAATATAATATTTTGATCCGATTGAAGTTCCATGTGTCAATCAACCAGAGCATGTACATGGTCTGGTTGATTGATGCCTCTCTCACCCTCCTGTTTAACCTGTGGCATCTTTCCATATTGCTATGTGGAGTTTGATTACTTTTCAGCATAGTTTTTCTTATTTTCTACCAGAATAAACTCACCAGTGTAGGTGTGCAGGGCCTCCAAAAGCTATATTATCAACATGGGCAGGGTTTTCATGACAACAAAATCACACTCTGAATCTTGTATACAAAAAACATTTGAGCTAAGTCCCCTAAGTTCACCTAAGTTCAATAAATCACTGTGCTCTACTCTGCAACACAGCAGTAGCTGAATCATGTTCATTACTGTTTATTTTATTATAGCCCAGGGTCGTTTTTAACTCACCTTCTTTGAAGAAACACTCTTTTTTACTATCATGTTCTTCTAGGCCAAATCCACTTTCTATAAACAATTAAACAACCTTCTAGGAGGACATTATTTCACTAGTTATTTCAGAGGAATACAGTCATTCTGAGCTTTCCTGAAAGTCTTCCTGGAGCCAATATTTTTCTTTCTCACAGAAACGTTGTTCAGCATATTGAACACAACGTCTTCTTACCAGTTGGCACAACCGTTTATTAATCTCTCCGCTCACTATGAAATACTCCGTTGTCATCATCAGCTTCTCCAGGTTTTTAAAGCTGAAATATACATTTTAGGGCAGTGGTAGGTATGCTTCGGTGTAACAACAGCAGAAGAATGTTTTTTTGCATTAAACTGAACAGCTTTTCTTTTGCCTGCACATGGCAAAATTGAACCAATGGGATTGAAATTGAAGCAATAAGTAGTTGTAACTTTCGATTGGTAATATAATAAAGTATCTCTTTCTTAATAAATTCATAAATGAATCA
Organism: Cottus gobio; assembly: GCA_023566465.1. Taxonomy (NCBI): domain Eukaryota; kingdom Metazoa; phylum Chordata; class Actinopteri; order Perciformes; family Cottidae; genus Cottus; species Cottus gobio. Next base: position 11,690,086 of record CM042237.1, read on the forward strand.
AAGATTCCATCAATTAAATTAATTGGGGCGTTATCCACAGGCCTGACCCGTCAGCTGCATGACTTTATGATGCCTGAGGTTAATATGTGATCAAATGCTTAATGGTGCTGTTTTGATTTGTCCGCTGCTCCGTTGGAGATAGTTTTTATAAGCTTAAGCAATATTTACAAAGTAGCAGCTGTTTATCTACCGGCACAAATAATGTGTAATGTAGTTATTTGGTTACATTTCAGGCTTTCTATATATCAAGATAGGATTTTGAAAATATCTGACATATGCAGTTGGATCTATCCACGAGCCAGCTGTATTCATGAAATTCTACCATCAAACCATCTTGTGAAAGTATTTTTTTTCTTTTATTGCTTTTTGAAAATAGCATATAAAGACGGGGAGGACATGAGGCAAAACAATAGGACTGCCTCCTGAATGTTGATGAATCATCAGTAAAGGGCCTGAGTCGACTGGCATTTTGTCAGCCGAATCACCGCCCATTTTTGTTTAGCTGTGTCAGTGGCAGGCTGGCAGGCTGTGAACTTGTACAAACCAAGTCCTTGTCCTCAAATGACTTCACACATAAATGTAATGAACAAAAGCAATGGTAACCAATTGTCTTGTGATAGCCATTATTGCTGGTGACAGGAGTTGGTACCTTGGACAGCTCCTGGTGAGGGCCGCAAGAGCAGAACATTAGAATATTGCCTGAAAACTAAATGAAAATGGATCCCTCATATGATGATTTGAACATGCCTTATGTGAGTGAGTTAGCATGCACATACATATTCTACAGTATGCTGCTTAAATATTTGCTTTGATCGTTGTCCATTTTGTTACTGTTATTTTCAACATGGTGAAATAGCTTTAATGACGTATGAAATGGTTTTGTAACTCTTGTGGCCTTTTACTTTAAGTCCTTTGCATTACCAACATTATTTATTGAATACTTGAATATTTAACTTGTTTCTTAATGGCTTTGGTTTGAGGGCTTTCATATTATCACTGTTTGCATAATGGCTTTATATTTCAGAATGGGTGATTCAGGGAGTGATTCAGCACTGACTCCTACCTTTATGACTCTTTTCAGTGTTTTGCAATACTGCAGGATGAGCAGTCATGTCATTCTGTAGCAGACTTATATCCACTGAGTCATAATCCTAGGACAGAACAGAAGACTAGAGACACACAAACATTTTGGAACACGTTCAAAAATAATGAAATAAATAAATAATATTTACATATGAGAGAAGAAACATTGAAAATATTATTTGTTTGTGTAGTCCTATAATGGAGTCAACTAGCTATCTCAAAATGTTTTCGATTCATACAAAGCTATTTAAGGATCACTCTCTATTCTCAAGAAGGTAAAGGCTTGTGTATTATATTATATTATCTCCCGTTCCTCCTCCTGCCAGCCTCACACCTACTGACTGAAAAAGAGAGAAACTGCGCTTTTGGCAGAAGAGCCGGTCACTGCGATTACTCTGAGCATGAATTGGAATAAATTACAATATATTGTATTATATTTTAATACATTTCTCGCTTTTTTCCTGAGGGTCTGAGGAAGTCTCTAAATATGTCGCTAGTTTTATAAATAAAGTGGCTTAGAGGGTCTGAAAATGTGTTAAACCTAGCGAGAGAGTTGCCAAGTGGGCAACACTGTGTGGGGCTGTGACAATAGTTGCTTACTGTCTGTGCCGGTGTGAGCATGACTTGCGATGCATACATGCAAGTTTGACGAGCACAGAATTATCTATATTTGAGACCAGTCCTGGTAGATCAAGCTGAATATCGGTGCATCTCCACAGACACAAGGTGTGTAGGAAAAGACTCCACACATATTGATTTTGTGTTGTGTCAATCCAGGACAATTGGCACCGTCCTGTAATTTAGTTGTACCGTCATAAGGTTGAAAGCTGTCCAGTTCAGTCAGAATTATTTGTGTATACTTCAACACGCAACACCTCTTCAAGAGTATATCACTCATTCAACCATATTTTTCTTTTATCAATGTTATAAAGACGCGCTGTAAAAAGTGACCTCTGCTGAGATTCTCCCAGAGCCTCAACAGGGTGATTGGAACCAGCAGAATTCAAATTTTTTTATATGAAAAACAGGAGGGCCCCCTACCCAAGAACAATCACAAAGTCAGAATAAACACAGATGCACTCCTCGTCTCCCTGTAGAGTCTGTATTCATGTATGCAGGCCTCATTGTCTGTATCACGCAGGCTTCATCCTCCATCCTCCATCATAGCCTCCAAACATCCTGCTGAGATCTCCCACCAGCTCGTATAGGGCTCTGAATTCTACCAGTAAGGGGAGAAGAGTGGTGAGAAAACAGACACTGCTGAAATAATAAATGAGCCCCCCCACACACACACGTACTCTAGTACTGTTCACACAGACACCAAAGAAACATTGGGGCATAAAAAGTAAAAATTACTATTCTAGACCCAAAGTTACTTTTAGGTAACATATTTTGAGTTCCACAGGGATGAATTTAGTTTACGTTACCAATGCCTATGTTTCTTTAGTTTCCTTGTGTACCACTTCCATTATGTCTTCTCAGTAGCCACCAGCTGGTTCTCTTTATCCCGCTCACACTGACTGCGTCAGACTTGTGGAGCTTGGGCATCTGAATGGATGAAGGGAGGTGGAGAAGGGAGACAATTTGCTCCTGTTATGGGTCTATTGTGTCCCCACATGCTCTTTTCCTTCTCTCTTGTGACTAGAGGAGGCATGTGCTGGGAGACAGATGGTTTAAAGCAGATTTCTTTTAGAGCCAGGAGGGAGACGGAGGAAGGTAGCGGGAAATGAATGAAAAAAAAGTGGGAGGGTGGAGTGAGGGTTAATAGAAATGTAGTGAAGAGATTATTCTCTGAATCCAGAGCTCACCGTTAGAAATCCTTTGATTTAAAAGCACACAGCCGTTCTGGTAAATCTTTTGCATTTTAGACAGAATGAAACACAAGAACCTCACTTGAATATTTGGAGATGGGAGATTATTTAATCATCGACAACAAATGTATTATTTTACTATCTATTATTCAGTATCTGTTAGGAATTACGTTCACTTCATAGCACATGATTGATATGTAGTGCTAAACCTCGGTGCAAAAGCAGGAAGTAGCAGTGCATCGTATGTAGCAATAAAAAAAAGGTGTGAAGGTTAGGTGTGTGTGTCTGTTTGTGGTGGTGGTGTGTGTGTGTGGCATGTAGCATATCTGACTGTGGACAAATTTGATAAAAATAAGTAATTGTAAAATGTTGTAGCTTAACAGTCAACAAGATATTAGTCCACAGTCACACTAGCAACCATTCCTGGTGCTTTGAGCTAAATGCTAATGTCAGCCCGCTCACAATGACAATGCTAACACGCTGATCTTTAGTAGGAATTGTTTAACATGCTGTCCATCTTAGGTTAGCATTAGTGGGCAGATTCAAATTTGGAAAAAGCCAACGTCTCTACACGCGTCAGGAAATTTCAGTATGAGAATCTCCGAGGAATTAAGTCATTGTGATGCATTTTCCAAGAATGTCTCTACCAAATGAGGTGCCAGTCTATGTAGTAGAAGAAAAAAAAAAAAAACATTTCACTGTAAATTAAAACTTTGATCTGCTAATGGTTATAAGAGCAGTCTGGTAACGCTCTTACAACGCTGACCGACCAGCTTTGTTGCTACCAAAAAGCCCCCTGTCATTATTATGCATTCACATAAGCGATTTAGTAGTGGCACAGTTTGATTTTGTGCTGGAGCACTTCCCTCAAACACAGTTGCCTCAATATTCATTTAAAGTTGGAAGTACAGTAATTGCCTGCAAGACCTTTCCTGGCATTAGTATCCAGACCCATACTGGCCATCCATAATACTAGTTTTCAAATGAAAGGTGCTACATGTTGCCAAGTTGAAAAAGTGCTTTATCTAAAAGCCACAACTGGCTGCAACTGTTGGGCACTTGATTTATTTTGAAAGCTACGCAGCAGGTTGTTTCAGCCTACAGAGCCTCTTAATCATGCTTTCATTCGCTGAAGAGATAAAATGACATTTCTCTGCTGCTGCTTCCTCCCAGGTGGTGGGTAAAAAAGCACCCAGAATTATTTCCACATTCAACACTTTTAATTGAGCTGCCATGTGCTCCCCCCCCCCGCCAACCCCCGTCCCCCAACACACCCCTCCCCCATCCCCGTCTGCTGCAGAAGCTCTCTTTTGGTCATCCATTTGTAATCCACGGCTGTCGGCAGGTCTGTGAAGCTTTCAGTGGGAAGGCTAAACGTCTGCCTGGGATCTGAACTGTGTGTCTGTAATAGAGTTAATTGAATCAGTAATCAATTTACACTTTGCCCTCAATTACAGACTTAATCAAGTGCTGAGTCACTATGGAAGTCAGGTAGCCCTCGGACAGAATATTAGCACATATTGCAGTCAAACCAAAATGCATGTTATACAATCTTACTCACACTTAATACATTTTCCCAAAACCTGTACTGTGAAACATAAACATAAAACCACTCCATTGAAAATGTAATTAGTCCCATATTAACTGTGTCACATGTGAACGTGTTACATGTTAGGAAACAAAAAGAAAGTGTTCCGGAATGTCTGGGTTCATTCCGGGCTCCGGAATGTCCAGGTTCCGTTCCGGAATGTCCGTGTTCTGGAATGTCCGTGTTCTGAAACGTTCTGGAATGTCCTGGTTCCGGAATATCTCAGTGCAGACTGCCTTGAAGCTGCAGAGTTGACAGGACAGTAAGCCCAGCTCCCTGACAGGGAGGCAGAGGGGGCTTGACAAGTTATGTCAGGGCAGCAAATAAATGTTTGAATGGGAGAGTGGGCCCAAAAGACAATAAGTGTACACAGGCAGACAGGCTGACACCACCCAGATAATGGAGCTGCCAGAGCCTTTCCCATATTACATCTCACCTCACCAAAACACAATCACAAGAAACACTTCTACTTGCACATGCAGACACGCTCCTATACACAGGCGTGCCACAGACATACACTCTCAAGATTTGTGTTGAGCTCTTTAAGAAATGGATCTCTCAGTAAGACAGGACTTGGATAGGTGTGCAGAGAGGATGCTTCATTGATTAGAGGCTAAAGCATAGGGCTGTGCTGAAAAAAGCACCTCTCCTTCTCCATGTAGCAGTAATCTTTCTTGCCAGCTCAATGAAACAGGCTGTAATTTGATAAATCGCTGGGCTGAGATGAAGTGAGAATAGGCTTGACAGTGCAGGGGCCTCCCATCCTCTGACACCGATCAACTGATCCCTTTTTACAGCGCATTAAATATAGAGCCCCCTTTCTTCCATGGTTTCACGTTAGGAGACACACTAACGATTTGTGTTGCCAGGAAAAGAATGGGATAAAAAAGAAAGAGGCTGTGGTTGTCTCTACATAACGATAGCAAAAGGGCAGGCCTTTAGTAAGAGGTTAAATTGGTCTGAAACAATCCAGAGCAGTGATCTGCAAGTGGTTGTTTCACTTGTTGTCATTCAAGTTTCATTGCGGTCTTACCAATAGTTGTTGGGACATTTCCGTCTGGACCAAATTGATAAACCAACTGATCAACAAACCAACAGCCAGATGATAGAAAAGCTGTTGTCTCGCAGCGTACATCATCATATTGCCCATGCATACGTTGTAATGCACGATGAGTTGATTAGTCAATTCCAGTCCATCAATATTAATATTAGGTTATAATTGGGTGGCCGTAGCTCATGGGTAGAGTGGGCGTCCTGGAACAGCAAGATAGCGGATTCGGTCCCCATAGTTGCATGTCAAAGTGTGCTTGAGCAAGACACTGAACCCCCAGTTGCTGCTCCTAAATTACCAAGGATGGGTTAAAATGCAGAGACCCAAAATATGTAATATAATCATATATATGATAATAATATATAATATATAATTTTATGTTTGTAAATTAAAAATATTATACACGATTAACAACAGTTTTGCTGTTTTTCTATATCTTTATACAATTACAAATTGAATATATTTGGGCTTTGATTTGTTGCACAAACCGGAAATTAAAATAATTGTTAGTTGCTGCCCAGAACTATCCACAGCACAGTAAGATAGAACACCACACAAACAGGATCCTCAAAAATGACAAGTGGGAGTCAACACTGACAGTTTTAAGGGGAAAAAATAGCCTTCAAAAGCTTTAAAAGGCAGCATTGTTGCAAAGGTATTGCATCAGATTGCATTGTTTTTTCTTCAGGTTTTCCAGTAAAAATTGCATCTACCTGCAGCATCTTCATTGCCAGTGCACTATAGTAGGAACCATTGTGTGTTCTTTTCTTTACACATCAGTAATATCGGAGATGATGTCTTTTTTACAAAAACAATAGCTGTCCTTTTTAAATAAATGCCAGTTGAAATATCTACAATGCCAGCTGAGACGGTGTATGGTCACTCTCTAATTTGAATCTCACAGGAACTGTTGCTGCTCTTACCAAACGACCAAAATGTAAACCTATGTGCATGTGGCAAACACAAATGTGTCTCCAGTTTTCAGAATCAGAACTAGTTCTAGTTGGAGGATTTCGTTTTTTATCCTGGTGGAAGGTATTTTCTGTGTGTGTGTTTCAACACAGTGTATGTTGTTTGTGATACACCCTTGTTTGGGGTGCTTCATATATATTCTCACAATGTGGGACAACGCTGTTGCTACAAAACACGGTTGCATGGAGATAAAATATTTAACTAGCTCAAATAAAAGCAACTGGTGTCCCCATTGCAAAGTTTACTTACTGAAGTCCTACATTAAAATATTAAAGTATGAAGGCAAACACATTTAGATTTTCTGTAGTTAGAGTAAATATTTGTTTACCAATGAAACCTCTTGTTAGAAGCAAAGCTGAAACATATGCTATTATATGGAATGCCCAAAAAGATGTGTGTTTTTTCCTTCTGGCATTGCTTATTCTGTAGATAGTTTACTGGCAATGCATTGGCCAATATTTTCTCCACAAAAAAAGTCTACCTACTTACCACATGTACAACAGCAGACACAGAAAACACCCATTTGATGTAAGCACAGTTGTCTCATTATATCCTGCTGGTAATTTTGATTTAACTGTTTGAACATGTATTATCCAGGGCAACCTGAAAAAAAATGCACTGCATAGGGTTTATTAGTTGTAGTTAAATTAGAAGCAGATTTACAAATAGTTTTGTCCAAATACTGTTATACAATCAGATATTATTTTGCTCAAGGTGCTACTTTGCCCAAATAACAACCATTTACATGCTGAACAGCAGCCAACAATCCCAACAACCATACATTTCTCAGCCTCTTACTGTTGAATGTATTGAACGTTTTTTTTCTTAATATATTTTTGACAGGTAATGAAAAGTGAGCCCTTCTTCTTATAATTTAGGACGACAAATTGTGAGGAGAGGCAGGGCAACCGCAGCACTAATAACATTTAGTAACAGGTGCCAAGTGAGAGGCTGAAACGCTGTTATCTGTGGGACCATTTGGAATAAATTGAAAAAGTGATTTTGCAGTGTATGATAGATTACCATGAACCACGGGGTGTACTTTAGAATTTTCCATTTCTGTAAAAATAACTGGCAATGTTGCTAGAGACAAAGACACACTTCAGGGCAAAAAAATAAAATTATGAAACTGACAAGTTTGAGGCCATAAAGTACAGAAAACACTTATCAAATCTAGTCCAAACAATTTGTCGGCTGCCTGTTAAAACGCAGGATTGGCACTCTAGTGCAGCCTCTCCGGTGACTTCTTTTCATAGGACTGAAGGGAGGCCTATTTGCAAAACAGCTGTCTTATCTCTGGTGTCAGTATTTTTTTCTTTTCATAAATCCTGAACTTATTTTCTTAAAACGAATGAAAAAAAAATAGAACAAATACAAAAGAGACATTTTCTTCACATCAATGTGTAGAGACACCAGCTACCAGAAATGTGTCGATGTTTTTGCCGTGTGGAACATTCCATCATAGAAAATGTCACGTCATTGAGAACTAATAGCCTCTGTCATCAGTGAACGTTGACATGGAGTATAAAGCGCTTTGAGGGGTCAGGCGATTAGAAAGGATATATAAATTCAAGTTTATTGACTATCTAATAGGTGCTGGTATAGACCAGCACTTAGCTCTGATGGTTGCAGTAGATGGCTTTACTACACAAGTACCTCCACAGCTACACTCCGAAGACCGACAGATGGACCTTAGACACAAAGAAACACAAGAATCTTCTCCTCTCAATATTTGGCAGTGGGCACATACAAAAAAAAAAAGTGTGACAAGGGGGTGCTCTCTGGAAACGCATGTCACCAGTAAATTAGCAGGTGGCTTTAATTTACTGTCAGTTATTTACAGTGTAGGAAAAGCTTCACATAGCTTTTCTTAACACTTCAAATTTATGTTACTGAAAAATATAATGAGTTGTGCTTGACTACAGCATAAACTACATCAGTAAATTCCACAGTAATTTGTTCAAAATGGTGGCTTTAGGAGAGCCAAATGCCAGCGCGCTAAAATGATTCTATGAGTATCAAAGATGAAACTCAAGATGAGCACAGAGCTCTCCTTGCTCATCAAGAACTCTACACAGACACTCTCTCTGTATATGGCTTTGCCAAGAAAGTAAAATCTTAACAGTGTCAAATGGAATCACAAATCCACCTGGAGGTATAGGGCTGAAAAAGTTTGTTTTTTAAATGCTACACAATCTAACCAACCAGAGGGTTGGAAGCCCCCCCTGGGCTTCACATGCACATGCTGCCCTGCAGCTCCTCTAAACCCAAGTAAAGTTCCTGTGCCTTACTTCTCAACTCCTGAGTAAAGTGAAGGGGGTTAGCCCCGAAGTGAGCACTTTGGCCCTGGAGGCAAAACAATGTCTCCCTGTGCTTCAAAACCCTGTTATCAACATGTGTTAGACTGAGGCTTTGAGTTGTAAACATGTTTTTAGAGAGGTGGAGTCAGTGTGAACTTTAGTTTGTGTAATTTGTTACAATCCTGTTTCTGACTGCAGATCAGTGAGATTCATATTTATTTTTTGACTTTAATCAACATCTTCCCATATTTACATCCTCTGGTGCTTTTAAAGATATATATGTATGCACTTTAGTTTGTTTACTGACTGGAGGTCAATAAGATATTTTTCATATATCAATGTTGCACTAGGTCTGCTGATCTCCATGCTCTTTTTTTCATAAGTTCATTTTTTGTTTTCTCACGCTTGAAGTTTCAAGTTATACTATTCTTCTGTGTAAGGTTTTTACAACTCAGTTGCTGAATATAAATATGATATTCGTATCAATTCATGGATACATCCATCTAATGTAATCATAATACAAAGGGCTGGCTTACATGAGAGTAGTTTATATGACTGGATCCAATGTTGTGTTGATCACACTGTAGAAAGATGTATTGCTTGGTTATTGTGAATAATACAGAAGATAAGGAATTAAAAAAGAAAACCCATAGTGAAACGCAATTGTTATATTGGTCTTTAAAAAAAAAATCATTCAGTCCTATGAAGGGATGTCACAGGCAATGGGTTATGTGTGCTGTGTGTGAATGCGCACTGGTGAATTACTCAAAAGTCTTCACAGTGAGGTTGGCAAAATGCACAGATCCACAAAGACACTCCTTATCATCAGTTTAGAGCAGTGTACAAAACATTCTGCTAGCAGCTTCTCCGTTTCTGTTGCTAACCGTCACTAATAATTACTCACCAAAACACACCGGCCAACAGAGTAATATAACTTCACTCAGGCGGAATAAGTCACGCCAACCGACAACAGGAGTATCATTCTCCCTGTTGATATCATATAAATGACTTACGCTGATAAACATTATAGCTTTGAACCAGGGCCTTCAGTATTTGGTTCAAGTACCTTGTAAAAACAATTAGCGGTGTATAATGAAGCAGGCTACAGCTGTTATTTAACTGTGCCCAATACTTTTTAATGAACATTTAAGTAAACATAAGTACAGATCAGAGCAAAATAATAGTCCTAGGATCAGGATCAGGGCCAGATATAGTTGATGGGGAAATTACCATTACTTTCAATAAACTGTTCCTTTAACAGAGCAACTGTTTAGGTATATAAATATTGAAAGAAACTTAATAAAACATTAGCTACAATGCTATCCACTCAAGTGCACTGATGAGCAAGCCACAGCTGTTTTCAGTTTTCTTGATTCCTGAACTTTCCCTCTCTACAAGAGTGGTCTGTCAGATTGGCATTGTGCTGCAGAACAAAGAAACCAGCGAGCAAGCCATCATTATCACTTCAGGGACCCAGAATACACTTTCCCCCAAAGACGCTGCAAAAACACAGACCTACAAACTAAAATACCATTAAAGATGAAATAAGCACAAAATACATTCCAGAGGGTAGAAGTGGTGTATTAACAGCTGCAGCCACATCTCTACTTGGAGCTCAATAAGGCCATCACCACAGGGATTTCCACTGATCAACTGCATGTATCTGAAAATGCCATGACTCGTTTCCCTTAATGGTGTATCCCAGGCTGCACCAAGTCTCTCATTGTGACATTCTCTCAGGCCTGAGCCACCTCGCTGAATTGTTTACATTTGTAGACGGAGCCCGGTCAAAAGTGTCTTCAACAAAAAATGAATAATTTGGCTCAGAGGTAGAGCTGGATTATTCTTCAATCTGAGGATCGGCAGTTTGATCCCTGGCTCCACTAGTCCATGTTGATGTCTCCTTGGGCAAGACACTTAACCCCAAATTGCTCCCACAGTGTTTGAATGGGTATGAATGGTTAGTTAGTCCTGATGGGCAGGTGGCACCTTGCATGGTACACCGTGCCATCAGTGTATGAATGGGTGAATGACAGGTAGTATTAAAGCGCTTTGAGTGGTTGGAAGACTAGAAAAGTGCTATACAAGTACAAGTCCATTTACCATTTATGCTGTCTTCTTCATCTCTACCAAGAGCAGCTTTTCAACATCAGCTGAATAAAGTAAACAATACCACATTCAACCCTATTTTAATTGCACCGGTCTAACCCATAAATCACATTGACACACAAATACACACACATGCACAAACGCATACACATACACACATAGGATAATTCTTCTCAGTTTATCTACACCCTCCCGATGACAAACAAGCATGCAGTATGCCAATGGGAATCGGACCGGCCAGTGTACATATGTGAACAATAGGGACTTGGAGGTCTTGCAAACCTTTTTACCTTTTTGTACCTTGACTGGACACAGATTGCAGCCAAAAATAAATCTGGCTTAAATTAATGAACAGAGCAACAATGCTTCATTATGGTGTGTCATGGAAACAGAGCAGAAAATAAATTGGTTCTGTGAATTTGAAAAAGGACATTTTTGACAACCGTCTATTGTTAATATTTAACATAAAGTTGTGAGATAAAGAATAACACCATATTAAAAACCTGGGGTTCCTTGAACATTTTCTTTCTTTCCTTGAGTAGACCAGCATAAGACCATGGACTCTCAATTGGATGAAGTAGGACTTTAATTTTTAACTGCTTAAATATAGAGACATTCCCACTTTCCCAGCAGAAGAAATAGGCAGATAGACTGCATTTTCGGTCTGCTATCATCTCTCTATAATCTGTGCAAGAAGTGGGCGGGGACTATACTGTTTCTACTCTGCAGGTACACTCCTGGGTAATGTCTAAAGGTGATTCATAAAGGCGCAGAGCCAGTGTTTTGCCACCGCACCTCAAAAGCTGTATTATTTTACAATTAAATGTTCAGACAAAGGCTGTGATGTACAGTAGGCTTTAACCTGCAGCTAATACAAGGGCATTCTTCCCACCTCAAGCACTGCTTATAATGAACATATGATGCCCAACTATTTCATATTTAGTTGAGTTTATTCTTCAGATCATGCCTAACACTCTTGGTGAATAGGCAGAAATTACTACTTTCCGAGCAAGAGATGCAGGGGAGATATATTCTTGCCATCCAATTTGTCTGCCAGTAAAAAAAAAAACTAGCTCTGTCCTTCGCATGTCCAGCCTGGTAGGACAAATACCTTAATCCCATTGTGATGTGAAATGGGCTATATTATGTACGTATTATTTATCATAATAATTTGTATGATTATTCACCCTTTAAAGTTGCAATTTGTAAAACCTGGCTTTGTCATGGTGTATGGAGAAAAAGGACCCAAATGCCAGGGCAACCATATAACCAAGGTTTATTTCCAAACCAGGCACAGAACAAGGCGCCAAACAAGGCAAAAACAGGCACAAAAAACACCACACTCACCACCCATGAACACCCATCGACAAATAACAATCTGACAAGGGACCAAGGACACACAGGGCTTAAATACAAAGGGAAGGTGATTGGACACAGCAGGGAATAATTAACACACAGGGTAGACAATCAGACAATCACTGGGGAAGGAAGTGCAGGAACAGAGGAAACACGAGGCAGGATTTCACAATAAGACAGGCAGGACTTCACAATAAGACAGACACATGACAGGCTTGTTCCAAAAGAATGGGGTCATATATATATATATATATATATACTTGCAGATTAAAAACACAACCACATTTAGTTTCTTGTCTTTCTTCAACTTTTTCACCACTCTAGAGTTTGCATGTCTGGATAACGTAATGAGTGTAAACCCTAGATGAAGGGCAACTGTCAGATGGAGAGGTAAGAGGTGACATCAGGAGTGTAATTGGTGATGTTCGCCCCAACCTGCAAGGAAAGAAATGAAGAGGAGAAGGAAAGGAGTAAAGGTCACGTTGAGGATTGTTGGCATCGCAACAGTATAAGGAAGTTGTGAAATAGGATAACTAGTAATATATTGGCGTAGGGGATGTGTCAGTGGAGATGGTTTGTAATGGTTACAGGGGTCCGTTCCATTATACAAGACAGCAGCTGTCAGATAGTTAGTTAGTGCGAGTACAGATCCAGAGATCCTCATGTCTGCAAGGCGATACCTGGCAGTTCATTGTCAAAGACACAGGCACAAGTCTAAGAGGGTTTAGACTGAGGAGAGAAAGGCAGATGGAGCAGTTTGGAGAGCCTCAGTGGCAGGGAGACAATTCTCAATGGGGCACAGTGGGCTCTTTGTGGTGGGGTGCGATAAGAATGTCCACTGAGTAGTTACTTAAAGGTTAGGAGATTTGGAAAGGAATGAAAGCATACATTTCTTGCGACGTTGAGTAAGTGAATGTTTACAGATGTTAGGTTGCAGCCTGATGTCAGGGAAGAGTTGGCGGAAGTTGACAGAAAATGGGACAGTTAGGGATGGCCTTGAGGAGTAAAGAGGGGTTGAAGGAAGCGCTCTCCCTGTTGGAGGAAGAGACGGGAGAGAGAAATCTGAGCAACAACGGTAACCATGAGATACACAATAGTTAGGAAAATTGTAGTCAACAGAAGCTGACAAAATGTATCTGAGTTACTCACATTTTCAGCTTTAACCAAGTCTTACAAATGCTGTCTAAGCGTGTGTAAAATATATTATAGGTATTCTGAATTTATAGGCAAGGCGAGTTTATTTGTGAAGCACACTTAACAAAGGAAAGGAAATTTAAAGAAAACAGAAGGGAAAAACAGTATAAAAACACAACAATGCATAAAAGAAGAGACACCCTTTCAAGAAAATAAATATGTTAAGAACAGAGAAATAAATACAGGATCAAGACAGCTGGTACTGTAGACGTTCTAAGATGCTGTTCAATTTTCTCCTGTGTGCAATAGCATAACATTTTGTACATTTTTCCATATTCCTTCCCTGTGATTGAAGATGATAATTTATTTTTTTGGCAAAGACATTGACATTTTAATGGCTGAATTTTATTACTGAAGAAGTCAACAAATTCATTGCATTTGTCAGTGATAAGGTGTTCCTATGCGAGGAAGGCCTTCTCAGTCCTAAATGGTTTTCGGGTTGATGATTTAACCCCAGCAAATACAAAGCCATTATGGACATTCTCAATTTTGCAATTTAACTTGTTTAGAAGGTCATTCACAGAGGGCAAGGCGAGGGTATGAAGAGATAGCTTCCATGAAGAGTGCACCAGTCACTGAATTGCTGATCACGTAAAACACAGAATTGATCGAGATCAGTTGCGACGACATTAGAAAGGCTTTGTGCTAGGTCAATAAAATACAAATGTACAAGAAAGCATCATTAAATAAGATTGTAACTCCTCCTCCTCTTCTTTTACCTCTGATTACATCTATTAAATTTAAATTAGTAGGGCCTGATTTAATAAGAGCAATTGCACTGCCACTTTCATCGAACCAGGTTTCTGTTAAAAAGATAAAATCAAGTTGAAAAGTAGTGATACGAGAGTTGATTAAAAATGATGTTTGTTAGAGACCTAACATTAAGCAGGGCCAGTATTTCTGACAGGGTTGAGGACAGATGGTACCTGATGAGGATATCATGGTTGGTTAGTTTGCAGTGTGAGTCGGCTGTTTCTTGTTCACTCCACTACTTGGGGCACGAACCCTTGTATGTCCTTGTGGGCATCTTCTCTCTTGTCTGCGCCTGGCAGATTTGCTTTGTGCTGATATGATTGGCAGTATTTAGAGATGTGGCACTGCTACTCAGTGGTATCCAATTGCATCCCATCCAGTTCCTTTATCTGTGATCTCAGCTTGTCAGAGAGAACCCGAAGAGGGGAGGTAGGGGAGATGAGGCAAACATTTGGTGACCTCGCTGGCCTCATCAGTCTAACCAGCACAGACAGGAGAGAGCTGTTTTCTCGTTCTGCCGTCTTCATTATCGTCTAGGTCGGTGTCACAGAACGTGCTTGTTTGGGGCTGAAGTAAACGACATGGCAGAGCTCCCTTTTATCGGGTCAGGCAGGGAAGAGGGAACGCAGGAGGGACTGGCTTTCAGCATGTTGACGTCGTGGCTGTGCGGTTTTGTCTTCGTGGCAATGAGGCGGCTGTAAGTGAGGTTCTATCATCTTAGGCCTTGATGGGTGTCGCAGGCTGAACCAATAATTATCCTTCAGTACTTTAACTTGTGGAGTTAAGTGGAGGCCAGCTGTCCTAACTAGATAGATAGACCCGCAGAACAGATCAAAGTTATCAACATTGTGGATCCGTTTCAGACCACAGGTTTGGCTGAGCAATGTGTTCAATGATAAAAGTCTGCCAAGCCTGTTATCCCTCTGTTGACCATTGGCAGCGGTCCACTATTAAACAACTGGGCATCCCGTTTGCCAAGGCCTTTAAACTGTTCAATAAAACCATTGACCTCTGCATTGACTTCCACATGTATAATAATTGGATTCATTTTGGGGTATTGAAATATCCTATTTTTTCCCCATATGTCCCAGACCATAGCACCTTGGAAGCTGTATGTTTTGACTGATGGATAATATATCTGATAGCAGCTGCTCTCACAAATTATAATTAATGTTGAAATTTCTCTTTAGATGTTTTTTTCCCCCCATTTGCTACGTTCCTCATGCCTGTTTTACCTTTTTCTCTTGGCTCATATTCTTCATAATTCTCCCCTTGGCCATATCAGCCTCTCATGAAGATTCATTGTCATTTATGGAGGTTATAAGCTCTATAACTGCTAAATATAAACAAAGCAGAAAGCAAGAGAAAACAGTGTCTGTACTGTAGCAGTGCTGGAAATAGTCTTTGTTTTTAATCATAGCTAAACATTAAAATACATTTGATTTATTGTTGGATCATCACAAATACATTGTAGAGATGTATGTTAATATAGATGTTGCACAGGCTTTTATTTTGTACATATACTGAGATTGGTTGTCTTAATCCAAAAATATAGGGCTCTACCAGGTTAAAAAAAAGCCTCACCATCACTGTGCTCCTTCTGCACACCGCCTACCGGAGCAGTGCGTGTGTCGTGAAACCTCCAGCTTTAAATTTGGGCATCTATAATGTTTTTCTGTCATCCATGGTGCATGGTGTTTCAACACAGACTATTTTTTCTTAATGCAATGCAGAACTATTCAATTGCCAAGTCTATACATGAGATTAGTTTGAATAAATGTAATGTACTTGAAGTGTGCACTATGCAGCTGTATTATCTAGTACAATGGAAGTATTGGATTGGAACTCTGTATTGGCAGGTACTCAAAATTAAATAACTCGGAACGATGGCAAAGAAAAACTTCAAATTTCAAGAGGTAGGCAGTGTTGCCTAGGTTGTTGGCTTTGCTTTAATTAGGGTGCAAATTATATCTTGAGTAGATTCACAAGTACGCTAGCCAAAGTGTGCAAGACAAATTGCAGAGGAAATGCCACATTAACATGTAATAAGACTGAACTAAGTAATCTCTAATTAGATTGCCCTTTTAGAAAGGGGAGTGTGTCTGTGATCCTATGGAAAACAACTTTTTAGGGCTCTGGTGAACTTGCCTGGAACCTTTTTTAACATCTGCTTATGATACAAAAATGTTACTCAGGTATTATTGTATGGTGCTTAATGATGGTGATAACATGTATATAGTTACTTATATAATTATATTTATTGACTTCATTCGTGCATCTACTGGCAACAACATTTTCTTTTATGATTATCATTTAGACTTCTTTTACACATCACCCATTCACAGACTCTTTACCTCCACTGATGGAATCTAAGATGACAACTTAAAGGTTGTTTTTGCTGTTAATAGTTTTTTTCTAAAATAAGTACACACTTTACTGAACTTTTTTATCAGATGTATATGTCTATTTTTGTGTTTTGCTTTTTATCTATTCACAGTGTGGGGTACAACAACCCAATAAGTTATTCCCAGTATCCATCATTTTTAAAACTGGAATTACAGCCTTGCAGGTGTATGCCTCTGCTAAGCAGACATGTTGCAGTTTACATCCATGTCTGTCCAAAGTGGCATCACTTCACATTTTTACACTGTTAGACATTTTTGTAAAATCATAATTCAAAGATAAGTTTTTGTAAAGTCATAATTAGCAAATCAATTCTTGAGTTATGGCCAAAAACGTGCTTTGTGAGGTCACAGTGACCTTGATGTTCCATGCCACGTTCCTGATATATCACAGACGAACATACATACTTACCATTCACTGTGATGACAACCGTGGTTTATGGACTGCTGTTTTAAAGCATAATTTTCACCGTTGCCATCTTGGTCTTTGGCTGTCGACATTTTCTTTTTTGCAAGTGACACAAGAGGGTGGTGTACAACTGAGCGCTGCACAACACATGTGGAGGCGACCGAGAGAAGAATTCAACAGCCAGACCAATGAATCACACAGCAGCATGATGGAGAAGAGTCACCTTCAGTTTTAATTAGTCCAGCAGCCAATTTTAAAACAGAGATAGAAAAGGATGGACTTGACTAATACCGACATATTAAGTCAAAAAAGTGAAGAGGTCTGACTTTGGGCTTTCACTTCACAGTTTGTTCACTCACTGTCATGAAGCTTTTACTGGTATCCAAAATGTCACAGAGCAGTTTAAGAAATTAACTATGTTTTCCTAGGCCTTACAAACTGTGAAGTGGACTGATTTTATCGGACATTCTAAATGAAGGGGATTGATCCTTACATTATTCATGTGATTGTCTGTTGATTCTCTTGATGGTGATCAGTGTTTTTCTGTTGAATGTGACTACTGCCTTTTTTATCTGTAATACCAGGATTTGAAGTAATATAAAATGTCTGCTTTATGTGTGCAACTAAATAAAAGGGGCCGCATGAAAAATAACATTAACATAAGGTGGGTTAAAATGTACGGGCTAACGGAAATTCTTAAACCAATGTCAACATACTGAAACCAACCCAAAGCTCAGCTCCAGGATGAATGAATGTAATAATATTAAACAGACATGTCTCCAGAGGTATTGGTATTAGTTATCTACACACTGTCATTTCAGGTACCAGATCAGACACACATGCCTCCTCTTAATAACATCATGCAATGATCTGGTTTCTGAAGACAAAACAAAAACTAAGCTACAAACAAAACTAAACCGAAACCAAACAGCACTTTACAAAATGTTACTATACATATAATACCTCCAAATCAAACTATACAACAATACAAAATTGCGTTTAACTCTTCTCTCCTAGAATCTATATTTGCTGACATATGGTACAGAGCATACAGCAACTCTTGTAAAAAGCAACAAAGCGCAAAAAAGTACAACAAATACAACAATAAAATGATGAATTAATAAAGAAAACGTAAAACAAAGTAGATGGTGCATTGAAAAGGAACCTCAATTAGAGACAAACAACATACATTAAAGTTAAGCAACAATATCAAGTTCACATTTTCCCCTTCATACCTATGCTGTGGTGTCGTGGCAAATCATGTCTTGTTGTGGTCCGTTGCCCAACACTCTCCGAGTAATGGAAATAACAGAGGCTGAACAGACTATCCTGTTGTTACGGCGAGAAGCAGTTCATCTGCAGTCCCAGTCTGTTTTCTGCGCCCCCTTTTTCCCTTTCCCCCTCCAACCCTCATCCCCACCTTATTCTGAAGGCATTCAGGTGAGTTTCTCTTTAGTTCATTGACAATACCCAGCACATCCTACGCAGTGTTCTTAATTGCATTCTCATTAAGCTTTTCCATGTAGTTCCTAAGATCCTGTGAGTCCCCAAGCTCGATGTCCGGACATACCCATTTTATCTCACTGGTCTGCACTAGTGCTAATGGGCTGAGCACAGGACATCCATTACTGGACTTGACATTGGAAAAGGTGGTGAACTTCACCCTCTTTCTCTTGGTGGTGGGCGAGTTAAGGGACTCATTCCTGTGATCCCTTCCACTCGAACTACAGCCTCCAACACCGCGCTGAATGCCCCCGTTCAGTAACTGACTACCCTCCTCTAGGGCACCGCCCAGCTCGTCCTGCTGCTGTTGCTGCAGACATAGCCCCTCGTCTTGGCCCAGCCAAACCCAGTCGTGGGCGTGGGGCATTGCCTCTGGGGCCTCCAGGGACAGATGCTTGCTACGGTACTTGTATGCATAAGAGATGCAGTTAATCAGAAAAACCAGGATGGCCAGGCAGAAGACTCCCAGCAGGGCATACATACCAATCTCCAGGTCTGTCAGGCCTCGTCGGGATGGTAACAAGTCGTCTTCAGTGCTGCGGCTACGAGGCAGCTCTGCCTGGCCTGGGAATTCAGAGAATTCATTTGGGACCCTGGGCCCGCTGTCTGCTGATAGACGGCCTCCATTAGGCCTCACTGGGACATGGCCCCTAATTGTAGTGGCTCCGCGGTTGATTAACCCAGTTTCCACGTCAGCAATGGACCCGCCATAATATGGAGGATCAGGACGTGTTCGCCGGTCTCCTGGTTGTCTGTATTGCTCCTCTGGCTGACCAAACCTTGTCTGTATGTTGGCCATTCCAGTGGCTAAGATAGTGCGTCGTTTCCCCTTCTGACACAACTCCGATGGGCTCATTTCAACACGCACAAGCAAACCCTGGCCCTCCCCTTTGGCAACAATGATTGGCCATTTCCATGCTGCACTGCGCTGCACCTTCACCACCTGTTCATCCAAAGAGGTGGCTGTCAGGATAAAATGGGCAGGGTTGTAGTTGTCTAGAGCCGTCATGGATCCATCACTGAACTGGAGCCAAGCACTGATAAGTGACTCCTAAGAAAATAAACAAACAGAAATTGCTATCATTACAACAGCAAAAATAACTGTGCCTCAGTAATCTGCACAATTTCAACTGATGCACAAGAATGACTGTATAATGAAACACAGGAACATGGCGGAAGCAAAAGTGAGCCTTAATTACAGTAGAAAGGCTCATAGAAACAATTGGATATGAAACTATTATCTGAAAGCCAAATATTCTTTTCTCTCCAAGGGAAGAGACAGAAGCCGTTTTCCATTTGAAATTCTAATTACGGAAATAACAGTGCTGTTCAGTGGTTGTATATGCAAATCAAAGAGATGGCTTTACTATATCAAGAGCGAATTAATTATAAAAGAAAAATTGCAAAAATATCATAGACTCAATATTAACTCTGTTTCAGCCCTGAACTTGTAAGCCAAATACAATGCACGGTGCTAATACAGTAAAGACCATCCTCTTGTGGCAATTTTAAAGGATGATTAATAATGTAAAAAGCAACAAGATATTTGGAGACCGTGGATTAGTACCTGTTTGAGTGATTCAATGACTTCCTGTGTGGTTGCAGTGGCAACGATTGCCTTGTTGCTCCCTGGGCTGAGCTGCAGGGACAGAGAGAGTCCAGAGACCAACTGCACCCCCAACTCTGTCACACTGACTTTATCATCGAGCACCCTGATGCTCCTCTCAGCCAGGACCGATGATGTCAGAGGGGACAGCACCTGCAACACACAGAAACACTCGCAACTCACATTGGTCCATTATAATCCAATACGTTTTTTTCAGCAGCCGTTGTTGTTGACAATGACGTCTCCAAAGATGATAAGATGCCCGAGTCCTGAGAGCCCTAGCACTCACTCTGATTTGAGTTTTAGCAAGAATTGCCTTCTTCCAGTGGTCCACAAATAATGAAATGTAACCTTGGTTCAGTACTGACAATTAAGTATTTAAGAAGAACACAAACATAACAACCATGTATTATACCAATGCTCAAGAAAAACCTTCAAAAACTAAATCCCAGTTGGCAATATAAATAAGATTTATCATTTGATAATGCTAATGTGTAGTTACAGTTATTCAAACAGTGGAATGACTTGGTAAGAGGTAGGACAATATCTTGTTTTGGGTCATGTCATGGGTAAAAGAAACCAAGGACTCATAAGCAGTGCTGTAAAGTCTACTACTTGGTACTCCAATGCATTTATTTGATCATTTAAATTACCAGCTACTTTGCAGATTAAATTATTAATACAAAACATAAATCTAATGAATTACTTATTATAGATTAAGATACCCAGCAGTGTGTAAAGTAAACAAAACGAGTTCCATCTTTACCAGCTGCAACCTTAATGTGATGAACACACAAATATTAATGCAATAACTATGATCCAGTAATAGAATAAATAGGATTCTGAATTGTACCATTCTGCATATGGAGTAATTTTGTAACACTATATTTTGCTAATACTTTGAACACTTTGAATGCACAACTTTAACTTTGAGCAGATTATTTTTACTTATTAGTTAAAATATCGGAATACTTATTCTAACGCGGCTCATAATTACTGCAATAAGGCTACTAACATAAAAACACCTCTAATCCTACATGCAAACATATAAACCCCACCTCACTAACACATTCTCCGCCTCCCTGAGGTGCCAGAGATGTAAGCGTGTAAATTGTTGCGATTATTGTTATGAGATAAGAATCCCTCCCATCCACTCCAATTAGGGCTTCAGTCTCTCCTCCGGCCGCCCCCTCATGGCTGCATTTACTAGCCATAATGAACTGTCAGCACCTATCACTGCCTCATTTGTACAGACCCCTTTCCCTGTTTTCCTCCCTATGGTTTACCTCTTTTCATTTTCCCTTTTGCCTCCTACACAGTGAAACTGATATACCCTTGAATATTAGGAATAACCTCTGAGATGAGTGCAAAGGTTAAACAGGCAGACTGGTGGTGACTTCCCCTCTAATTAATAGGAGTGCACACTGATTGTCCGAAAGTGTTTTTATTTTGTATAGATAAAAGGAAAGCAAAATAAGCAATGCCACAACATGTTCATTAGCAAATTATTGGCTTTCGGGTTACGAGATATGAAATAAAATGAATTCAAGAGATGCGACGTGCTCGGCTCAGCAGGAATATAAGCTACTATAATCTCAGGAAATGAACGAGTGCCAAAGTGTAAAGTTCAAGATGTTGTGTATCACCTTCTCTTATCAGGAGAAGTTTCCCAACTTTCTCATCTAAAGATGCCAGGAAGTGCAATCTATAACCCCTACAGAACGCTCCACAAGCAGCCAAGATTATTTTTTGCATCCCTGAAATAGATCTTCCTAAACCGAACCAAGACCAGTAACAAATGTCCAGGCTTTGTGTTGCTCTCCTCTCAGAGATGTCAAGGCTCCTTCCCTTGATTCTGTGGAAGAGGTCAGACCCCTTTTCTCCTTTATCAGAGCCCTGTTAAGACCTGTTAACAAGTTTACAGGTGTGCTTCATTCCACCAGAATTAAAGACCCCTTCCTGGCTTCCCTATTTTTTATTCAAAGCTGTCTTCTCTTGTATTATTTCTCTCTAAATCTCAGAGGGCTTTAACCCACACAATCCTGTCCAACCACCAATGTTACAAACAACCCGGCATTGGTCAGACCTCAACATACTGACACTTCTGCAAAAGTTCATGACAAAATATGTTTTGCATGCAAATAGTATATTCATAAGAAAAATGCATTATTTTTATTCTGATACGCCATTGCACTTGCAGCCCAGGACATTAATGATCACATTACCAATTCTATGGCCACTATGGAGTCGTTAAATACCTCAGTGGCCTTTTGAAATCCTTGGCTTTCATTTCATTGTAAAATCCAGGTCCTTCATTGCAATTCTGAACAGTTTGATCAAAAATATATCTCTAAAGAGAAAGCCTTTGGTAAACAGGCGCTGTATTACTGGTACTTGGATGAAATGCAATGTAAATCTAAATTGAGGAGGAAATCCTTTTTTTCCAAAGTAGCTCTCAAGTTCACATGCTTTTCACAATGTCCACATCTGCTTGTCCCTGCACGTGGACATACAAAAGGCCGTCACTATTGTTGAAATAAGTCCACACTTGCAGCTGCATTACCACTCAACAATAAGGTTATTCTAGAAAAGGTATACTCATCATATTATATAGAGTGGGCCTAAATGATAGGAATCCATTTGCTGCTTGAATGATTGTGCTCAATTATTTCCGCTGTAAAACGTTACATAAAAGCTTGGTTTTATTAGACAAATGCAAATAATGCTAAATCAGTTTCGGAAAAACAAATAGAATATATGTTTTGTTCTTTCCGTATTTCCTCTTATGCAATGTTTGAATAGTATAGGACCAAATATTACAAAATGCAAAACAAATATTTGCTCTTTTTACACATCATTTGTGATTTGCTGATTATCGTAGTCAGATTATGGAACAGCCCCAGCCCATTCTGCATGTTGCTAAAAGGCCAACATTTACCTGCAATATTTCAGTATTATTAATAACCTGCCTCGAAGGAGCCTATCAAGGGAGGCGTGCAGGTGTCCTTCACCAAAATATGGAGAAACTAAGGTCACAGGAAATGGTGATATTAAATTGGATTTTTGTTGTTTTCAAGAAAATAAGGAAAGCCACTGTAATAAGTAACTCTTGTGGTTCATGGAGATTAATTCGTGCTTTTCTTTGTCTATTTTATGAAGTGTTTACATGATTGCCTGGATGAAACCAACAGCTTTGTGCTAACTCAAATTTTCATTCAGAATGATTGAACCTTTCCACAGACCACCTGGGCAGCATACCAAAGACTTGGTAGAAAACATAGCTGACACTTGATTACATAGAATTATATGAACTTCTGCATTCAGTACAATTAACCTTTATGTTAATTACATAATTTGCATTTCAGGTAGCTGCACAATTAATCAAAACTTTATCAAAATTGGAAATGGACTTGCACTTTCCAAAATACTTGTTAAAGGAGAAATGTTAAATGTTAAAATACCAAGTTAACTTAAACATTGTCGTGTTTAGCAGAGATCGCCTGGCCTACACATCATATACAGACTTCTCTAATATCCCAAATCATACCTTCATTGCAATATCACTCCAAATAATTGCAATAAGATATGTTTTTGAAATTGTTCAGCCCCACATGTTATTGGTACCAGCAATTTCAACTCACTGAGTATGAGCTAGGTAAAGCTAAACAAATGACAGGACGTTATTCATTCATTACTATGATATATCTCTAATGGGTGGAAATCACCATTGCCAGAATTTAGAAATTAAGGAAAACAAAGAAAATCGGCACCACTTTTGATAGATACTTTATCCCAAAATAAAAATCCCAGGCTTTATGTCTACAGCCAAAACAAAAGTGCCAACATGTCTTTCAAATGCAAACAATAACCTAAAAATCACCTGGAGTTCAGCAAACAAATGATTTAATTAAAAACATTTATGACCCAGTCTTCAAGAGGCTTTACACATGTAGTATATTGTTAAAGGTCTGAGTAATTTAACCCACACCCTGAAGTGCCATCATGCACAAAGTACACTAGTGAATTGGTCTGAGCTGACTGTGTCAAAATCAGGGCTGGATGTATATCTGGTGCTGAAAATGGAGCATTTAAGGCTTCAACAAGAGTTGAAATGCAGTTTGTTAAATGGCCCATAGTGCCATCCTCCCTTCATTCCACTATATAACATCTTTACAGATCAGTAAGATGGAAATCTACCACATGATAACTTTGAAGTAAAACGAGCAATCAAAATGTTCAGTTCCTCTTTTTCCTCCATATCACCAGTATCAGGCTGAAAACACGTCATTCTCACATATCTTTCTAGTGACTCTTCCATTTAAAGCGTGCCCAGGCCAACAGTGAAACAGCACTCTATCTCACACACACGTAGCCACCCCTGCAGTGCACACAGCTCGTCTATTGATAAATACAGAGAGGGAGATTATGATTCCAGTCTACTGCTTCAACAATGTTTTGTTCTGTGTTGTGCTATCTTGTAACTGCCAGATTGATGTTGGTTTACGGTGACGGTGGGCGCATGTGTCATCTGAATCAAGCACCTGGTTGTAGTACAACGTAAATAGGATTCTGAGTGCTGTGTGAAGGAGGGAGAGAAAGAGTGATAGTTCTATCACTCTTTCTCTTCCTGCAGAGGTGCAAGCTTGTAGTAGACGTGCCGTGACACCACACTTCTCTGTTAGCTCATGATAGGCTTAAGTATTTGTGCTATGCTGCAATCAATGTAGTTGTTTTTGTAACCCTTTCCCTTTGGGGTCTTACTCCACATTATCTATATGTGTAGCTCACTTGCAACCCCTTTTTATGGACCTTTTTGTTGTTCAGCCAATTCAGAGACATGTTTCTCATTTGAGCAAAACTATTGATTAGTGGATCTTTTTTTCTTTTTTCATTTAATATTGTGTTATGAACTGGAAAAGGTACACTCTCCATCAAAATCAGGATATTGAGATAAATTATTTTTCTGTAGGAATTATCTCTCTGACTTTCCCAAAATACTTGCCTATATAGTTCCAGACCTCTGCAAAACCTCCCATATACGTATCGGATTTTTGAGTAGTGATTGGCTGTTTCCTTAGTTGGATTGGCTGTTTCCTTAGTTGGAAACAGCCAATCAGAGCGTTGTAGGCAGGATTAAGAATGTCATCATCATCCCGTGTTATAAACAAATGACAACTGAATTGCCACTAAAATGGCAGGTTGCTTAGTTGCTTCTGTGTCGACTAGAAATTCTGTTAACGTGACGGATGTGTCAGTCACTACTGATTGGTTGGGGGCAAAGTCCCTCCCCCACCTAAAAAAAACAGCTATGAACATGACCATGATGTCAGACTAAAAAATGAAGTGAAACAAAACGACAAATAAGTCTGCTTATCAGGCCAAAACACACACACACACACACGCACACGCACACGCACACGCACACGCACACGCACACACACAACCTGTATTTTGGTGATTCCAGCGCTCACTCCAATAAGGACTTGGCCCTCCAGCAGTTGTGCAACCTTCGGGACCTCCACCCTCAGAAAGTCTTTGACCAGTTGTGTCACCTCCACCTGCCAGTCACTCCCCAGCAGGAAGCTCTGCTGGCCCAGGCCGTCCTCGTCCACGGCTCCTTTAACTTCTCCCGTATCTGCCACAAAGTGTGTGAGGACACGGAGGGTGGTGCTCTGATACTGGGCAACGCAGCCGCTGTCCTTCCTCTCATCTGCGGCATCGTCATCATCCCTGTTATCAGTGACCCTCTCATACCTGCATGAATGAGAAAAGGAGGGCAGATGAGCAATGGTAACAAAGCAGGAATCAAATGACTTCTAACAGAGAGGAGTATAAAGGCCGATAGCATAAGTATACTTCTGTTTGTGCAATAAAAAGCACACCGTTATTTCTGTTTTTAGAAGTCCTCAGGTGAAAAAGATACTTTGAAGGTTATCACCAATATAATTATATTTCTTTCTATCACAATTCAATGTAATTCATGTTTTCCTTATCACTACTAATGCTCAGGAAGTCTAAACCCTCTGATGTATTTTCTGCAGTGCAGTCAAAGCCTCTACTGTCTGTTGTGCTGCAGGTTTTCCCGACCTCCCGAAAGTCATAGGCTCCCAGTGTTTTCAAAAAATCCATTAAAAACAGCTTGCAGAGACAAACTGCTGCCTTGCTTGCTTTCTCATTTTCTTTAAAAGGGCAACTGATATTTTGCTTTACGTCTGCCATTTATTTGGCCCACGGCAAACACTTTGCAGATACAGCCATCTCAGAAAGATGTATGTTTTGTGACAAATGAAGGTTTGCAAACCCAGTAGGGGATTTCTTTTACACGTCTGTTCCACACTTTTCCTCCTAGTTAAGTGAAGTTTATATGGCCCTTCATCACATTAACAGGCCCACATTAGAGTGGGGAAGGTCGGACAGGAAGGACGAGGGTTGGCAATTGGAGAAATCCTGCAAAGAATTACAAAAGAGGCCTTATAGGTGCCGCTGTGGATCTAAGAAAACATACAACTAAAAAATATATTATGGTGTCGAGATATTTGATATATATATTGATATTTGATTTGATAAGTTTTTCCGCACTTATAACGTTACAAACGTCAATACATATCTGAAATACAAAATGAAAACATCTCTTTTGTACTTGGTTGCTCTAAGGGTCCATTTGATTGTATTCGGCTCTACTATATTATATATTCTCAGCAGGTTGTCTTACGCCATGATTAACTGCAATTTATTGCACCTCCCAAAGGTTCATATTCTGCTCCCTCCCCCCCAAAACAACATTAAAACTGCTTGTAGACATAAACTGCTCCCTCAGCTACTACAATACATCATATTAAACAACAACACATTGAATTGTTTGGTCTCCATGCTAGGTTGTGGGAGCAGCAGTGACGGGTGAAATGTGGCCTTGGGACACAGATCGTCTCCTAAGAGTCAACCGTGTTGACGATGAAAAGAAACATTGCAATAGCTATTAGGTGCATACATCACTCTTATCCAGCCACATCCTTCATCTTTACCACTTTATAGGTATATTTTGTTGTCCTGTGCATTACCATTGTCATATCCCGCTTTCTCTCTCTGCACGCCTGACTCTCACTCTATATTTTAAACATCAATTTTTAACTTGACTTTACTTTAATCCATTTTTTCACTCTCACTCTGCTTTTCTCTCTCACTAACTCCCACCTTTTATTCTCTTACACTTTCCAGCTCTGCCTGCATTGCATCTCTGTCTAACAGTCAGCTGGCCGGGGGGAGTGACAGTGACAGTTTCCATTAGGTTTAATGAGGCATAGCCGGTCAGGCAGAAAAACGGGCTGACAGGTTAACATGCTGTGTCCCAATGGCTTGGCTTAGTTCCTAGCCTCCCTTCACCATGCCATCCCCCTTCCCTTATTCCACATCAGTGAGGGGACGGCAGTCTAAACCAAGGTGACATTTGTGGCTGGCAACAGAAACATGAGGTCAGGTCATGTTTGTAGCATTGAGTGACAGGTCAGTCAAGGTGTAATGAGGTGGCTAGTGCGCTTATGTGAATGTACACACACACACATTGAAGCACTACTGCAAAAAACAAAAATATATTTTTTTAATTTAGTTTTTGATATTCTCTCTCTTTTCGTACAAATATGCACAGAAACTTCACATATCATGTATTCTTCATGCAGTTATGCACTTGACAGACATGACTGATGGGACCAGGCGTGGATAGCAGGGCGTTAGAGTGCCACCCTGTGGGGTGTAGGCCAATGGGACATGGCATGGAAGTACTTTAAAAAAAAGATTAAAAGCCAAAGATCTTTCATATCATATAAAAGTTGGTATCAAGGTGATTCACACAACCTAAACCGTCCATGTTTATCATGTTAAAATTGTGATTTGATGTTCTCAACCATTATTTTTTTAAATAATTACTAACAATAATGACTACATCATTGTAATTGTTTTTCATCTCACAGTATGTATTATATCCTCGCTCTTACCAGGGGCTAAACACTTGGGCATATGGAATAATCTAATTCATTTTACAGTACTATCACTGTGCGCCGTGTGTTTACCATAGTTACTGTAAGATCACAGTTATTAGTAATAATAATTGCTATTTTTAAATGTAAATTAGTCAGTGTGCCTCAATGATTATCTGTTTCCATTTGAGTAGGGTTATTTATTCAACCATATTCATATTTGAATGAAAAACTAATATATACATAGCACTAATATAAATATCACTTCTATAAATATAGTTATAAATATCCTTATTCTAACCGCACCGTACAACTCGCAATGCAACGCACAGATCATGCACACTGTGTCCATTTTCAGCTCCAAGAATTTTGGCCACGCTCTATAATGCTCAAAATTGTGACTCATTTCATATTCAGCATAAGTACCTTTTGGGAGACCAGTGAATCCAATGAATTATGAGACACTCATTATAGCAACTCTGCAGCTGCACCTGCATCGTATGCCTCATATGTCTGCACCAACATTACCAAGACAATGTATTGTGGCCTCCATTTATTTTACAAAGTGAAGACTACGATCGGATTCTCATGCAGGAACTGTAAAAAATCTCTCCAAAATAAAGAAGTTTAGACTTGTCCTGTGTGGCCACCTTAGGCTGTGATACATGTGCAGTCACGAGATGAAGCGCAAAATCTATTTTGCTTTTAGCTTGTGCAAGAGTTTAGTGTTTGTTTTAAGATACAATGATTAATGTGCTGGAAAAAGCCTTATAGCTGTTGATGTGCAAATCCAAAATTGGAATTTTACAATAATACACAGTACAAAATGCAGCAGATGCAATAGACATTCGGGCCTCACCTCCTGTTCCCCATGCTATTGGGGACCCGCCAGCCCTTTATCTGGCTGAGCTCGGGGTCGGCCACATCGATGAGCAGGGGAAGGCGAGGCATCCACACGCTCATCTCCAGCTGGGCACTCAGGAAACTGTAGGTAAAGTTGAGCATCACCCTGCTCTTTCCTCTTGTCTCCTTCCCGTTGACATACACATAGTCACATCGCTCTGACACCTGGAGAAACAAGGGACAAATGAGGGGGAAATAGTGAGAGACAGATTTAAAAAGATAAAGACAGAAGGACAAAAGTTGGACAAAAGTATTTAAATTCCAATAAAGAGTCATAAACGTAATAATGCTTCTAAAATGCCTCGTCCTGAGAAAGATCTTCTGTTCTTTCTCTCCAGTTGATGTTTGTCAGCAGCCGCTTCTGAGCTGCTGGAGGGTGGAAAGATTTGGCATTGCTTCAATAAAACCTCAAGTGTCAGGTCTGCTGAGTTTCTTCTACGTGTGTGTGTGTGTTTGAAAATGCACAGATAAGTCTTTAATGCGTGTGCATGCCAAATTATATGTGTGCAAGTAATGTGACTTTGGTTCCAACTTGACAGATGGAGCTGAAGAAAAGACGCAAACTTGCTTCATCCAACCAGAGAAGGAAACCTCAAACTGAATTATGATTGGCTGCGTAAAATAAAGCTCCAATCAGCGATTGAGGTTTTATTGATGCGTGTCCAACAACAAAAAAGATATAGCAGGAATGTCTTAAATGTCCGTCTATTATCTTCAAAGCACCCGAATCTCCACATGTTTTGTTTCCAATCTCTTGCACTCCAATCTCAAATACCATCATAAGCTTGATTGGCACAACTGGTAATTTCAGCACATGTCCCCATTACTGACAATTGCTTCTTTGTAACAAACCACTCACAAGAAGACTGTCATCTGTCTCCCTGTCTTTGCATATAACTTGGATCTTCTCTCAAACAATGTCAGACCGGCCCACTATCTCTGGGGAACTAAACTGACAGCTTGGTGTCTGTCAGTTCTCTCTTTCTCCTCCCTTTCGTTTCCTCTTTCTCCCCCACTCTCTCACTCTCACCCGCATCATGCTAAAGTACTACTTTGACTTCTACATGTCCCGTCTGCCTGGAATGAGAACAGGCTGTGCTTCAGGAAGGGCGATTCTCACAAGGGCGGTGAAATCAAAGTGTGGAAAGGTTCAAGAAGTCACCGGAACTTTTGGTCAAATGATCAGGTTAGGTTCATAATCAAGCCACCTTATACACTTTATAAATTATGATAAAGGAATATCCACCCAAATGTAGCGTTACTATCAAAATGATGATCAAAATGGCTTCCCTTGTCGTCTTGATAGCATATAAAGAGAAAATGACCGAACAGAGGAGCAATACACATGTGTGTCTTCAACAGTATTTTACTCTACGGTATGCTCACTGTACATGTAACATTACAGGTTGCTTCTTGATTTGAGGAATTAGAGCTGTCTGGTATTGAACAGTTGATGCA